>JAYESA010000010.1:93685819-94433319 GCA_036927795.1 Iris macrosiphon | reverse complement strand
AGCTAGGTTCTTTTGTACTGAATTTGTCTCCAGCTCAGTTATTAGTATTATTTTGACTCATTGGATATTATTTGTCTTATGAGATGTATTGTGACTCTTTGGTTCTTTTATCATATTTGTGCGATTTGTTCCATCGTATAGATATATGATTGAATATTCATAGTACATTCGTGGCATATTTATAGCTTGATTGTTAGATAGATAGATTACCTAAATAGTGTTCTACCGTTGATGCTGCGATGTAGGTTAGACGTTGTTCACTACTCGTATCCCTTTATCGGGTGCGGGTTATGACATTACATCCAAGTGACATGGTATTCATCTATAGGATTGTGTCACACCAGCTCAGATACCGAGTTACCTATTTTGCTCCGGACCAGAGGCGAGTACATCTCTCTGTTAGTTTTCAGTAAAGATAATGTATATATCACATGTTCTAGAACTGTTTATTTGATTCTGAAATAGTGGCTACATGAACTGGTACTATATGGATCCTGTCAGGAGATGTTATCCCCTACCGTGTTCAGTGGGTACTCCTGCACATGTATTTTATCATGTATATTAGGTATTGATTATTATATACTTCATGTTCACACATTGATCATGTTCAGTGTGCTTATATTCATGTTCTAATGTGTCGTAATTGGATCCATGAGTATTGGTTGGGGATGGGGGAGTAGGAGTTGGTTATGTGATCAAGTCCAAGTATGTTCATGTACATGTCAATTATATATCACACATGTAATCGAGTTACCATATTGTATTCGTATTCAACCCAAAATCGATCACATAACGAACTTATACTCTATGGCACATTAGCTAGTTTATGTATTTTTATTACTTACAGTTATCCCATATCGACTATTCTTTTATTTTAGTACTTTATTTATTTACTCTAGTTCATTTTTGCTTCATATTGCTAGTTATCATGTATTCTTTTATATTATTTGTCATATATGCTCTACTATGTATTTAGAACTGCTTTCAGAGTTTTGTACTTTGCTCTAATCCTAATTGGGTATATTTTTTAGATGATTCGCTTGAGGAGCAGTATCCCACTTACTACGGGCCGCAGAACGGTGAACCATTAGAGGATACTCCCCTAGAGAAGGAGAACCTAGTGACAGTAGTTGAGGAGGCTTAGACTTATATTTTAGACATTGTATTAGTCTTATTTTAGACTCTTGGCATGTATGTCTTATTTTGAGAGTTGCTTTGTGCCTAGACTTATTATGGATGTATTTGTGACTCTTGTACTTCTTTTCTCTATTTCATATCATGATATTTCTTCCTCTAGTTTTATATTGTGATTGAGTATTGGTTTCATTATCTTATACCATATTGTTCCTCCATTTGGAGTTGAGATAGCATGACAGGTACCCTTATATACATATTGTGTAAAATATTAGATATTATTATTGCCAAGACAGCATTCTACGTCGTTCTTACGACATAGGCTGGACGTAGTTCACCACTCGTGCCCTTATTCCATGTGTGGATCGTGACACATTTTTAGTGTTAGCCCATGCAGATCTTCGAGAGTTCACTATTAGTTCGATATTGTAGTGGTGCTCAGACTTAGAGTACTGCTACGAGCCTGCTTTAGGAGCAGGGATATAGGCTAAAAGTATACTCAATCACAACTAGAAAATATTCCCAAAATATCTGTTTTTGCTATGCTTATCAAATTGAATGCTTGCTATACTTTAATAATTATGTCCTTCTTTGATAATATTGTATTATACTCAGTATTGATTCATTTGTTCAATCTATCTTCAGGATACCGTCGAAGATGCGATTCTAGCGCTCAGGCACAATATCAGCGAGGTCGGTCACTTCGTCGCGTTAGAGGAGGGGACCAGTAGACACTACTTCATCAGCTCCGGTTCAGAGGGCCATTTTACTGGTCCAGGTGGACGTTTCTACAGTATATTTTGGGGGTGCTCTACCTTCAGTCCAGAGGACGGTACCCACAGCTTCACAAAGGACTGTGCCTACAACTTCAGTAAATAATGGAGGTATTTGCACTCTTTTAGGTGTTTGTGCTCTTTCAGGTGTTTGCGCTCTTTCAGCAAATAATGGAGGCACAAAGGACCCAGGCGGAGGCCCAACTGCGCCAATCTGAGGTCATGAAGCAGGGCATCGAGAATGTCCACCAGCTTGTACTGGCCGCCGTCGAGAGAGTTGCCTTGGTCCAACCACAGGTAGCTCCACCTCCGTAGGCCCTGCAGCAGTCGAGGACGGGGACTAATTTATTTATTTATTGTTAGATATTAATGATGATGTTGTTGTGGTTGTACCTATATATATATATATATATATATATATATATATATATATATATATATATATATATTACATGTTATATGCTTCATATGTTGTGCAATTTAAATTCTAGATCTATTTCTCTTGTGCAATTTATAATTACATGCTTGAGCTGCTGTAGTGTTGCTGCTACTGCTATGTTCTATGCTTCATTACTGAGTATATAGTTATGTGTGTGTACATATATATATATATATATATATATATATATATATATATATATATATATATATATATATATATAAGAGTATATAGTTATGTGTGTGTGCATATGTGCATAGTTGTATGTTGGTGTGTGCAAAGTTGTGTGTGTGTATGCTAGGAAGAGGGGGTTGGACAGTGCAACCACAACAACATCATCATTAATATCTAACAATAAATAAATAAATTAGTTAGATATTAATACAATAAATTCCTAGCAATAAATAAATAAATACAATAAATAAATTTACAATATTAGTTCCAGTCTAAAATAAAATCTAATATCTAACAATAAATAAATAATACAATAAATAAATTTATAATATGCACAATATTTAATTAATTATAAAATAACCAAAATACCCTTTCTAAGAAAATATGGTAGTGACAAGTCTACCCCCCTTAAAATAATTTTGTCCTCAAAATTCAAAGACGAAACTACCCCCATAAAACAGAACAGAACAGAATCAGGAAAGAACATACCTCTAGTCACAAACAAATATGGATAACGCTCTCACATTTCATCCTCTCTCTCTCCCAGGTAGACTTTTCCGGAGAGTGATGCCTCCATACGATGCGTACCAAAGGAATATTCTAGTTCTTCAGTACTTTCTCTTTTCTATCCAAAATTTCAACTGGCTGCTCTGGATAGCTAAGAGTAGGGCCCACCTCTATCTCCAAGTGATCCAACACATGACTAGGATCCGCCACGTACTGTCTCAACCGTGACACATGAAACAAATTGTGTACTCCCTCCAATGCAGGTGGCAAGTCTAGTCTGTAAGTAACTGCACCGACCCTCTCGAGAATAGTGAAAGGTCGGATGAATCATGGACTAAGCATCCCACCTCCACCGAAATAAATCGTGCCTCGTATCGAAAAAATCCTCAGAAACACCAGACCACCAACCTAAAAAAAATATAACCTTAAGAACTTAATCTAAAATAAACAACCAATATCAGGCACGAAACAAAAATCTAAAACTATACCTCAAACTCCAAAGGTCTCCGGTGGTTATCGGCCCAATGCCGCTGTCTGTCATGCGCCACTCGAAGTCTGTCTCTGATCAGCTTAACCTTCTCCGTTGCATCCACAACCATCTCTGGCTCTAGCAAAACTCTCTCTGCAACATCGTCCATGACAAGGGAGTACGACATCTCCGATCGTACAGAGCCGAAAATGGGATATCTCTATACTAGCCTAGTAGCTGTTATTTTAAGCAAACTCTACCAAATGGAGATGGTCTTCCCAAGATATCCCAAAATCTAGTATACACGTACGTAATATATCCACAAGAGTCTGAATAGTCCTCTCTGACTGCCTATCTATCTAGGGATAATATGCAGTACTGAATTTGAGCTAGGTGCCTAAGCTCGCTTGCAAACTCCTCAAAAAATCTGAAGTGAAACGACTATCCCGATCCAAGACTATATTGACGGAAACACCATGTATCCTAACGATCTGCCTCACATACATCCCTGCCAGCTTCTCCGTAGGCAAACCCACCTTGAAAGGCAAAAAGTGGGCTGACTTTGTCACCTGTCTACGATGACCCAAATCGTGTCTTTTCCTCCCGGAGATCCTGGAAGTCCAAACAAAAAATATATAGTAATGTGCTCCCACTTCCACTCTGAAATGGGTAATGGCTGAAGTAAACCACCTGGCCTCTGCCACTCGGCTCTCACCTACTGGCACACTAAGCATCTGGATATAAACTATGCCACTTCCATATTTATGCCATACCACCACACTCTGTCTCGCATATCCTGATACATCTTGTTGGCACCTGGATGCATGGAATACTGAGAGCGATGCACTTCCTGCAATACCTCCTTATGCAGCTCTCTACTAGGCACACATAATCTAACACCATGTCGCAAAGAATTATCCTCAGCAATGGTGACATCATCCACCAATCCTGCTCTTATCTGAGCTCTGATGCTCCTCAGAGATAAATCCTCATACTGGGCTTCCTTGATTATGTCTATCAACTCTGAGTGTATCTGCAACCCCCACATATGCATATCAAAACCAGGAACTATCACCTCAATGCCCAGAAAATCCAAGTCCTCCAATAAATATCGATCCTACGTCAATAACATAGCTGACGGATACCTGCAAGACATCGGTAACTATATTGGCCTTCCCATGATGATACTGCAAAGATGTGTCAAAATCCTTCATCTGTTCTAGCCACCGATGTTGTGTTCAACTCTTCTGAGTAAAAACGTACTTCAAGCTCTTGTGGTCTGTGAAGATCTCCATACGCTCTCTGTACAAATAGTGTTTCCACAACTTCAAGGCAAAAATGTCTGCTGCTAACTCTAAGTCGATGGTAGGATAGTTATTCTCATGAGGACAAAATTGCCTGGATGTGTAGGCAATCACTTTTCTATTCTGCTAAAGAATATAACCCAGACATTTCCCTGATGCATCACTATAAATAGTGAAACCTCCAGATCCTGATGGCAACGTCAAAATAGGAGCGGACGCCAACCCCTTCTTCAATTCCTTAAAAGCAACATGGAACTCTTCTGTCCAAATAACTCTATATTCTTCCTGGTGAGTCTAGTCATCTGCAACTGAACTCGGGGTCTTCCAAGACTCTACTGCTGCGATCTTCTTTGGATCCACTAAAATTCTATCACCAGTAACAACATGTCCTAAGAACTCGACCTTGTCTAAGAAGAACTCATACTTGTACAGCTTTTCATACAGCTTCTCCTTCCTTAGCATATCCAATACAATCCGTAAATGCTCCTCGTGCTCCTCCGATGTCTTCGAGTATATGAGTATGTCATCGATGAACACCACCATGAACTTGTCAAGGTATTGATAGAACACCTTATTCATCAAATTCATAAATATCGTTGGGACATTAGTCAACCAAAATGGCATCACTATGAACTCATACTGGCCATACCGAGTCCTAAAAGTAGTCTTTGGAATGTTCTCCTGCTTTACTTTCACCTGGTGGTAGCCTGATCTCAAGTCTATCTTGGAAAATACCTTGGCGCCACTCAAACTGCCTCCCTAAGTCTAACCTATCCTCCCGAGCAAAGAACTTCCTCTTAAATATATCCTTGAACACCTTCCTAGACTGCCCGACATCAGCAAGAAGTGGTTCATTCCTGAACCATGAGCGGGCGATATCGAACAGCTGAAGTCCTACTGCCTCATTCTTCAGATCCTCAATAAGGTGGGACACCCTCATGAGAAGCTCAATATCCTCGAGCCAATCTTCAGTATAGATGATGCCCTCAGTCCCGTTGAAGACCCGAGGTTCCAGCTTCTTGAAGTCCTGGATATTGCCTAGCCAAAGCTGGGCAACCTGCCGAATAACCTGCTGCTGGATCGAAACTCCTCTCTCTACTACAGTAAGGGCAAGCTAATGAGCACTCTTAATGCACTACCACAAAATATCGATCTGCCTCTGATGTGCCTCAGACTGGGCCCTTTGAGCCTCCATCATCTCGCGAAATAATGCGAATACCTGAGTCGCATCTGTCAGCACGGGAGGTGGAGGTGGAAGTCCCTCAGACATAGCCAAAATAGTCCTTTGAGTTGGATGTGGACCCCCGAACACAGCTGATACGCCAATCACCGGAGAAGTACTGGTGCAAGCCCTTGGAAAGTCGTAGATATCTAAGAAAATGCTCCTCTCTGCTGTGATCGAGTCTAGGCGGCATCCCATGGCAAAACAAAAGAAAAGAATCAATATGGCACATGATGTAATGCATTTAAAGATCAAATATCAATATCAAGATCAAGGAAGAACAGTTGAAATGATCAAAAAAGTTTTTCCTAGATGTGATTGAGTATTCTTATCCTATGGCCTATATCCTATATCCTGAAACAGGCTCATAATAGCACTCAAATAAGAGCACCACTATGAATCATACTAATTGTAACCTCGAAGACCTGCATAGGCCACCACTAAAAATGTATCATGACCCACACCAAATGTAAGGGTACGAGTAGTGAACAACGCCCAGCCTACACCGCAGCATCGGCGGTAGAACGTTGTTTGAGTAATCTATCTATCTAATAATCAAGTTATAAATATACCACCAATGTACTATGAATACTCAATCACAGTTCTATAAGATGAAACAAATCGCACAAATATGATAAAAGAACTGAAGAGTCACAATACAGCTCATAAGATAAATAATATCCAATGAGTCAAAGAAATACTAATAACTGAGCTAGAGACAAATTCAGTACAAAAAAATTTAACTACTGTACTACGAGTCCTGGGTCGCCTGTCTCAGTCAGAATGAGACCCTCATGAGCCAAGGTCTCTAGCTCTAAGCCTACGACATCCTGAGGCCCGTAGTAAGTGGGGTACCACTCCTTAGTGTCATCTGAAAATAATATCTAGTCAGGAAAGGAGCAAAGTATATCTCTAACAGCAGTTCTAATAAATGATAAAAACTATATAACAGTAAATAGAGCGAATATACAAAATATAATATAAAGGTACAAGAGATATGCAAAAAAGGAATACTGAAAATAAATACAAGAATGAGCATTATTGGAATGAACAAGAAATACTACTACTAAGTGAGTGAGTACTAGCTTTAACATATGATTGGCTTAGGAACTTGTATAAGGATAATGGCCTGGTTAATCATACGTGTGGTATATGATTAACAATATTCAAGGAACAAGACATGCACAAGGAGGGTATGATCACATATCTACACTACATACTCCCCGCCCCCGACTGGTATAGTAGATCCAACCTTGGTACGTTATGACACGGGATTCCATAAGAAGGGCGCTACTCTTCTTATGAACCAATGTCTGTATTTGTACAAGAAAAACAAGAAAATAAGGCTTGCACAAGATACACCGTAAATACCAAAGAATAATATCTCATGACGAGATCTGGATATACCAATCCGTGTAACCATCGTGTCAAGAAATCAAGGATATCTACACTAAATATAAGAGACATAGAGGGTATCATGAATGAGAAACTATTAGAGATTTTACTTGCCTGAAATTCGATGAACAGTATCAAAGATGTCCGGTACAGTGCCTCGAAGACCTAAATAGAGAATATTATATCAATACATGATTTTGGAATAAAAATAAGTTAAACTAGTCAACTTCTAGGTCATAAAGATATTTCTAAGTCAAAAGAGTCAAACTAGGTCAACTCTAGGTCAAACTAGTCAAACTTGGTCAAACAAGCTATTTCTAGGTTGTATGAGTCTATCTCTAGGATATTGGGTCCATACACTATGTAACTAGGCTATACTAGCTATACTAGGATACTAGAAAATTAACAAGATACCGTATCATAAGATACATAATTTACTAGATATAAAAATATTATAATATGTATACAAAATAAAAATATATAATACTCCTACCTAAACTAATGCTAAGTAGATACTTGGCTTTGAACCAAAAGCGGTATCCCACCACCTACACACCAATCTTGATACTCAAACCCAATACCTTGAGTAAAACCCAATACCTTGACATTACCTTGGTATCACAAGGTAATTCAATATCTAACATATTGCTAATTACCCATACTCCTCACTATACACTAATATGTATTTAAACTTATAACAATACTATACTAAACTATATACTAACATACCTCTACGGATATTAAATACCCATACCCAAGATATCTCCAATCCCATTACCTTGGTGTAACTCAAGATAATATAGAAATAATACTAACTTACTAACTTATTAGCTTATCAAATAAGCTAGCCGGCTTATTAAAAACTGCTGCTGCTTACTGCCGCTGCTGCCTTCTGTTTCTGCTGCCACTGCTGCTTTCGATTTCTGCTTCTGCTTTCTGTTGCTGCCTCTGATGCTGTTGCTGCTTCTGCTGCTTCTTCTGCTGCCGCTTATGACTACTTCTTCTCAGCTTTTCTGCTGCTGCTTTTTATTGCTTTTCTCCCTGCTTTTTATTACTTTTTTTCACTATTTTTTTATTGTTTCTTCACTATTTTCCATATTTTTTTTCTCTCTAGCTCACATACATATATACACACATACACACACACACACACACACACACATATATATATACATCTATAAACAAATATATATATATATATATATATATATATATATATATATATATACATATAACTATACTAGAGATACACATGAACTCCTACTCTCCCATTATCACCAACACATCAACAAGAATTATAGAACATACATATAAAAATATATATACATATATCTCACATAATAATTATAATATCTATAACAAAGGTGAATTGAATTAAAATAAAATAAAACAAACACGTGAAGTGCATCGCACTCATATCACACTAGATCTATGATACGCTTGTGATACGGCTCCACCACATAATCAAACATAATCCAAAGGACACGAGCAAGTTGAAAATTATAATTATGAACAATACAAAGATCTGGCTTCTCAACTACGTGTCTGTGTCAAAATGTGACATGCTC
This sequence comes from Iris macrosiphon, assembly GCA_036927795.1. Lineage (NCBI taxonomy): Eukaryota > Viridiplantae > Streptophyta > Magnoliopsida > Asparagales > Iridaceae > Iris > Iris macrosiphon. Next base: position 94,424,334 of record JAYESA010000010.1, on the reverse strand, counting down.
AAACCCCCGTATCGGAGAAAAACCCCCAAATTGACCCGTATCTCCAAATTATCGGGATACAGCCTACACGTATCCAATTGTGGATACAACACTAGTCATACACAATCAAACACATATCAATTTGGTCTAATTGGCCTATTGACAAACACAAGATGTGTTAATCTCGGAATTCCCCTAAAATTGAAACAAAACACACATAACTTTCTCCATAGGCCTCCTATGAACCTATTTCCAATTCCTATGGGTATTCTTAGTATATGGAGTGATTTCTAATGATTAAAATATAGATTTAGAGTCTAATTAGAGGGGGAAAACTAAATTGTACCTATTAGGAAATGGATTTCCAATGAAACCTTTAAATCGAGTGAAAATAGCCTTCAACTTGTAGATCCTTGCTCCTCCTTGTAGATCATTGCTTCCTTCTTGTAGATTCTTGCTTCTTTCTTGTAGATTCTTACTTCCTTCTTGTTCTAATGGCCTCTAATAAGGATTTGAAAAAGATTTGAGAAAAAATTTGAGTAGAATTTGATGTGGGAATAAAGAAATTTGGAAGAGAAAATTCTAGATCTAGATTTGAAATAGAAAATAAAGAGAGAGAATTTTTACTCCATCTATACTATGGCCGGCCCCCTTTCTCCTTCCCCAATCTACTATAAAATATCTAAAATACCCCTTGGGCCTTGTCATGAAGAAAATAATTAAGGAAGGAAAGTTCTAGTCTAATTGGTTTAACTTAATTAATCCTCCTCCTAATGATTCAGCTTTTTATTGGGTTTTATTCTAACTAGAATTAAATATTGGTCCATGGATATAATCTAAACTAGTTAGGTCCACTGACATAAGTTCAATATAAAATCTAACATCTATCAATAAATAAATAATACAATAAATAAATTTATAACATGCACAATATTTAATTAATTATAAATAAATAAAATATCCTTTCCTAGAAAATATGGTAGTGACAAGTCTAACCCCCTTAAAATAATTTTATCCTCAAAATTCAAAGATAAAACTACCCCCATAAAATAAAACATAATAGAATCAGGAAAGATCATACCTCAAGGCACAAACAAATATGGGTAATGCTCTCGCATTTCATCCTCTCTCTCCTAGATAGACTCCTCCGGAGAGTGATGCCTCCATGCGACGAGTACCAAAGAAATAGTCTAGTTCCTCGGTACCTTCTCTTTTCGATCCAGAATGTAAACTGGCTACTCTGAATAGCTAAGAGTAGGGTCCACCTCTATCTCCGAGTGATCCAACATATGACTAGGATCCGTCATGTACCGTCTCAACTGCGACACATAAAACACGTTATGTACTCCCTCTAATGCAGGTGGTAAGTCTAGTCTGTAAGCAACTGTACCGACCCTCTCGAGAATAGTGAAAGGTCCGATGAATCGTGAACTAAGCTTCCCGCCTCCACCAAAATAAATCGTGCCTCATGTCGAAGAAATCCTCAGACATACTAGATCATAAACCTAGAACAAAACATAACCTTAAGAACTTAATCTATAACAAATAACCAATATCAAGCATGAAACAAAATGTCACGACCCGCACCCGGTGTAAGGGTACTAGTCGGAAACAACGCCCAGCCTACGCCGCAGAATCGGCGGTAGAACGCTGTCTAGATAAACTATCTAACAATATAATGAACCACCAATAATGATAGTATACTCAATCACAGAACTAAGGTGGAAATGAGCACGAATCAGATAAAGAATAGAATAGTCACAATACAACTCATGAGTCTAAAATAATACATCAATGAGTCTGAAGAAAATTACAGAAATATGCTGGAGACAAATCCAGTACAAAGAATACTACAAAACTATAAAGCTACAACTCCAGGGTCAACTGTCTCAGTTGGGATAAGTCCCTCTTGAGCCAGGGTCTCAGAATCTAAACCCACAACATCCTGGGGTCCATAATAGGTAGGGTACTCCTCAGTGTCATCTGGAAAAATATATCCAGTCAGGAAAGGAGCAGAGTACAACCCTAACAGCAGTTCTCAAATAATGATAAAAACTATGTAACAGTAAATAGTTGTGGATAAACAAGATGCATAAATAGATACAAGAATGTATAGACAATAAGAAAATACTGGAAAGAAATACAATAATGAACAATATGCTGATGGAACAAGAATACTAATGACTAAGTGTGTGAGTACTAGCTTTAACATGTGATCGGCTTGGGAACTTGCACAAGAGTATGATGGCCTGGCTGATTATACGTGCGGTGTATGATCAACACTCACAAGGAACAAGACATGCACAAGGAGGGTATGATCACATATCTACACTAAAATACTCCCCACCCCGACTGGTATAATAGATCCAACCATGGTACGTTATGGCACTAGATTCCCCAAGAAGATAGCTAGTCTCCCCGAGAATCGGTGTCTGTACATGTACAAGATAACCAATGAAATAATACTTGCACCATATACACCATATACCAAGGAATAACATCTCATGACGAGATCCGGATATACCAATCCGTGTAACCATAGTGTCAAGAGAACATGTATATCTACACTAGATACAACGAACATAGAGGATATCATAAATGAGAAACTATCAGAGAAAGTACTCGCCTGAAGTCCAATGAACAGTCTCACAAATGTCTGACTCGGTGCCTCGAAGACCTAGACATGGAATACCACATTAATACAAGGTCCCGGAAAGAGAACAAGTCAAACTAGGCAACTTCTAGGTCAATAAGTCAATTCTAAGGTAAAAGTCAACTATGGTCAACTCTAAAGTCCACTAAAGTCAAACATGGTCAAACCCAAAGTCAACCTCACAAGACATCTATAAAATAATATAGAGATAAACTACAATAATTTAGGAATCAAATTAGATTCAAAAAGAACTCACACAAAGTATACTAATAATACAATTAATATATACCCTAAAATAATATATACAACCCAACATAATATATTATTACAATTATTATTCCTCACAAAACACACATATATATATATATATACATATATATATATACAATTATAATATATAATATATACATTAAATCTGTCAAAGCGTCATTGAAAAACAGTGAATAAAATAGGATTAAATCAAAACAGTTTAAATAGTGACAGTCGGGACTGTCACCGAAGGACTGTCACCGAAACCCAAATAATAAACTGCCACTGCTTTGGTTTTCGCTGACAGTTAAACTGTCGCGGAAAAGCGTCGCAGAAAAGCTGCTGTTTTCCGCTGCTGCAATTAATGACAGGTTTGTCATTAATTGCCCGAAGGCTACAGCGGCTGCTATTAGTCGGCTAATTAATGACAGTTTTTACTGTCATTAATTCACTGTCACTAAAACAAGTTATATATATATAATTATATATATAAAAACAGAATATATAAAACAATATATATATATATATATAAACAGTATATATATATATATATATATAAACCATTAATACAAAAATGTACATATATATATTAATATACACATAAACTTATACCTTCAAATATTTAACAAAGAACATATAATTTACATGGCTAGAAGCACACCTAAAATATTTACATTAATATCCAAATAATTATATAATAATTATAAATAATATAATTACACAATTAAACATACAAATATATTTTATAAAACATTTTATGTATAAATTATATTATTTAACAAGTAGTAACATATATATTTGCATGCAAGAAAGCTACATATTATATTGTATATTATATTAGCACACCCAAAATATAGATCTATGCTACAATAATTACTATAATAAATACGCAAAATAAATATTTAATATCCATATATATATACTAATTATAAATGAAGAATTGAACCACAATTAATTAGATCTATACAAAAATACACACAATTGGAGAGTATCTCACCGTATCCCACTAGATCTAGGATACGCATGTGACACGAGTCCAACACACAACTAAATGCACCCCGAAGGACACAAACAGATCACAAATAATATTTATGAACAAATCAAAGCGTCAAAAGTAGATCTATGTGTCCGTGTCAAAATACGACATGTTCAAAGCCCCGTGTCGGAGGAAAACCCCCAAATGACACGTATCACCAAATAGTTGGGATACGAACCACAAGTATCCCAATATGGACACGACACTAGCCTCAAACACAAATCTCATGTCCAATTGATCTATAGGATCAATTGACACACAAAAAAAAATGTAAATTCGGAATTCCAACAAAATTGACACAAAAAGCACCATAACTTTCTCCATGGGTCTCCTATGAACACAAAACAAAGTCCTATGGATAGTACATACATATAGGTTGATTTTACATGATTAAATCTCAGATTTAGAAGCTATTTAAATGGAAAAATCTGAATTATACCTATTGGGAGATGGATTCCCAATGAAACCTCCAATTGAGATGAACTTGTTTCCAAATTGTAGATCCTTGCTCCTCTTTGTAGATCCTTGCTTCCTTCTTCTAGATCCTTGCTTCCTCCTTCTCTAATAGTGAATTGGAAAGAATTTGGAATGAATTTGGTAGGGAATTGGATTGGAAATGGAGGGAATTTGGTAGTGGGAGAATTCTAGATCTAGATTTGGAATGAGATGAGAGGAGAGAGAAATTTCCCCCCCTCTTTAATAGGCCGGCCATAGCCCCTCCCCAAGCAATTGTAAAATATCCAATGTACCCCTTGGGGCCTCTCATGAAGAAATAATTAAGGAAGGAAGCTTCTAGTCTAATCACTTAATTAATTTAATCCATCTCCTTAACTATGGGCTTTCTAAATGGGCCAAGTCTAACTAATTAATTCATGTTGGTCCATGGGTCCAAACTAAACTAGTTGGGTCCACTAAAATAAGTCCAAAATAATTAAATAATATCTAACAATAATTAAATAATACAACAAAAATTATTTACCATGCACAATATTTATTTAAATAGGAAATTACTAAAATACCATTTTTTCTAAAATGTGGTAGTGACAAGTCTACCCTCCTTAAAATAATTTCGTCCTCGAAATTCTAAGACGAAAACTACCCCCAGAAAATCACAGAACAGAACTAAAGAATCACAACTAACTAATGAACAGAACATAACAATGAACAGAACATAACTAGAAATAACATACCTCAAGGTACAAACAAATATGGATAACGCTCTCGCATTTCATCCTCTCTCTCCCAGGTAGACTCCCCCGGAGAGTGATGCCTCCATACGACGCGCACCAAAGGAATTGTCTGGTTCCTCAGCACCTTCTCTCTCCGATCCAGAATCCCAACTGGCTGCTCTGGATAGCTAAGAGTAGGGCCCACCTCTATCTCTGAGTGATCCAATACATGACTAGGATCTGCCACGTATCGTCTCAACTGCGACACATGAAACACGTTGTGCACTCCCTCCAATGCAGGTGGCAAGTCTAGTCTATAAGCAACTGCACCGACCCTCTCTAGAATAGTGAAAGGTCCAATGAATCGCGGACTAAGCTTTCCGCCTCCACCGAAGCGAATCGTGCCTCGTGTCGGAGAAATCCTCAGAAACACCAAATCACCCACCTAGAACAAAACACCACCTTAAGAACTTATCTATAACAAACAACCAAGAACAAGCACACAAAATAAAATCTAAACTATACCTCAAACTCCAAGGGTCTCCGATGGCTATCGGCCCAATGCCGTTGTCTGTCCTGCGCCACTCGAAGTCTGTCTCTGATCAACTGAACCTTCTCTGCTGCATCCACAACCATCTCTGGCCCAAGCAAAACTCTCTCTCCAACATCGTCCCAAGACAAAGGAGTACGACACCTCCGACCATATAGAGCTTCAAAAGGTGACATCTCTATACTGGCCTGGTAACTGTTGTTGTAAGCAAACTCTACCAAATGGAGATGGTCCTCCCAAGAACCCCCGAAATCTAGTACACAAGTGCGCAACATATCCTCGAGAGTCTGAATAGTCCTCTCTGACTGCCCATCTGTCTGGGGATGATATGCAGTACTGAATTTGAGCTGAGTGCCCAAACTCTCCTGCAAACTCCTCCAGAAATGAGAAGTGAAACGACTATCTCGATCTGAGACTATGCTGACGGGAACTCCATGTATCCTAACGATCTGCCTCACATACATCTCTGCCAGCTTCTCCGTAGACAAACCCACCTTGAAAGGCAAAAAATGGGCCGACTTGGTCAATCTATCAACAATGACCCAAATCGCGTCTTTCCCTCCTGGAGATCGTGGTAGTCCGGACACAAAATCCATAGTAATGTGTTCCCACTTCCACTATAGAATGGGTAATGGCTGAAGTAAACCTCCTGGCCTCTGCCTCTCGGCTTTCACCTGCTGGCACACTAAGCATCTGGATACAAACTGTGCCACTTCCCTCTTTATGCCATACCACCACACACTCTCTCGCATATCCTGATACATCTTGTTAGCACCTGGATGTATGGAATACTGAGAGCGATGCGCTTCCTGCAATACCTCCTCTCGCAACTCCCCACTAGGCACATACAATCTAACTCCATGCCTCAAAGATCCATCCTCTGCAATAGTGAAATCATCCTCCAATCCTGCTCTCACCTGAGCTCTGATACTCCTCAAAGATACGTCATCATACTGTGCTGCCTTGATCCTATCCATCAAATCTGAATGTATCTGCAATCCCCACATCTGCATAGCACACCCAGGAACAATCACCTCAATGCCCAAGCTCTCTAAGTCCTCCAACAGATATCGATCCTGCGTTAAGAACATAGCTACCGGATACCTGCTCAAAGCATCGGCAACTACATTGGCTTTCCCAGGATGATATTGCAAAGAGATATCAAAATCCTTCATCAATTCCAACCACCGACGCTGCCTCATGTTCAACTCCTTCTGCGTGAAAACGTACTTCAAGCTTTTGTGGTCTGTGAAGATCTCCACACGCTCTCCGTACAAATAATATTTCCACAACTTCAGGGCGAATATGACAGCTGCCAACTCCAAATCATGGGTAGGATAGTTCTTTTTATGAGGACGCAATTGCCTGGATGCATAGGCAATCACTTTCCCATGCTGCTGAAGAACACAACCCAAACCCTTTTTCGATGCATCACTATAAATAGTGAAACCTCCGAACCCTGATGGCAACGTCAAAATAGGAGCAGACGTCAACCTCTTCTTCAACTCCTCAAAAGCAGCCTGGCAATCTTCCGTCCAAACAAACTCCACATCCTTCCTTGTGAGTCTGGTCATCGGCTCGGCAATCCTCGAAAAATCTTGCACAAACTTTCTGTAGTAGCCTGCCAATCCCAAGAAACTCCTGATCTCTGCTACCGAACTCGGAGTCTTCCAAGATTCCACTGCTGAAATCTTCTTCGGATCCACTGAAATACCATCACCAGTCACAACATGCCCCAAGAATTCCACCTTGTCCAAGAAAAACTCACATTTGGACAACTTCCCATACAGCTTCTCCTTCCTCAGCACATCCAACACAATCCTCAAATGCTCCTCATGCTCCTCCGGTGTCCTCGAGTATATGAGTATGTCGTCGATGAACACCACCATGAACTTGTCAAGGTACTGGTGGAACACCTTGTTCATCAAGTTCATAAATACTGCCGGTGCATTAGTCAAACCAAACGGCATCACCATAAACTCGTACTGACCATACCGAGTTCTAAAAGCAGTCTTCGGTTTGTCCCCCGGCTTCACCTTCACCTGATGGTAGCCTGATCTCAAATCTATCTTAGAAAATACCTTGGCACCACTCAACTGGTCAAACAGATCATCAATCCGTGGCAAAGGATACTTATTCTTGATAGTGAGATTATTCAAAGCCCTGTAATCAATGCACATGCGCACCGATCCATCCTTCTTCGGTACAAACAATATCGGGGCTCCCCATGGTGAAGAACTCGATCTGATAAACCCCTTATCCTGCAATTCGTCCACCTGCTTCTTCAACTCGACCAGCTCGCTGTTGTTTACTCTATAGACATGCTGCGAAATCGGTTCTGCACCTGGCACCAAGTCTATAGAAAATTCAACATCTCGATCTGGCGGCAATCCTGGCAATTCTTCAGGAAACACATCCAAAAATTCTGCTATCAACGGATGTGGCAACTCCTTGTCTTCCACCATAGCTCCACAAATAATGCCTTCTTCCTGCTCCGCAGTTCCTCTAGCAAACTCGAACTCTGGCTCTCCTGGCGGACCAAAAAAAACTCCACCTCCTCTACAATCTATGCTAGCACGGTGCCTACTCAACCAATCCATCCCGAGTATAATGTCGTAGCTCAAAAGTGGCATTACAAGTAGACACGCACTCAACTCCCGGCCTCCCAGAGTAACTCTCCGATCCTTGCAAATATCATTAACCAGGATAATGCCTCCCCCGGTCATGATCTTGCAAGTCCTAAGCAAAGACTCAGCTACCAAACCATGCTTTAGAGCAAAAGAAACAGATACAAAACTATGGGAAGCACCACTATCAAACAAAGCTAAAGCTGGAATGGAATCAAGAAGAATAGAACCTGCGATGACATCTCCTGTGGGTTCCTCCTCTTCGACTGTCATAGCAAACGCTCGTCCCTGCCGAGCACCTCCCTGCTGCTGATGCTGGACAAAACGCTGCTGCTGTGTCGGAAGCGGTCCCCTCGGTTGTGCTGCAGGTGGTCTTATCTGTGCCCTCAGAGCTGGAGCTGCTCCCTGAACTGCACGACGAGGACACTCCCTCAATTGATGCCCTTCAGTACCACAATACAAACAAACTCCTAGCCTCTTTCTACAAACTTCCCAGATGTGGCCGGACTTCTTGCAGAAGTTGCATAGAGCTTGCTGTAACTGCCTCTGCTGCTGAGGTGCCTGGTGAAAAGGCGCTCTAGCTGGAGTCTGGTTCTGCTGTGGCTGCTGGAAAAGTCTGGACTGGAAATGAGGACGTTTGGCAGATACTGCACTGCCGTTGGCCCCCAGAAAAGAATCACGGTCTCTCTTGGTCTTCAAACCCAGATCCCGCTCAACCTTGCGTGCCTCCGCAAGTATCTCCGAGTATGTCTCATAAAAAGACGGAATAAGGATCAATATGGCACAAGATGCAAGACATCAAGGAAAGGACAGTTTAAGGGATCAAGTATCAATGTCAAAGGAGAATAGTTGAATCAAAAGAATTTTCCTAGATGTGATTGAGTATCTCAGCCTATATCCTATATCCTATCGCAGGCTCGCAGTAGTACAACTAAGTTGTCGCACTACCACGACATCACATACTTGTGAAGCTAGACCTGCATGGGCCACCACCAAAAATGTGGCATGACCCGCACCCGGTGTAAGGGTACTAGTCGGAAACAACGCCCAGCCTACGCCGCAGAATCGGCGGTAGAACGCTGTCTAGATAAACTATCTAACAATATAATGAACCACCAATAATGATAGTATACTCAATCACAGAACTAAGGTAGAAATGAGCACGAATCAGATAAAGAATAGAATAGTCATAATACAACTCATGAGTCTAAAATAATACATCAATGAGTCTGAAGAAAATTACAGAAATATGCTGGAGACAAATCCAGTACAAAGAATACTACAAAACTATAAAGCTACAACTCCAGGGTCAACTGTCTCAGTTGGGATAAGTCCCTCTTGAGCCAGGGTCTCAGAATCTAAACCCACAATATCCTGGGGTCCATAATAGGTAGGGTACTCCTCAGTGTCATCTGGAAAAATATATCCAGTCAGGAAAGGAGCAGAGTACAACCCTAACAGCAGTTCTCAAATAATGATAAAAACTATGTAACAGTAAATAGTTGTGGATAAACAAGATGCATAAATAGATACAAGAATGTATAGACAATAAGGAAATACTGGAAAGAAATACAACAATGAACAATATGCTGATGGAACAAGAATACTAATGACTAAGTGTGTGAGTACTAGCTTTAACATGTGATCGGCTTGGGAACTTGCACAAGAGTATGATGGCCTGGCTGATTATACGTGCGGTGTATGATCAACACTCACAAGGAACAAGACATGCACAAGGAGGGTATGATCACATATCTACACTAAAATACTCCCCATCCCGACTGGTATAATAGATCCAACCACGGTACGTTATGGCACTAGATTCCCCAAGAAGATAGCTAGTCTCCCCGAGAATCGGTGTCTGTACATGTACAAGATAACCAATGAAATAATACTTGCACCATATACACCATATACCAAGGAATAACATCTCATGACGAGATCCGGATATACCAATCCGTGTAACCATAGTGTCAAGAGAACATGTATATCTACACTAGATACAACGAACATAGAGGATATCATAAATGAGAAACTATCAGAGAATGTACTCGCCTGAAGTCCAATGAACAGTCTCACAAATGTCTGACTCGGTGCCTCGAAGACCTAGACATGGAATACCACATTAATACAAGGTCCCGGAAAGAGAACAAGTCAAACTAGGCAACTTCTAGGTCAATAAGTCAATTCTAAGGTAAAAGTCAACTATGGTCAACTCTAAAGTCCACTAAAGTCAAACATGGTCAAACCCAAAGTCAACCTCACAAGACATCTATAAAATAATATAGAGATAAACTACAATAATTTAGGAATCAAATTAGATTCAAAAAGAACTCACACAAAGTATACTAATAATACAATTAATATATACCCTAAAATAATATATACAACCCAACATAATATATTATTACAATTATTATTCCTCACAAAACACATATATATATATACATATATATATATACAATTATAATATATAATATATACATTAAATCTGTCAAAGCGTCATTGAAAAACAGTGAATAAAATAGGATTAAATCAAAACAGTTTAAATAGTGACAGTCAGGACTGTCACCGAAGGACTGTCACCGAAACCCAAATAATAAACTGCCACTGCTTTGGTTTTCGCTGACAGTTAAACTGTCGCGGAAAAGCGTCGCAGAAAAGCTGCTGTTTTCCGCTGCTGCAATTAATGACAGGTTTGTCATTAATTGCCCGAAGGCTACAGCGGCTGCTATTAGTCGGCTAATTAATGACAGTTTTTACTGTCATTAATTCACTGTCACTAAAACAAGTTATAAATATATAATTATATATATAAAAATAGAATATATAAAACAATATATATATATATATATATAAACAGAATATATAAAACAGTATATATATATATATATATATATATATAAACCATTAATACAAAAATGTACATATATATATTAATATACACATAAACTTATACCTTCAAATATTTAACAAAGAACATATAATTTACATGGCTAGAAGCACACCTAAAATATTTACATTAATATCCAAATAATTACATAATAATTATAAATAATATAATTACACAATTAAATATACAAATATATTTTATAAAACATTTTATGTATAAATTATATTATTTAACAAGTAGTAACATATATATTTGCATGCAAGAAAGCTACATATTATATTGTATATTATATTAGCACACCCAAAATATAGATCTATGCTACAATAATTACTATAATAAATACGCAAAATAAATATTTAATATCCATATATATATACTAATTATAAATGAAGAATTGAACCACAATTAATTAGATCTATACAAAAATACACACAATTGGAGAGTATCTCACCGTATCCCACTAGATCTAGGATACGCATGCGACACGAGTCCAACACACAACTAAATGCACCCCGAAGGACACAAACAGATCACAAATAATATTTATGAACAAATCAAAGCGTCAAAAGTAGATCTATGTGTCCGTGTCAAAATACGACATGTTCAAAGCCCCGTGTCGGAGGAAAACCCCCAAATGACACGTATCACCAATAGTTGGGATACGAACCACAAGTATCCCAATATGGACACGACACTAGCCTCAAAAACAAATCTCATGTCCAATTGATCTATAGGATCAATTGACACACACAAAAAAATGTAAATTCGGAATTCCAACAAAATTGACACAAAAAGCACCATAACTTTCTCCATGGGTCTCCTATGAACACAAAACAAAGTCCTATGGATAGTACATACATATAGGTTGATTTTACATGATTAAATCTCAGATTTAGAAGCTATTTAAATGGGAAAATCTGAATTATACCTATTGGGAGATGGATTCCCAATGAAACCTCCAATTGAGATGAACTTGTTTCCAAATTGTAGATCCTTGCTCCTCTTTGTAGATCCTTGCTTCCTTCTTCTAGATCCTTGCTTCCTCCTTCTCTAATGGTGAATTGGAAAGAATTTGGAATGAATTTGGTAGGGAATTGGATTGGAAATGGAGGGAATTTGGTAGTGGGAGAATTCTAGATCTAGATTTGGAATGAGATGAGAGGAGAGAGAAATTTCCCCCCCTCTTTAATAGGCCGGCCATAGCCCCTCCCCCAAGCAATTGTAAAATGTCCAATGTACCCCTTGGGGCCTCTCATGAAGAAATAATTAAGGAAGGAAGCTTCTAGTCTAATCACTTAATTAATTTAATCCATCTCCTTAACTATGGGCTTTCTAAATGGGCCAAGTCTAACTAATTAATTCATGTTGGTCCATGGGTCCAAACTAAACTAGTTGGGTCCACTAAAATAAGTCTAAAATAATTAAATAATATCTAACAACAATTAAATAATACAACAAAAATTATTTACCATGCACAATATTTATTTAAATAGGAAATTACTAAAATACCCTTTTTTCTAAAATGTGGTAGTGACACAAAAATCTAAAACTATACCTCAAACTCTATAGGTCTCTGGTGGCTATCGGCCCAATGTCGCTGTCTGTCCTGCGCCACTCGTAGTCTAACTCTGATCAGCTTAACCTTCTCCGCTGCATCCACAACCATCTCTGGCCCTAGCAAAACTCTCTCTCCAACATCGTCCCATGACAATGGAGTATGACATCTCCGACCGTACAGAGCCTCAAATGGTGACATCTTTATACTAGCCTGGTAGCTGTTATAGTAAGCAAACTCTACCAAATGGAGATGGTCTTTCCAAGATCCCCCAAAATTTAGTACACATGTGCGCAACATATCCTCAAGAGTCTGAAAAGTCCTTTCGGACTGTCCATCTATTTGGGGATGATATGCAGTACTGAACTTGAGCTGGGTGCCCAAACTCGCCTGCAAACTCCTCCAAAAATGATAAGTGAAATAACTATCCCTATCTGAGACTATGCTGACGGGAACCCCATGTATCCTAACGATCTACCTTACATACATCTCTGCCAGCTTCACCGTAGACAAACCCACCCTGAAAGGCAAAAAGTGGGCCGACTTGGTCAACCTGTCCATGATGACCCAAATCGCGTCTTTTTCTCCTGAGATCGTAAAAGTCCGGACAAAAAATTCATAGTAATATGCTCCCACTTTCACTCTGGAATAGGTAATGGCTGAAGTAAACCACCTGGCCTCTGCATCTCGGCTTTCATCTACTGGCACACTAAGCATCTGGATATAAACTGTGCCACTTCTCTCTTCATGCCATACCACCACACACTCTCTCATATATCTCGATACCTCTTGTTGGCACCTGGATGCATGGAATACTGAGAGTGATGCACTTCCTGCAATACCTCCTCACCCAGCTCCCCACTAGGCACACATAATCTAACACTATGTCGCAAAGGACCATCATCAACAATGGTGAAATTATCCTCCAATCCTGCTCTCACCTGAGCTTTCATGCTCCTCAGAGATAAATCTTCATACTGGGCTGCCTTGACCCTGTCCATCAACTCTGAATGTATTTGCAACCCCCACATCTCCATAGCAAAACCAGAAACTATTACCTCAATGCCTAGGCTCTCTAAGTGTCACGCCCCAGTCCCAAAATATTGAGGGACTGGACACGTGGCAATGGCCAGCAGCACGCACCGATGGTCAACCTAATTTAATGGAACCATCAGGGCGCACTTAAGCTGTAAATAAGGTCTACTACAATAAGTTACACTAATCTTATCAATAAAAGATAAATAAATAAACTGCATAATGGAATAGAAATAAGTAGCAATAAATCTCAACAAGTCGGTCGGAGAACAATCCGATATATGTCTGAATACTCTGGCTCAGTAGGCCAGGAACAAAAGAGATAAACATAAAGTAAATACTGAGTACGGGATCAGGTACTCAGGAGAAGTCTTCGGCAGTCACCTCGTCTTCAGGGTTCGGTTCTGCTCCAGTATCAAGTCCAGTAATAGCTTCGGCTCCTGTCCCATATATCTCGGGGTACTGCTCCTCAGCTAGACCTGGGGACATAATCCATTCCAGGTCCTCAGGGGACATAGCAAGGTACAGAAAATACAAGCCAAATAAATGAGCAGTGCAGCAATAAGTAAATAATTGGATAAACTATGTAACCAGCTAAGTGATATGCAATATGAGAGCAGCACTAGAACTCAGGCTGAGACCGCTACAAGCTCTGTGTCGGGAAGCCGGTAGCAGTAATAACAGGTAAAGGGTCTAGCTCTGCTGGAGAGTCTACAACCTCACAATAGTAGTGGATATATATATAAAACAGCCTATAGCCTATGTGTCTCTCCCCACCCAATGTAATCACGCATATCATGACCATAACGTCTCATGTCCATGTCAGCGGGATTATAGCTAATACAATAAGTCATATTATCTATAAATAACATATCTCAGTAAAGTCATGTATCCTATACAGAATCACCACGAATATCTCGGGAAGATCCTGTCTCATGAATAGTGTCAAGTGTCCTGGGTTATGATGTACTTGATAAGACAAGTACGAGAAAGTAAAGGGTCCGAAATGTTCATCTCTAGGTGACGTACCCGACACCGCGTACGGGGTTGGCACCCGACTGATAATCGGACGCTAAGTATGCCACACGGTCCTAGGTTAAGCATGTACAACAGTTATAATTAAAACAAGGAAATATGCAACAAGACTGTAAAGTTGGCAAGGTATTCTTGCCCTCTGATGTATAACTAAGCCATGGAATATTTAGCAAAGACTGCAAGTTTTGGCGAGGTACACTTGCCTGATGTTTGGATTCCACTACGGTTCTGTTCTTGAGAAATTTCCAGAGATGTCTCCGAATGCTGAAATAGACATTACCATCATGCTCAGAAGGTGTCAAATAGCTAGGAACGCCATTCCTTGAGTCCGATTTGGAGTCAATGGCTAAAACGACAATTTCGGTTCAAAACGGGGTCCACCGGTGGGCCCGCTTTGCACCGAAAAATGTGTCAGGGTCAACTGTCTCCAGATTCACCAAACTTAGTGTCAACAGGTCAAGAACGCTAATACGAACCCAACGGAACTTTCAGAATTAAATTTCGATGAGCCGAGCATAAAATCGCCCGTCGAGTGGGGCCTGTGGGGCCCACGACACGCGATTTCGTCAACTTTCTCAGAATTGAACCAAACTTGGGTCACAGGACCAGCATATCGCTACGAATCCGATGGCGCAAGTTTCGTTTCGATCTGACGTGTGTGCACGAAGTTAGGATGAAATGCAGAAAAGTCGGATACGGGGCGATGTCCGCGGATACGCGTTGATTCCGGTGTGCACGCATACCCGAATCAGCTTCCGCAAAATCCCACACGTAAAATCATATTTTCACCATAAAATCATATTTTCATTACATTTTAATATTAGTTATTAGCAATTAAAAATTACATAATCACCACAGCACCTCTTTTAATTCCTGAAAAAATTGCAAAAAATTCCCAAAAATTGATTTTTAAATAACTAAAAATTTTAGGGTATTTACAATCTACCCCCCTTAAGAGGATTGCGTCCTCGCAATCGAAGGGTAAACTACAAAGGGCACGAACTACAGAAATAAAAGAATGCTTAGGTTTTACCTGCATCAGCAAATAAGTATGGATAACGCTGGCGCATGATATCCTATCGTTCCCAGGTCGATTCGCCAGGAGAGTGTTGTTTCCAAGCTACCCGAACCAGTCTGATTGTCTGCCCTCGCAGTGTCTTCTCACTGGTGTCGAGTATACCCACTGGCTGCTCCTCGTATCTCAGGCTAGGGCCCACCGAAATCTCAGAATGATCAACTATGTAACTTGGGTCAGTCACGTATCGCCTCAGCTGTGAGACGTGGAATACATCATGCACTCCCTCTAAGGATAGAGGTAATGCAAGACGATAAGCCACCTCACCAATGCGCTCCAAGATATCAAATGGCCCAATATACCTTGGGCTTAACTTGCCTCTGCTGCCAAATCTGATAGTACCTCGAGTGGGCGAGATCCTCAAAAATACGTGCTCTCCTTCCTTGAACTCCAGGGGTCGTCTGTGCGCATCGGCCCAATGCTTCTGTCTATCCTGGGCTGCACGGAGATGATTCTGAATCTGCTTTACTTTCTCCACTGTCTCCGTTACCAATTCTGGACCTAGTAATTGACGTTCGCCAACGTCACTCCAGCATATCGGCGATCTGCACTTCCTTCCGTACAACGCCTCGAAAGGTGCCATCTGAATGCTTGCCTGATAGCTGTTGTTGTAGGAGAACTCCACTAAGTGCAGATAATCTTCCCATGATCCTCCAAAGTCCAGTATACATGATCGCAGCATATCTTCCAAGATCTGAATTGTGCGCTCTGATTGTCCGTCTGTCTGGGGATGATAGGCAGTACTGAATTTGAGCCTGGTGCCGAGACTCTCTTGCATGCTTCGCCAGAAGTGAGATGTAAATCTTGAGTCTCGATCTGATACAATACTAACCGACACTCCATGTAATTTTACGATCTGTCGCATATACATGTCGGCTAGTACTTCCATGGATTGTCCGACTCTAACTGGCAAGAAGTGTGCCGACTTAGTAGCCGATCCATGATAACCCATACCGCATCCTTTCTACTAGGGCTTCTTGGAAATCCGGTGACGAAATCCATGGTAATATGCTCCCACTTCCATTCAGGTATAGGAAGTGGCTGCAACATACCTGCAGTCCTTTGGTGCTCGGCCTTCACCTGCTGGCAGACTAAACATTTTGTCACAAATCGGACAATCTCCTTTTTCATTCCATGCCACCAGTAATATTGTCTTAAGTCCCGGTACATCTTGGTCCCTCCTGGATGAACAGAGTATATGGAGCTGTCACTACCACTTTTCCAAATAAGGGCATTTGGGTAATTTCACTATTTGGATAATTATGTGTTTAATTAATTTGCTGAGATTTTTTTTTAAAAACTATTTATTTGATGTTGGTTGTGTTGGGTTAGGTCAAACCCTAGAAGTCAGTATGACTAAACCCTAATTTAAAACTCAATTCTAGTGAAACCCTAGAATTCTAATTTTAGGGTGGAACCTCAAACCCTAGAAGGCCTAAACCTGAGTTAATTAGGTTCAACATGACCTAAAATAGGGGATTTAACCTAAACTATGCATTAGAAACTCTAGCTTGGATTTAATATAAAAGGGAACCCATTCCTTCATGAAGAAAACCTAAACCTAGCCTCCATTAAAGAAAAACCATTCCCTCCCACACTTTTCAGAATCTCAAGCCCTAGGAATTCACTTTCCTCCTCCAAAGCAAAGAGAAGTAAGGGGTTGGGTCAAGAAGCCTGGGAGAAGAAGAACCTCCATTGAAGAAGCCATCTCCCTAGGTAAAACCCTATTTCTATTCATTTTTAATCTCTGATTTCTGTTGTTAATGCCCTTTAGGAACCCACCCTGAGGTTTAGATTTCGATTTTAGGGTTTCTACATAGACATCTAGGAGGAACTAGGGTTTTGGTGTTCCAACGAGGGTTTTCCCCAATTTCGTGAGCCCTAACCCTAGGTGTTTGCATTAGACTGATTTTATCCTCCAACGAGAAGGGTGGGATCTCGATTTTAGGCTTGATTTGGGAGCATTTACTGTACAGTAGGTATATGGGTATTTTCTGTACTTCTTGTGTTCGATAAAATGTCTAGTAGGAACTTACCTATCTAACTTATTCAATTTCTGCATAGTTTGATATATGAATCTATATACATAAATATAATTGTGTTGTAAATAGGTTGTGTGTTGTGTGTACATGGATGAGGAGAGTCCTGTGCACAGTCGGGTCTTGTGATGAATTGAACTGTGCCTGTGTGTTTTGGGGATCCTGTGTAGTCAGGTTTTGAGAGTGTGTTAGGGCTTTGTATCTGTGGTAGTTGTGAGCAGTGTATGAGCAGTAAGTGTACCCCAGTGTATGTGAGGTATTTGTGTTTAGTGTCAGTTATGGGGGTGCCAGTCAGAGAGGCCTGTGTGAGAGGAGTGTATCAGTATGTTGGAGTCGGGTTTCCTTGTGCGTGCAGTGTAGGAAATAGGTTTATGAGGTAGCTGTGTTAGTAGTGGGTTAGTATATGTTTTATGTATCAGTTTCGAACTGTGGTTAGATTATCAAATTTTTGGAATGTCTGTAGGAAGTATCAGTAACTAGTATTTGTGTGTGAGTGAGAGTAGGGTGTTGAGTTAGATGTGTACCTGTGTCAGTGAGAGCCAATGTGACTGTGTATAGGTGTGAGGGAGAGATAATTCCCAGGTTCAATGAGAATTCTGATTTGTGTGTGTTGGTTAGTTAGATTCTGTGAGTGAGCTCTAGGTAAATGCCCAGTGTCTATGAGTGTCTGTTAGGCGAGAATTTAGATGTATAGAATTCTGTGTTGATACCTATGTGTGTTTATGTGTGAACTGTACTGTGCTGTGCTGTGTGCACATGTGTGTGTGAGTTAACTGATGCTGTGTAGTGTATCCAGTGTGTATCCTAGCACCTAATATTTTGTGTCACAATAGAGTGCCAGTATTGAAATTCCCAGGTCCTAATGTATAACTGTATAGTGTGTATTCTGGAGTAGTAGTTCTCAGAAATTCCAGGTTAGTGTGAGTGTGTACTGATAGTTTGTGCTGTGTGTAGGGAATGAATGTGAGTATCTGGGTGTAAGCTGCAGTATATGAAATCTCTATGTGTGCAATGTGTATCAGTGTGCAGTTGTGCATAAACTAAAGCTTGTGTCTACTGAGGAAGTTCTCAGGGGGTCTAGGAATTTTATGTATCAGTGACTTGTGCAAGTGTGTGTGTGGAGTGATTCCCATGTTCAATAGAATCAGTGTCTAGGAGTGTGTGAGTGTAGATTCAGTGTATATTAGTGTATCCAGACCAGTGGGCACTGTGGGATTTTATCTTAGAACCAGTATGAATTCTGTGTAGGTGATACCAGTTGTACAATGGGGGTTATTGGGGTTATGTATTTGGGCATAAAATCTGAGAGAAGGGGGGGAGAGAGAGAGAGCAGTTAAACCAAAAACCTGTGTGTTCAGTGTACTATGTAGATACCTATATGTGCCTATGTGACAGTGTGTGTTGATATGTGGGTGTATAGGATTAAGAAAACAATCTGTGAGTACCTGTGTAGTCTGTGTATCAGTTAGAGAAGGATGCCTGTGAGTTAGGGCCTTGTGTAAATGTGCCAGTATCCAGTGTGTGCACCCTGAGTGATACCTGTGAGTATGTATCAGTGTTTATGTGTCCAGGTAGTTAGGTAGTTAAGTTCAATACTAGAAAATGATACTAGTTAGATTTGATTTTACCAAGTGTAGCAGCAACATTAGGAGTTAGAGTATAAGATTTGTATGTAGGTTAGGTAATATAAATATGTATGTCTATGTCAGTTAAGACATAAGTGTTAGTTATTATATACCAAAACATATAGAGTATTATATTCCTTATACAAGTTAGTACTAGTTAGTTAGGTGACCTTATAGACTAGTTAACTAGTTTTGAAACCCCAAACCTTAGTATGACCTAGAAACCTCGTATTTAATTAGTAAATCATACTCATTCCTTTAATTCATTATTCTGACAATTATATTCCACAAATAGGTCATTGTGATCCCACCTCGGACATCGATCCTCATTCCTTGCTCAGGACCGCAGGCGAGTACATTCTCTGACAGTTTTCATTGTTGATTATTTCTATAATGCAGTTGTATTACATACTTGATTCCGACACTATGGATACACGGGTTAGCACCCTAGATCCCCATCATGAGGAGTCGTGATTGGAATCCATCGTGCTAGCTGGGGGATGGGGAACTATTAGTAGATTATGTGATCATATCCAAACCTTTACATGCATCATAGCTCACCCCACTTCTCACGTCGGGTGCGGCCTGACCATTTACATGCATCATAGCTGGGGGCTCACCATGATTGAAGCTATTTCTGGGTCCATATGGGCAGTGATCAGTCGGGTAGGAGCACCTAGTCTTCGAGCTGGGTTTACCCTCGCTATCCGGCTGGTGGTTAAACAAATACCACTGCGTATATGATTAGCCTGACCACTACATGCATCATAGCTAACCATATGGTTAGCCTGACTTACAAGAATCATAGCTAATCATATATAACCAGCCTGATCTAGTCCCAAGCCGATCACATAATAAACTGATAATTCAAACACTTAGCTAGATGTCTATTTTATTCAGATTCACTTGTTCTAGCTTTCACTGTCTATTGGTCATTGCTAGATGCTCTGTTGCCTATTTCCATTTTCTCCAGTACTTTATATTTCCAGCAATTATTTCCATCTTGTATTTCTTACACTGTTTATAGTCTTTGTCAATTTAATGAAACTGCTGTTAGTGCTTGTGCTTCGCTCCAATCCTGACTGGATAACATTTTTCAGAGGACCTGGAGGATCTTTGCCCCACTCATTACGGCCCAGGCTTAGAGGGAGATTTCACTCCAAAAACCCCAGAGGAGTTGCCTAGCCTAGAGGAGAATGTACCTGGCTGTACTTAGACTGTTTTTCTGCAATTATTGTTCTAGACTGAGACTGAGTTGTATTTATTATTCTGTGATTTTGTGAGGTCATCTAGACCCAAGATTTGAGTTGGACTTATTGTGGTTGGTTTATATTAGAACTCTTTTCTATTCTCATCGTGCCATTATTTTCTATTAGCTTGTGATTGAGTATATCATAGAACTGTGGATTATTTATCATTGTCCTCCGTGCGGAGTTGAGACTTTTGACAGGATATATTATATGTTGAGACCTAGACAGCGTTCTACCGCCGATGCTGCGGCGTAGGCTGGACGTACCCACGACTCATGCCCAATTTCCGGGTACGGGTCGTGACAGGAGCTATGTGCTTCAGTCATTAACTCCTGCCTTAATTCTCCATTTAGAACATATAGGCAATTTCCACACCTTAATGTCCCATCTTCGTGGATGCGAAGTCCCGTCTGCATGCCTGCTTCTGTTCTCTCTTTCAGCCTTCGGAATTTGGCATCATTAGGCAAAGCTTCTTTGATCCTCTCCACCAGCGGTGACTTAACTTCGAGGTTAGCCAGCAAGCCATTTTGTCCAGGTAGAACAACCTCTATCTGAAGATCTTGCAAGTCTTGTAATAGCTGAGGCTGCTCCGTTAAGAAATAAGCTGAGGGTTTTCTGTTGAGGGCGTCGGCTACAACTTTTGCTTTCCCCGGGTGGTACTGCAGATCTATGTCAAAGTCCACCATCAACTCAAGCCAACGCCTTTGCCACATGTTGAGCTCTTTCTGAGTATATACATACTTCAAGCTCTTATGTTCAGTGAATATTTCGACCTTCTCTCCATACAGATAATGCCTCCAGATCTTCAGTGCAAAAATTACTGAAGCTAGCTCCAGGTCGTGCGTTGGGTAGTTCTTCTCGTGGACCTTCAACTGCCTCGATGCATAAGCGATAACCTTGCCATGTTGCATCAAAACACAACCTAGTCCACTACCGGACGCATCACTATATACAACAAAACCTCCTGACCCTGAGGGAAGAGTCAAGACTGGTGCTGTTGTTAGACGCCTCTTCAATTATTCAAAGGCATTCTGGCATTCTTCTGTCCACATAAACTCCTGATCCTTCCGTGTTAGCTTAGTCATAGGCTCTGCGATCCTTAAAAAATTTTCTACGAACCGCCGGTAATATCCAGCAAGTCCAAGAAAACTTCTCACTTCTGCAACAGCGGTAGGGGTAGGCCAAGTTTCTATTGCAGTGACCTTCTCTGGGTCCACAGACAGTCCTTCACCCGAGATAATATGTCCTAAGAATGGCACCTTGTCCATACAGAACTCATATTTGCTGAGTTTGGCATACAGCTTCTCCCTTCTCAATGTTTCTAGCACAATTCTGAGGTGTTCCTCGTGCTCTTCGTGGTCCTTGGAGTAGACTAGAATATCATCAATGAATACCACCACAAACTTATCCAAGTACTGATGGAAGACTCCATTCATCAAACTCATAAATACAGCAGGTGCGTTGGTTAAACCAAACGGCATTACTAGGAACTCATAATGTCCATACTTAGTCCTGAAGGCCGTCTTTGGGATATCTTCCTTCTTCACCCTAATCTGGTGATAACCGAATCTAAGGTCAATCTTTGAGAATACCCTAGCACCACTCAATTGGTCAAACAAGTCATCAATGCGTGGTAAGGGGTACCGGTTCTTAACAGTTACAGCATTAAGGGCTCTGTAATCAATGCACAAGCGCACAGTTCTGTCCTTCTTGGGTACAAAAAGTATAGGTGCTCCCCAAGGTGAAACACTGGGCCGGATAAATCCTTTCTCCAGAAGGTCGTCAACTTGTGCTTTCAACTCCACTAACTCCTTAGGTGCTAGCCGATATACCGATGAAGTGATAGGTTAGGCTCCTGGAGTTAGGTCTATTGTGAATTCTATCTCCCGATCAGGTGGTAAACCTGGAAGGTCGTCAGGAAATACATCCACAAATTTCGATATGACTCTTGGGTAACCTGACTCCTCCTCTACAGATAATACCCTAAGAGTTGGCTGGACACCTTGCTCTACAGCTCCCCGAAGGAATTCAAACTCAGGATGGCTAGGGGGTCTAAATATCACCTTTCCAAGCCGGCAATCCAGTGTCGTATGGTACTGAATTAACCAGTCCATACCAAGTACAATATCATAATCAGGCATAGAAAAGATCAGAAATTGGGCTCGCATCTCTCGGCCACAAACTACTACCGAACATGATCTACAGATATCACTAACCGGGATAATCCCACCTTCCGTTAGAATTCTCTTCATCTTCGAGAGAGGTGCGGTAGCTACTCTATGTGTGGCTACGAAGCTAGCAGCAATAAATGAATGCGAGGCTCCAGAATCAAATAAAGCTACAGCAGGAATTGAAGCTACTAATATGGTACCTGCTATCACTTCGCATGCAGTAGCTTCCTCTGTGACTGCTAGTGAATAGGCCAGACCTCGTCCTTGAGCGAGACCCCTTTGCTGACGAGCCTGCTGGAACAAAGCTGCCTGAGGTGGTAGTGGTGGCCTGGCTCCTCCAGGCCCTGTCTGTGTTGCTCCCTCAGCTGGAAGAGCTGGCCTAGGTGCAGGTAGAGCTGGTCGATTCGGAACTCCCTCTCGACGTTCCGAGCAGTCCTTTGAGAAGTGTTGTCCGGATCCGCAAACCAGGCAGAGTCCCAGCTTGCGTCTACATTCTCTTTCAATATGACCTACTTTGCCGCAGTAATGACAAGTAGGTAGGTTCTTTGATGCTTTTTTCTGAGGCAGGTTCTTCTGGGGCCGTTTGGCAGAATCCCCAGGTGAAGACTTGGACGGTGCTGAGGAGAATGGACGTTTCAGGCTTGACTCTCTCCAAGTAACGCGCTCCATACGACGCGCTGCAGCAAGGACGTCGGTGTATGATGTGGGCGCGACAGATCCGATTAACTTCTGGAGCTCGAACCTGAGTCCATCAAAGAACTTCTCCGCCTTCTCTTCTTTGGTAGGAATTAGAGAATGGGCGAAGCGGCTCAGGCGAATGAATTCGGCGTTATATTCCTCCACCGACATATTTCCCTGGATCAGGCGGTTAAATTTGTCTCAGAGTTCTGACCGAGCAACAGCAGGGATGTACATTTCCTGGAAGAGTCTGGAGAACTCCTTCCAGGTGACTTGATCATGTCCGAGCCTCCTTTCTTCGGACAGCCACCAATGGTGCGCGTTGTTCGTCAGTTGCATCCTGACGGCAATCATCCACTTATCCCTTGGGAGTTCAGCGGCCTCCAACTGATGCTGCGTGTTCGTAAGCCATTCATGAACTTCAGTTGGTCCTTCCTTGCCCGAGAAGGTACGAGGTTTGAGTTGACGAAAATCTGTGATAGATCCCGTCGCTGGTCGCCTATTTGGTGGATTTGCATATTCCAATGCTGCGACTATGCTGTTCCTTAGGTTCTCGGCCTTATGACGTTGGGCCTCTTGTTGGATCTGTTGTTGTGCCTGCATCATGGCGTAGAACATCTAGAATATTTGCTGTCCGTCTATTGCCTGCCCTAGAGGAAAGACAGGCATCGTAGGAGGGAACTGGGGAGGAGGTGGGATGTCATCACGCCTGAACCTGGAACTTGGCTGGCCAGTTTGATTGCTCTGAGAGGATTGTCCTCTGGTATCTGGCGTCGTTCCAGCTTTGCAGGTAACCACAGCTTCAGGCGGTGTACCCAAGGGGGTCTCGTCACCACTTCTGGGATCCATTACTCTGCATCAAAAGGAAACAATGAGAACGCACAGAGGAATCAAAACAGGATGCAATTCAAGCAATTAAATTGAATTCGACAAAGAGTCCAAAAACGATTCAATCAATAGATGAGATCCTATAACTTATCCTATCTTATTGCAGGCATGTTCGGTCCCTAAGTTAAAACCGAACAATTTAGTTTGGACCTGCATGGGCCACCACAAAAAACCATGTCACACCCCAGTCCCAAAATATCGAGGGACTGGACACGTGGTAATGGCCAGCAGCACGCACCGATGGTCAACCCAATTTAGTGGAACCATCAGGGCGCACTTAAGCTGTAAAGAAGGTCTACTACAACAACTCACACTAATCTCATCTATAAAAGATAAATAAATAAACTGCATAATGGAATGGAAATAAGTAGCAACAATACTCTGGCTCAGTAGGCCAGGAACAAAAGAGATAAACATAAAGTAAATACTGAGTACGGGATCAGGTACTCAGGAGAAGTCTTCGGCAGTCACCTCGTCTTCAGGGTTCGGTTCTGCTCCAGTATCAAGTCCAGTAATAGCTTCGGCTCCTGTCCCGTATATCTCGGGGTACTGCTCCTCAGCTAGACCTGGGGACATAATCCATTCCAGGTCCTCAGGGGACATAGCAAGCTACAGAAAATACAAGCCAAATAAATGAGCAGTGCAGCAATAAGTAAATAATTGGGTAAACTATGTAACCAGCTAAGTGATATGCAATATGAGAGCAGCACTAGAACTCAGGCTGAGACCGCTACAAGCTCTGTGTCGGGGAGCCGGTAGCAGTAATAACAGGTAAAGGATCTAGCTCTGCTGGAGAGTCTACAACCTCACAATAGTAGTGGATATATATATAAAACAGCATGTAGCCTGTGTGCCTCTCCCCACCCAATGTAATCACGCATATCATGACCATAATGTCTCATGTCCATGTCAGCGGGATTATAGCTAATGCAACAAGTCATATTGTCTATAAATAACATATCTCAGTCAAGTCCTGTATCCTATACAGAATCACCATGAATATCTCGGGAAGATCCTGTCTCATGAATAGTATCAAGTATCCTGGGTTATGATGTACTTAATAAGACAAGTAAGAGAAAGTAAAGGATCCGAAATGTCCATCTCTAGGTGACGTACCCGACACCGCGTACGGGGTTGGCACCCGACTGATAATCGGACGCTAAGTATGCCACACGGTCCTAGGTTAAGCATGTACAACAGTTATAATTAAAATAAGGAAATATGCAATAAGACTGTAAAGTTGGCAAGGTATTCTTGCCCTCTGATGTATAACTAAGCCAAGGAATATTTAGCAAAGACTGCATGTTTTGGCGAGGTACACTTGCCTGATGTTTGAATTCCACTACGGTTCAGTTCTTGAAAAATTTCCAGAGATGTCTCCGAATGCTGAAATAGACATTACCATCATGCTCAGAAGGTGTCAAATAGCTAGGAACGCCTGTCCTTGAGTCCGATTTGGAGTCAAGGGCTAAAACGGCAATTTCGGGTCAAAACGGGGTCCACCGGTGGGCCCGCTTTGCACCGAAAAACGTGTCAGGGTCAACTGTCTCCAGATTCACCAAACTTAGTGTCAACAGGTCAGGAACGCTGATACGAACCCAACGGAACTTTCAGAATTGAATTTCGATGAGCCGAGCACAAAATCGCCCATCGAGTGGGGCCTGTGGGGCCCGCGACACGCGATTTCGTCAACGTTCTCAGAATCGAACCAAACTTGGGTCACAGGACCAGCGTATCGCTACGAGTCCGATGGCGCAAGTTTTATTTCGATCCGACGTGTGTGCACGAAGTTAGGGTGAAATGCAGAAAAGTCGGATACGGGACGATGTCTGCGGATACGCATTGATTCCGGTGTGCACGCACACCCGAATCAGCTTTCGCGAAATCCCACACGTCCGTATCAACACCGCGCACGTATCTGTGAAGACCGCACGCGACCAAGTCGTCCCGTTTGACGGGGCGTACTCAGTTCCGGAGTGAAACAGGGTCTGGTTTTTCCTGTTTTTGGATCACGGTGTGCGATCACCACAGGACGCGATGCCCCGAGCGGTTTGTTCGGGCACCGAGAGGGTCATACAGGCTTTACAACGTAATTAACGAAACTGAATTCAGAGCTACGAGCAAGAAGTTACGGATACCTGAACAGGGTCTAAAAAACTGAGATCTTCGTGTTCTCGTATCTCGAGTTATGTCCTGTGTCCAACTGACACTGTGTCCGACACGCACAGAACTAGGGTCTGAGATTCGAGCTGCCGGAGGGTTGCTGGAGGACGGCGAGTATGCTGGTGGCTGCGGGTGTCGTGGCCGAGCCGAGCGGTGCCGAGGGGGTCGGCGGAGCTAGGGAAGGCCGGCGTCGGTTCCGCGGCGAAGAAGAGAGGAGGAAGGAGGAGAGGTTTGGGCGGCTCTCGGCGGTTAGGAGGCGCTGGAGACGGAGATCCGGCGGAGGGCAGCAGCTAGGGGAGGAGACCGGGGCCGGAGCTAGGGCACGGTGCGGCAGAGGGTTATGGATAAGTGAGGGAGGAGAAGATCAGGAGTAAGGGGTTTTATAGGGGCTCGGGCGCGGGGGTGGCGCCGGGACGTAGCCGGGGAACGCGGAGCCGAGGAGGTCGTGGGACGAGCGGAGCGCGGGCGGCGACGTGGCCGGAGAATGCGGCCGGAATCCGCGGGGTTCGTGGGTTGGGGGAGATGGGTGTAGCCGGGTCGGGTCGGGCGGCGGGCTCCGGGTGGGCGGACCCGCCCGACCCGCTAGGGCGGCAGGGCTGGGCTACTGGGCTCGGCCCACTGGGCCGGGCCGGGCCTAAACAATACTAATAATAATAATAATAATAATAATAACAAATAATTAATTATTAAATAGTTTAATTAGTTTTTGGGTATTTAAAAATAGGTCTGAGGCCCAATAAAATCCAGAAAAATTACCCTAAGTCCAGTTTTCTATTTTACACCATAAAATCATATGTTCATTACATTTTAATATTAGTTATTAGAAATTAAAAATTACATAATCACCACAGCACCTCTGTTAATTCCTGAAAAAATTACAAAAAATTCCCAAAAATTGATTTTTAAATAACTGAAAATTTTAGGGTGTTTACACTAAGTCCTCCAATAAATACCGGTCCTACGTCAACAACATATCTACCAGATACTTGCTCAAGGCATTGGCAACTACATTAGCCTTCCCTGGATGATACTGTCACTACCATATTTTCTAGAAAAGGGTATTTTGGTCATTTCATAATTAATTAAATATTATCCATGTTGTATTTTTATTTATTATATTATTTACTTATTGTTAGATGTTAGTTTATAATTTTGGACTTGTGTTAGTGGACCTAACTAGTTTAGATTAGATCCATGGACCAATATTTAAATCTAGTTAGAATTGAGCCCAATTAGAAGCACATTCATTAGGAGGATGATTAATTAAGTTAAACTCATTAGACTAGAACCTTTTTTCCTTAATTATTTCTTCATGAGAGGCCCCAAGGGATATTTTAGACTTTACATAGTAGCTTGGGGAGGGGGTTAAATAGCCGGCCATGTATTAAATTGAGGGAAATTCTCTCTCTTTATTTTTATTTCAAATCTAGATTTAGAATTTTTTTCTTCCAAATTTCTTCTTTCCCACATCAAATTCCATCTAAATTTCTCCCCAATTCCTTCCTAAATCATTATTGGAGGCCATTAGAGCAAGAATCTACAAGGAGGAAGCAAGGATCTACAAGGAGGAGCAAGGATCCACAAGTTGAAGGCCCTTTTTACCCAATTTAGAGGTTTTATTGGGAATCTATTTCCCAATAGGTATAATTTAGTTTTTTTCTTTAATTAGACTCTAAATCTGTAATTTAATATTAGGAACCACCCCAAATGCTAAGGCTACCCATAGGAATTAAAATTAGGTTCATAGGAGGACTATGGAGAATATGTGGTATTTTGTGTCAATTTTGGAAGAATTTTGAGATTGACACATCTTCTGTTTGTCAATAGGTCAATTAGACCAAATTGACATATGTTTGATTGTGTGTGGCTAGTGTCGTGTCCATAATTGGATACATGTAGGCCGTATCCCGACAATTTGTAGATACGGATTGATTTGAGGGTTTTTCTCCGACACGAGACTTTGAGCATGTCACATTTTAATACTAATATGTAGATGTGTAATTAGCTCTTTATATTGTTTAATTAGTATTTTAGACTTGCTTGTGTCCTTTGGGGTACATTTGGTGGTGTGGTAGACTCGTATCGCAAGCGTATCATAGATCTAGTGTGATACGGCCAAGTGTTTGTTTTATTGTATTTTAGATTCAATTTGCCTTGGTATTAGCTATTAGAATATTATATTTATCATTGTTATATATATATATATATATATATATATATATATATATATATATATATATATATATATATATATATATATATATGTGTGTGTGTGTGTGTGTGTGTGTGTGTGTGTGTGTGTGTGTGTGTGTGTGTGTGTGTGAAGGTGATTATAAATATGTACAGAGATTTTATACATGTATTTGTATCTCTAAGTGTTATGTATATATATATATATATATATATATATATATATATATATATATATATATATATATATATATATAAAAGTGTATAGATATGTATGTATCTAGTGTTGTATATATATATATAAGTATATAGATGTATGTGTGTGCATAGATGTGTGTAGTGTGTGTTTGAGAGGGGGGTCGAGCTGCACAGCAATTGAAGCAGCAAAATAGCAACAATATGGAGAGACATCAGGTAGCAGCAACTGCAGCAACATATTGCAGCAGCAGCAGCAACAACATGAGCAGCAGCAGCAAATCAGCAACTGCAGTAGCAGCAGCATGCAGCAACTACAGTAGCAGCAACTTGAGTAACAACAGCAAGCCTCAGCAACAACTGCAGTAGCCTACTGGAGCAACAACTACAACAAGAGCTCCACAACAGCAAATGCAAGAGCAATGTGCACAGCAGCTAGAGCAAGGTAAGGGGAGGTTAGTTAGCTTGATGTGTAGTTTAGTTAGTAAGTTACTTTGTTATATAGTTATATATATGTATACATATTGTTATCTAGTAATTATATATATATATATATATATATATATATATATATATATATATACCTGTTTACTAGTAGCTATATGTATGTATATATATATGTATTGGTTTGTTAGTAGGTAGTTAGTAGTATTATATTAGTTAATGCATGTTAGTTATAGTTTAGAGTTTTGGGTAGTTAATTATATACTAGAACTTGAATTACCTTGAGATACCAAGGTAATGTCAAAGTATTTTGTTTTATCCAAGGTATTGGGTTTGAACATCAAGATAGGTGTGTAGTGGTGTGATACCGCATTAGTTCAAAGCCAAGGTATCCACTTAGCATTAGTTTAGTTATAAATATTATATATTATTGATTGTATATACATATTATAATATTTTCCTATCTAATAATTACGTATATTAGGATACGGTATCTTGTTTGCATCCTAGTATCTTAGCATAGCTAGTGTGGCCTAGTTACATAGTATATGGTCCCAATATCCTAGAGATGGACTCATACAACCTAGAAATAGCTAGTTTGACCAAATTTGACTAGTTTGACCTAGAGTTGACTGTTTTGACTTATAAATGGCTTTACGACCTAGAAGTTGACTACTTTAACTTATTTTTATTACAAAACCTTGTATTGATATAATATTCCATATTTAGGTCTTTGAGGCACCGTACCGGACATCTTTGATACTGTTCAGTGGATTTTAGGCGAGTATATTCTCTAATAGTTTCTTATTTATGCTATCCTCTATGTCTCTTGTATTAAGTATAGATATCCTTGATTTTTTGACATGATGATTACACGGATTAGTATATCCGAATCTCGTCATGAGATGTTATTCCTTGGTATGTATGGTGTATCTTATGAAAGTCTTGTTTCATTATTCTTCTTGTACATGTATAGATACTGATTCTTGGGAGACTTGCTACCTTCCCAGAGAATCCCGTGTCATAACGTACCATGGTTGGATCCACTATACCAGTCGGGGGCGGAGTATATAATGTAGATATGTGATCATACCCTCCTTGTATCATGTCTTATTCATTAAATAGAGTTAATCAAGCACCAAACAAATGATTAACCAGGCTATAATTCTTGTATCAAGTTTCCAAGTCGATCACATGTTAAAGCTGGTATTCACTCACTTAGTCATTTGTATTTCTTGTTCATTTCTATATTGCTCATTCTCGTATTATTTTCAGTATTTTTTTATTGCATATCTCTTGTATTTGTATATTGTATCTTGTATATTCACATCTATTTACTGTTACATAGTTTATATTATTTATTAGAACTGCTGTTAGAGATATACTTTGCTTCTTTTCTGACTGGATATATTTTTCTCAGATGACACTGAGGAGTGGTACCCTACTCACTACGAGCCTCAGGACGTGGTTGGCTTAGAGCCAGAGACCTTGGCTCAGGAAGGTCTCATCTCGACTGAGACAGACGATCCAAGACTCGTAGCTTAGTAGTTAGTTTTATTTTGTACTTGATTTATTTCCAGCTTAGTTTTAGTATTTCTCTGGCTAATTGGATATTATTTTATCTCATGAGTTGTATTTGTGACTCTTCTATTCTTTTTTCATATATGTGTTTATTCCATCTATAGATCTGTGATTGAGTATGTTCATTTATATTGGTGGCATATTATATCTTGATTATTAGATAGATAGTTTACCCAAACAATGTTCTACCATCAATGTTGCGGCGTAGGCTGGACGTTGTTTACTACTTGCATCCTTACACCTGGTACGGGTCGTGACATATTTTAGTAGTGGCCTATACAGGTCTTTGAGGTCACAATTAGTGTGATTCGTAGTGGTGCTCTAAATTGAGTGCTATTACGAGCCTGTTTTAGGATATATGATATTGGCTATAGGTTGAGAATACACAATCATATATAAAAAAACTCTATTGATTCAGTTTAATTGTTCTTCCTTGATATTGATATTTGATCTTAAACTATGCTTCTTTGAATACATTATATCATGTGTCATATTGATTTTTTCCTTTTGCTTTGCCTCAGGATGCCACCTAAGACTAGATTACAGCAGGGGGAAGCAGCTTTTAAGAGATCTGCGAATTCCCGGGGGCCTACACCAGTGACTTCTTCGGTGATTGGCATATCAGCTGTGTTCGGGGGTCCACCTCCAACTCAGAGGACTGTTTCGGCTGTATCTGAGGGACTTCCACCACCACCTTCTGCGCCGACAGATGTGACTCAGGTGTTCACACTGTTTTACGAGATATTGGAGGCTCAAAGGGCTCAGTCCGAGGTACACCAGAGGCAGACCGACGTGTTATGGCAGCACATTGATTGTTCTTATCAGCTTGCCCTTGTCGTAGTAGATAGAGAAGCTTCGGTCCTGCAGCAGGTTGCTCCACAGGTTGCCCAGCTCCGGTCGAGTAATGTTCAGGACTTCAAGAAGCTGGAACCTCGAGTCTTCAAGGGGACAGAGGGCATCGTCTACGCTGATGATTGGCTCGAGAATATTGAGCATCTCATGAGGGTGTCCTGTCTTATTGATGATCTGAAGGTTGAGGCAGTAGGACTTCAGCTGTTCGATATCGCCCGTACTTGGTTCAGGAATGAGTCATTTCTTGCTGATACAGGGCAGTCTTGGAAGGTGTTCAAGGACCTCTTCATGAGAAAGTTCTTTGCTCGGGCAGACAGGTTAGACTTGGAAAGGCAGTTTGAGAGCCTTACTCAGGGGAGCATGTCTGTGGAGGAGTATGCCGCAAAGTTTGGTAGGCTGAGCCATTTTGTGGAGTATTTAGTAAGGGAGCCGAAGGTTCGAGCTATACATTTCTGTGAGGGTCTGAACTGGGAAGTGAAGATCCTTATTCTGTCTTTCTATGAGACATATTCGAAGATACTTGCGGAGGCACGCAAGGTTGAGCGGGATTGGGTTTGAAACCTAAGAGAGATCGTAATTTTTTTCTGGGGGCTAACAGCAGTACAGTGACCGTTAAGCGTCCTCATTTTAGTCCAGGCATTTTCAGTAGCCACAACAGCACCAGACTCCAGCTAGGACACCATTTTACCAGGCACCACAGCAGCAGAGACAGTCATAACAAACTTTCTGCCACTACTGCAAGAAGCCTGACCATATTTGGAAAATTTATAGGAGGAGGTTAGGGGTCTGTATTGTAGTACCGAAGGACATCAGCTGAGAGAGTACCCTTCCAATCTTAGTTGTGCAGTTCCGGGAGCAACTCCAGCTCCGAGGACACAGGCGAGGCCACCTGCAGTACAGCCGAAGGACCGCTGCTTCTGACCCAGCAGCAGCATTATGCCCAACACTAGCATTTGGGAGGTGCACATCTGGGACGAACATTTGATATGACTGTCGAGAAGGTCGAGCCCACTGGAGATGTCATCGCATGTTTTGTTCTTTTTTATTCTATTCCAGCTTTAGCTTTGTTTGATAATGGTGCTTTCCATAATTTTGTATCTGTTTCTTTTGCTCTGAAGCATCATTTGGTAGCTGAGTCTTTGCTTAGGACTTGCAAGATCATGACCGGGGGAGGCATTATCCTGGTTAGTGATATTTATAAGGATCAGAGAGTTACTCTGGGAGGCCGGGAGCTGAGTGCGTGTCTACTTGTAATGTCACTTCTGAGCTATAATATTATACTCGGAATAGAATGGTTAAGTAGGCACCATGCTAGTATAGATTATAGAGGAGGTAGAGTTTTGTTTAGCCCTCCAGGAGAGCCAGAGTTTGAGTTTACTAAAGAAGCCAAAGAGCAGGGAGAAGGCATTATCTGTGGAGCTATGGTGGAAGACAAGGAGTTGTAACTTTGTTGATAGCAGAGTTCTTGGATGTGTTTCCTGAGGAATTGCTAGAATTGCCGCCAAATCGAGATATTGAGTTCTCTATAGACTTGGTGCCAGGTGCAGAACCAATTTTATAGTATGTCTATAGAGTAAACAATAGCAAGCCGGTCGAGCTAAAGAAGCAAGTGGACGAGTTACAGGATAAGGGATTTATCAGATCCAGTTCTTCACCGAGGGAGCCTCGGTATTGTTTGTACCGAAGAAGGATGGATCGGTGTACATATTCATTGATTACAGGGCATTGAATAATCTCACTATCAAGAATAAATACTCGTTGCTACGGATTAATGACCAGTTCGATCAGTTGAGTGGCACCAAGGTGTTTTCTAAGATAGACTTGAGATCAGGCTACCACCAGGTAAAAGTGAAGTCGGAGGACATACCGAAGACAACTTTTAGGACTCGGTATGGCCAGTATGAGTTCATGGTAATACCGTTTGGGTTGACTAATACCCCGGCGGTATTTATAAAATTGATGAACAAGGTGTTCCATCAGTATCTTGACAAGTTCGTGGTAGTATTCATCTATGACATACTCATATACACGAAGACACCGGAGGAGCACGAGGAGCATTTGCGGATTGTGTTGGATGTGCTGAGGAAGGAAGTATGATTTCTTCCTGTATAAGGTAGAGTTCTTAGGACATGTTGTGACTGGTGATGGGATTTCAGTGGATCCGAAGAAGATCGCAGCAGTGGAGTCTTGGAAGACCCCGAGTTCAGTAGTAGAGATCAGAAGTTTCTTGGGTTTGGCAGGCTACTACAGGAAGTTTGTACAAGATTTTTTGGGGATTGCCGAGCCGATGACCAAACACACCAGGAAGGATGTAGAGTTCATTTGGATAGAGGAATGCCAGGTTGATTTTGAGAAATTGAAGACAAGGTTGATGTCTACCCCTATTTTGACGTTGCCATCAGGGTCTGGAGATTTCAATATTTATAGTGATGCTCGGGAAAAGGTCTGGGTTGTGTTCTTCAGCAGAATGGGAAAGTGATTGCCTATGCATCCAGGCAATTGTGTCTTCATGAAAAGAACTATCCTACCCACGATTTAGAGTTGGCAGCAGTCATATTTGCCCTGAAGTTATGGAAACACTATTTATAAGGACTGCGTATGGAGATCTTCACAGACCATAAGAGCTTGAAGTACTTTTTCACTCAGAAGGAGTTGAACATGAGATAGTGTCGGTGGCTGAAACTGATGAAGGATTTTGATATATCTTTGTAGTATTATCCTGGGAAAGCCAACGTAGTTGCCGATGCCAGAAGCAGGTATCTAGTAGCTATATTTTTGACGCAGGATCGGTATTTATTAGAGGACTTGGAGAGCTTGGGCATTGAGGTGATAGTTCCTGACTTTGCTATACAGATGTGGGGGTTACAGATACACTCAGAGTTGATGGACAGGATTAAGGCAGCCCAGTATGAGGATGTATCTCTGAAGAGCATCAGAGCTCATGTGAGAGCAGGATTGGAGGATGATTTCACCATTACTGAGGATGGTTCTTTGCGACAAGGTGTTAGATTATGTGTGCCTAGTGGGGAGCTGCATGAGGAGGTATTGTAGGAATCGTACCGCTCTCAGAATTTTATACATCCAGGTGCCAACAAGATGTATCAGGATATATGAGAGAGTGTGTGGTGGTATGGCATGAAGAAGAAAGTGGCACAGTTTGTATCTAGATGCTTAGTGTGCCATCATGTGAAAGCCGAGAGGTAGAGGCCAGGTGGTTTACTTAAGCCATTACCCATTCCAGAGTGGAAGTGGGAGCATATTACTATAGATTTTATGTCCGGACTTCCATGATCTCGAGGAAGGAAAGACACAATTTGGGTCATCGTTGGCAGTTTGACCAAATTGACCCACTTTTTGCCTTTTAAGGTAGATTTGTCTACGGAGAAGCTGACAAAGATGTATGTGAGATAAATCATTAGGATACATGGGATTCCCGTCAACATAGTCTCATATCGGGATAGTCGTTTCACTTCTCATACCTGGAGGAGTTTGTAGGCGAGTTTGGGCACCCAACTCAAGTTCAGTACTGCATATCACCCCTAGACGGATGGGCAGTCAGAGAGGACCATTCAGACACTCGAGGATATATTGTGCACCTGTGTACTAGATTTCGGGGGATCTTAGGAAGACCATCTCAATTGGTAGAGTTTTCTCACAACAACAGCTACCAAGCTAGTACAGAGATGTCACCATTAGAGGCTCTGTACGGTCGAAGATGTCATACTCCCTTTTAACGGGATGATGTTGGAGAGAGAGCTTTGCTAGGGCCAGAGATGGTTGTGGATGCAGCAAAGAAGGTTAAGCTGATCAGGGACAGACTTTGAGTGCCACAGGACAGACAACGGTATTGGGCCGATAGCCACCGGAGACCTTTGAAGTTTGAGGTATAGTTTTAGATTTTTATTTTGTGCTTGATATTAGTTGTTTATGATAGATTTTCTTAAGATTGTGTTTTTTCTAGGTTGGTGGTTTGTTGTTTCTTAGGATTTCTCCAACACGAGGCACGATTCACTTCGGTGGAGGCAGAAAGCTTAGTCCGCGATTCATCGGACCTTTGAATATTCTCGAGAGGATCGATACAGTTGCTTATAGACTAGATTTGTCACATGTATTAGAGGGAGTGCACAACGTGTTTTACGTGTCGCAGCTAAGACGGTACGTGGCAGATCCTAGTCACTGTTGGATCACTCAGAGATAGTGGTGGGCCCTACTCTTAGCTATCCAGAGTAGACCGTTGAGATTCTGGATCAGAGAGAGAGAGAGTGCTGAGGAACCAGACTATTCCCTTGATACGCGTCGCATGGAGGCATCACTCTCCGGAGGAGTCTACCTGGGAGAGAGAGGATTGACTATTGTGAGTAAATATTCTTAAATCTTCTATCCTATTATGAGTAAACATCTAAGCTTTAACTTTTTATCTCAAAGAGAAACTCCCTAGACTTCCTAGTGCCAAGTACGGTCTCGGTCTAGAAGTCTACTGAGTTGTAAAGATCTTTGTTCCATCAGTTACTCTCTCTCTCTCTCTCTCTCTCTCTAGTTGTGAAGTTGCGAGACTTTGGATCAAACCTCATGGTGTAAAAAGTGGCAAGCCTTCGGATCAAAGCTTGTGATTTACTATTGGTGATTATAGTGGATAAAACTCTGAGCTTGAGTTCTCAGGACTGGACTAGTCCTCTCAGAGAAAAACTAGTATACATCTTGGTGTTTGTGTTTGCTTTCTCTCTCTACTTTACTGCTTTACTTTACTGTCTTTATATACACTGTTAGTTAGTAACTTCCTTTATTCTAATAATCTTAAATTTAGTAGATTATTCTGCTGCACTCTATTCACCCCCTCTAGAGTTGCCTCACGGTCCTTTAATTGGTATCAGAGCTAGTTCTTTTGATATTTGACCTAACATCCTAAGAGACTTATGGCAACTGTTAGATCTATCCATACCAACAATGGTGAAGGCCAGTCCACAAATAGGCTACCCCTATTTGATAGTACTAACTACACATACTGGAAGACACCTATGAGCTTTTACCTAAAGTTCCTTGATTTTGACATTTGGGCTGTAGTAGTAGAAGGATACAAGAAGCCATATAGAATAGTCATAGATGGTAACCTTGTAGAGAAATCTCATGATAAGTACACAGACAGCGAAAAGAAACAAGCTAGTCTTGATACTAAAGCTATTAACGCTCTATTTTGTGTTGTAGACAGAATTGAATTTAACAGGGTCTCCACTTATGGAACTTCACACGAAGTATGAAAACTTCTTAAGGTCACTCATAAAGGAACCTCCCAAGTGAAGGAATCAAAAATAAGTTGTCTAACACAAGAGTATGAAGCATTCAAGATAAAGCAAAATAAGATGATCACTCAAATGTTCACGAGATTCCTCGATATCGTTAACCCTCTATTATCACTTGGCAAGGAGTACATCAATTATGAGAAGATTCACAAGGTACTCAGGTGACTCACCAAGAATTGGAATCCCAGGGCCACTATAATTATAGAAGTAAATAATCTTAGCACGATGACCCTCGAGACACTCATGGGCAAATTGATGACTCACAAGCTGGATCTCAAAGAATTTGAAGAACCCACTCCCAAGGAGAAGACGATTGCTCTTAAGGCACATCACAAAAATGTTACCAACTATAACTCCTATGACAATGAGTCTCAAGATGAGGAAGTTGTCCTGACTACTAGAAACTTTAGAAAATTTCTAAAGCTTGAGAAATCAAAGAAGAAGGAGCCAAATGGGAACATTGATGAAGATCCTATATGCTACAACTGTAAGAATACAGGGCATATAAAAAAAGATTGTTCAACCCTAAAAAAAGGAAATTGCCACAATCACTCATCTAGAAGAACACCATCACGAAAATATATAAACACTAGTATTTGGCACGAAAGTGAAGCTTGTGAATCCGAACAAGAGAATCCTCAAGAAGCATCAAACCTATGCTTCATGGCGTTAGATGATCAGGTAATAGATAAAAACTCTTATGATGATTTTACTTTTGATGAACTAGGTAATGCTTTTAGTGATCTGCTTGATGATTTTAAGAAACTTAGAAATAAGTACAAGCATGCTAAAAAAAATGTTCAAGAATGTCAGACTGAAATAGAGAGACTAACATCTCTACTAAGTGAAGTAAAGGATACCTCTAATGATTCAGACAAAAATTCTAGACTTAAGCTTAACCTCCACAAGGCACTTGCCAGTCTTGACAAGAGCTCTCAGAAGAACGCTAAACTTAAGGAAGAACTTGAATCTGAAAAAAAGAATTATTCCATTGCTGAACGTAGAATAGAAGCTCTCACTGCTAAATATGATGAAGTATATGCTACCTCTAAAAGATTAGAGATTAGATTGGATAAACAGGTCGAATAAACCTCCACCCAAGCTAACACGAGAGACGTAGCAAGACAAAAGAACACTCACAGCTATGCTCCTACCTACACGCATAACAGTTCATGCAATCATATGTTCAAAATATATCATACACATAGAACCAAACATAATCATGCATTCTGTAAACCCCCTCAAATTGGTAGACTAGATATGGTTAGAAATTTTGGTTTAGCATCAGGTTATTTAAGGTTTAGAAATTAGGTTACGTTGACTGGTTCTTGAATTTAAACTCTTGGTGCACCTTACCGTTGCTACAATAATTGGAGCCCAACAATAGCCTTTAATTTCCAATAAATTATTGCACTCTTGACCTGACAAGCCAACCTAGGCACTGGATATTTCTGTCACTCACAAACACACTCCCTTGTGCTCTAATTTAATTGCACAACTTTCCAGTCATAAAATTAATTCTTTAATCCTATGTCGCGAACCTATGTCTTTTCCATCGATTTGGAGACACAAACTCAACCCGTTTTACCGAACAAATTAAAGAACCCAAGACTGAAACCAAGCCTACACTGTTCATGACCTTTGTGTCACTCCTAATTGAGACCCCATGTGCCCCCATTTAAATTAAGAGCACATGATGCTTTATTTAATTAAATTGGGGACACCAACTTAAACTAATCCCAACCTAACCCCAACTTAACCCAACACCCATTCATGAGGCCCATACAAAACACACAACACCTCCTCACCCTGCAAAACACCAAACACCACTTTTCACACTAAATTCTCACCATTTTTCCTTCTTAAGTAAACACCCAAATGTTAAAGGGCTTAATGGCAAAAAGGGTGCTAGGTGTCACCATCCTATTGGTGCAAACAAATAAAAAAAACCCAACCTCACATGTTCGATCACTC
Organism: Iris macrosiphon; assembly: GCA_036927795.1. NCBI lineage: Eukaryota > Viridiplantae > Streptophyta > Magnoliopsida > Asparagales > Iridaceae > Iris > Iris macrosiphon. The sequence continues at coordinate 94,385,131 of JAYESA010000010.1, read as the reverse complement.
ATCCTCACTCTCCCCCATGCTATGTACAACTCTCTTATGATTAACCATGACCTTTGATTCAATTCCCTACTCTATCTCAACCACACACGCACTCTATATTAACACACACTCAACCTCCCTCATATGTGGCCGTCCCTAATTCCTAGAAAAACCTAAAAAATCTACCCCCTCTCTCTCTATCTTCCCTCTACTACAACCAGCACCACCTCTTTCTTCTTCACTTCTTCTTCTTCTTCTTCTTCTTCTTCATTCACCTTCTTCTTCATCCACCGAGCTTCGGCCACCACCACCTTCCCCACCCGCCACCGTCTTCACCACCACTCTGACCTGAGTAGCATCATCGCTGCCATTTCCTTTACCGTCCCTGCCTCATAGCACCACCACTACGAACGACCAGCTCCACCACCACGAACGACCAGCACCACCACCCCGACTTCTACGACCACCTACCCCCTTCACGACCACGGCCACCCGCAGCCACCATCACAGCTAGCATCTACTACTCCACCGCGGCCACCCGTAGCCACCATCACCACAAGCAGCTACTCCACGACCATGGCCACCCGCAACCACCATCACAGTAAGCAGCTACTCCTCCGTCGCGGCCACCCGCAGCCACCATCAGCACGACCCACCTCCACCATTGCCACCGACCTGCCACCAAGAGCCACCGACGTCCTATCCCTCCCCCCGGCAACCGAGCCGCTACCGCAGCAGCTGTTGTTGTTGATGCGCCTACTGTTGCTGTAGCTGCTGCCGTTGCCATTCTGGTCGCTGCTACAACGCCGCTGACGACCCCCGGAGAGCCCCGACCACCGGCGAGCATCGCCTACTGGACGGACTCCCTCGAGTGTCCTTGAGCCTCGCCATAGCTGAACACCTCCTCCCCACGGCCGCGAGGAACCGCGACTCGAACCCAAGTTTAGAGATCCGAGTTCAACCTCCCCAATTTACAAAGTGATATTTCCTTCCTCGCTCATCCGATCCTTGAACCGATTCTTCAGGTATGAACCCTATTTAACCCTTTTGTAATGTGTTCAATTAGAATATTTTAGCTTGCATTCTATTGTTAGTAATTAGAGTTCCAAATCATAAGAAAAATAGCTTTTATAAAACTTGAAAATCTTCGATACGGAGTTGGTCCCTACAAACCGGACAATCTTGTCGCATACCAATTGCACCGAAAGGGGCGTATCATCAACGTGGACGTGTGAGCTTTCGCGAAACTTGATTTGGATATGCGTGTACACCGGAATCAACACGTATCCGTTAAAAAGTACCGAATTGGCCTGTTCTGACATTCGTCCTAATTTTGTATGTGCCTGTCATTTTGCAACGAAACTTGCGCTATCGTATTCGCAACGTTACGCTGGTCCTGTGACCCAAGTATGGTTTGATTCTGAGAATGTTGACGAAATATTGTTTCGTGGGCCCCACGGTTCCACATGACAGATGATTTTAAAATTGGCTCATCGAAATCCAGTTCTGGATATTCCATTGGGTTTGTATCGTTGTTCTGGACTCGTAGGCACTAAGTTTGGCAAATTTGGAGAACTTTGTCTCTGGCACATTTTTCAGGCCTACTTGTGGACCCCGTGTTGACCAGAAACTGTATTCTTGCCCCTGCGTTCAAATTGGAAGTATGTATGTCACCCCGACATTTCGAATTAGGGGTATTTTTATCTTTTCTTAATTAATGTGTAAATGATTGCATGATAATTTAATTATAATTAATTGTTGTGATTTTAATTGATTGTTGCGCCTTACCGTTGCTTCGATATTTGGAGATCTACCATAGCTTTTGTCTTCCAACAAATTCTACAACCTTGTCCTAGACGTGCCCGCCTACCATTTTGACCTTTGTGTAACTTATAATTATGCTTTTTTGTGCTTCATTTTCGTCGCACAATTTTTATCGCAGACATTATTATTTAATTCTTAATAAATTTAACTTTGTATCGTTGTGCGTTCCAATCAAAATTGGAGACACAATCTTGACCCATTTTGTGCAACCCAAATTAGAGTAATATTCTATTCTGAGTCTTCTTCATTCATGATACTTTTGTCCCACTTAAATTTAGTCCCTTGTACTTCTAATTAATTTTAGAACACCAATTACATTTATTTTAATTAAATTAAATTCATAAATCTCACTTTGTGCAATTTTCCAATTGTTGGGCACTTTTGTGTAAAAGTGCATTAAGGTATCCACCCCGTTGGACACGACACGTAAATAAACCCTTTTCTCCTTCATATGTATTTTTCCATGATTTTTGGGAGTGTGTAACTCAACATCAACCTCCTTAAGACCATAGCCCTCCAAACCTTGAACCAATGCATCATAGCCTTTCATTTTGAACCCATTTAAATCATGGCCCTTGAAATCCTACATGAGAAGGCCCAATCCCAAGAGGGCTCTGACCAAGTCAATTTTTAGGTCAAACTAAGACCTACACATATATAAATATTCTTTTTACTTTTTTCTTTTTCTTATTTTCTTCCTTCAACCAAAATACCCCAGCCGACATCATCCTCCTATTCCCTGTTCATCCCCGGCCTTCTCCCTCACCCGCCTTGTCCTCCGCCGGAAACTGACCAGAGACCCTGTCAGAACCGCTGCACCCTCTTCTTCATCATCTCCGCCTGACCCAACTCCTCCACGACGTCTCGACCGCCGGACGAACCCCCTCGACCATCGACCTCGACCGGAAGCCCACGACCGGACCAGTTGAACGCCTCTCCTTCGACTCGACAGCAGCCCGGCTAACAGATCCCCTCATCACCACCATCCATCTTTTTCATCCCTATCAGCACTCGACTCCCTCAACCATCGTCGGACCTAGCCATCAACTCGTTATCTCCCCAATGCCTCACCTTGGCTCGACTTCTCCGCCGGACTGAACCTCGTTGACTCCTCCTCTTCCCCGACTGCATCTGAGCCCAATCCCACCGTTCCCGTCAACACTACCACTATACCCCGCTGGACGACAAACAATGGCCACTTCCCGCCGGACGATAGCAGCAGCCCGGAGCTTCCCACCTCTCCTCGAACCCGCTGTACCCGATGCCGGAGTAAACCGAGTCCTCCACCCCTTCCTCCAGACTCGCCGGATCCTTCCATGTTCTCCTCGATCTCCCTCTCCTACTTTTTGTCAACCACCGAGCACCACCCTCGCCATCACCATCATTATCGTCACCATAGTCAACACCATCGCCCTTGTCGTCATCAACACCATCATCATCGTCGTCGTGCCCGTGCGCATGTTCGTTCCTGCCCTCCTTCAGGATTTTGTACATATGTGTATATGTATTCATTTAGTATATGTTGTATGGTATTTGGGTGTAGGTATGTACGTATTAGCATACGTATTAGTATTAGTATATGAATATAGTTATTATATGTATATTGATGTACATGTATATAGATATATCTATAAAGTATATGAACCTAATCGGTATGTATGTATGGTACATATTGGTATATGTTTACATATATTTTGGTATATATTTATATATATATATATATATATATATATATATATATATATATATATATATATATACATATATATATATATAGTATACCTCTCAATTAGTATATATATACATATGTATATGTATTGTATATGTATTTAATTTGGTGTATATGTATATTGTAAGTATTAATGATAGATAATAATATGTATAATATATATGTACTAGGTGACCCGAGTGTAACCACGGATATCCCGTAGTTACATTGACCTGTGACCATGTAATTGTTAGCAGACTACCATATGTACACTGATGTACTGGCAAGCCCTGTATTGTTTTGACTGTCTGTTTTGCACAGTATTTGCAGACGCGATACCCGTGCAATTAGACGCACACTTGACCCTAGTTGACCCATGTCATACCTAGCGTAGCCCTGAGTCCAATGTATTTATGATTGTGTGTTAGTGTAATGTCTGATGCAATATTGTATTATATGATGTCTATAGGATTGTTGGATTGTTCAGACAAGACTTCGGAATAAGGTTATTATTATTGCCAGCAGTAGGAGCACAGGCGAGTACATTCTCTAACAGTTTCTATTATGTTGATTATCTCTATAACTCTTGTTGTATAGCGTACATGACTCTGACACTGTTGTTTACACAAATTGGCATTATCGAGATCTGTCACAAGGAGTCATGATTGGAATCCATCATGCTAGCTGGAGAAATGGGGAAATATTAGTAGCTTATGTGATCATACCTAAACTTTATATGAATCATAGCTCACCCACACCTCACGTCGGTGCAGCCTGACCATTACATACCTCATAAGCCTGTCATGTGTGACTAGCCTGACTATTGCTCGCATCATAGCTATTCGGATGGTTAGTCTGACCTTACATGAATCATTGCTAGTCATACATAGCAAGCCTGATCAGTCCCAAGCCGATCACATGATATGCTGATGTTTCACACAATTAGTTAGATGTTCTTGACATGTATCTCTAGTATATTAATATAGCATTCCTTATGTTCTAGTCATGAATCTAGCATTCACATATATACCAGTTCATTGTTCTAGCGTGTACTTGTATTTCTATTTCATTGCTAGATATACATTGATGATGACATATGCTTCAGTATTCCATTTATTCTAGTATTTCTTATTCCAGTACTTCTTATTGCCAGTATTCATATCTGCCTTGTATTTCTTTATACTTATTATAATTTTTTGTCAATATACATGGAACTGCTGTTAGTGCTTGTACTTCGTTCCAATCCTGATTGGATATTTTTTCCATACGGTGACATAGAGGACTTATTTTCGGCATACTTGGAGATTGGATGTTATTGATTGCAGGTTAGACTATTTATTGTTGTTTAGACTTGACTTGTATTTCATTGCTTGCTTTGATATCTCATCGTGCTTTATCTTATGTGCTTGAGTATATTCCGTATTATATGTTGATATGTGTGTCTCCTTATGGAGTTGAATATTCATGTAAGATTGATTAGATAGTTACATGACCTAGACAGCATTTTACCGCCAATGCTGCGGCGTAGGCTGGACGTACCCATGCCCTCGTGCCCCTATACCGGGTGCGGGTCGTGACATTTTCTGAGTACCTCACTCATTTTGAAACTGTTGGTGATATTTGTGACAGCTTCCGAAGACATCTGCTCCAGTTTTTATCTTGAGCTACTACTTCTTTGGAGAGTTCGGGTTCGAATCTTCACCTGGCTTCCAGGCAAATGTACCTTATCATCCTGTATCTCAATTCCAGATTTACTGTTTATTATATCTATGCATTGTGTGCGCTTTTGATTGAAATTGTTACTTAGCGTCTGGGTCATATCCAGGTGCAGACGTTTGTTGGTAACATCTAGTATCGATTGATAGATGTTCGTGACACCTTGATATTCCTACTTGGTTATATCAGAACCCTAAGACATATTCAGACACTGTCATCGTGCCAGACTTTCTCTATCCTGATAGTGTCAGCATGACCGAAACCTGTGATGACTTTATGGTCGTGATTGTTGATAGTTACTTCAGTATGACGAGACTGTTAGATAGAGGTTCAGGTTCAACGAGCACTCGTGGACCGCATTGGGAGGAAAAGACAGTTATTAGACGTTTGGGTTACTTTGCACGTGCTATGTATATATATTCCTATTTATATAGAGATCATGTATCTGGAGTCGTAGTATAACCCGTGTGACTCTGTGCTCGGAGCTACGGTATGCCCCGTGTGTCTTTGTGCCTCGGAGCTACGGTTTTATATTTAGAAAGCTCACACGTCGAACATTGTCTTCAAAGTTGTATCTCACATAGGTGGTTATGCTAGATTACATCGGTATAGCACATGTTTTTTTCTGTTATACTATGGCATACTGTTTTTGTACCTTGTTACGTCCCTCTGAGGACCTGGTTCCCTGCCAGATTGTAGGGTCAATTGCTGACGGGAGGCTGGAGTTGCTAATAAGTATTATACCGGCATCCAGGTATTGTTACTCGTTATTTATATTCACTTCTTCATTGTTCATCTATTATCATCTTTGCTTATTTTCTGCTAGTATAGCCCAGTATTTGTAGACTCATATTATTTTTTTGTGTCTATTCAGACGATGTAGTGTGGGGTGCACACGACATAGACATGTAGACCGTGTTATCTAGATAGTAACCCTCATTTATAGCTTATACGTATTCAGAGTCGGACTAGAGTCCCCTTGTTATGTAGCTGGCCATTACCACGTGGCCTAGTCCCTTGTATTTTGGGACTGGAGCATGACAAGGTTTTTGTGGTGGCCCATACAGGTCTCAGAATATATCGTTTTGGTTACATTACTGTACCGAACGAGCCTGCAAATTTAGAATTTATTATTGAATAGGACTCAATCCATAATTGATTTTTAAAACTCTTTTTGTATTTGATTATCGCCCTTGGACTTTCAAATTATATTCGTTCCTTTTTCATCAATATCGTTATCATTGTTTTTTATCTCCTTTTATTTCGGAAAGATGAATGCTTGTGCTTGATGGTTCCCTCTAGAAGAAGAACGTAGTCCAGACGACATAAGACATAATTTGTGTAATATTCTCTGAGAAGATTATTACCCTTAGTAGGGTAGATTGATAGGTTCTTTTTATATTCTAGAACTAGTGTAGATTATTAGCAAGAGAATTGGACCTAGTAGTATATTCCTATAACTGATAAAACCATACCCTTACTTTAGATAGTAGTGATTTGGGAAGTACTGGGAGATAGAAAGATCGTTGATCCTAACCCTCTAGAATGATTTATGAAAATGCATAGCTAGATGCTAGGAATTAGTTGTAGCACATGATAGCGACACCAGGAACAATATTATGAACTAGAGAAGATAAAATTTTAGGCTCTCACCTGGAAGATGATTATCTGATACCAGGAATTCTATCATTTGCTTGGGTGATACCATTATATAATTACACAATGGTGACTCGAAGTGATAAATAACAAAAAGAAGAAAATTAAGGAATAAAATTTTAGGGAGGAAATTTGAAGAGAAGAGTATTTATACATTAGGGGAGAGAACACAAAAAAGAAAATTTTAAGGAGGATTAGTGATTGTAAATAGAACAAAAAAATTTATTATGAGGTTAAGTCTAGACTATGACATGGTCCTAGGCATGGATTGGTTGAGCCAATACCACGTGACGCTAGATTGCCGATGTGGTTGCGTTATATTTATACCACCAGATCATCCTGAGTTTGAGTTTCTTCGGGGAGCCCGATAGCATGGTATCCAACCTATCTTAACGGCACACACTGTAGAAGGTGAACCGGTGTACCCTCGCATTATATCAGAATTTGAGGATATGTTAGCGGACTTTCGGTCCGAATTCTTCCCGTTCTTCCCCAAGAGGATCTTTCAGGCCAGCCACCTGACAGAGAGATAGAGTTCACTATATAGTTGACTTTCGGAGCCGAGACAGTTACTTTCCCCGTCTACAGACTAGCACCGAAGGAATTGGTTGAGTTGAAGGTCCAAGCAGATGATCTCTTAGACAAGGTTTTTATTCGGGCTAGTGTTTCTCCATGGGGAGCACCCATCTTATTTGTGTTGAAGAAGGACGGGACGGTACGTTTGTGTATCGATTACTAGGCGCTAAATGCTATAACAATAAAGAATAAGTACCCCTTGCCGCATATCGATGATTTATTTGATCAGCTGAGTGGCGCATGTATATTCTCGAAGATCGAACTCAGATCCGGCTATCATCAGATTAAGGTGAGGAAGAAGGACATTCTGAAGACAGCTTTTTGGACGAAATACGGGCACTATGAGTTTCTAGTCATGTCGTTTGGTTTAACCAACGCCAGCAGTATTTATGAGCCTGATAAACCAGGTTTTCCACCAGTACTTGGATAAGTTCATGGTGGTATTGATCAACAACATCTTGGTATACTTTAAGTGCCAGGAGGAGGACGAGGAGCATCTCAGGATCATGCTGGAGATGCTGAGGCAGGAGAGGTTGTATGCCAAGCTCAGCAAATACGAGTTCTGCTTGGATAGGGTACTATTCCTGGGTCACATAATCACTGGAGATGGACTATCAGTTGACCCGAAGAAGATTACTGCAGTGGAGACGTGTCCTACCCTCTACATCAGTTACAGAGGTTAGGAGTTTTTTGGACTTGCTGGATATTATTGAAGGTTCGTAGAAAACTTCTCAAGGATTGCTGCGTCTATGACTCGACTGACGCGTAAAGGAAATGAGTTTATCTGGACTGAGGAGTGTCAGACGGCTTTCGATAAACTGAAGAAGTATCCGACATCAGCACCGATTTTGACACTTCCTTCTGGATCTGGAGGATTTGTGGTATATAGTGATTCATCTAGGAGCGGATTAGGATGTGTACTGATGCAGCACAACAAGATGATAGCTTATGCATCGAGACAGCTGAGGGTTTATGAGAAGAACTATCTGACATACGATCTAGATCTAGCTGGAGTAATATTTGCACTAAAGCTATGGCAGCACTACCTTTATGGAGAGCGGGTGAGATTTATACAGATCATAGAAGTCTGTAGTATGTCTACACTCATAAGAAGCTCAATATAAGACAGAGGCATTGGCTAGAGTTGATAATAGACTATGATATTGAGTTGCAGTACCACCCTGGCAAGGCGAATATTGCAGCAGATGCCTTAAGCAGGAAGCCCATGGCATACTTTTGACTACTCAGCGACATTTGTTAGAGGATCTTTAGGAGCTCAAAATAGAGGTTGTAATGCCAGGCATGGATGGACAGATGGCCAGTCTAGAGGTTCAGTCTACATTGGTTGAGAGGATCAAGTCAGCCTTGCCTACTGATGCGAGATTTTGACGACTGTAAGAGAGGACAGAGGCTGACATGCAGACGGGACTCCAAATTTATGAAGATAGAACGTTGAGGTGTGGAGATCACCTATATGTTTCGAGTGGAGAGCTATGCCAAGAGTTGATGATCGAGGCCCATAACTCGATTTATTTTATTTATCCCTGTCACCCCCATATTTCAGATTAGGGGTATTTTCATCTTTTCATATTTTAATGTATTAATATTGCATGATGTGTGTATATATATATATATTATATTGTATAGTTTTCATTAATGCATGAGTTAGTAGACTAGACCTAGATGCCCACTAGATGGAGCCCTAACCGAAATATAGTGTGATAGATTTAATTTATAATTTTGGGGATTTATTTATTAAGGATTATATTTATTGCCGTAATTTTATTTAAATGTTGCGCCTTACCGTTGCTTCGATAATTGGAGTGTTATCCTAGCTTTTGCCTTCCAACAAATTCTACAATCTTGTCCTAGACGTGCCTGCCTTCTTTTTTGACCTTTGTGTAACTCATAAATATGTTCTCTTGTGCTTTATTTTAGTCGCACAATATTCATCGCAGACGTCTATAATTAATTCGATATAAATTCAACTTTGTATCGTTGTGCGTTCCAATCAAAATTGGAGACACAATCTTGACCCATTTTGTACAACCCAAATTAGAGTAATATTCTATTATGAGTCTTCTTCATTTATGATACTTGTGTCCCACTTAAATTCAGTTCTTTGTACTTCTAAGTTATTTTAGAACACTAATTGCATTTATTTTAATTAATTAAACCTTAAACCCGAACTTGTGCAATTTTCCAATTGTTGGGTACTTTTGTGCAAAAGTGCATTAAGGTATTTATCCCATTGGACACGACACATGAATAAATCCAATTCTCCTTCATGTGTATTTTCCATAATTTTTAGGAGTGTGTAATTCAACACCAAGCTCCTTAAGACCATGGCCCTCCAAACCTTGAACCAATTGAACCCTAGCCCTTCATTTTGAACCCATTTGAATCATGGCCCTTGAAATCCTACATGAGAAGCCCAATTCCTAGAGGGGTTGACCAGTCAAACCAATTTTAGGTCAAATCAAACCCCTACATGTATATAAATAATTTTTTTCCCTTTCTTTTCCTTTCCACTTTTCCTAAAATTAACCCATACCCAGCCGACTTTATCTCCTCCTTCTTCCCTGTTCCCCCGCTCGACCGCCGGAGCCCGGCCATCTCCCTCGCTACGGCCGGAGACTCCTACACAGCGCCTGACCCGCTCATCCCCGACCCCCTGTTAGCCTCAACCCGATCGGAGCTCTTCCCCGTCCCTGTCGAGATCCGCTCGCCAGAGTTCAGACCCTGCAAGACGACCTTGCCATCCCGCCGCCTGAAGTCGACAACTTCGTCTCCCGCTCTGTTCTCCTCCACGATGTCGTGAACTCGCCAGTCCCGACCGGATCATCCCCGACGCCTGAAGCCGTTGTCCCTTTTCCGCTCGACGACCCGTGCACCACCCCCATGACCCCGCCTCCCATCGACCAGACCTCCCTGAGCACGCCTCGATCTCCCTCACCTGCCTCGTTCTCCGCCCGGAGCTCCCCGCCTCTCCTCGAACCTACTGTACCCGACGTCGGAGCTTCAACCCGACTTCCCTCAGCCTCCTCGAGCAGTCCGCCGAGCACCGCTGTACCACGCCTGAACAGCAGGACCTCCCTCTGCTCCTCCCTGTTCCCTTCTTCTCAACTCATCATCCTCATCATCCTCACCATCATGCCGGATCTCACCACCACCATTATCACCTTCATCTCCTCCCCGTCCTCGTCGCCACAACCTCACTGGAATCACCACATGTCCATCACCATGACCATCATCATCGCCTTCACCGTTATTATCACCAACACCTTTATCTTGACTCGCCTTCACCATCATCATCGTCACCGTACTCGTAACCATCGTTGTCTTTATCATCGCCGTCATCGTCGTCGCGATCATCGTCATCGTCGCGCTCGTGCACGTGCACGCCGAAGCCAAGGTGAGCAGCATTCTCTTATGATTGTTGTGTACGCATACATACGCGTATGCGTATATTGTCCATTAAGTATGTCTATTCAATATGTGCTTAATACATAATTAGTATATATATATATATACTTATATATATGTATTGTAGACGTATTCCCTAGGATACGTTTAATACGAATACAATTGATTGGTATGTTTAATATATATATACATAGTATAAATTCATTAGTGTATATACATATATTATATATGTAATTAATTGGTATACGTATATATTGTATATGTATGTAATTAGTGTATATATATATTATGAGTATTAATGTTATTGCTAATTAATAATATGTATAATATGTATTATATGTCTAACTACTAGATGACCCAAGTGTGACCACGTAACATGTTAGTAGACTGCCATATGTACACCAACGTACTGGTAAGATCCGTATCATTGACTGTCTGTCTTGCACAGCAATAACAGACTCGACACCCGTGCAATTGACGCACGCTTGACCTTAGATGACCAAAGTCATACCTAGCATAGCCATGAGTCCAGTGTATTTATAAATGTGTGTTAGAGTAATGTCTGATGCAATATTGTATTATATAATGTCTATAGGATTGTTGGATTATTCAGACAAGACCTCGGAAATCGGACATTGTTATTGCCAACAGCAGGACCACAGGCGAGTACATTCTCTGACAGTTTCTATTATGTTGATTATCTCTATAATTCTTATTGTATAGCGTACATGACTCTGACACTATTATTTACACGAGTTGGCATCATCGAGACCTGTCACGAGGAGTCGTGATTGGGATCCATCGTGCTAGTTGGGGAAAAACGGGGAAATGTTAGTAGCTTATGTGATCATACCCAACTTTACATGCATCATAGCTCACCCACACCTCACATTGATGCAGTCTTACCATTACATGCCTCATCGCTGTTACATGTGGTTAGCCTGACCTTACAGGGATGATCGCTAATCAATGTAATGAGTCTTATTAGTCCCAAGCCGATCACATGATATGCTGATGTTTTACACACTTAGTTAGATGATTCTTGACATGTATCTCTAGTATATTGATCTAGCATCTCCACATGTTCTAGTTATTATTCTTGTACACACTTATATACCAGTTCATTATTCTTGCGTGTACTTGTATTTCTATTCATTGCTAGATGTACATTGATGATGACATATGTTCCAGTATTCCTTTATTCGAGCGTTTCCTTATTTCCAGTATTTCTTATTGCCAGTATTCTTATCTGCCTTATATTTCTTTACACTGTGTTATAGTTTTTGTCAATATATGTGGAACTGTTGTTAGTGCTTGTACTTCGTTCCAATCCTGACTGGATATTTTTTCCCAGATTGTGACATAAAGGACTTTTTCCCAGCATACTTGGAGACTGGATGTTTTTGATTGCAGGTTAGACTATTTATTATTGTTTAGACTTGTCTAATATTTCATTGCTTGCTACAATATCTCATCGTGCTCTAGTTTATGTGATTGAGTACATTCCGTATTATATTGTGATATCTGTGTCTCCTTATGGAGTTGGATATTCATGTGAGATTGATTAGATAGTTATATGACCTAGACAGCGTTCTACCGTCGATGCTGCGGCATAGGCTAGACGTACCCACGCTCTCATACCCCTATACCGGGTGCGGGTCGTGACAATCCCGGGGGTACGAAGATGTACCGAGATTTGAGACAACAATACTGGTGGCATGGAATGAAGAGGAAGATTGCAAGATTTATGGCAAGATATTTGGTCTGTCAATAAGTCAAGGCTGAACATCAGAGGACTGCAGGACTATTGCAGTTGCTTCCTATTCCCGAGTGTAAGTGGAAGCATATTACCATGGACTTCGTTACGGGATTTTCGAGGAGCCCTAGCGGGAAGGATGCAGTCTGGGTTATCGTGGACTGACTCACCAAGTCGGCACATTTATTTTCCTTCAGAGTTGGGTAGTCCATAGAGATATTGGCTGACATGTATATAAGGCAGATAGTACGACTATATGGAGTGCCTGTCAGAATTGTATCGGATCGTGAATCCAGATTCACGTAATATTTTTGGCAGAGTATGCAGAAGAGTCTAGGAACTCACCCCAAGTTCAGCACTGCATATCATCCACAGACTGATGGTCAGTCAGTGTACACGATTCAGGTACTAGAGGATATGTTAAGAGTGTGCATGATCGACTTTGGAGGATCTTGGGAGGACCATCTCCACTTGGTAAAATTCTTCTATAATAACAGCTACCAAGCAAGCATACAGATGGCACCTTATGAGGCACTGTACGGCAGGAAGTGTAGGTCGCCGGCATGTTAGAGTGACGTAGGAGAGCTCTAGATACTTGGTCCAGAGTTGGTGACACAGACAATGGAGAAGGTAAAGCAGATTCAGGGATACCTGCATGCAGCACAGGACAAACAGAAGCATTGGGCAGATGCACACTGCAAACCTTTAGAATTCAAAGAAGGTGACTATGGGTTTTTGAAAATATCGCCTACTCGTGGTACCATCAGATTTGGAGGCAGAGGCAAGATGAGTCCGAGGAACATCAGACCTTTTGACATCTTAGAACGAGTTAGCAAAGTGGCTTATCGTCTTACATTGCCTCCATCATTAGAAGGAGTGCATAATGTATTTCACGTATCACAGTTGAGGAGATACGTAGCAGACCCTACCCACGTGCTCGATAATTCAGAGATTACAGTCGGGCCTAGTTTATCATATGCGGAGCAGCCTGTGGGGATACTCGATCACAGTAAGAAGATTTTGAGGAGACAGAATATTCGACTGGTCAGGGTTGCATGGAAGCATCATTTGCCAAGCAAGTCTACCTAGGAGTGCAAGAATTTCCATTCGACAGCATTTTCTGTATTTATTTGAGAACCGAGGTACGAATTTACGTACTATAAATTCGATTACCTATTAACTTTTTAAATTCTCGTAACTCTCATTCGAGCTTTACTTTTAATTTCGGGGACAAAATTCTTCTAAGTTGGGAAGGATGTAAACCCCCTCAAATTATATTTTTGGTAGACTAGATATGGTTAGAAATTTTGGTTTAGCATTAGGTTTTTAAGGTTTGGAAATTAGGTTGCGTTGACTGGTTCTTGAATTTAAACCCTTGGTGCACCTTACCGTTGCTACAATAATTGGAGCCCAACAATAGCCTTTAATTTCTAATAAATTATTGCACTCTTGACCTGACAAGCCAATCTAGGAGCTGGATATTTATGTCACTCACAAACATACTCCCTTGTGCTGTAATTTAATTGCACAACTTCTCAGTCACGAAATTAATTCTTTAATCCTATGTCGTTGCCATCGATTTGAGGACACAAACTCAACCCGTTTCGTCGAATAAATTAAAGCGTCCAAGACTGACACCAAGTTTACACCGTTCATGACCTTTGTGTCACTCCTAATTGAGATCCCATGTGTCCCCATTTAATTTAAGAGCATACGACACTTTATTTAATTAAATTAGGGACACCAACTTAAACTAATGCTAACCTAACCCCAACTTAACCCAACACCCATTCATGAGACCCATACAAAACACACAATACCTCCTCACCCTACAAAACACCAAACATCACTTTCCACACCAAATCCTCACTATTTTTTCTTCTTGTGCAAACACCCAAATGTTAAGGAGCTTAATGGCAAAAAGGGTGCTAGGTGTCACCATCCTATCGGTGTAAACAAATAAAGAAACCCTTTCCCCCCAAGCTTAAATGTTTGTTCACTCATCCTCACTCTCCCCCATGCTATGTATAACTCTCTCATGATTAATCATGACTTTTGATTCAATTCCCTACTCCATCTCAACCATGCACTCACTCTATATTAGCACACACTCAACCCCCCTCACATGTGGCCAACCCTAATCCCTAGAAAAACCTAAGAAATCCCCTCTCTCTCTCTCTCTCTCTCTCTCTCTCTCCTCACTCTACTATAAACAGCCGACCACCTCTTTCTTTTTCACTTCTTCTTCTTCTTCTTCTTCATTCACCTTCTTCTTCATCCTCGAGCTCCGGCCACCACCACCTTCACCACCCGCCACCGTCTTTACCACCACTCCGACCTGAGCAGCACCGCCGCTACTATTTCCTTCACCGCCTCTGCCTCACAGCACCACCACTATGAATGACCAGCTCCACCATCACGAATGACCAGCACCACCACCCTGACTTCCATGACCACATGCCTCCTCCACGACCACGGCCAACCGCAGCCACCATTACAGCGAGCAGATACTCCTCCGCCGTGGCCACCTGCAGCCACCATCACCACGAGCAGCTACTCCATGACCACGGCCACCCGTAGCCACCATCACAGCGAACAACTACTCCCCCGCCGCGGCCACCCGCAGCCACCATCACGACGAACCACCTCCACCGTTGCCACTTACCTGCCACCACGAGTCGCCGTCGTCCTATCCACCCCCCCACCCTCGGCTGAGCCGCTGCCGCTGCCGTAGCTGTTGCTGCGCCTACTGCTGCTGTAGCTGTTGTCGTTGTCGTTCTGGCCGTTGCTACAGCGCCGTCGGTGACCCTCGGAGAGCCCCGACCACCGGCGGGCACCCCCTACTGGCCGGTCTCCCTCGAGTGTCCCCGAGCCTCGCCATAGCTGAATACCTCCTCCCAGCGGCCGCGAGGAACCACGACTCGAACCCGAGTACAGACATCCGAGTTCAACCTCCCCGATTCACGAAGTGATATCTCCCTCCTTGCTCATCCGATCCTTGAACCGATTCTTCAGGTATGAAACCTATTTAACCCTTTTATAATGTGTTCAATTAGAATATTTTAGCTTGTATTCTATTGTTAGTAATTAGAGTTCCAAATCATGAGAAAAATAGTTTTTATAAAATTTGGAAATCTTCGATACGGAGTTGGTCCCTATAAACTGGATAACCTCATCATGTACCGATTGCACCTAAAGTCGCGTATCGTCAACGTGGACGTAGAAGCTTTCGCGAAACTTGATTTGGATGTGAGTACACACCGGAATTAATGCATATCCGTCAAAAAGCACCGTATCGGTTTGTTCTGACATTCATCCTAATTTTGTGTGTGCCTGTCATTTTGTAATGAAACTTGTGCCATCAAATTTGCAGCGTTATGCTGGTCCTGTGACCCAAGTTTGGTTCGATTCTGAGAAAGTTGATAAAATATCGTTTTGTGGACCACACAGTTCCACATGACGGACGATTTCGTGATCAACTCATCGAAATCCAGTAAAGGATGTTCTGTTGGGTTTGTATCGTCATTATGGACTCGTAGACACTAAGTTTGGCGAATTTGGAGAACTTTGTCTCTGGCACATTTTTTGGTGCAAGGCAAGGCCTACTTTTGATCCCGTGTTGACCAAAAACTGCATTTTTGCCCCTGTGTTCAAATTGGACGTATGTATATGCTTTTTTGATTACCTCACTCATTTTAAAACTGTTGGTGATATTTGTGACAGCATCCGAAGACATCTGGTCCAGTTTTTATCTTGTGTTGCTACTTCCTTGCCGAGTTCGGGTTCGAATCTTCGCCTGACTTCCAGGCAAGAGTACCTTGTCATCCTGTATATCAGTTCCAAATTTAATGTTTATTCTATCTATGCATTATGTGTACTTTGGATCAGAATTGTTACTTAGCGTCTGGGTTATATCCGGGTGTAGACGTTTGTTGATAACGTCTAGTATCGATTGATAGATGTTCACGATACCTTGATGTACCTACTTAGTTACATCAGAATCCTAGGACACATTCAGACACCGTCATCGTGCCAGACTTTCTGTATCCTGATAGTGTCAGCATGACCAGAATCTATGATAACTTTAGGGTTTTGATTGTTAATAGTTACTTTAGTATGACGAGACTGTTAGATAGAGGTTCAGGTTCAACGAGCACTCGTTGACCGCATTAGGATGAAAAGACAGTTACTACACGTTTGGCTACTTTGCATGTGCTATATATATATATATATTCCTATTTATGTAGAGATCCTGTATCCGGAGTCGTAATATAACCCATGTGACTCTGTGCTTGGAGCTACAGTACGCCTCGTGTATCTCTGTGCCTCGGAGCTACGATTTTATATTTGGAAAGCCCACGCGTCGAACATTGTCTTCAAAGTTGCGTCTCACTTAGGTGGTTATGTTACACCGGCGTAGCACATATTTCTTTCTGTTATACTATGGCATACTATTTTTGTACCTTGTTACGTCCCTCTGAAGACCTGGTTACCTACCAGATTGTAGGGTCGATTGCTGACAGGAGGCTGGAGCTGCTGATGGATATTATACCGGCATGCAGGTATTGTTACTCGTTATTTGTATTCACTTCTTTAATTGTTCAGCTATTATGATCTTTGCTTATTTTTTGCTAGTATAGCCTAGTATTTGTAGACTCATATTATTTTCTTCGAGTTTATTCGAACGAGTGTAGTGTGGGGTGCACACCATGATACATGATATCCTTTCTTTATTACATATCCTAGTGGTTTGAGACATAGATATGTTGATAGTGTTATCTAGATAGTAACCCTCATTTACAGCTTATACGTATTCAGAGTCAAACTGGAGCCCCCTTGGTACGTAGCTGGCTATTGCCACATGGCCTAGTCCCTTGTATTTTGGGACTGGGGCATGACACATTCAATTATAAATATCCACGAAGACCACAAAGAAATATCCCACATAATCATGCATTCTATCCATATAGACCACAAAGAACTGCTTCACACAATCATATCTATTATGCTGCACCAAGCACCAATCATACAGCTATATGTC
The DNA here is from genome assembly GCA_036927795.1 of Iris macrosiphon. Taxonomy (NCBI): domain Eukaryota; kingdom Viridiplantae; phylum Streptophyta; class Magnoliopsida; order Asparagales; family Iridaceae; genus Iris; species Iris macrosiphon. Next base: position 94,367,449 of record JAYESA010000010.1, on the reverse strand, counting down.
ACTCTTGTGGTAAGATAGGACATATATCTAGATTCTGTAGAATAAGAAAGTTAGTAGATATGAATGTTTATGCATGGGTACCAAAAACTAACACAGCAGGACCCTCAAAGATATGGGTACCAAGGGTTACATCTACAACTCGTTTTGTAGGTGGACCAACCCTCTCATGCTAGAAGCAAGTGGATTCTCGATAGTGGTTGCTTACGACATATGAATGGTAATGCTAACCTATTTGGAACGCTATCGATGAAGAAAGAAGGTTATGTCTCATTCGGCAATAACCTCAGAGGATATATTATTGGTAATGGTAATATAGGTGTTCCTCCCTATCCTGTCATTAAGGACGTTTATCTAGTAACGAAATTAAAATATAACCTACTCAGCCTCAGTCATCTAGCTGACCATGGTTACTATATTAAGTTCGTTAAAAACAAATGTTCTATTTATAAAAGATCCATTGGTAAGCTTATCTTTGAAGGGATCGGGGAAGACAATATATATATATATATTTCTATCTTGCAAAAGATACTGATAATGCAGGCAAATATCTATACGCCAACAAAGATGACAGCTGGCTATGGCATATGCGTCTAGAACACGCAAACATGGACACTACTGTAAGACTATCCATAAAGAAACTCGTAAGAGGCTTACTAGAGATTACTTTCAAGAAAGATATGGAATGTGCTAGCTGTGAAAATAATAAAGCTACTAAATCTTCCATTAAATCAATCAACTTTGTAAGTACCTCTAGACCTCTACAACTCTTGCATATGAACTTGTTTGGACCCAGTAGAGTCGCCAGTCTTGGCGGTAAGCTTTATGCTTATGTTATTATAGATAACTTTTCTAGATATATATGGATTTATTTTTTTTGTAAACAAAAATAGAGCATTTTCTGAATTTGTCACTTTTTGCAAAAAGGTTCAAAATGAAAAAGGTTTCATGATTACTCGTATCCGAAGTGTCATAGAGGCAAATTCGAAAATAGTGATTTCAAAAGATTTTGCAATGAAAATAATTTTTTTCATGAATTTTCTTGTCCTAGAACTCCACAAAAAAATGGTGTTATAGAGCGGAAGAATAGAACTCTTGCCGATATGGCTAGAGTCATGTTAAATCAGTATAACCTTCCAAAATACTTTTGGGCTAAAGTTGTAAGTACTTCATGCCATATTTTAAATAGGGTGCTTATTCGACCTATATCGAAGAAAAATCCCTATCAACTTTGGTTTGGTAGAATCCCTACAATTTGTTACTTTAAAGTTTTTGGCTACAAATATTTTATTCTTAATACCAAAGAAAATCTAGAAAAGTTTGGCTCCAAGGCCGATGAAGATATTTTTCTAGGTTATGCCACCAAAAGTAAATGATTTAGGGTATTCAACAAGAACTCATTGACTGTTGAAGAATCAATCAATGTTATATTTGATGAACACAACACTCAAGTACTAAACGAAAGCAACGATGAAGGTAGTCAACCCGTAACCAATAAGACATCTGAAGATACAAACAGTACAAGTCATCCGAAAAGTCTGCCAAGGAGACTAAAGTTTCCCACAGATCATCCTGAGGACTTGGTAATAGGTGATGTATCGAAAGGTGCAAGTACATGTTCCTCAAATAGGGATATCATTGTAAATGTTGCTTTTATTTCTCAAATAGAACCTAAAAATACTGATGAGGCTTTTGCTGATAAATTTTGGATTTCTGCTATGCAAGAGAAACTCAACCAATTTAAACGTAATCAAGTTTAGGAACTCATTCCTAAACCTAAGGATTATCCGATCATTAGTACTAAATGGGTATTTCAAAATAAATTAAATGAGGATGGTTCAGTTACACGTAACAAAGCACATATCGTAGCTCAATGATACAACCAAGAGGAAGGTATTGACTACGATAAGACATATACTCATGTTGCTAGACTTGAATCTATCCGAACGCTTTGCAATTTTTCTAGTTTTCATAACTTCAAACTTTCTCAAATGGATGTTAAAAGTGCTTTTCTAAATGGAGTTATCAAAAAAGATATTTTTGTCAAACAACCCCCTGATTTTGAAGATTTCAAACACCCTGACCACGTATTCAAGTTACGAAAGGCTCTATACGGACTCAAACAAGCCCCACGTGCTTGGTATAAATGTCTTAGCTTCTTTCTACTTGGAAACGATTTTTCAAAAGAAAAAATTGATACTACCATTTTTATAAAATCTTCTGCTAATTCTTTGTTATTAGTGCAAATATATGTTGATGATATCATATTTGTATCTACTAATGAGGTGTTATGTAACGAGTTTGCTAACTGTATGCAGAATAAATTTGAGATGAGCATGATGGAAGAACTGAATTTCTTCCTAGGATTGCAAATCAAGCAAGATTCACAAGAAACCTTTATCCATCAGGCTAAGTACACGAAGATTTGCTCAAAAAGTTTGATATGGACAATACAAAGCCTATAGGAACTCCAATGGCAATATCCACTAAGCTTGACCTTGATAAAAGCAGTAAACCAACAAACATACATAAGTATATAGGTATGATTAGTAGTTTGTTATATCTAACTGCTAGTCACCCAGACATTATATTTGTTGTATGTCTTTGTGCTAGAAATCAGGCTAATCCTAAGGAATCACATTTGTGCACAGTTAAGCGTATCTTTAGATACCTTAAAGAAACTTTGTCGGCAGGCTTATGGTATCCCAAAACTATGTCCTTTGACCTTGCTGATTACTCAGATGCTGATTATGCTGGATGCAAAGTCGATCGAAAAAGTACTAGCGGCACCTGTCATTTCCTAGAAAAGTCTCTATTCTTCTGGTTTAGCAAGAAACAAAATTCTATTGCATTATCAATTACTGAGGCTGAGTATATCACTACAGGACGTTGTTGTGCTCAAATTTTGTGGATAAAGCAAATATTAGAAGACTTTAATCTGCACTATAAGAATATTCCTACTTTATGTGATAACACTAGCACCATTAATCTCACCAAAAATTTAGTATGTCATTCACATACTAAGCACATAGAAATCAGACATCATTTTCTAAGGGGTCGTCAATTATACGGAGATATTTATTTAGAGTATGTGGACATGGAACGTCAATTAGCAGACATCTTTACTAAACCTTTAGTTGAAGATCTATTCAACTTTATTCGTCGAGAATTATGTCTTTTGGATTCTGATAAAATATAAGAATCATAAGATGCTTTACAAATTTTTTGTCACACTTTTTAAAAGTTTTGAAAATTTTGGATACAAGCTGCAAGGGCCCTTCTGTCAAAAAGGTGTAAATAACCTTAAGCGACACGGTATTTAAGTATCTTCAGTCCACCACTAGCTGGAATCCAGTCTCTATAGCTACTCCGAAATAATTTAAACTCTTAAAAATGTACGATTGAAGTTCCGCACTTATTATTTTGTATTTATATCAAGTCAAGAAAAGCATAATATCGATTAAAGTTACATTGAGATTCTAAAAATAAATGTCAAAAGAATTCGAACCGAACTCGGTTAGTTTAATTCTAGAATATGTTATGTCATTAATTTTCTTCCTAATTTAGGTTTCTGTTACTCTATTTATAAATCTTTTCATTGCTCATTCATTCATAGCAACAAAATTTATCCTTTTCTTCACAAATAAACTTTTTTTTCTCCTACATCATCTTCCAATGGCCCCTAAAAGGAAAATAGATTCCTTTTCTGACTCTCTTTTCTGTCCCATTATGCAAACATAGTCGAATTCGACGTTTCACTTTTCGAAGCCTCAAAATTTTAAATGATTGGTTCAATGACTTCTCTAAGAGATACATCTGTCTTGGCCATCCTATTAATTTTTTTTCTCAACACAAAGACTATCTACATATTCTTCGAAAACTTCAACTTGAAGAACTTGTTACAACCCGTACCAATATTTACACCAATGTTATTCAAATATTCTATTGTAACTTAACATATGAACAAGATACTATTTCATCTAGAGTTTATGGTATTCCAATTGAATTCGATGCGGACGACTTGGGTAAAATCCTACACATTCCCGCTGATGGACAAACCTTAGTCAATATCACGCAAGTTCAATTCAACCATGGCTTAACTCTAGACTCTTTCAAAAATATCCTTTGTCACCCTCTTGAATGTCCACCTAGAAAATTTTATGCTAGATACTGGAATGGTCACTTCTTTGAAATGCATCATATTTTTCATCTTTTCTACCTAGGAAGACTTACTTTGATGAGGTCTCTTATCTACAAATGTCAGCTTTATATTACCTGTATTTCGGTATTAACTTCAATATTTTCCATTCCATCTTATCTCAAATGGTTTAATATCGCAAAAAATGGCGTCCACTACTATACGCCATGTACATGCCAACCATTTTCAGCTATTTTGATATACTATTTGATACTTGTCTAAATCTTGAGGAACCTTTATACTTTAATAGAATTCGAAGAATTAAGCCAACTATGTTTTTACCTTATAACTCATCATCAAACTCCAACACTCATCATGTTGATTCCGTCCCTCCTGTTAATGAACAACCACAAACCTTAGAGTCTATTTTCAATCTATTGCGTGATCGCTTCACCAATAAAGATATATGCAATCGTGCTACTGATCATTGCCAAACTCTTTAGACTCAGGCTCTTAGCAACACTTTGATAGACATCCAGCATAACCTATCAAAGCATCCAGCCGGACCTTTTTTGATTCTCTAGAACCTGAATCAACAAGGATTTCGTATTGATCACCCCTATGTTCAGCGACATTTGGATCTAGCTGATGCCTTCTTTGATCCAAACATAATAGTTGAACCTGATGATGAAGATAAAGAAAATGACAACTAGTTACTCAATAGATTTTAATGTTTAAAAAGTTTACTTTTAGATGCTCTTCAATGATGTTTCCACTACATATTTGTTTTTGTATATTTTCTTTTCAAATGAATAAAGTTTAAAGCAACTTTTCTTTTATTATTATATATTATCCTGTGTATACTTTACTCTCTTATTTTCTTGTCATCTAACCAATTTTGGGGGAGCATGTCATTTCAATCAAATGACAACGGGACAGAAAGACATACATGATACTAGCATACAAAATAATACTTGACAGACATTTCCTTCAGCAGATCAACTGCTCCACAGTTATTGAAGAGCCTTGCATATCAAAGATTTGCAGTATCATTCATAGTTTGTCAATTATCAAATGAGGGAGATTGTTGGCCCATCCGGTCTCAGTCAACTTAATTTTGATAGTTAACTAAACTATGCATTGATATGTCACGATCTGAAGCTTCAATACTGCTATCTTGTGTTGTCTGTATTATGTCTATTCAAATATTTTTTTTTATTTGAGTCTAGGACTGATGTAAGCTGAGTCGCACTGGCAAATCCAAGTACCTATACCCAAATACCTAGTCCACTCAAATAAACCAAAGAACATATCTACCAAATCAAGCTACATTCATTTAAAAGTCTGCCATACTTAGAAACCAAACTCGGGCCGAACTGATGCCGAACTCGGACCGAAGTCGGTTACCCTTTTGGTATGAAATTAACCAGTTCAATTAGCTCCTGATTTCTTGGTCCAACGGTTGAAAATTTGAATTAAACCCAATCCAAATTCTGGCCGAATTATGTTTGCCTACACACTATAAATAGGATTAGAATTCTATATTCCTACACAATCAACCATTCTTAAATCTTCTATCCTATTGTGAGCAAACATCTAAGCCTTAACTTTCCCATCTTAAAGAGCAACTCACTAGTGTTCCTAGTGCCAAGTGCGATCTCGATCTAGAAGCCTACTGAGTTATAAAGAGTTTTGTTCTATTAGTTACTCTCTCTCTCTCTAGCTGTGAAGCTGCGAGACTTCGGATCAAATCTCGTGGTATAAAGAAGTGGCAAGCCTTCGGATAAAAGCTCGTGATTCACTATTAGTGTTTATAGTAGATAAAACTCTGAGCTTGAGTTCTCGGGACTGGACTAGTCCTCTCAGAGGGAAACCATTATACATCTTGGTTTTTGCGTTTGCTTTATCTCTCTACTTTATTGCTTTACTTTACTGTCTTTATATACACTGTAAGTTAGCAACTACCTTCATTCTAATAATCTTAAATTGGGTAGATTATTTTGCTGTACTCTATTCACCCCCTCTAGAGTTTCCTCATGATATCTCACTTGAGTCTCTGCACCATGGCTCCCAAATCTTCCTCCTCCGCCGTCGGCAAGGGCAAAGGGAAGGTTAAGTCGGTTGAGGCTGCCGCTGAGCCGGTTGTCGTTGATACTACGCACCCCGATGTACGAAAAGAGGTTACAGGTAAGGGGTTCCCCCTTTTCTTAACGTTCAGGGGATGCAGTGGTTATACTCTGAGCATGTTTGCACTTGCTTCGAACACAGAGATACTTTGCACACAGTCTGCCACATGCCTAGACGAACTCACTGTCGATGCGCATGGACTTTGCCGAGAGGCTTTGTCCTGAAGATGTACCGATGCACTGTATGATGCATGGATAGGTGACCATCTGGATATGCGCAGACAAACCCACTACCAACACGCATAGACGTTATCGAGAAGGCTTTGTCATAAAGATGTGCCTATGGCTCGACATACTTTTCATTTGTGCATGGATACGGTTGTCTTGGGATGCCTGTCGTGAGCATGCACCAAAAAGTTATGCGTGACCACTCTCCACATGGATGCAGCTCTCATTTTTGAGGTGTTGCATCATAAGTATGCGCTGCAGCCCATACGTGTATATACCCAAAGCGATTTAATCATGCGCCTGGTATACTGTGCACATAAAAACTGTCACTGACTCCTAAAGGTGGTACGTATGGCTGGGTTGCACGCTTGTACTTTGGGACTTTTGTGATTTTTTATATCCTTTTTGGAGGTCTAAATTTTCCTGTTCTTTGTGCAGTATCCATGGTTGTACCTTCTCTTGACGAGGTCCTTTTTGGGTCCTCTCTGGGCATGTTGGGGGTGGATTTTACCGAAGAGGTAGTTAATCCCGTGAAAGCTCTTATCGCTAAAGGTGAACCCCTGAGGAGGATAGAGCTTATTGAGGGGCAAGACTATGTCTTCCTTCAACGGATGATGGATTCTGGCAAGATCCCCATAGGGGATGGGACCGAAGAATACTTTAATAAGCCCCAATTCTTGTTCGGGGATAAGGTAGTCTCTACTGATAAAAGAGTCATAAAGATCAGGGATGATTGGTATTTTGAGGCAAACGACCTTAAGATGTACATGCCTAAGGCTGAACACCAAGTACCGCTTTCAGCCTTCACTTGCCTGGCCTCAAAGAGGAGGATGGATTGGGAGCTCACTCCTACCTAAGGTGGAGTATTGACTGGACACTTCAAGATCAAATCCATCATCTATCAGAAAGATATTTTCAGATATGCTAGAGACATGCCATCTTACACACTGCGGGTGCTACTCCCAGGAAATCTGGTCAATGACGTGAGTTCTGACTCCTTAGCTTTCGGTTCTGCTACTTTCAAAAACCAAATTTTGGAGGACAAACTTTCGTATCCACCTAGCACCATTCGGGATACCAGCTGGACACATAGTGACCTTGAGTGGAATGATCTGACCTTGTGGATGCTCACGAAGCACGAGGCAGTTTTTAAGGAACTGGGGTTGTACTATGCTTTGAGAGCTACCCAATACGGGTTGGAGGTGAACCATCATATGTTTTTTGCTTTGGTCGAGATGTACAACTGCCATATCGGGACGTTCTTTACGCCCAGTAAAGAAATAGGCTTGGCTCTCCATGAGATGCATGCAATATCGAAGCTTATATGGGGCATGAAGCCATATGAGGAGTACTTTTCCTGTAACGAGGAACTCAGGGTCTTGGAGGCGAATAAGCTAGATTTTATGACCGTATATAAGGAGATGCTCTTTCATTATCACATATGTCAACGATTTAACAAAATGAGGGCTTCTCCCTACGTCCATGCTTGGAAGAGACATAATTTGAAGATCATAAAGCACAACCAAAGAAGGTGCATTTTACCACCCGATATGCCTCTTTGCCGGAGGATATTACTGCGCTGATGGAAACTCTAGGCGAGAAGAGTCCCAAAGTCGATGAGTTTGGCAAACTGGACCCTGAGATCTATAAATATTTCTGCCATGACATGTTCAAGATATCTCTGAAGGCGGTGATAGCTGGCTACTTGATGATATGGATTCGCAATTGCGTGGTCCCTGGAGGGTCAGGGTCAGTTGAGAGTGAGCCAAAACCTCATCATGCCTGCAGAAAATATCGTGTTCGGTCACCTGCTTTCTCTCCTTCCCGCGATGGTCTGCAGCATCCATTAGGGTTTATAAAAAATTTAGAAAAAAGTAATAAAGTATGAAGGAACCAGTAGCGACTTCGCTCGGGTAGAGTTGTCCTACCACTACCTGATGGGTTAGTTAATATTATAACTACCTACCTACAATTAATCCTGGCATGGAGGAGGGTACTCTGGAGGGAGATGCCTTCATTCATCGTTACCGCGGGATGAACTGGCTTCACATGGTATCCTAGTCTTTCGATGAGTGTTGAGTTACAAAAAAGGATATGACTTCTTCAAGATACCCCCTTCTTATGTGGGGTTCACTGAAAGCGAGGATGTAACGGACAGTAGGACCGACACCTTTAATTTTTCAGAGGGAGCATTTCACTGGATATTGTCAATCCGACCCTCCCATCTGGTCTACCAGAATAGGAATTAGGTATTTTTGGAGCCGTATTTGTAGAGTCGATTTGCTCGTCAATTTGGTTATAGCTAGTTGCTGCTGAGTAATCTGAGCTTTGGCCTTGGATATGAATGAGGCCTTCTTGATGGAGCCTGGGCATAGCAGTATTATAACACAAAATACACTCGAGCACGCTTCACAGTGCCCACGTGGAGGGTTGAAACCCATATATTGTATGCGGATGTCAAGTTTTACTGCTCGACAAACAACTTATTCCCGGGCTATAACCGGGAATAAGTTTCATTGAAGGCACAAAGTTGGATGCGTCACAGGAGGCCATCCTGAAAGGTCGATCGTACCCCCCTTCGGGAATCGGGGTGGAGGTGGAGCTCTCAATGGCCTCTCAAGAAGGACACCTATTGACGGAACCAGCCGGTGCCCCTCCGAAACGGAAAACTTCGAGGCGGGCGAGTTCACCCCCTTCGAAAAGGGTAAAGAAATCGATCCCCTCCAAGATAATGGGGATAATACGGGCTTCTTCTCAGCCTACTGAAAGGAATGGGGAACAATATACTGCATTAGCCTTACCGATACTAATAGTGTACCCTATATTTTGCATATTCTTTATAAGGTTTGCTATGTTGACTTTTTTTTCATTTGTAAAGGAGGTTACGGTGAAACCCAAGCGTTCCAGTAGGAAGCCGGGCAAAGATTCACTTTCTCCCAACCGAGATGTCGAAGTTATCACTACTTCTCCCGATGAACCCATGCCTGAGGTGACACCGGCTGCTGGTGCCGAGGACTGAGACTGTCAAGAGGACGAGGATGTCCAAGTTAACGCTAGTTCTCCCTTCGAATTTGTGACGGAGGATTTCTACACTATAATGGTTGCGTTTGGTGATGACGGCGGGCTTCAAATGCAAATAACTCCCTCGGGTACGTCTTTTCCACCTACACATTGGCTAAGCTCTTTCGACTTCATTTTCCTATATTTCTTATAAAGATGACTACAATTATGGATAATTTTGTAGGCGCTCCATGAGAAGGATCACTCGGAGGCGAGAAGGAGTCTGCCGTCGAGATCGACGTGGTAGAAAAGGAGCTATCTATCACACCGAAGGTGTCAGGCTCAGATCTGATCGAGGCAGCGACAGGGGGAGAGTATTCCATACTTCTAAATGCATCAGGCCCAGGTCCTGCCGAGGAGGTGACAGGGCTTAGAAAGGAGAAAGCTCGAGTTCTGAAGGATCTTGGGTCAGCGCCTGTCTTTCGGCAGCCAGTGGTGAGGCGACCCCTTCTAAGGTGCCATATGTAGCTTAATTGTCTTCTGACCCTGTCACGAAAACTGTGGTATAGGCAGATTCCCCAGTTGTATAGAAGCCTGAGCCAGGACTCGGCTCGACGGAAGCTGACTCCGAAGCACCTACGGCTAGCTGCACATTTGAGGCAATAACAACACTGACGATAGCTTACCCCTCGGGGGTTGAAAATATAGCAGACGGTCGATCGTTTAGGACAATAACGGGACCACAAGTGGTAGTTGTGAGGCCCTGGCTCCTTCAGGTAAATAACAATTCAAGTGCTTGATCGTTCATATCACGACTCTTTTATTAACCCGGTCTTCTTATCTTCTAGCAGTTGCACCTGCGACTACTGTGGTCTCTTCCTCCTTTGGGCTCATGTCGATGATGCCTCCAATGACCCCCTTGACCCTGGTCGACGTAGATGGATATGCCAAAATCTACATCGAGGCCTTTTACGCTATCTTGAGGCGGGGTATCAAGTGTCCTGGAGAGGGACCGGCCCTTTTCTGTGGCCAGGGCTTCGACGTTGTTTTAAGTGGGGATCATTAGGTCCTAGCAGGGTTATGAGGCCACTACTAACGCTTTAGAAGCATCTGTAGGTTAGCTGGAACAATATATTAAGGAGCTTAGGAAGCTACATGCTGGTGATATCCTTTCCTGATTGTTGAGGAGCAGGGTAAGCTCACTGTCGAAGTATCTGAGGATCGGTCTACCTACGCCCCTCGTAAGGAGATTCTCAGTCGCGAAACTGCCGAATCGAGTGTGAAGGAGTTGGAGTTCGCCATTGCTGAAGAGTCACGTGCTTGTACTTAGGGGGCACTGTGTCACTACCATATTTTCTAGGAAAGAGTATTTTAGTAATTTTATAATTAATTAAATATTGTGCATGTTAAATAATTATTTGTTGTATTATTTAATTATTGTTAGATGTTAGTTATTTATCTTGGACTTGTATTAGTGGACCTAACTAGTTTAGTTTAGACTCATGGACCAACATATATTAATTGTTAGATTTTAGCCCATTTAGGAAGCCCATTGATTAGGAGGAGGATTAATTTAATTAAATCATTAGACTAGAAGCTTCCCTCCTTAATTATTTCTTCATGAGAGGCCCCAAGGGGTATAATGGATATTATATAGTAGCTTGAGGAAGTGGTAGAGGGGGCCATCCTATATAAAAGAGGGGAGAAAGTTTCTCTCTCCTCTTTTCATTTGAAAACTAGATCTAGAATTATCCTCAACCAAATTCCTTCATTTCCATATCATTTTCCTACCAAATTTTTATCCCAATTTCTTTTCAAATCACCATTGGAGGCTAGTGGAGCAAGGATCTAGAAGGAGGAAGCAAGGATCTACAAAGAGGAGCAAGGATCTACAAGTTGGAGGCCAATTTTATCACATTTGGAGGTTTCATTGGGAATCCATCTCCCAATAGTTACAATTCAGTTTTTTCCTTAATTTAGGTTCTAAATTTGAGATGTAACCATGAGAAATTAACCCATATACATAGGCTATACATAGGATTTAGTTTTGTGTTCATAGGAGGCCTATTGAGAAAGTTATGGTACTTTTTGTGTCAATTTTGGGGGAATTCCAAGATTGACATTTGTTGTGTGTGTCAATTGGTCCTAAGATCAATTTGGTATGTGCTTGTGTGTTTGGGGCTAATATTGTATCCCAACAATTTGGTGATACGTGTTAATTTGGGAGTTTTTTCTCCGACACGGGATTTGTGCATGTCATATTTTGACACGGACACATAGATATGTGTTTGACTCTCAGTATTGTTCATAAATAATATATTAGACTTGTTTGTGTCCTTCGGGAAACATTTGGATGTGTGGTGGACTCGTGTCGCAAACGTATCCTAAATCTAGTGGGATACGGGTGTGATACGTTCCATGTGTTTGTGTAATTTAATTTTAGATCTATTTCTCCATTATTCTTAGTTATTGTGATGTGTAATTATATGTATATATATTTATTTTTTTTGTTATGTATATATATTTATGTATTAGATGTCATAGATCTATGTATCTATTTTATATATATTTATGTAGCTATTATTCTACATATGTAAGAGCTAGTTAATATTGTAAGTGTGTGTGTGTGTGTATATATATATATATATATATATATATATATATATATATATATATATATATATATATATATATATATATATATATATATATATATATATATTATAGTATATATATATATGTTGTTATATAGATATATAGATATACTTATATGTTGTATGTATTTATATTGTGTATGTTTATATATGCATGTACGTATATATGTTACTATATATATATGTATGTTATGTCATAATAGTTATTATGTACATGTATATGTTTGAGGAGGTGTATGTATGTTTACATATATTTATATAGTGGTAAGTTATATATAGTAGTATTATATATTATGTGTTACATATTATATATATATTTGTGTTATATAAATATATATATATATAAGAAAGGGAGAGCAAGGAGCTTTGGCGACAGTTTATAGCGACAGCAGCAGCAGTTAATAGCAACAGCAGCAGCAACAGCAAGAGTTTATAGCAATAGCAGTCGCAGCAGCAATAGCAACAACAACAGCAGTTAATAGCAACAGTAGCCGCAGCAGCAATAACAAGACAAGCAGTAGTAGCGACGGCTGCAGCAGCAACAGCGACACACCAGCGGCGGCTTTGGCGACAGCAGCAGGAATTTGTCACAGTAGCAGCTGTTCCCGCCACAGCAGCAGCAACATTTGCGACGGAGGCCAGCAGCCTTTAGCGACACTTCTGCAATTTATATGGGATATTAGGTATTTAAATATATTAGATATATATGGTAATAAATATATGTAGATACATTCCTAATTGCTAATTGTGTTTTAGTATACTATATTTATAATATTTAAGTTGTTAGCATATATTATTATGGGTAGTGATGAGAACATAAAATATCATATTTTTATTCCTTAATGTATACTCCTTTATGCTCATTTAATGTCTAAAGATACTCATTATTTTTATATTTTGATCTAGGATACAATTGGAGTCACTAAAAGCAAAATGGAGCTAATTATCAATTCTGGACAGTTCTGACACCTTGTAGAAAAATGGTCATAACTTGCTCATCCGAAGTCCAATTGACCTGATCCAAATTGATTCGGAAAGCTAAGTGATAGAGGCACAATTTTGCTGTTTTGATTTTCCCGAGATTCTGGCTACATCATGGACCAAATCACGCTTGAAGTTGAGACAACTATGCTGTGCACAAAAAGTGGAGTTGATATAACCATTTCCCAACTTATTCAAAGATTTTATTTTATTGTTGGGTTGTTGTAACTCTTAGAGGATTTTTGGGAAGATATTGTGATCTTCAAACACTTATTTAGAGTGTATAAAAGGGGTAGAGATCAAGAGGAAAAGGGAGAACAACACACAACTCTTCTTCCTCTTCTCCAATATTCTTTTGAAGTGTTCTTGAACTTGTGGAGCTAAAAGTCTTGTTGGTCGAAGGAAACGGAAGCCTCGGAATGAATAAAAACTTGTGAGATCTAATTTGTGTTTATATTTTTGATTTGTGCTTTAAGTATCGAATGTTTTCTTATGCATATTTTTATGATTATCTTGTTTAATGACTAGGATGCATACTAGTTTATTATTCATGACCATCTAATGCTAAATTAGATATCGAATTCGTAATTGTTCGATCCCTCAAATTTGTGAAGCAACCAAGATTTAATGAACTGCTTTGTTTTATTAGATCTTAGGAGAAAAATTTTTGACAAAATTAAATTCAACCGCGTGTGCTTGTGTTGTTTTGCTTCATCGATCTCATCGAGTTTAATACGCTACTAGATTAAACCTTTAGCGCTTGTCTGGGGTTATTTAGTAGTTAAGGTTAATTAGATCGCTTGTTTTTAATTAATTATGGCTGAAGGAGATAGAAAAATAATTCTAACGATGAATATTCAAAGTATGAATTAATATATACTTGCATCGATGATCAGTTTTAAGATTCCAATGGTGGATGTTGACTGAGACCAACATTTATTTCTTTGATTGTTTTAATACTTTAATTGTTTTTATCTCTTCTTAATTTTCTTTTGATAAAAACTCTCCCCCAATCTTATTTTACATAGCATAAAGATCAAACTAATTACTCTCCGTGGGAACGATCCTTACTCTCACTACTACATATTATTTCAAGAGTAAAGGTTTTATTTTTGGGTGCCTACGACAGCACGCCAAATTTTGGCGCCGTTGCCGGGGAGTAATTTTAGTTGATTTTTGTGCTTTTTGTGATCTTTATGTGATCAAATAATTTTTTGCCTATTAGCAAAAAAAAAAAAAAAAAATGGTAACAGGAAATGGCGGCCAATTCTCAAATATTTGGCACTTGGCTAAATCTTCCATCTAGGCATGCTGATGTGGTAAATGTTTCTTCCTTAGAACAACAAATTTCTTGTTTAACTTCTCTTGTTCGTCAGATGGTTGTAGGTAACATGAAAACAACAAAGGCTTGTAGGATTTGTCTAGTATCAGGGCATCCAACCGATATGTGTCCAACTCTCCAAGAGGAGTCCAATGAACAAGTGAATACGGAATATGGTTTTCCTGGACTAACAGAAATGAAGTATGATTCCTATTCAGACACGTACAACATAGGATGGAGAGATCATTCCAATCTCACCTATGGGAGTCCAGAATTAAATCAACCAGCAACTCAAAATTGCCCAAGTTACCAGCAATACAAGCAGCAATACCTACAACCAAGCCAAACTTCTAATTCTGGTATATCTTTAGAAGATATTGTTAAGTCTATTGCCATTAATAATTTACAATTTCAACAGGAGACGAGGGCTAGTATCGAAAGTTTGAACAATCAAATGAGTCAAATGACAACTGCAATTAATAAGCTAGAGGCACAAAGCTTGGAGAACTTACCATCTGAAATGATAGTAAATCCAAAAGAAACTGTAAGTTCAATCATTTTGAGAAGTTGTAAAGAAGTTGAAATTCCAGAAAAAGAAGCATGTGCATCGTCAAAAGAAGAAGAAGAGAAAAATATCGTTGCAGACACGAACATTCCTAATGACGATGTAGTACCTAATGCAAAAGAAGTTTTTAAACTTGATGGAAAAAATGGAGTAAAAGTTGCCATCAGTGAGAATTTTGAGAAAGAACATGAGTTAGCTTTGAGTACTAACTTACATAAAACTGTTGCAGTGTTGAACGATCTTCCAAAAAGACAACAGTCAGGTAACATTCCATATATTCTAATTTATAACAAAAGACCTTTACCTTCTGTTTTGCAGGGCTGCATTCTAGACTTGAAATCCCTGCCTAGTTATATCAAGTGTGCATAGAGTCGAGCCAACGACAATATTAAACAAAGGCGCTGCTTGGGAGGCAACCCAAGAGAAGTTTTTTTTTATTCTCGCATTTTATTTTTTTTGATTATTTTGTCTTTTCTTTGCATTTAACCATACATTGGGGACAATGTCTGTTTTAAGTGTGGGGGAGGGGATTTACTTTATTTTAAGCATTTTTAGTTCGCTATTTTTCTAAAAAATAAAATAATAATAATAATTTTTTTTAATAAAAGAATTTTGGTTTTTGGTTTTCAATGATTTTTGGTTATGTATGTCATGAGTAAGATTCAACTAGATTTGAAAAATTCATAACATGATTTAATAAATAAATTTTTTTTCAACTTAGAATTAATTACTCTAGTTATTTTTTATTGAAAATGGTAGTATCTAAATTGGTAGACAAAAGCCAGTGAAGATTTGAGCCTTTAGACTGACACATCAGTCTCATTATTCTTTCATGAGAGATATTCTTCCACTGATTTGTTTCTCTAGAACTTGCTTTGATTCTCTTCGAGGTCACATTGACACATGCATGCATGAACATGATTAAGGCCATCTTTGTTATGCGTTACATAAGCCAAATAACCCACCTTGTAATTAATTTTCTTTTTGTTGAACCCCTTTGAGCTTTATTGCCTTTTTCTTGGTATACCCACATTACAAGCTTTCAACCAATAATATTTATACCTTTACCCAAGTCGCAAAGCTAGTGGAGCATTGTTGATCATTATGATATGTATGGGTGTACGAAAAAATAATTGTGGGGGTATCTAAATTTGTGGTTTGGTTATAACCAACAAAATAGAACATATTTTTATCCTCAAATTTCCTAAGTTCCATTATTGTTAAAAAAATAAAAAGAAAAAAAAAGAAAAAAAGAAAAGAAAAGAAATGGAGTGATTGATTTTGCATTGTTTAAATGCTTTAAAAGCCAAATTGAAGACGCTGCAAAATGGAGTGATTGATTTTACATGTTTTATATTGAGATTGAGTTGATTCATTTTTGCTCCACTAGTTTTGATGGCTTTTGAGCTACATTCCTAAATATATCCCACCTTAATCCTAAGCCATGTTACAACCCATGAAAAGTCCTTATGATTTATGTTATGCATGTGATCCCAGTGGTGGAGAATGAGAAAATATACAAGCTTATGGTAGAGCATTTCTTTTGGAATGAATTCGAGAGAAATATATACCTTCAAACACATGAGAGTTTAGTGTTTATTCCCGTGAGGGTCTACCTATTTAGTTTACTCTATTTTTCAAGTAAAAATACCTACTAAGTAATTAGAAGTTGTTTAAGAATATATGTTCATGATATGTTATAAGTTTTGAAGAACTTGGTTATTATTTATTTATGACATTGCAACCTTGATTTCTTTTTGGAAAAATAAATTAGAGTTTTGCCCGAGGACGAGCAAAGGTTAAGTGTGGGGGTATTTGATAAGAACATAAAATATCATATTTTTATTCCTTAATGTATACTCCTTTATGCTCATTTAATGTCTAAAGATACTCATTATTTTTATATTTTGATCTAGGATACAATTGGAGTCACTAAAAGCAAAATGGAGCTAATTATCAATTCTGGACAGTTCTGACACCTTGTAGAAAAATGGTCATAACTTGCTCATCCGAAGTCCAATTGAGCTGATCCAAATTGATTCGGAAAGCTAAGTGATAGAGGCACAATTTTGCTGTTTTGATTTTCCCGAGATTCTGGCTACATCATGGACCAAATCACGCTTGAAGTTGAGACAACTATACTATGCACAAAAAGTGGAGTTGATATAACCATTTCCCAACTTATTCAAAGATTTTATTTTATTGTTGGGTTGTTGTAACTCTTAGAGGATTTTTGGGAAGATATTGTGATCTTCAAACACTTATTTAGAGTGTATAAAAGGGGTAGAGATCAAGAGGAAAAGGGAGAACAACACACAACTCTTCTTCCTCTTCTCCAATATTCTTTTGAAGTGTTCTTGAACATGTGGAGCTAAAAGTCTTGTTGGTCGAAGGAAACGGAAGCCTCGGAATGAATAAAAACTTGTGAGATCTAATTTGTGTTTATATTTTTGATTTGTGCTTTAAGTATCGAATGTTTTCTTATGCATATTTTTATGATTATCTTGTTTAATGACTAGGATGCATACTAGTTTATTATTCATGACCATCTAATGCTAAATTAGATATCGAATCCGTAATTGTTCGATCCCTCTAATTTGTGAAGCAACCAAGATTTAATGAACTGCTTTGTTTTATTAGATCTTAGGAGGAAAATTTTTGACAAAATTAAATGCAACCGCGTGTGCTTGTGTTATTTTGCTTCATCGATCTCATCGAGTTTAATACACTACTAGATTAAACCTTTAGCGCTTGTCTGGGGTTATTTAGTAGTTAAGGTTAATTAGATCGCTTGTTTTTAATTAATTATGGCTGAAGGAGATAGGAAAATAATTCCAACGATGAATATTCAAAGTATGAATTAATATATACTTGCATCGATGATCAGTTTTAAGATTCCAATGGTGGATGTTGACTGAGACCAACATTTATTTCTTTGATTGTTTTAATACTTTAATTGTTTTTATCTCTTCTTAATTTTCTTTTGATAAAAACTCTCCCCCAATCTTATTTTACATAACATAAAGATCAAACTAATTACTCTTCGTGGGAACGATCCTTACTCTCACTACTACATATTATTTCAAGAGTAAAGGTTTTATTTTTGGGTGCCTACGACAGCACACCAGGTAGTTAGTATAAACAAGGTATTGGATATTACCTTGAAATACCAAGGTAAGAATCAAGGTATTTGAAGATACCCAAGGTATTGGGTTTGGGTATCAAGATTATGGGTTAGTGTTGTGATATCAAGTTGGTTCAAAACCAAGATATCCATTTAATGTTTGTAATTAGAATGTTATATATTTAATATTTGTTTGATATGTATATGTGATGCTTTATCTATTATTTTATATATCCTAAGATACGGTATCCTAGTATCCTAAGATGTAGCTTTATGACCTAGACTCTAGTGTTTGAACCCAATATCTTTGAGATAGACTTATGCAACCTAGAAATAGGTAGTTTATCATAATTGACCATAGTTTGACCATAGTTGACCATAGTTTGGCTTAGAGCTGACTTAGTTTGACTTTTGACTTAGAGATGGCTTGTTGACCTAGAAGTTGACTAGTTTAACTTATCTTCTTTCTGAAACCTTGTATTGATGTTATATTCCATATCTAGGTCTTTGAGGTACCGTATCAGACATCTATGAGACTATTCTTTGGACTTCAGGCGAGTACATTCTCTGATAGTTTCTCATTTATGATATCGTCTATGTTCATTGTATTAAGTGTAGATATCCATGTCTTCTTGACACGATGGTTACACGGATTGGTATATCTGGATCTCATCATGAGATATTATTCCTTGGTATATGGTGTATCTTGTATAATTATTGTTTTATTGATTATCTTGTACATATACAGACACTGATTCTCGGGAAGACTAGCTATATTCTTGGAGAATCTCGTACCATAGTGTACCATGGTATATGATCATGCCTTCCTATGCAAGTATTATTTTACTGTGATTGTTGGTCATACACCGCACGTATGACTAACCAGGCCATCATTCCTGTGCAAGTTCCCAAGCCGATCACATGTTAAAGCTAGTACTCACTCACTTAGTCATTAGTATTCTTGTTCATTGACATATTGTTCACTATTGTATTTATTTCAGTATTTTCTTATTGTGTATCTCTTGTATCTATTGTGCATCTTGTATATTCATATCTATTTATTATTACATAGTTTTTATCATTGATTAGAACTGCTATTAAAGATGTACTCTGCTCATTTCCTGACTAGATATATTTTTCTTAGATGACACTGAGGAGTGGTATCCTACACATTATGGACATCAGGATGTTGTGGGTTTAGAGTCAGAGACCCTGGCTCAGGAGGGACTTATTCCAACTGAGACAGATGACCCGGGATTAGTAGCTTTTTAGTATTCTTTTGTACTGGATTTGTCTCCAGCTTATTTGTTAGTATTCTTTCAGACTCATTAATGTTATTATTTTAGACTCATGAGTTGTATGTGACTATTCCATTCTTTATCACATTCGTGCTCGATTTTATCTTAGATCTGTGATTGAGTACATTGTTATTGTTGGTGGCTCATTATATAGCTAAATAGATTACCCGGACAGCGTTCTACTACCGATTTTGTGGTGTAGGCTGGGCATTGTTCCGGACTTGTATCCCTACATCGGGTGCGGATCATGACACATTTTTAGTGGTGGCCCATGCATGTCTCGTCTCTCTTCGAGGTCGCAATTAGTACGATTCGTAGTGGTGCTCTGAATTGAGTACTATTACGAACCTGTTTCAGGATATAGGCTATAGGCTGAGAATACTCAATCACATCTAGGAAAAATTCTTTTAATTCATTCAACTATTCTCCTTTGATATTGATACTTGATCTCTTTAAACTATCCTTTCCTTTAGTATCTTACATCATGTGCCATATTGATTCTTTCTTTCGATTTGTCTCAGGATACCGCCTAAGACTATATCGCAGTAGGGGAGAGCAGCTTCTGAGAGGTCTGCGATGTCCTGAGGGCCTGTACCAGTCACTTCTCCGGTAATTGAAGTGTCAGCTGCTTTCGGAGGTCCACCACCTACTCAGAGGACTGTGCCAGCTATATCTGAGGGGCTTCCACCTTCACCTCATATGCCAGCAGAGGCGACACAGATGTTTATACTATTTCATAAGATGCTTGAGACACAGAGGGCTCAGTCTGAGGCACATCATAGGCAGATTAACATTTTACGGCAGGGCATCGAGAGTGCTCATCAGCTTGCTCGTGCCGTAGTAGAGAGAGGAGTTCCGATCCAGCAGCAAGTTGCTCCTCAGGTTGCTCAGCTTCGGCCAGGAAACATTCAGGACTTCAAGAAGCTGGAGCCTAAGGTCTTCAAGGGGACGGAGGGCAACGTCTATGCTGATGATTGGCTTGAGGACATTGAGCGTCTTATGAGGGTGTCCCTTCTTTCTGAGGATCTGAAGGTTAAGGCAGTAGGACTTCAACTATTCGACGTCGCCCGCACTTGGTTCAGGAATGAGCCGATTCTTGTTGACGCAGGACATTCTTTGGAGGTATTCAAGGACCTCTTCAAGAAGAAGTTCTTCGCTCGGATAGATATGCTAGACTTGGGGAGGCAGTTTGAGAGCCTCACTCAGGGGAGCATGTCTGTGGAGGAGTATGATGCGGAGTTCGGCAGGTTGAGCCAATTTACAGAGTATTTGGTGAGAGATGGAGGTTAGGATTATTCATTTCTGTGAGGATCTAAACTAGGAAGTGAAGATCCTTATTCCGTCTTTTTATGAGACATACTCGGAGATACTTGTGGAGGCACGCAAGGTTGAGCGGGAGTTGGGTTTGAAGCCCAAGAGAGATCGCGATTCTTTTTTGGGGGCCAACAACAGTGTAGTATCTGCCAAGCATCCTCATTTCCAGTCCAAGCCTTTCCAGCAGCCGCAGCAGCACCAGACTCCAGCTAGGGCACCGTTTCATCAGGCACCACAGCAGCAGAGATAGTTATAGCAATCTTTCTGCCACTTCTGCAAGAAGCCTGGCCACATCTGGGAAGTTTGAAGGAAGAGGTTGGGAGTTAGTTTGTATTATGGTACTGAAGGGCATCAGTCAAGAGAGTGTCCTCGTCGTGCAGTTCAGGGAGCAGCTTCAGCTTTGAGGGCACAGACGAGACCACCTGTAGTACATCTGAGGGGACCACTTTCGACCTAGCAGCATCGTTATGTCCAGTATCAGCAACAGGAAGGTGCACGTCAGGGACGAGCATTTGCTATGACCATCGAGGAGGATGAGCCCATCGAAGATGTCATCGCGGGTTCTATTCTTCTTGATTCTATTCCAGCTTTAGCTTTGTTTGATAGTGGTGCTTCCTATAGTTTTGTATCTGTTTCTTTTGCTCTGAAGCATAGTTTGGTAACTGAGTCTTTGCTTAGGACTTGTAAGATCATGACCGGGGGAGGCATTATCCTGGTTAATGATATTTGCAAGGATCGAAGAGTTACTCTAGAAGGTTGGGAGATGATTGCATGTCTACTTGTAATGCCACTTCTGAGCTATGATATTATACTCGGGATGGATTGGTTGAGTAGGCACCGTGCTAGCATAGATTGTAGAGGAGGTAGAGTTTTGTTTGGTTCGCAGGAGAGCCAGAGTTCGAGTTTGCTAGAGGAGATACAGAGCAGGAAGAATGTATTATTTGTAGAGCTATGATGGAAGACAAGGAGTTTCTACATCCGTTGATAGCAGAGTTTTTGGATGTGTTTCCTGAAGAATTGTCAGGATTGCCGCAAGATCGAGATGTTAAATTATCTATAGACTTGGTGCCAGGTGCAGAACCAATTTTGTAACATGTCTATGAAGTAAACAACAGCGAGCTGGTCGAGCTGAAGAAGCAGATGGACGAATTACAGGATAAGGGGTTTATTAGATTGAGTCCTTCACCATGGGGAGCCCTAGTATTGTTCGTATCGAAGAAGGATGGATCGGTGCACATATGCATTGATTACAGGGCATTGAATAATCTCACTATCAAGAATAAGTACCCTTTGCCATGGATTGATGATCTGTTCGATCAGTTGAGTGGTGCTAAGGTATTTTCTAAGATAGACTTGAGATCAGGCTACCACCAGGTGAAGGTGAGCTGGAGGACATACCGAAGACTGCTTTTAGAACTCGGTATGGTCAGTACGAGTTTATGGTGATACCGTTTAGGTTGACTAATGCATCGGCGGTATTCATGAACTTGATGAATAAGGTATTCCGTCAGTACCTTGACAAGTTTGTGGTGGTGTTCATCGACGACATACTCATATACTCGAAGACACCGGAGGAGCACGAGGAGCATTTACGGATTGTGTTGGAGGTACTGAGAAAGGAGAAGCTGTATGGGAAGCTGTCCAAGTATGAATTCTTCTTGGACAAGGTGGAGTTCTTGGGGCATGTTGTGATTGGTGATGGTATTTCAGTGGATCCGAAGAAGATTGCAGTAGTAGAATCTTGGAAGACCCCGAGTTCGGTAGCAGAGATCAGTAGTTTCTTGGGATTGGCAGGCTACTACAGGAAGTTTGTACAGGATTTTTTGAGGATTGCCGAGCCGATGACCAGACTCCCCAGGAAGGATATAGAGTTTTTCTGGACGGAGGATTGCCAGATTATTTTTGAGACGTCTGCTCCAATTTTGACGTTATCATCAGGGTCTGGAGGTTTTACTATTTATTATGATGCATCAGAAAAAGGTTTGGTTTGTGTTCTTCAGCAGAATGGGAAGGTGATTGCCTATGCATCCAGGCAATTGTGTCCTCATGAAAAGAACTATCCTACCCATGATTTAGAGTTGGCAAAAGTCATCTTCGTCCTGAAGTTGTAGAAATATTATTTGTACGGAGAGCATGTGGAGATCTTCACAGACCACAAGAGCTTGAAGTACATTTTTACGCAGAAGGAGTTGAACATGAGGCAGCAACGGTGGTTAGAACTGATGAAGGATTTTGATATATCTTTGCAGTATCATCCTGGGAAAGCTAATGTAGTTGCAGATGCCTTGAGCAGGTATCCGGTAGCTATGTTCTTGACGCAGGATCAATATTTGTTGGAGGACTTGGAGAGCTTGGGCATTGAGGTGATAGTTCCTGGTTGTGCGATGCAGATGTAGGGATTACAGAGACACTCAGAGTTGATGGACAGGATCAGGGTAGCACAATATGAGGATGTATCTCTGAGGAGCATCAGATCTCAGGTGAGAGCAGGATTGGAGGATGATTTCACCATTGCCGAGGATAGTTCCTTGCGGCATGGAGTTAGATTGTATATGCCTAGTGGAGAGCTGCGTGAGGAGGTGTTGTAGGAAGTGCATCGCTCTCAGTATTCCATACATCCAGGTGCCAATAAGATGTATCGAGATATACGAAAGAGAGTGTGGTGGTATGGCATGAAGAGGGAAGTAGCACAGTTTGTATCCAGATGCTTGGTGTGCCAGTAGGTGAAAGCCGAGAGGCAGAGGCCAAGAGGTTTACTTCAGCCATTACCTATTCTAGAGTGGAAGTGAGAGCACATTACTATGGATTTTATGTCCGAACTTCCACGATCTCCAAGAGGGAAAGACGCAATTTGGGTCATCGTTGATAGGTTGACCAAGTTGGCCCACTTTTTGCCTTTCAATGTGGGTTTGTCTACGGAGAAACTGGCAGAGATGTATATGAGGCAGATCATTAGGATACATGGAGTTTCCATTAGCATAGTCTCGGATCGGGATAGTCGTTTCACTTCTCATTTCTGAAAGAGTTTCCAAGAGAGTTTGGGCACTCAGCTCAAGTTCAGTACTGCATATCATCCCTAGACAGATGGGCAGTCAGAGAGGACTATTCAGACTCTCGATGATATGTTGCACACTTATGTACTAGATTTTGGGGGTTCTTGGGAGGACCATCTCTATTTGGTAGAGTTTGCTTATAACAACAGTTACCAGGCTAGTATAGATGTTACCTTTTGAAGCTCTGTACGGTCAGAGGTGTCGTACTCCCTTGTCATGGGACGATGTTGGAGAGAGAGTTTTGCTTGGGCCAGAGATGTTTGTGGATGTAGCAGAGAAGGTTCAGTTGATCAGAGACAGACTTCTTGTGGCGCAGGACAGACAGCGGTATTGGGCCGATAGCCACCGGAGACCTTTGGAGTTTGAGGTATAGTTTTAGATTTTTGTTTTGTGCTTGTTATTGGTTGTTTGTTATAGATTAAGTTCTTAAGTTTGTGTTTTATTCTAGTTTGATGGTTTGGTGTTTCTGAGGATTTCTTCGATACGAGGCATGATTCGCTTCGGTGGAGGCGAAAAGCTTAGTCCACAATTCATCAAACCTTTCACTATTCTAGAGAGGGTCGATACAGTTGCATATAGACTAGACTTGCCACCTGCATTGGAGGGAGTGCACAACGTATTTTATGTGTCGCAGTTGAGACGGTATATGGCAGGCCCTAGTCATGTATTGGATCACTCGAAGATAGAGGTGGGCCCTACACTTAGCTATCCAGAGCAGCCAGTTGAGATTCTGGATTGGAGAGAGAAGGTGAAGAGGAACCAGACTATTTCTTTGGTATGCGTCACATGGAGGCATCACTCTCCAAGGGAGTCTACCTGGGAGAGAGAGGATGAGATGCGAGAGCGTTATCCATATTTGTTTGTGCCGTAAAGTATGTTCTTTCATAGTTTGTTCTGTTCTTTGGTTCTGTTCTTTTGATATGTTCTATTATTGTCTAGAAGTAGTTTGAGGACTCATATTTGTTTGTGCCCTACTCTTAGTTATCCAGAGCAGATAGAGGTGGGCCCTACTCTTAGTTATCCAGAGCAGCCAGTTGAGATTCTGGATCGAAGAGAGAAGGTGCTGAGGAACCAGACTATTCCTTTGGTGCGCGTCGCATGGAGGCATCACTCTCCGGGGGAGTCTACCTGGGAGAGAGAGGATGAAATACGGGAGCGTTATCCATATTTGTTTGTGCCTTGAGGTATGTTATTTCCTAGTTATGTTCTGTTCATTATTATGCTCTTTCATAGTTAATTATGATTCTTTGGTTCTGTTCTGTTATTTTCTGGGGGTAGTTTTCGTCTTTGAATTTCGAGGACAAAATTATTTTAAGGAGGGTAGACTTGTCACTACCACATTTTCTATGAAAGAGTATTTTAATAATTTCATAATTAATTAAATATTGTGCATGTTAAATAATTATTTGTTGTATTATTTAATTTTTGTTAGATGTTAGTTATTTATTTTGGATTTGTGTTAGTGGACCTAACTAGTTTAGTTTACACTCATGGACCAACATATATTAATTGTTAGATTTTAGCCCATTTAGGAAGCCCTTTGATTAGGAGGATGATTAATTTAATTAAACCATTAGACTAGAAGCATCCCTCTTTAATTATTTCTTCATGAGAGGCCCCAAGGGGTATAATGGACATTACATAGTAGATTGAGGAAGGGGTAGAGGGGGCCGTCCTATATAAAAGAGGGGAGAAAGTTTCTCTCTCCTTTTTTTATTTGAAAACTAGATCTAGAATTTCTCTCAAACAAATTCCTTTATTCCCATATCATTTTCCTACCAAATTTTATCCCAATTCCTCCCTAAATCACCATTGGAGGCTAGTAAAGCAAGGATCTAGAAGGAGGAAGTAAGGATCTACAAAGAGGAGCAAGGATTCACAAGTTTGAGGGCAATTTTATCACATTTGGTGGTTTTATTGGGAATCCATCTCCTAATAGGTATAATTCAGTTTTTCCCTTAGTTTAGGTTCTAAATCTGATATTTAACCTTGAGAAATCAACCCATATACATAGGCTACCCATAGGATTTGGTTTTGTGTTCATAAGAGGCCTATTGAGAAAGTTATGGTACTTTTTTTGTCAATTTTGGGGGAATTCTGAGATTAACATTTGTTGTGTGTGTCAATTGGTCCCATAGATCAATTTGGCATGTGCTTGTGTGTTTAGGGCTAGTGTCGTACCCATAATTGGGTACGTGCAGGTTGTATCCCAATAATTTGGTAATACGTGTTGATTTGGGGGATTTTGCTCCGACACGGGACTTTGTGCATGTCATATTTTGACACGGACACATAGATTTGTGTTTGAATCTTCGTATTATTCATAAATAATATATTATACTTGTTCGTGTCCTTCGGGGTACGTTTGGATGTGTGGTGGACTCGTGTCGCAAGCGTATCCTAGATCTAGTGGGATACGGGTGTGATAGGTTCTATGTGTTTGTGCAATTTAATTTTAGATCTATTTTTCCATTGTTCTTAGTTATTGTGATGTGTAATTATATGTATATATATATATTGTTGTTATATATATATTTATGTATTAGATGTCATAGATCTATGTATCTATTTTATATATATTTATGTAGCTACTATTCTACATATGTAAGAGCTAGTTAATATTGTAAGTACATATATATATTATAGTATATATATATATATATATATATATATATATATATATATATATATACTTATATGTTGTATGTATTTATATTTTGTATGTTTATATATGCATGTACGTATATATGTTACTATATATATATATATATATATATATATATATATATATATATATGTATGTATGTTATGTCATAATAGTTATTATGTGCATGTATATGTTTGAGGAGGTGTATGTATGTTTACATATATTTATATAGTGGTAAGTTATATATAGTAGTATTATATATTAAGTGTTATATATTATATATATATATTTGTGTTATATATATATATATATATAAGAGAGGGAGAGCAGGGAGCTTTGGCGACAGCAGCAGTAGTTAATAGCAACAACAGTAGTAGTTTATAGCAACATCAGCCGCAGCAGCAATAGCAACAGCAGCAGCAGTTAGTAGCAACAGCAGCCGCAGCAGCAATAGCAACAGCAGCAACAGTAGCGACGGCTGCAGAGCAACAGCCACACAGCAGCGGCGGCTTTGGCGACAGCAGCAGGAATCCGTCACAGTAGCAATGGTTCCCGCCACAACAGCATTTGCGACGGAGGCCAGCAGCCTTTAGCGACACTTATGCAATTTATATGGGATATTAGGTATTTAAATATTATATATATATATGGCAATAAATATATCTAGATACATTCCTAATTGCTAATTATGTTTTAGTATACTATATTTATAATATTTAAGTTGTTAGCATATATTATTATGGGTAATTAGTATAAACAAGGTATTGGATATTACCTTGAAATACCAAAGTAAGAATCAAGGTATTTGAGGATACCCAAGGTATTGGGTTTGGGTATCAAGATTATGGGTTAGTGTTGTGATACCAAGTTGGTTCGAAACCAAGGTATCCATTTAATGTTTGTAATTAGAATGTTATATATTTAATATTGGTTTGATATGTATATGTGATGCTTTACCTATTGTTTTACGTATCCTGAGATACGGTATCATAGTATCCTAAGATATAGCTTTATGACCTAGACTCTAGTGTTTGAACCCAATATCTTTAAGATAGACTCATGAAACCTAGAAATAGGCAGTTTGACATAATTGACCCTAGTTTGACCATAGTTTGGCTTAGAGTTGACTTAGTTTGACTTTTGACTTAGAGATGGCTTGTTGACCTCGAAGTTGACTAGTTTAACTTATCTTCTTTCCGAAATCTTGTATTGATGTTTTATTCAATATTTAGGTCTTCGAGGCACCGTATCAGACATCTGTGAGACTATTCTTTGGACTTCAGGCGAGTACATTCTTTGATAGTTTCTCATTTATGATATCCTCTATGTTCATTGTATTAAGTGTAGATATCCATGTCTTCTTGACACGATGGTTACACGGATTGGTATATCAGGATCTCGTCATGAGATGTTATTCCTTGGTATATGGTGTATCTTGTGCAATTATTATTTCATTGATTATCTTGTACATATACAGACACTAATTCTCGGGAAGACTAGTTATCTTCTTGGGGAATCTCGTGCCATAGCGTACCATGGTTGGATCTACTATACCAGTCAGGGTGGGGCGTATTAGTGTAGATATGTGATTATACCTTCTTGTGCAAGTATTGTTTTCCTGTGAGTGTTGGTCATACACCGCACGTATGACTAACCAGGCCATTATTCCTGTGCAAGTTCCCAAGCCGATCATATTTTAAAGCTAGTGCTCGCTCACTTAGTCATTAGTATTCTTGTTCATTGACATATTGTTCATTATTATATTTATTCCAGTATTTCCTTATTGTGTATCTCTTGTATCTATTGTGTATCTTGTATATTCATATCTATTTATTTTTATATAGTTTTTATTATTGATTAGAACTGCCGTTAGAGATGTACTCTGCTCCTTTCCTGACTGAATATATTTTTCTCAGATGACACTGAGGAGTGGTACCCTACACATTATGGACCTCAGGATGTTATGGGTTTAGAGTCAGAGACCCTGGCTCAGGAGGGACTTATCCCAACTGAGACAGATGACCTGGGATTAGTAGCTTCTTAGTATTCTTTTGTACTGGATTTGTCTCCAGCTTATTTGATAGTATTCTTTTAGACTCATTGATGTTATTATTTTAGACTCATGAGTTGTATGTGACTATTCTATTCTTTATCACATTCATGCTCGATTCTATCTTAGATCTGGGATTGAGTACATTCTTATTGTTGGTGGCTCATTATATAGCTAGATAGATTACCCGGACAGTATTCTACCGTCGATTCTGCGGCATAGGCTGCACGTTATTTCCGACTTGCATCCCTACATCGGGTGCGGGTCATGACACACTGGACAAACACTTGACTGATGCCAGGGCACAAATTAGACCACTCCAAGAGAATGAGGCTAAGATGGAATCTGATGCCCGACGTGTGGCAGAAGAATAAATAACCCTCCGTCGACAAGCTAACAACAATGCTCGATATCTTGCGAGCCTAGGTGTTCAGATGGCCGAGTTGGAGGCCAAGCTTGAGAGGCTTGCGGCCTTCCAAGATAAAATCGTGCTCCGCAAGGAAGCTGAACGTCGGGTGGTAGATAGTGGTCAAGCCAAGATAGAATTTTTGAGGCGCCAGATCGCTGAGTTGTGTGCCAATATCGAGGAACTTCAGTAGCAACGACTCTTGCCTCTCCCTCTTTGTCGTCTTTATGTTATTTTTTTTAAGGTTTTATGAACCCTTTCAATGTCTTATGTAAAAGAAATAAAGACTTTTTCCAAATTATGCGTAGACTTGGATACTGCACTAGAGGTAATGTGGTCGTAGTATAATATTGTGTCCGTTAAGGACATTCCTAGGGGGTGGTGGACTTATTATCTATGGCGTACTTAGAGATAATTACATATGATAATTTGAAATGACAGTCACCATTAGAGGTATTTTGGATGTGGTTGTAAAAAGTTGAGAGGAGATGCTTGCTCAGAGGTAATATGGACATGACAAACTTCCACTCGGGGATACTTATTCAGAGGTAATATAGGCATGACAAGATATAATTATGTAGGGATAGGGAAAACAATATAGAGGTGATGTTGATATGATTATTTTTTTTGTGCTGAAATGTTCACCCGGATGGGGACAATAACACGAATATAGTTCAAATGTGATATGGACGTGAACTACGGCTTGGGGTAATTACATCCTTGCTAGGGGTAATCTACAAGACAATAGCATCACAGATCCGACTGGGGATCGCAAATGGGATGTCCCGGACCAGCTGGCTCTGAGGAACCGCTTGTTTGCTTGAGGGAACTACTTTCGGGATGGTCTCAACGAGAGTGTTTCGTAGGACCTGATGGCGGCTCTACTGGAGAGCTTTGGAGGATCTATTACCTATAATGTATTCAAGACTCTCGAATACAGGTAATGGATTTTATGACGCATTTATGGGGGTAAATATCATATTGTACATTTTTATTGTTGGGGATTAAATAACTGTGTTGGGGATAGTACTAGTTTAGCTTAAATGTAGTACTTTTGAGAAATTTGCTATTGATCGACATCGTCAGTAGATCTGCGTTAAGTTTTGCGAGCTGGTACGCACCGTTGGAATACACCAATTCCACAATGAAGGGGCCCTCCTACTTAGCTTAGAATTTCTCGGCCGTCTTGTGTATCATGACCATCGGTCTTCTTATCGTTAAGACGAGGTCACCAACTTGAAATGCTCTTTCTTTGATTCTTTTGTTGAAAGCTCCGGAGATACACGCTTGATATAGCTCGATACATTATTGAGCTAGGAGACGCGTCTCATAGAGTGCCTCCAACTCTTGTAACCGATGGCGATGGTTGTCCTCAACTGTCAACTGGTTGGTGAGGGCTACCAGGAGAAAGGGAATTTGGACCTCTAGGGTTGCTCCCGTACACTAAGAATAATGGCGTACTACCAGTTGGGGATCAGACCATTGTGCGATAGGCCCAAAGACATTCCCCAAGCTTCTTCCAATCATGTCTGTTGGACGAAACAAACTTCTTGAGTAGCTTGATGACTGTCTTGTTGAATTCTTCTGCTAATCTATTTACTGCTAGATTATATGTCGTCGAAGCTATATTCTGGATTCAATTTTTATCGCAAAACCGATAGAAAGCAGGACTGGCAAATTATGGGCCGTTGCGTGGATAATCCTTCAAGGCAGCACGAAACGGTAGATGACATAATGTTTGACAAAGTTAATCATGTTTGACGTTTTTACTTTAATGAATGGTACAGCTTCCGCCCACTTGGAGTAGTCAGTTATGACAAGAATGAACCGGTGCCCTTTGGATGGCGGTGGGATAATTGGTCCGATGATGTCCATGCCCCATACTTCAAATGGCTAGGATGTCACAGTTGGGTGTAGGAATTATGAAGGTTGGTGGTTAAAATCTGTGTAGATTTGACATATCCTACATTTATTTGCGTACTCTATGGCATCTGCCACCATAGTGAGCCAATAATAACCCATACATCGGAGATGATCCTGTACCTTGGGATCGAGTTGGTGAGCACCGCAAGTACCATCGTAAGCTTCATGGAGTGCATGTTTCGCTTCTGCGTCCTATAGTCATCGGAGGAGGAGTCCGTCATATGAACGGCAATACAACATCTTAGTAGCTGTGTCATAATAGAACAAGAGGGAACGTCTTATAATGGAAGCATCTTCCTTCGGATCCTTTGGAAGGATTCCATAGACTGCGTAGTCTATAAAAGAAAACCTCCACTCTTTGACGCTGATGTCAGTTTCTACCATGTATCTTAGGCACATGCATAGGTTGTTCTTAGGATAGACCAACTCTCGACTAGTCACCGTGATCGACTGTCGGGTCTTAATGGGAATTGCCAAGGAGGTCGCAAGATCATCAAGGGAGTCAGCCTCGATATTTTACAACCGAGGTACGTGTTCTATAAAGAACCCGACAAAGGTAGAGATTATGCCTATTGTCTCTTGATGGTAAGGGAGTAAATTCTTGTGTCAAACTTTGTA
The DNA here is from genome assembly GCA_036927795.1 of Iris macrosiphon. Lineage (NCBI taxonomy): Eukaryota > Viridiplantae > Streptophyta > Magnoliopsida > Asparagales > Iridaceae > Iris > Iris macrosiphon. The sequence goes on along the minus strand of JAYESA010000010.1, from coordinate 94,336,006 downwards.
CTCGTCTCGTACACGACTGACTATCAGCTTGGAGTCACCATAAGCTTCTAGGTAGTCCACCCCCAACTGCTTTGCCAGTTGGAGCCCGATGATAATAGCGTTGATTCTGCTACATTGTTGGAACATGATTCCATGAGAGAATATGCACGATGGATGACCAGGTAATCAAAAGAAACCAACACTATCCCCACTCCAATGACGACATTACCTTTGGACCCTGTTCTTGAAGCACCATCGAAGAACATTCACCAAATGAACTCTTTCATCGCCGTGTTAGATTCTAACACTTTGTCTGGAATATCGTCATAAAGCTTTGATGTTTCTGACGTTGGATGAGCTGACAGGAAGTCGGTCAATGCTTGGTCTTTGACCACCTTTTGAGGGACAAATACCATGTCATAAGGTGACAGTAGCATTGCTCATGTGGCTAGGCGAGAATTCAGTACCCCTGGCTTGGTCATAAGCACCCTGAGGGGATTAACTCGAGAGATGACATCGATTGTCTGCCCGGTCATATAATGATGAATCTTTTGGATAATGAAGAATAGCACGAGGCATTCCTTCTCGACGAGATTGTATCTATGCTCGGCACCGACCATCATCCTGCTGAGATAGTAGATGGCAAGTTCATGGCTTGCGTCACTCTTTTGAGCTAACAGAGCACTAAGAAAAAGATCCATTGCGCGGACGTAGAACAAGAAGACTTTTTCCACGACTGGAGCCACCAACACTGCAAGATTCATAAGATACTTATTAATATCGTTGAACACTCACTGGCATTCGTCCATCCAGACAAAGGATACCCCTTTCTTCATGAGCTGGGTGAATGGCTGATACCGCCCGGAGAGGTTTGATATGGACCTTATGATGTATGCTAATCTTCCTTGCAGACCCTGAAGTTCTTTAAGATTCTTCAGTGGGTGCATATCAAGGATATCTTTTGTCTTCTCAGGGTCTATATGGATGCCCTTAAAAGTTATAATGAAACCCAAGAAGTTACCACTAGAGACTCCCAGGAAAGACTTGGTCGGATTCATCTTAAGTTGGTCTGCCCGCATCAGGTCAAACACCATCTTCAGGTCATGGAGGTGATCGTCTTGACAACAACTCTTGAAAACATTGTTATCAACATAACATTCCATTATTTTGCACAGTTGCTCACAAAAAATGGTGCTCATAGCTCTTTGGTATGTCGCACCTGCATTTTTTAGATCAAAGGGCATCGCTATGTAGCAATATACTCTCAACAATGTTCGAAATGACGTATGTTTTTCATCCTCCAGGAATATCTTGATCTGGTTGTAGCCTGAGAACCTATCCACGAAGGACATATGCTCGAAGCCACATATTTTGTCGATCATTATATCTATGATCGGGAGAGAAAACTCATACTTTGGGCATGCTACATTGAGATCCCGAAAGACTATGTAGACTCGAATCTTCCCGTTCTTTTTGGTGATAGGAACGATGTTGGTTACCCAATCTGGATGTGGTTCCTTACGAATGAAGCCACTTTCTATCATCTTATTCACTTCAGCTTTGATTGCATCCATGACGTGTCACGCCCGATCTCCCGCAGGATAATCGGTCGTCCCTGCTGGGAAAGAATCATAGTTCCAGCGCTCCCGCGGGACGATTGCTTGACCCATCTGGGCGTGATGCCGCACGAGCGTAAGTTGCGCCCGTGCAAGATCGTGGTCCATGCTAACGGTAAGAGATCTAAGCCACAGAGTCGTATAGATTTTTCGAGTACAGCAAAATAATAAACGCATAGGCGATTGGTAACAAGTTCACATAGTCGTCAGTAGTGGAAGCATTGAATAACACAAGTATAGAAGTAAAGCAAACTTTTTATTGATATTGAAAAAATGTTACAGGCGGCTCTAGGACGAGATTACAAGTCGCTCAGGCCTCTCTTTCTGAAACAGTAAAAGTGTGCCAAGTGGCTACATTTGTGGAATAATGTATAGGCGATGTTCCAACATTATGTCTTGTGTATGTGCCTCAATTCCGGGCGTAACGCTCCAAGGCTCCAAAGTGAACTCCATGCCTTATCATGCATGAAGGAGGCATCTGCACCGAACGAGGTTCTCCCGTACCCTATAAGCAATCTGGTGGATTATCAGTACATGAATGCACTGGTGGGGAGGATACTCGCCCGTTCGACAGATCCAAACACGTTATATAGGTTTCGTGCACCATCTATTAAGTTATCTTTCTAGTCTTGCCTTACGGTCAGTTTCATGGTAATATTAAATAGCCTAACTCGTATGGCAGTGCGTCGTATGATATAAGAGAAAAATACTGCGAGACTTACCAACTTACCATTTGTCCTTCCCTGTCCAAGGCAAACCAAGATAATTCAAGCACGAGCATATATATGAAATCCAAGGGCAATAGCATATGCAAACACAAGTATTTCAGTACGAGATTATATTTTAGGTGCACAAGCATACAGGTTATCCAGAAGTGTTGCAGAGAATGCTCAAGTGTTTTATTTTATTGACTGCGATGTAATAACTCGCACACGGATTGCCGCTAAGCGATGATGACTTATCTATAAGAATAGGAGGGTCACTAGCATAGCCATAATGGATGATGTCTCACTAGCAAAATATTTGAAATGCTTTGAACAGGGTATTGCATGCTATTCCACCGAACAAATAGAAACGCCTCTTAATGAGTATGGGGCTCAGAATGGTGTAAACGGTAAAATAACATGGGCGTTGCACACCGTCCCCATAAACAAGGAGAGAACAACATGGAGTCCATCTAGACCGGATCGATCCCAGTGCCCCGAGAACGTCTACAGAATTGGATGTTGTAATCCCCCTTGTGCACAAGTTGTCCGTGACCATGCAGGTATTAGGTTTCAGGTTCACAGGATAACTCAATTTTGTTCAGGACAAGTATGCTCCATGATCTATAATTTCTTGCTTTACATGACATGATTCTTGTTCAGTGTTCACTTGACTTGATGCAATCTAAGGCAATACGAGCATGAGACAATCATATAGCATGATCTGTCTTTGAATAGTCTCTCTGAGCCGTTAGATTGAGTACAAGATGAGTATCAATATTTTTCCGAGGTTATATTATCTTGCTCAACTGTCCACTGATGCAGTTTTCTAGTTCAAAAACTGCTTTGGCGACCTATCGGTCCCGAATACTTTCAATGTTCCATACTTGGCTCCGAACGACTATTAGATAGTCTTCCGGTGGTTTGTATGAATGCAAGACAAGATAGCATTTACTTAATATTGGCATGCAATTATGTGACAAGCATTGAATCGAGGCAATGAGTACAAGTTAACATACAAGCAGGCAAGCATTGCATTCATAAGAAAACATAAGCATTCACGTTTGGCTCGGGCCCAAGGGTAAGTCGAAGAGTGAAATCGTAAGGGACATACCGAGCGACATAATCTAGGATCGTGCAGTGTAGAAACTGAAGTAGTGCACTACGGAGGGCATATAACGATTCTACTTGAGGCATAGCGGTGTCTAGTTGCACAAGGCAAAGGGAGCATGCGAGGGTCCAATGATAAGCAAAGTTTCATTTTCATGTTCTTACACAAGCAAAATAAGTTAGAATTATTCCCTTAGCTATGTGCGTTGTTGCACAAGGAAAAGGGAGCATGCGAGTGTCCAATGATAAGCAAAGTTTTATTTTCATGTTCTAACACAAGCAAAACAAGTTAGGATTATTCCCTTAGCCATGTGCGTTGTATTCTTATTAGCATGTAGGGGGTGATTCACCTAGCGACTAGCATGTATCGTCTATATTTTAAGTGTGCTGGCTAAGCAAAGACAAGTTCATCTTATCCACCCACCTTAGCGATGATTCACCTCGGTCAAGCGATACTCTGAGCGAGCCTCTGAAAGCCTAAGCCGGAACTCCTGAAGGGCTAAGTTTGGCAATCCTTTTGCCTCAAACGAGTATTCTCGCTGAGCAAAATGGGTCAGGACGTTACACTTTTGCCGTTTGAATCGGCAGTCTGCTTGAGCGAAATGGGTCATTATATTATACACCATTCAGAAAAAGTCTCATCCTTCATACTTCTTGAGCGCAGGCCATTCTATCGCACTGTCGAATCTATCCCAAGCGTAGCAATTGGTACCACTAGATCTGATTGAACGGATCTCCTACTCATTCCTTATGCCGTATCGCGTGTATGCTGAGTCTGTCTTATTGTGCCTTAGCGCAGAACATGCTGCTAAACGCGGGATACATTTTAATCTATCTTGAATAATGATCTAAGGCTGAGGCAAACTTATACAAGTCATCATACTTGTCCACGTGGATATTCACTTGCACTAGCATTCGAGATCAGCATATCGCGAGTTTGGATCGTGCACATATTCGAAGTGCACCTCACACATATGCACGCCAACCAACTTAGCAATAGCGAAGTCTTAGCACTCGAGTTTCACATCTCATTGAGTCTTGGATCGTACACACGTTCAAGGCATCCTTCAAACATATGCATTCAACCAAACTTAGAGAGAGTGAAATCGGACATGCTACTTACAAAAATCTCAAGGGTCTCGTTTTATAAATCACAAGGATACTCCAACAGGGTCAATCAAATTCCATATTATTTTCTATTCCAACTCAATTCAAGTTTTTTACTATGGATAAGCACGATCTATTTGGTCTATAGACTAACGTCTATTAGATCGGGTCAAATAAAGCACATGCTTACCGCTAACTCTAAGTCTTGTTGCCCCAGTTCTGTAGCTTGTTCAAGCAATATGATAAAGTCGGTCACACTGGTTCATTCACTCGACACAGGGTTATCTGCCTAACTGCTAGGTCAGCTCACAAGGTTATAGGTACAAGTTCAAGCACACGATTTATCATACAAATTTGTCGTACGATGCTCGCCCCAATTCCTAGGGTCAAACCATTGTTCATTTGTACGGGGTATTCTACCCAAGCTCGTTTCACTCAAATTTTTAAACATCGAGCACGGATCATCCTACTCTCAATAACACGTTCATTTGCACGAGGGTTCGAGCCCGTTTGGTAAAATCTACGATATCCATTCTAAGTTACAGGACAAGCCTAGTGATTTGTATAGTCTATCTCTCCAAAAAGTTTTAAAAGAATTCATATCCATTCCAAGTCTAGACCACCAAGCCAAGATTCAATTTTAAACTTTAGTTATAACTCTAAGTCATCCAACCTGATTCATGTATCAGTTCACGAAACTATCAAGCGTGATTTATTCCAGGTTCTAGGCTAACTTATCCTCAAAATACTTTAGATTCACTTGTATTCCCAATTTTGTCTTATCGTGTCAAACCAAAACTCAAGACGATCCATTAGTTGTCACACTCTGGTCTCCCGTAAGTTCGATCACCCTCGTTGGACATGAGATCACCACGTCAACACTCCCACTGGATAATCGTCCTAATCTGGGAGTGACGCATGCACGAGCATAGAGTTACGCTCGCACAAAACAAGAATATTTTGAACATTATAGCTATCTTTGAAATGATTAAGAGACCTTATCATTTCCCTTTTACTCCATCCAAGTTATATATCTATCGAGTCAAGTCCGTTCATGTAGTTCGTATAGCAAAATCATCCAACTTCAATATTACTGTTCGGTTTTGGCATTCCTTAAGAAACTAAGTTTCAAATATTCAAGCCCAAGTCTATTCCATTTTTGATACGTTCCATTCATCGAGTTCGTTGGGAATAATCACCGAATATGTTCCCATGAGTTCGATCATCCCTATCGTACATAAAATTATCACGTCAGTGCTCCCGCAGGATAATCGTTCCCGCTGGGAGTGATTTCGAAGGTTATCTTTCCGAACTTCATTTCAAGATCATTCTTCCAAACTCCAAGTCAAATATGTTATCGCTTATCTCTTTCATCGAACCACAATATTCTTTCTCGAAAAAACTTCTATTCAAACGATATTGTATTCAAGTTTAATTCATTTGTTTTAATCATAAATTGCTCGCACGATACTCCGAGTTTCCAACAAGTTTTCCTAACCGAGATATCGATTTCCAATTCCGTGAATCCCTATTCGATATAAGCCTTATCATTTATTCAAGACATTTTCAGATCGTTCAATCCGATTATCGCACGAGACCTATAAATCTGTTTGGATATTTCTAAATGATATATACACCACTCAAAATTGAGTCACCCAATCAAATCCTCAATCATGTTCGCATCAATCGCTAGCATATTCGCCGAGTTTTCCTTAGAATTCTTGCACGATACATAGCATCGTCTGATAAATCTTAGCCTCGTATATATCCTGCTGATAGTCATCTAAGTAAACCATCTTTAATTTGTATCTTTTGACACAAAATACTGTTCGAGCTATTTCCTAAAATCCAAGCACGATTCTCTATGTTCGCCTAAGCGATAAATCCGATAATGTTTCTATCGGTTGCCGATCTAAGTCTGACTTATCTTATTCCTGAACGATATCTCATTCTCGTTTGCAACTAGCTTGCACCAAAGGGTCTTGGCGTACTCAACACAACTTAGCCGAAAGACTGTGTACATAGCAAACTGTTCAAACGATATTCTATCCGCACACTAACCAGTTGGGTAATCACGTATAGGCATTCGGATTCGCACAAACTTGCAATTTCTAGCACGAGTCTAATCCCACAAGTCTAGCACAGGTCGGCACAAAGGCCTTCGCATCATAATTTTGTACAAACAATCATATCATTCACATGCACTTTTTGAAAGTATTTAAACTTATTGTTTGGAACATTCCGATGGGACATTGAGAGAGAGCGTGCACATAACCCACGAACGAGCTTTCGAAACTAAGAAAATCAAAATTAAGTCCAAAGGCGTATAGCCATGCTCTGATACCAATCTGTCATGCCCCGATCTTCCGCAGGATAATCGATCGTCCCTGCTAGGAACGAATCACCGTTCCAGCGCTCCCGTGGGACAATCGCTTGACACATATGGGCGTGATGCCTCATGAGCGTAAGCCGCGCCCATGCAAGGTTGTGGTCCATGCTGGCGGTAAGAGGTCTAAGCCACATAGTCGCACAGATTGTCCGAGTGCAGCAGAATAATAAACGCATAGGCGATTGGTAACAAGTTCACAGAGTCGTCAGTAGCGGAAGCATTGAATAACACAAGTATAGAAGTAAAGCAAACTCGTTATTGATATTAAACAAATATTACAGGCAATACTAGGCCGAGATTATAAGTCGCTCAAGCCTCTCTCTCTGAAATAGTAAAAGCGTGCCAAGTGGCTACATTTATGGAATGATGTATAGGCGATGTTCTAATATTATGTCTTGTATATGTGCATCAGTTCCGGACGCAACGCTCTAAGGCTCCAGAGTGAACTCTATGTCTTAGCACGCACGAAGGAGGCATCTGCACCGAATGAGGTTCTCCCACACCCTACAAGTAATCTGGTGGGTTATCAGTACATGAATGCACTAGTGGGGAGGCTACTCACCCGTTCGACAGATCTAAACACGTTATATAGGTTTCGTGCACCATCTATTAAGTTATCTTTCTAGTCTTGCCTTATTATCAGTTTTAGGGCAATATTGAATAGCCTAACTCATGTGGCAGTGCGTCGTGCGATATAAGAGGAAAATACGACGAGAATTACCAACTTACTATTTGTCCTTCCCTGTCTAAGGCAAACCAAGTTAATTCAAGCATGAGCATATATATAAAATCCAGGGGCAATAGCATATGCAAACACAAGTATTTCAGTACGAGATTATATTTTGGGTGCACGAGCATACAGATTATCCAGAAGTGTTGTAGAGGATTCTCAAGTATTTTATTTTATTGACTACGATGTTTTATTTTATTGACTGTGATGCAATAACCCGCACGCGGATTGTCGCTAAGCGAGGATGAGTTATCTATATGAATAGGAGGGTCACTGGCATAGCCATAATGGATAATGTCTTACTAGCAGAATATTTGAAATGCTTTGAACCAGGCATTGCATGCCATTTTGTCGAACAAATAGAGACACCTCTCAATGAATATGGGATTCATAATGGTGTGAACGATAAATAATATGGGCATTGTGCACCGTCCCCATAAACAATGAGAGAACAACATAGAGTCCGTCTAGACCGGATCGGTCCCAGTGTCCCGAGACCGTCCGCGGAATAGGATGATGTAATCTCCCTTGTACACAAGTTGTCCGTGACCATGCAGGTCTTGGGTTTCAGGTTCACAGGATAACTTAATTTTGTTCGGGACATGTATGCTCCATGAGCTATAATTTCTTGCTTTACATGACATGATTCTTGTTTAGTGTTCACTTGACTTGATACAATCTAAGGCAATACGAGCATGAGACAATAATATAGCATGATATATCTTTGAATAGTCTTCCTGAGCTGTTAGATTGAGTACAAGATGAGTATCAATATTTTTTTAAGGTTATGTTATCTTGCTCAGCTGTCCACTGATGCAGTTTCCTAGTTCAAAAATTGTCTAGGCGACCTAATGGTCCCGAATACTTTCAATGTTCTATACTTGGCTCCGAACGACTATTAGATAGTCTTTCGGTGGTTTGGATGAATGCAAGGCAAGATAGCATTTACTTGATATTGGCATACAATTATGTGACAAGCATTGAATCGAGGCAACGAGTACAAGTTAACATATAAGCAGAAAAGTATTGCATTTATAAGAAAATATAAGCATTCACGTTTGGCTCGGGCCCAAGGGTAAGTCGAGGAGTGAAATCGCAATGGACATACCGAGCAACATAATCTAGGGTCGTACAGTATAGCAAGTAAAGCAGTGCACTACGAAGAGCATACAATGATTCTACTCGAGGCATAGCAGGGTCTAGTTACACAAGGCAAAGGGAGCATGCAAGGGTCCAATGATAAGCAAAGTTTTATTTCCATGTTCTAACACAAGCAATACAAGTTAGGATTATTCCCTTAGCTATGTGTGTTGTATTCTTATTAGCATGCAGGGGGTGACTCACCTAGCGACTAGCCTATATCGTCCATATTTTAAGTGTGCTGGCTAAGCAAAGACAAGTTTATCATAGCCACCCACCTTAGTGATGATTCACCTCGATCGAGCGATACTCCGAGCGAGCCTCTGAAAGCCTAAGCTGGAACTCCTAAAGGGCCAAGTTTGAAAATCCTTTTGCCTCAAACAAGTATTATCACTGAGCAAAACGGTTCGGGATGTTGCACTTTTGTCATTTGAATCGGCAGTCCGCTTGAGTGGAACGGGTCGTTACATGACGTCCGGTCGGAACTACCGTTGTTGTTGTTTTACTAGCTTAGCATTCAGCAGGATATTGAGCTTATGTATTATGATCTACAGTTCTAGACTTGGCATTTCTTTATAGCTTCATACGAAAACGTCGATGTATTCCCTTAAAAGTTGTACAAGGGACTCACGGTCTTCCGTAGAGAGGTTTTTCCTGATGAAGATAGGCTTCGGAGTAGACTAATTATCTTGTGTCATGTCTCAGTCCCAAAATACGTAGGATTAGGATATGCAACCATGCCAGCAGTATATATACGTAGGCTACTACAATATATGGAACCTAAGAATATATACTTAAGTTGTATATGAACTCCAGCTCACAAGTGGTATATAATTATCCCAAGTTACAGGGCATAGCTAAATCTCATCCACAGAAGTTATGGAGAAATACTAATAAAAGATCAAATAATGATGTGCACATGTAATCTAAGAAATAAAAGTCGGGTGGAGACAAATCCACTACCAAAATAGAATAAGAATATAGTACGACCTCCAACTAAGATAAAATGATAAAAATATATGGGTATTATAGCTTATAGATGATAATTTTGGTGGTTTAGTAGTGAACCATATGTTCTAAAAATTAAAAATAATATTAAACTACTCTTTTAAATTTTGAGAAAAATTTATGTTATAATTTATCATGTCAATTTTTTGAAACTTTAAACGGATCATGATTCCGAGTTCGGAATCTCCCGAAATCTCAAAAACACCGAAATATGTCAGATTTTGGACAACTGGCACTCCACGAATTTTACAGAATTTTGGGTTCAAAATTAATTAAAATAAATTTAATATTCAGAAACTACAACTCGATATGGCTCCAACACAAGAAACGAAAACGCCTTTGGAGTCCGTAGCTAGGAGTTATGGCCTCGCGAAGTTGGGGGAAACTCCAGATGAAACCTTCTCAAAGTCTCTCTCTCCCTCTCTCTCTCTCTCTCTCTCTCTCTCCTCTAATTTCAACAAAAATAATGAAATCCTACATATACACACATATATATATGCAGTAGCCGACGGGTGGGCTCAAACGGATAGGTTAGGACAGACTATGTATGCTGACTGGGTGTTTAAATAGGTTTTAATATCCAAAAAATTATTTAATAATCAATTTTAACCTAATTAACTCCAACTACATATGTAAAAATATCAGAAAATTCAAGAAAACTTCTAGAAAATGTAAAATACCAATTATTCTCTCAGGCTTACACAATAAATTCTAGAATTCCTAGAAAATTAGTATTTAGCATATTTAGAATCAAATAAATTCAATTAAATTTCAGAAATTTTCAAATAAATTATAAAATATATATATTTAAGTATTTTAACCCTAAAATAAATGTTTGGTAGAAAAATATGCAAGTATGGTCTCACAGTAAATCATAAAACCCTAAAGAAATTATGTTTCATAGGTTTTAACTATCTAAAAATTCTCAAAAATTCTAAAATGCTGTAAATAAATTTTTAAGGCTATATTTGAGTCTCTATAAAGCATACATAGCATATTGTTACATATTTCTGGGCGATGTGACCAAGGTGTAACATGGGTTTATTCTATAACTTAATAAAATTACCAAATAATTATTTAAATTAAATAAAAATAATAATTACCATAATAACTCTATATAAAAATTTAGGGTCCTCACAATCTACCCACCTTAAAAATATTTTTTCCTCAAAATCTAAGGGATTAGCCAATGTCGCTAAAGAGAATAACTAAAAGATTGTATCATCTAAAGGGTACATCAACTAAATGGATCAAAAGGCTCGAAGGGAACAATCTCCTCGGAGGAGAATGAAGTAGCGGGTCCTGATCCGTGCTCCTATGAATAGTCATGATCGTCTACACCTGGGGACAAAATTTGGATCAAGGTCCTCAGAGGGACGTAACAAGATACAATATAAGCATGCCAAGTAATAATATAATACGCTCAAAGGAATAAAGGAATACTACCACTAACCATCTACGTGTAAATGCAATCGAGAACAGTATATGGGTGCATGACTACCTGATCAAGTCGAATAAAAATAAGTAGCTCAGTAGCGAGTCTAAATCTATAGTACCATGCCTCAATAAGGAGTCTATAGCCTATAGTCTATCTACCGTTCCTCAGTAGCGAGCGAGTCTATGATAGATAGGATAGTAGTCAACATCCAATCATGTTCTCCCCACCCAATATCCTATAAAAGTTTTGTCTAGTCAAGTACGCAAGTCTAACGGAAATTACGGTAGTATAGCAAACTATGTGTCGAATACTATGACGAGGAATAAGAAGAATAAATGTCGCATCGTGTAACGAGAATAGTGTCCGACATTAACTAACATTCATGCAACTGTATCATGTCCTGGTTCCAAGAATGTGTCAAGAGGGAATAATTATACAGGAGACAGATCCATAGGAAACAACTAATAATAAATCTACAACCAATAGATAAGGAAACATAAAATACTGAGCAAAGAAATATGAAGCATAAATACTAAAAAAATGGCAAGGTATACTGGCCTATTTTTTAAAGTGGTGTAGTAACAATCTCAAGATGCACGATCCAATCTACTATCTATCCCATCATGCCAGCCCGTCGTGTACCCCATTGTACAAAATTTAGCATAAGTTAGATCTACAAATTCTATAAATAATTATCGATCCTAAATAATCAATTTTTGTAAGATATTTACTAATAATTCTAAATAAAATTATCTAAAATTATATTATTTCTATAATAAAATCGGATTTGTATATTATCTATGAATTTTAAGTCATTAGGGTCAAGTTTGCAAACATTGGATTCGTGGCACGCAAATCGAGATATTTCGTTAACCAAAAAATCAACTGAATCAAATCCTAGATTTGTATGTTAAATACTATAGACTTCAGCACTACATGAATGCTAGAATCGACGGTTTCATCGAATCTTGAATCAATAAAAAGTTATGGGCATTATGGCTTACAAATGGTAATTTCGGTGGTTTACTAGTTAACCATATGTTCTACGAAATAAACAAAATACTAAACTAATCTGTTAAATTTTGGTAATAATATATTTTATATTTATTGTGTCAACTTTCTGAAACTTCAAACGGATAATGATTCTGAGTTCAAAATCTTCCGATGTCTTGAAAACACCGAAATGTGTCAGATTTCGGACAACTAGAACTCTACAAATTTTACAGAATTTTGGGTTCAAAAATAATTAAAATAAATTTAATATTCAAAAATTATAACTCGATACAGTTCCAACACAAGAAACGGAGACACGTTTGGAGTCCGGAGTTAGGAGTTATGGCCTTGAGAAGTTGGGAGAAACCCTAGATGAAACATCCTCAAAGCCCTCTCTCTCTCTCTCTCTCTCTCTCTCTCTCTCTCTCCCTCTCTCCCCCCCCCCCTCTAATTTCGGCAAAAATAATAAAAACCTACATATACACACCTATATATAGGCAATAGTCGACGGGTGGGCCTAGGCGGGTTGGTTAGAGCTGATTCTGTATTTAAATATGTTTTAATATCCAAATTTTATTTATTAATCAGTTGTAACCTAATTAACGCTAAATAAATATTAAAAAATTCTAGTAAAATTCTAGAAAATACAAAATAATAATATAAACCCTAAAAAAATACTTGTGACCAAATTATGCTCTCAGACTTGCACAATAAATTCTAGAATTTCTAGAAAATTAGTATTTAGCAAAATTTAAAACCAAATAAATCTAATTAAATTTTAGAATATTTTAAATAAATTACAAAAAATATATTTAAGTATTTTAACCTCAAAATAAATATTTGATAGAAAAATATGCAAGTATGGTCTCATAGTAAATCATGAAAGTCCTAGAAAATTATGTTTCCTAGGTTTTAATTATCTAAAAATTCTCAAAAAATCTTAAAAATTCTAAAATACTGTAAATAAATTTCTATGGCTATATTTGAGTCTCTATAAAGCATACACAACATATTTTTGGGTGATGTGACCAAGATGTAACATGGGTTTATTCTATAACTAAATAAATTACCAAATAATTATTTAAATTAAATAATTAGTTAATTAATTAATTACTAATTACCATAATAACATTATATAAAAATTGAGGATCCTCACACCTAGATTGACTTGCACTACTTCATCTTCGGTGGGTGATTCTCGTTGCTTGAACCGTAACTCCCACTGTGCTTCCAAACGTTGAGCCCAAGGTTCTACCTCGAAGAACTCAGATGGTTGATTGTCATCTTTATCCGGGTGTTCTGACACCATTTTGATGGACAACGTTTGTCTAAATATATCCTCGATACTTATGTTGGAGTTCCAAGAGGAAGACTCTGAAGAATGAGAATCTAACTCATCCTCCCTTTCTAAGTTCTTAGGGATTGTAGGAGGTGCGACATATCCTAAACCATGACCGGTTCGCTGGTATTATATTGCAGGTTTGTCGGTAGGGGCATATTGACGTAGTGCCAAGCGTCATCCTTTGCCGTAGTTTAAGCCCTTATCGTAATTCATCTTCTGGATGAGGTGCTTGGCTTGCAAACTGTATCAAAAAAGCTGTATTTTGCCGTTATCAGGCTCTGGGTCCTCTGGGGGAAGTATCGGCGACTTTCTGCTTTCCCAAAGATGATGGATTTTTTACCTCTTTTCCTTGCCAGATCTATGAAGTAGGTATCTTGGAACTGGATAATTTGGCTTACGGCACAAGTGGTAGTCACTTGCATGTGCAGTTGTAGACCTAGGCCTTAAAGTATATGATATTCATATGTGCAACATTAGAGTAATTCAAAGGTAGCCCTTTATTAAAAAAATCTGGTATCTCCTCATTTAGGATTACATCGTTAAAGAACGGGGCATTAGTACGAGCAACAACATAGTCTTCAAGCGCGTCTCCCTCGGCATATGCTACTAGTGCCGGCGGTACTTTTGGAGCCATTTTGTGGAGTTTTACTAATGAGAGATAGAGTTCATAATTGATATATTTTTAACGACTCGGACGATTTCCAAGGCTCTGTATCGAATGGCCCCAGCTGAACTGAAGGAGCCGAAGGTCAAACTCTAAGAACTGCTCGATCGTAGGTACATCCATCCGAGTGCATCTCTGTGGGATACGCTAGTGCTGTTTGTAAAGAAAAAAGATAGTTCAATGCGGCTCTACATTGACTATCGAGAGTTGAATAAATCCACCATTCGAAATAATTATCCCCTTCCCAGAATAGACGACCTCTTCGATCAACAGCAAGGCGTGTCAGATTCTCAAAAATTGATCTCCTTTTAGGCTACCACCAACTGAAGATCAAACTGGATGACGTGCCAAAGTCAGCCCTCCACACTCGCTATGGCCACGACAAATTCTTAGTTATGCCATTTGGACTGACCAAGGCTCATGCTGCCTTCATGGATCTGATAAATTGAGTAATCCAATTGTGCATCAAAAAATTTGTCGTAGTGTTCATTGATGATATCTTAGTATATTCGAAGAATATGGAGGAACATATGGAGCACTTACGGACCATGCTTCAAACTCTTCAAAATAATAAGTTATATGCAAAACTGAGCAAGTACAAGTTTTGGCTGAGCAGCAAATCTTTCCTCGGGCATATTATTTCTACGGAAGGTATTTCAGTCATACAAATAAAGCTGAAGCCATCGTCGAGTGAAAGCAACCTACATCAGTCAGTGAAATTTGAAGCTTTCTCGGGTTAGTGGGCTACTACAGATGGTTCGTTAAAGACTTCTATAAAATTACTTCACCTTTTACTCGCCTCACTCAAAAAAAGTCACATTTGAGTGGTATGCTGACTACGAAGCTTCGTTTCAAGAGTTAAAGAAGAACCTCATCTCTACTCCGATAATTGCACTACCAGACGAGAATATGGGATTCCAAATCTTTAGCGATGCCTCAGGCCAGGACTTGGGAGTTATGCTCATACATTAAAATAAAGTGATAGCTTTTGCCTCAATATAATTGAAGCCGCATGAGCGCAACTATCCTACACATGATCTAGAACTTGCGACGATTGTGTTCACACTGAAGTTGTGGCAGCACTACCTTTATGGCATGACTTGCCAAAATTTTACTGACCACTAGAGCCTCAAGTATATTTTCACTCAAATGGACCTAAACCTACGGCAACGATATTGGGTAGAACTGAATAAAGAATACTAATTGACGATCAATTGCACCCTAGGCAAAGGGAATATTGTAGCAGACGCACTAAGTCGAGTATTTATGGGATCTCTATCTATCAACTGCAGGCTACAAAAAGAAATATAGAGTATGAGCATTGAGATACGAATTCGATATCGAGGTGGATCGATTGGGGGATCACTAGCTTAGTTACTCCTTGAAGCAAGCCTGATAGAAAAGGTCAAGTTTGCGCAGATGAACGACCCATTCCTGATGAAGATGCGCGAGCAGATTTCAGCAGGGAAGGCAACCGACTTTGCAATTGATGAAAGAAGAATATTGCGGGTAAGAGGAAGACTGTGCGTGCCTAACGATGCAGAACTCAGAAAGGAGATATGCACGAAAGCTCACTATCTGTCCTATGAATCACATCCTGAAAGCACGAAGATGTATCAAGACCTTTGCACGATCTTCTGATAGCACGACATGAAGAAAGATGTGGCGTTCTTCATGTCATAATGCTTGTCTTGCCAGAAAGTTAAGGCCGAGCACTAGAGGCCAGGCAGAGAGATGCATAACCTTATTATCCCGGAGTAAAAATGGGACCATATCACGATGGACTTTATTGTTGTCCTGCCGAAGACACAACAATGGAACAATATCGTCTGGGTCTTCGTCGATCGATTAACTAAGTCAGCGTACTTCATTGCCATCAAAGTTACTTGAAGCATCGATCTCCTGGCTCAGATATACCTTGACGAGATAGTTAGACTATACGGTATACAAGTATCTATCATCTCAGATTGAGACGGGCGATTCTTATCATATTTTTGGGTAAGCCTTCAGTCAACAATGGGGACCAAGTTGAAGTTTAGTTCAGCATACCATCCTCAGACCGACGGCCAAACAGAGTGGGTGAATCAGATACTCGAAAACATGTTACGTCTCTGTGCAATCGACTCGATGTCAAGTTGGGACGTCCATCTACCGTTGGCAAAATTTGTATATAACAATAGTTACCAGTCCAGCATTTAGATGGATCCGTATGAGTCTTTGTATAGGCGGAAGTACAGATCGTCTATCTGTTGGGATAAAGTTGGCGAGCGACAGACCTTGGCCCAGAACTAGTAGAGCAGACCGTTCAGAAGGTTCGACTGATCCGAGAGCGATTAAAGGTGGCACAAAATAGACATAAGAGTTATGTGGACATCTACAGATGACCCCTTGAATTACAACTTATGATCACGTGTTTCTCAAAGTTACGCCAATGCGAGGAGTTACAAGATTTGGAGTAAAGGGGAAGCTAAGTCCACGATTGGTTAGTCCGTTCAAAATTCTTAGGCGAGTCTCCCCAGTTGCATATCAAATTGTCCTACCACCGAGCTTATCAAAAGTGCATGATATCTTTTAAGTGTCACAACTTAGAAAGTACGTGAACGATCCAAGTCACATGGTAGATTTTGGTCAGTTGAGTTTGCAAACAGACTTTTCCTATGTAGAAGAACCTGTAAAGATCATCGATCGAAAGGATAAGCAGCTCCAAAATTGTTCTGTCCCGCTTGTGCGCGTACTCTGGATGAACCAGGCGGTCGAGGAGTTAACCTGGGAAATTGAATCGGACATGAAAGAAAATTTTCCCTCATTGTTTTCTTAGGGGTAGGTGGTTCCATTCTTATTTCGAGGATGAAACTTTTTATTAGTTGGTTAAGATGTAGTATCTCGTTCCCCTTTTTCGGGGAGCACGGCTAATAAATACTTGGCATCATTCAATCAGGACAGATTGAATCAAGATTCTTTTCTCATTATGGATTGGTTTCTTCATAATTAAGTCTCACATTCAGCGGATCGTGTCTCAAGGAATGACTCGATGGTAGAGTCGCGAGGGGCCTTTTCGTTGTGTTAGTATTCCGCTTGGTTGCTTTCTTGTTGGTTTTGTGACTTGCATTTTTTTGAACAGTTTTGATGCATTTAATTATCTTCATTCTTTAAAGTTCGCATTTCGTATTGTACTTTGGGAGACCAAGGCAGGAGATATTAATCATCTGTTGATGCATGCAGGTGATCGAGTTGGCGACGCGCGAGCAGAGTCCTGAAAATCTTTCCATTCTCTTCCCTGATTCACCAACTTGTGAGTGGTCTTACCTTTGATTAGCTCCCTTCTTCCAAGTATTCACTCTTAATCATCTGAATCGTTTGTGCATTCTAATCAGCGATACCATAATAATAATAATCGAGTCAAGATAATAAGAAGTAAACTTGGAACACTTATGCTTGTCATACAAATTTACTGAATGTTCATATTATTGCGTGCTTGTTATCTATGCATGTATCTAATTTATGTTTAAGTTATAGCTAGAACTTATTTATCTATAACTGTTTAATGGGTATTACATAACTTAAAATATGATCACTTGTGCAAATAGACAATGTCATCGCACTGTGCTAAAGTAGTTATGTTTATTATGATGTCTTAAAATACTTTGTATGTTAACTTAGTATTTAGATCATCAATGGTCATGGACAACTTGTTTACAAAGTATATGGTTCCTGTGAATGATCGAGGGGCACTAGGGTCAATTCATCCCGGGCAGAACAACTGTTAGTCGTGTTAGCAACCTAGCACGAGTGAAGCGAGAGTTTATAGAGGGGCTCGCTACCTGCACTGCAAGCATCACCGTCTAACTAGACTATAGTCCATGATGGCTCGTTATGATAGTGATCCTTATGTATATTTAAACTGTGCAAGCTAACTATGTCTTCGTGGCAGGAAATATCATGGTAAGTTTTCTACAAGTGGTTCAGATGGACAGGTAAAAGTCACCGAAGGTGGCATACTCATTTCAGTCATTTCATATTGATTGTATATTGTAACTTGAACTAAGAAAAGATAGAAAGACCACAATAATAATTTGTATGCTTCACATGAATATTGTATCAATTTTGGTGAGTTGGGTAAGCTCGCCATCACCGAAACATTTTGAAGTACTGACCCTTGTTGTAGCAGGTTCCCCTAGCCAAGGTGATGTGGCAAGGAGCTAAAGCTTTCCCCCAACCAGTCCACTAAACTTTGAAGCACTCATGTTTGTAATTTTGGAGCGCTTATACAAATATTTTGGAGCTCATGCACACTCTCTATGCAGCTCCGAGGCAAGGTGATAGCTTCGCCTGCAGGTCTATTATCTTTCAAGTTTTAGTAAGGGATGTAATGTATGGAACTGCAATATCATTTTGCGTCCACCTTGTATGCCGGTGCGGTACCCCTTTATTTTTGAGTAAAGATCTTATAATAAAGATGTATATTACCAATAAAGAGAAATTTTCTTCGCTTCAATGTGCGTTCTTTAACTTGTGCACTCTGCTGGTGTATTTTTATATATATTATTATGTTAGGCCTTGGGTGGGCGGGCCTTATGCTCGTACGATAATACGCCCTGGGGAACGATTAACGATTATGCAAAATTGGGGCGTGATATATTGGTATCAGAGCACGGCTTTAGATCCTTCAGCCTCGTATCAAAAAACTTTTCTTAAAATGACCCAGTCCCTCCCAGTTGAACTATTGAAATGGTTTGGCCAAAATAAGATTCATTCCATACAGTGAGTCTGTAATACTCTATGAGACTGATGCAAGTTCTTTATTTTTGAAGGAATAGCTCACACACAGGAAACATGACAAGTGCAAGTGCGAGCGAATAGATTTGGCACTTTGGCAAGCTCCAAGAGCCAATAACATGTGCCCCCCATCGACCCACTTGAGCGAATCATGTGCATGTTTGAGGCACAACAACAAAGGGATGAGGCACGGCAGGACAAATTTGAGAAGATTCTAGAGTCCCGATTCATGGTCCAGCAAAAACAGGTAGATGTCCTGCAACAAATTATTCAGACATAGCCTCCAACCATTCCGCGATGACTGCGGCACTGGTGGAGCAACCAGAAACAGAAGTCGAGACCCCTCGAACCACAAAGGAAAAGGAAGTGACTACCTTCGACTTTGCTGACTTCAAAAAGGTCTGGAACACATCTTTTCGCGGGACTGAAGACCCAATCGTGGCACTAGAATAGCTAGCCGAGCTTGAAGACCATTTTAAATACTAGAAGTTCCCAAAGAGAACAAAGTCGCATGTGCCTAACTCCAACTTTGTCTGAACGCGCATGATTGGTAGTATGTACATCGGAGATCTCTCCCCATAGACGATGAAGATGAGACAATATCATGGGCTACCTTCCGTAGCATGTTCGAGGAGGAGTTTCTACCCACCAAACGTTCATCGTCAAACAGAGAACGAGTTTGTGCGCCTGCAGCAATAAAGCATGTCAGTGAAACATTATGCGCAGAATTTAACCGACTCACTAAGTATGTTAGTTTTTACCTATCCGACACGTCGAGTCATGCCAGAAGATTCGAATACAGCCTGCGACCTTCCATTCACGGGCACGTAGTCGCTCTTTAGTACGAGATAATGTAGGAAGTCCTTAATCATGCCCTCACCCTAGAATCGCACTATCTTTTGGTTATTGCCGACGCTGTGTAGCATTCTTATCACAAGCACCCTAACAACACAAAAAAACAATGCTACAAAGAGTTAGAATCAAGGCAGTTCTGAGGGCCACAATACAGGGAGGAACCAAGGGTCGGGTTGTGCCTACTACCACAGGACAGGACACCATATACGCGACTGTCATATGCAAAAATGGGGATGCTTCATTTGTGATAAGTTTGGCAATGTTGCCCATGACTATCAGGATTGCCCCAATAAATTCTCTCTACATTGTCCATAGCAGCAGAATCCAGCTCAAGTGCCGGAAGAAAATTGACCTGCGTAACAACAAGAGTGTTGATCACATTTCGTGGACAGAATATATGCAATGATGCGGGACGAGGCGTTCGCCTCGGACACCGTACTGACATGTATATTGCTTTTCAATAATATTTCTACATGAGTATTCTGGTGCCATGTATAGTTTTGTATCGGTAAACTTAGCCAAGGAACATGAATTTCCTCAAACATCGTTAGGCCTAAAGCTTAGCTTCAGTACCCTGTCGGACATAGATTTTTCTGCTCACTCAGTCTGTCGTGACGACTGTATTTGCATCGAAGGAAGAAAATTATTATTCGATGCGATAATTTTAGACATCAGGGACTACAACATAATTTTGGGGATGGATTGGCTCAACGCTTGCTCGGTCACTATTGATTGCCCGAAAAGAATGTCATATTTTATCTACCTGGCAAAACCAAATTTTGTTATGTGTGCAGTCTAGCGTCGAGAGCGTTGAATGCCTGCATGGTAATTTCTGTAATGTCTACTTGACGAATGATATATTCCATCTGTGAATGATACTTGGCATCCGTTTGAGACACTCAGCGAGATCGAAATGGAATTTGCCACTGTTTAATGGTTTTTACAACTAACCAGAAAATTCAGGACATTCTTGATAGAAATGTTTAATGGTTTCTTATGTGTTTCCAGAAGAGTTGCCCGGTATGCCGCCCGACCAAGAGATAGAGTTCATAATTGATATATTTCTAAAGACTCGGCTGATTTTGAAGGCTCTGTATCGAATGTACCCTGCTGAACTGAAGGAGCAGAAGGTCCAACTCTAAGAACTGCTCGATCGTGGGTACCTCCGTCCGAGTGTATCTCCGTGGGGTATGTCAGTACTGTTTGGAAAGAAAAAAGATGGTTCAATGCGGCTCTGCATTAACCATCGGGAGTTGAATAAATCTACCATTCGATACAAGTATCTCCTTCCCAGAATAGACGACCACTTAGATCAAAAGCAAGGTGCATCAGTGTTCTAAAAATTTAATCTTCATTCGAGCTACCACCAATTGAAGATAAAACCAGACGACGTGCCGAAGTTAGCCTTCCACACTTGCTATGGCCACTACGAATTCTTATTTATGTCTTTTGGACTAACCAATGCTCATGTTTCCTTCATGGATCTAATGAATCGAGTGTTCCGATCGTGCTTTGACAAATTTGTAGTAGTGTTCATTGATAATTTCTTGGTGTATTCAAATAACAGGGAGGAATATACGAAGCACTTGCGGACCGTACTTTAGACTCTTCGAAACAATAAGCTATATGCAAAATTGAGCAAGTACGGGTTTTGGTTGAGCAGCATATCTTTTCTCGGGCATATCATTTTTGAGGGAGACATTTCAGTTGATTCAAGAAAGTTGAAGCCATTGCGAGTGGAAGCAACATGCATCAGTCAGTGAAATTCGAAGCTTCCTCGGGTTAGCGGGCTACTACAGACGGTTCATTAAATTACTTTTCTAAAATTACTTCACCCTTGACTCGCGTCACTCAGAAAAGAGTTACATTTGAGTGGTCTGCTGACTACGAAGCTTCATTTTAAGTGTTAAAGCTATGCCTCATCTCTTCTCTGATACTTACACTGCCAGACGAGAATATGGGAATCCAGATCTTTAGCGATGCCTCAGTCTAGGGCTTAGGAGTTGTGCTCATGCAACAAAATAAAGTGATAGCTTTTGCCTCAAGATAATTAAAGCCGCATGAGCGTAACTATCCTATACATGATCTAGAACTTGTGGCGATTGTGTTCACACTGAAGTGTGGCGGCACTAACTTTATGGTGTGGCTTGCCAAATTTTTACTGACCACCAGAGCCTTATGTATCTTTTTACTCAAATAGACCTGCACCTACGGCGATGACGTTGGCTAGAACTGATTAAAGACTATGACTTGACGATCAACTAGACCCCGAACAATGGAAATATTGTAGCAGACGCACTGAGTCGAGTATTTATGGGATCTCTATCCATCAACTGCATGCTACTAAAAGAATTGAAGAGTATGGGCATTGAGCTACAAATTCAATATCGAGGCGGACTGATTGGGGGATAACTATCTCAGTTACTCCTTAAAGCAAGCCTGATAGAAAAGGTCAAGTCCGCGCGGACGAATGACCCATTCCTGTTGAAGATGCACGAGAAGATTTCAGCAGGAAAGGCAACCGACTTTTTAGTGGATGAAAGCAAAATATTGCGGGTAAGAGGAAGACTATGCATGCCTAATGATGCAGAACACAGAAAGGAGATCCTCACGGAAGCTCACTATCTGGCTTATGTATCACATCCTGGAAGTACGAAGATGTATCAAGACCTTTGTATGATCTTCTAGTGGCATGATATGAAGAAAGATGTGGCACTCTTCATATTATAATGCTTGTCTTGTCAAAAAGTTAAGGCCGAGCACCAGAGGCCGGGCGGAGAGATACAAAACCTTATTATCCCAAAGTGGAAATAGGACCAAATCATGATAGACTTTATTGTTGGCTTGCCGAAGACACAATAGGGGAACGACTCCATCTGGGTCATCGTCGACCGTTTAACCAAGTCAGCGCACTTTATTGCCATCAAAGTTACTTGGAGCATCGATCACCTGGCTCATATATACCATGACAAGATAGTTAGACTACAAGGCATGCCAGTGCCTATCGTCTTAGATCGAGACAGGTGATTCTTATCATGTTTCTAGGAAAGCCTTCAGTCAGCAATAGAGACCAAATTGAAGTTCAGTTCAGCATACCATCCTCAGACCGATGACCAACTAGAGCGGGTGAATCAAATACTCAAAGATATGCTACGCCTCTGTGCAATTGACTCAAAAGTCAAGTTGGGACATCCATCTACCGTTGGCAGAATTTGTATACAATAATAGTTACCAGACCAGCATTCAGATGGCTATGTACGAGGCTTTGTATAGGCGGAAGAATAGTTCGCCTATCTATTAGGATAAAGTTAGTGAGCAATAGATCCTTGCCCCAAAACTAGTAGAGAAGACCGTTTAGAAGATTCGGCTGATCCGAGAGCAAATAAAAGTAGCACAAAGCAGACATAAGAGTTATGCGGACATCTACAGACAACCCCTTGAATTTACAACTGGTGATCACGTGTTTCTCAAAGTCAGGCCAATGCGAGGAGTCACAAGATTTGGAGTAAAGGGGAAGCTAAGTCCCCGATTTGTTGGTCCATTCAAAATTCTCAAGAGAGTCATCCCAGTTGCATATCAAATTTTCCTACCACAGAGTTATATCAGAAGTGCATGATATCTTTCAAGTGTCACAGCTGCGGAATTACATGCATGATCTGAGTCACGTGGTAGATTTTGGTTAGTTAGGTTTGCAAGAATACTTGTCCTATGTAGAAGACCATGTGAAGATCATTGATCAAAAGGATAAGCAACTACGAAATTATTGTCCAGCTTGTGCGCGTACTCTAGAGGAACCACGCGATCGAGGAGTTGACCTGGGAACTCGAATCGGACATGAAGGAAAAAATTTCTCATTATTTCTTAGGGGTAGGTTCTATTCCTAAGTTTCGAGGATGAAATTTTTTATTAGTTGGTTAAGATGTAGTATCCCGTTCCCCCTTTTTGGGGAGCGCGGCTAAGAAAAACTTAGTATCATTCAATCATGACATATTGAATCAAGATCATTTCCTCATTATGGATTAGTTTTTTCGGAATCAAGTCCCATGGTGTGCTGTCGTAGGCACCCAAAAATAAAATATTTACTCTTGAAATAATATGTAGTAGTGAGAGTAAGGATCGTTCCCACGAAGAGTAATTAGTTTGATCTTTATGCTATGTGAAATAAGATGGGGGAGGAGAGAGTTTTGGATCAAAGCAAATTAAAAAGAGCTAAAAACAATTAAAGTATTAAAATAATCAAAGGGATAAAATGTTGGTCTCAGTCAACATCCACCATTGGAATCTTAAAATTGATCATTGATGCAAACATAAATTATCATACTTTGAATATTCACCGTTGGAAGTATTTCCTATCTCTCTTAGGCTTAGATAATTAGAAACAAGCGATCTAATTAGCTTTAATTACTAAATAATCCAAGACAAGCGCTGAAGATTTAATCTAGTAATTTCTTAAAGAACAAAGAGATCGATGAAGAAAACAACACAGGCACAAGCGGTTGAATTTAATTTTGTCAAAAGTTTTTCTCCTAAGATCTAATAAAACAAAGTAGTTTATTAAATCTTGGTTGCTTCATAAATTAGAAAAATCAAACAATTACGGATTTGATGTCTAATTTAGCAGTAGATCAAAATGGATAATAGACTAGTAGGCCTCCTAGTAATTAAACAAAACAATAATGAAAGTAGGCATAGAAAAATATTCAATACTCAAAGCATAAATAAAACATAAGAAAATAATTTAGATCTCACAAGTTTATTGATTCCAAGGCTTCTGTTTCCTTCGACCAATAAGACTTTTAGCTCCGCACGTTTATGAAAACTTCAAAAAAAATATTGGAGAAGAGGAAGAAGAGTTGTGTGTTGTTCTCTCTTTTCTCTTGATCTCTACCCCTTTTATATACTCTAAATTAGTTGTTTGAAGATCACAATATCTTCCCACAAATCCTCTAAGAGTTACAACAACCCAAACAATAAAATAAAATCTTTGAACAAGTTGGAAAATGGTTAATTCAGCTCCACTTTTCGTGTACAGCATAGTTGACTCAACTTCAAGCCTGATTTGGTCCATGATGAAGCCGGAATCTTGGAAAACTCAAAACAGAAAATTTTACCTCTATCACTTATCTTTCTGAATCAATTTGGATCAGCTCAATTGGACTTCGGATGAGTAAGTTATGAGCATTTTTCTACAAGGTATCAGAACTGTCCAGAATTGATAATTAGCTCCATTTTGTATTTAGTGACTCCAATTGCATCCTAGATCAAAATATAAAAATAATGAGTATCTTTAGACATCAAATAAGCATAAAAGAGTATACATTAAAGAATAAAATATAATATTTTATGTTCTCATCATCCCACATTCAGCGGATCGTGTCTCAAGAAAGGACTCGGCGGCAAAGTCGCGAGGGGCCTTTCCGTTGCATTGGTTTCTTTGCCCATTTTTTATGCCGCTTGGTTGCTTTCTTATTAGTTTTGTGACTTGCATTTTCTTGAATGGTTTCGATGGATTTTATTATCTTTATTGTTTGAACTTCGTATTTCATATTAAACTCTGGGAGACCGAGGCATATTGATCATCTGTTGATATGTGTAGGTGATCGAGTAGGCGACGCGCGAGCGGAGTCCTGAAGATCTTCCCTTTATCTTTCCTGATTCACCAACTTGTGAGTGTCCTTACCTTCTATTAGCTCCTTTATTCCAAGTCTTCACTCTTAATCATCTGACTTATTTGTGCATTCCGATCAGCGATACCATAATAATAATAACCGAGTCAAGATAATAAGAAGTAAACTTGGAACACTTATGCTTGTCACACAAAATTACTGAACGATCATATTGGTATGTGCTTATCCGATATGCATCTATCTATTTTATGTTTTAGTTGTTGCTAGAACTTATTCATCAATAATTGTTCAATGGGTAGTACATATCTTGAATTATGATCACTAGTGCAGATTGACTATGCCATCGCACTCTGCTAAAGTAGTTATATTTATTCTGATGTCTTGAAATGCTTCGTATGTTAACTTAGTATTTAGATCGACAATGGTCATGGAAAACTTGTGCACAAGGTATATGGTTCCTGCGAACGGTCATCGGGGTACCGGGGCCGATTCATCCCCGGTGGAACAACTGTTAGTCGTGCTAGCAACGTAGTAGGGGTGAGGCGGGAGTTTGTAGCGGGGCTCGCTACCTGCGCAGCAAGCATCACCGTCTACCCATACTATAGTCCATGATGGCTCGTCATGACAGTGATCTTTATGTATATTTAAATGTGCAAGCTAACTATGTCTTCTTATGATACGGTGTGATACGAGGTTCATTTTGGATGGTTTTTATGAATTCTCTTTAATTACTATTGTAACAAGTTGCATTAGTTGTAAAATAGTGTATTTGATATGTAGGAATAATTATTGTGTTGTATTGGAGGTTTTTGGCATTCTAATTGAGTATATATCATAGTGTATTACATATTGCATGCCTAGTGTTTGACTTAATGTCTAGTCTGTGTGTGTGTGTGTGTGTGTGTGTTATTTTGGAGTAATCAAGTGACTGTGTAAGAAGTGTGTATGTGGGTGTGTCTGGGTTGAAGAGGGGGAGGATATATAGCAGTGTATACAACACTAAGTATCAGTCTTTAGTGAGGGGAGGAGGTGAACTGCTCAATAACAGTGGTGTGAGTATTCACTTGTGTACAGATGGAAGAGAGAATATATGTGGAGCTCGGGTTAGTTATGTAAGAGAGCTTGACATAAGGTCGACTGTGTAACAGTCATGAAGAAGTGAGAGGGGTGTTCAGTTTGTGATATGGGGTCATTGTTGCAGGCAATTAAGGGTGCACAATAGGTAGTAGAGAAACAATAGTTGCTGATATGTCAGTAGTTGATGCTGAGCTTCAAGCAGCAAAATTGGTAATAGAGTGTCATTACAATATCAAAGGATACTCGAGCAAGGTAAGGTCAGCTAGGAGGAGGGAGTGTTCAGTGGTATTCAGTGAACTGAAGAAGTATCAACATGGGAGTTTAGTAGCAGCAGCAATATGGAAGTAGGTGTTCAGTTGCATCAAGCTAAGAGTGATACTCACTTGAAAGGGAAATAACTCAGTGTATCAGTTGGACTGGTACATAGAGTATCAGCATGGGGGTGTTAGTCTGGAAGTGAAACAACACAGCATAAGTGGGTGGCCAGTTAGGATGATGCAGTTCAGTAAAGTTAAGGGGGAGTTCGAGAAGTGGGGTACATTAGCTAAGTTAGATGTTAACTAACGGTTAGTGTATTAGATAGTTAAGTTAAGTTAGTGTGATATCATTAGTGAGATAATGTAACAGTTAGATATATCTTAGTTAGTGTATGTTAGTGTATCAATTAGTATATAATAGAGTTGGTAAGATTTGTAAGAAATAAGTTAGTGTATATTTAGATATCAATTAGCAATATAAGACAAGTTAAGTTACATGTTAGTACATTAGAGTATAAGTCAGTGTAGGTATCAGTTAGTGTATTTGGAAGTAGTGTTTTGTTAGTATCAATTCTAAGTTAGATAGTTAGTTATATATTAGTTAGTGTATAGATATATAAGGTATTAACTAGATTAATAGTATTGGTCTAGAAACATAGGTGTGGCCTAGTTTGAACCAACATTGACTGGTCTAACCCTAAAAGTCAATATTTGGCCTAGTTTGACCTAGTTGAACTAGTGTAACCTAGTAATGACTTAGAAAATTATATTAGTGCATTCTTTAACTTACTTCTCAGCCATTACACCATTTGACATGAAATTCCAATTTATGTGTGTGTGATACTAGCTCGAATACCGAGATATACCATTTGCTCAGGACCATAGCGAGTAATTCTCTGATAGTTTCCTTATTTGATAGCCTCTATGTTTCATGTATTTAGTATTGAGAAATTTGATTCCTGATACGATGGTTTCACGGATTGGTATACGTGAATCTTGGTCATGAGATGTTATTATTGTGATGACTCAATAATCACCGTATTGTACTTTATGATTACTCAGTGATTACCGTGATATCTTAGTAATTATATAGACCGTGATCATAGTTCATAATATTATAGATCATGCAGTATGATATACGTGTTATAATGTGTCATGATTTGGATTCGTATACTAGTCAGAGGTTAGAAAAATATTAGTGGATATGTGATCATACCTAATAGCCCATAATTTAGTGTAGCCCGGGATAGTTAGCAGATCATGCAACTAACGCGTGATCATGCTAGCTCACCTTTTATATATAGCTCGTGTTAGGCCCAAGCCGATAATATTACCTTACTAATATTTTAAGGCACACACACACACACACACACACACACACACACACACACACACACATATATATATATATATATATATATATATATATATATATATATATATATATATAGTTTCCTTTATTCCAGTTTATTATATTATTGTTTCTCACCATATTGTTCTCAGTTCTTGCCATTGTTTACCATGATGCTCTTTCTCGTGATATATGCTAGTTCAGTTACTTTCATTATTTATTTTTATTGCTATTATTGTTTCATAGTTTCTGTCAATTATTGAAACCGCTATTGGGTTGTACTTTGCTCCAATCCTGACTGGATATATTGTTTAGATGATTTATTAGAGGACTGGTGTGCTACGCACTACGGGCTATAGAATGGCGAGCCAGTTGAGTTAGCACCCGTAGAGCCTGTTGAGTTAGTACCACCAGTCGATAAGACATAGCTAGTTCATTCATGATATTGTTTAAGTTAGTTAGACACTTTGGTATTGTATTATTACTTAATGTCTTGTATTGAGATTTGAGTTGGACTTGTGATGTATTGTGACTCTTTATTTCTTTTCTTTCATTTTATATCGTGCCATATCTTCCTCTAGTTGTTATTGTAATTGAGTAATATTTACCATTATCATATTATCATATTGTCCCCCATTTGGGAGTTGAGATATCTTGACAGGTACATTATATATATTGAGTGAGATATTTAGATAGTATTGATGACCTAGACAATATTCCATCGTCGATGCTGCGGCGTAGGCTGGACGTACCCACGTACTCGTGCCCCTATTTTGGGTGCGGGTCATGACACATTTTTGGGTTGGCCCATGTAGGTCTAGAAGTCTTCTTATAGTAGTACTCAGACTTAGAACAATACTACAAGCCTTTTATAGGATATAGAACTAAGGATATAGGATGAGGGGATACTCAATCACTACTAGAAATATTTCTAATCTATTAAATTTGCTATCTTTATCATTCAAAATAATTGCTTTCTTTGAAATATTATTGTCCTTCCTTGATGCTATCGTATCTCGAGCAATATTGATTTCTTTGTTTTGAATCTATCTTCAGGATATCGCCGAAGACCCGATTGAAGTGCTCTAGAGCAGTCTCGACGAGGTCAGTTACTTCGTCACCTCAGAGAGAGACATCAGCTCATGTTCCGCCTTCTTCTGCTCAAAAGATGGCTTCACTAGTCCAGTTGGGCATTTCAGCAACAACTTTTAGAGGTACTCCACAACCAGTTTCGAGGACTGTTCCATCAGTCATGGAGGATCTTCCACCCCCACCACCTATAGTAGCAGACATGACGCAAATATTTGCATTTTTCAGGAGATGATGGCAGCGCAATAGAGGCAGACGAATATTCTATGCCAGGGCATCGAGAGTGCTCACCAGTTAGCACTCGCTACTGTGGAGTAGGCAGCGCTTGTTCAATCACAGACCATACCACTTTATCCTATATAGCACCAGCCGAGGCCGATTACCATTATTGACTTCAAGAGGATGGGATCCAAGGACTTCAGGGGCATCGAAGAGATATTGTACGCTAACGATTGGATTGAGGACGTAGAGAGGGACCTGAGGCTAGCACAGATTTTGGAGGGCCTATAGGTGGAGGCAGCGGGTAGCCAGATATTCGATATTGCTCTGACATGGTTCCGTACAGACCCGAGGATCATGGCGCCAGGACTGACTTGGGAAGATATTAAAGAGATTTTCAAGGAGAAGTTCTTTCCGGATATGGCTCTGAGTGCTTTAGAGATCCAGTTCCTAAACCTTGTCCAAGGGAGCATGACGATGGGTGAGTATGCAGTGGAGTTTTGTAGACTAGGCAGATTTATAGAGAGACATAATCCTCTAGGGAAGGCCCAAAATTTTTAGAAGGGTTTGATCAGGGAGATCCAATCTCTCACTAGAGGACACCGCGTAACAACATTCGAGGATATCCTGATGGATGCGCAGAGAAAAGAGGATAACTTGGAGCTTAAATTCAAGAGAATGAAAGACACATCAGGAGGAGATAGCAGTAGTGCAGGTCCAGCCAAACGACCCTACTTCCAGCAGTAGAGGACCTTCCAGTAGCAAATATAGCAGTTTCATACACCATTCCGAGCACCAGTGCAACAGGCACACCAGGCCCCGAGACCAGCACAGTAGGCCCCACAATGTACTCAATATGGGAAGATTGGACATACACGGGAGGTCTGCAGGAAGAGGCTTGGAGTGTGCCTCTATTGTAGAGAGCCAAGCCAACAGTTGAGGGAGTGTCTAGAGGCTCCAGTTTGAGCAGTCTAGGGAGCAGCTCTGACACAGAGAGCACCAGCGAGGCCACCTACGGGACAGCAGAGGGGACCTCCTTTACAAACTCAACAGCTACATTTTGTCCAACACCAACAGCAGCGGAGAGGTACACCACGATGGCAAGATTTTGTCATAACAGTTAAGGAGGAGGATGTCACGCCCCAGTCCCAAAATACCAAGGGACTAGCCACGTGGCAATGACCAGCAGCACAACTCCAATGGACAAACCCAATTTAATGGACCCGTTAGAGTGCACTTAAGCTGTAATACATATAAATGGTCTATAAATACCTGTCACAGTTTATATATCTAATTGTTTGTAGTATTAAACGAAAGAATAAAAGTGTATTTCAATGACAGGGTTTATACGAGACCCGTGCCCTTTGGTTTACAAACAAACTTGTACAATTCGATCCTATACGAGGATGCGGGAGTACAATTTATTTAATCTGGGTATAAATTGATATAGGTGTCTGATCTGCGGTCGATCACTTTAGCCCTTGGACTACACGATGTTGAAGAAGTGCCGTGGAAGACAGGATGCAGCTTCGGAGGTTGCGAAGGAGGGTGGATGCGCGATGCTGAAGGTCGTCGCTCCCTATTCCTTGCCTGAGCTCTGTATTCTTCTCTCTCTTTGTCTCTCCCTCCGGTTCGGTGACCTTGTTCGATCCTTCTTTCAAAGTTTCGAGCTTTGATCTGATATTGGTATTCTTGGCCAAATTTTTCGACCTGGTTCGATCTTCCAAATTATCGACCTTGTTCCCCATTGATAGGGGTCTCTATTTATAGAGTTTTGGTGACAGTGACCACTCCATCGGTGTAACAACCGAGGAGTGGAAAGTACAGCACCCTTTTACACAACGGTTAAAGTAACCAATGCCTACGTATAGATGATCTTTTGAATGAGCGTGTGACGCGGGTCCAACTAAGGGGACACAACGCGTACAATTGCTACTAAGATCACGGCGTAAAAGCCACGTAGATAGGTATCCATTGTGTAGAAGAGGTTGGCGTAGAAGCCAAATGTCTGTCACCTTGGCGTAGAAGCCAAATAGGCATAGAAGCCGAGTAGGCGTAGAAGCCGAGTGGTCCTAGAGGCCGGATGGGCGTAGAAACCGAGCGATCATAGAGGCCGAGAGGGCGTTGAAGCCGGATGGGCACAGATCCTGAATGGGCGTAGAAGCCGCTGCGTACCGTGCTGATGTGGACGCCTTTAGCCGGAATTACGGCTTTTGAAGATATAATCAAATCTCTTGCAGAGATTTGCCGTCATCTTATGTATTAAATGCGGAGGCGTGTTTTGAAGGTCTGCACCCCTTCTGTGCACCTGTCGCAGAGACGTGCCTTGAGAGAAACTGTCACCGCTCTGTGCAATTAGACGTGGAGACGTGTCTCGAATCCCGTACGAAGTACGGCTTTTGACATGGCAGACGGTTTGTCCGCTGCGAATCATAAAACCGCTCATGTTTGCCTGTGTAAAACAGGGCAGTGTATTCCCTTGTACGCAGAAGAGCGGTTTATGCGGAGGGGACTCCAGTAAGCGATGGTTCGGTGATCTTTTAACTAGATCCTCTGCATTAAATGCAGAGATCTACCATCATTCTGTGGTGCGCGTCCCGAGGGGCCTGCCATCGTTTCCAGCCGTCATCTGGGTGGTCGTGCAGCACTTTTTGTCAGGAGTCAGAGGTCAGATTCACTGCGTGACTTGACAGGTTTATTTTGGGGAAGATGAAGCGTTCCTCGTACGCTATAACGCTGCTTCGAGAGCAGATGAGTTTTACGCCATAGAGGCGATGAAGAACTCTGTTCACGCTGGAGCGGCCTGGACGTACTGCACTTATGCGGATGGTCCTTTGGGCTTTATTATTCATGCTGTATTTTAGCGAAGAAAACTCTGTTGTACGCCTGATAGCTCTGAAGGCCTCTGCCTACGCTGCTCTGTATCAAGAGGCTGCGTAGCTCTTCCCAGCGTATTTTTCATGCTTCTATAAGACCCCCTTCAAAGCTTTTAAATTCCTCGGAATTTAAAACGCTTTGAATAAAGCATGAACCACTTTTGAGGACCGTTCAGATGTACGCATGATCTGGCCGACGTATCCTTCAGATGTGCGGGAAGTCGTGGAGCGTGAAATCATTAGTCTGCAGCTTCTGAGCATAGACTAAACACCATCGAGCATGAAATCATAGACTTGTAGTTCTTGAGCGTGAAGTCGTAGGTTTGTAGCCTCTCGAGCGTAAAAGCTACTGAGCATAAAGGCATCCGGGCATAAAACCATAGATTGATAGTTATCGAACGTAAAGCCGTAGATTCGTAGCTGTCGAGCGTAGAAAGTTCCTTAGCGTAGAACTGTAGATTTGTAGCTTCTGAAAAGAAAATTTTACCGAGCGTGAAGTTGCGGGTCTGTTGCTTCTGAGCGTGAACTAAGCACCACCGAGCGTGAGATCATCGATTTGGTATCTGCTGAGCGTAAAGTAGTAGGTGTGTAGCCTCTCGAGCATAAAAGCTACCGAGCACAAAGGCATCCGGGCGTAAAACCATAAACTTATAGCTTGCGAGCGTAAAACCGTAGATCTGTTGCTGTCGAGCGTAGAAAGCTCCTTAGCGTAGGAACCGCTGACTTCTTCGCGCGAAAAACTTTTTGAATTCGCTGACTATCCGCCTTCTCTGAATGATAGGCTGACGTAGTACGATACCGTATTTGTTGAGGACATCCTACTGGGGATTTTTAATGGACCTATCATTTGTTGCACATATTAAGTGCAAATAATAAGTTTCGAAATAAACTATCAGAGGTAGTATGGACGTGATAGGTATTGTGGACTTAACACCACTGGCGTACTTAGAGTTAAGTACGGGTGTTAAGTTGAGATGATAATCGATATCAGAGGTAATATGAACATGATAATCGATAGTCGGACCAGTATGGTTTGTTCAGAGGTAATATGAACATAACAAACTCAGCTGGGGATTACAGCTCAGAGGTAATATAAACATGGCTGATTTTGTGGACCCATCACTTTTTGTGCACCTAAGTGCAAGCAATAGGTTTGAGACAAGCCCTGCTAGAGGTAATATGGACGTAGCAGTTTTTGTGGACTCAACACCACTGGCGTACTTAGAGTTAAGTACGGGTGTTAAGTTGAGATGACAATCGATATCAGAGGTAATATGAACATGATAATCGATAGTCGGACCAGTATGGTTTGTTCAGAGGTAATATGAACATAACAAACTCAGCTGGGGATTACAGCTCAG
Source organism: Iris macrosiphon (assembly GCA_036927795.1). Classification (NCBI taxonomy): domain Eukaryota; kingdom Viridiplantae; phylum Streptophyta; class Magnoliopsida; order Asparagales; family Iridaceae; genus Iris; species Iris macrosiphon. Next base: position 94,302,298 of record JAYESA010000010.1, on the reverse strand, counting down.
AGGTAATATGAACATGGCTGATTTTGTGGACCCATCACTTTTTGTGCACCTAAGTGCAAGCAATAGGTTTGAGACAAGCCCTGCTAGAGGTAATATGGACGTAGCAGTTTTTGTGGACTCAACACCACTGGCGTACTTAGAGTTAAGTACGGGTGTTAAGTTGAGATGACAACCGATATCAGAGGTAATATGAACATGATAATCGATGGTCGGACCAGGATGGTTTGTTCAGAGGTAATATGAACATAACAAACTCAGCTGGGGATTACAGCTCAGAGGTAATATGAACATGGCTGATTTTGTGGACCCATCACTTTTTGCGCACCTAAGTGCAAGCAATAGATTTGAGACAAGCCCTGCTAGAGGTAATATGGACGTAGCAGCTTTTGTGGACTCAACACCACTGGCGTACTTAGAGTTAAGTACGGGTGTTAAGTTTGAGATAATAATCGATATCAGAGGTAATATGAACATGATAATCGATGGTCGGACCAGGATGGTTTGTTCAGAGGTAATATGAACATAACAAACTCAGCTGGGGATTACAGCTCAGAGGTAATATGAACATGGCTGATTTTGTGGACCCATCACTTTTTGTGCACCTAAGTGCAAGCAATAGGTTTGAGACAAGCCCTGCTAGAGGTAATATGGACGTAGCAATTTTTGTGGACTCAACACCACTGGCGTACTTAGAGTTAAGTATGGGTGCTAAGTTGAGATGACAATCGATATCAGAGGTAATATGAACATGATAATCAATGGTCGGATCAGGATGGTTTGTTCAGAGGTAATATGAACATAACAAACTCAGCTGGGGATTACAACTCAGAGGTAATATAAACATGGCTGATTTTGTGGACCCATCACTTTTTGCGCACCTAAGTGCAAGCAATAGGTTTGAGACAAGCCCTGCTAGAGGTAATATGGACGTAGCAGTTTTTGTGGACTCAACACCACTGGCGTACTTAAAATTAAGTACGGGTGTTAAGTTGAGATGATAATCGATATCAGAGGTAATATGAACATGATAATCGATAGTCGGACCAGTATGGTTTGTTCAGAGGTAATATGAACATAACAAACTCAGCTGGGGATTACAGCTCAGAGGTAATATGAACATGGCTGATTTTGTGGACCCATCACTTTTTGTGCACCTAAGTGCAAGCAATAGGTTTGAGACAAGCCCTGCTAGAGGTAATATGGACGTAGCAGTTTTTGTGGACTCAACACCACTGGCGTACTTAGAGTTAAGTACGGGTGTTAAGTTGAGATGACAATCGATATCAGAGGTAATATGAACCTGATAATCGATAGTCGGACCAGTATGGTTTGTTCAGAGGTAATATGAACATAACAAACTCAGCTGGGGATTACAGCTCAGAGGTAATATGAACATGGCTGATTTTGTGGACCCATCACTTTTTGTGCACCTAAGTGCAAGCAATAGGTTTGAGACAAGCCCTGCTAGAGGTAATATGGACGTAGCAGTTTTTGTGGACTCAACACCACTGGCGTACTTAGAGTTAAGTACGGGTGTTAAGTTGAGATGACAACCGATATCAGAGGTAATATGAACATGATAATCGATGGTCGGACCAGGATGGTTTGTTCAGAGGTAATATGAACATAACAAACTCAGCTGGGGATTACAGCTCAGAGGTAATATGAACATGGCTGATTTTGTGGACCCATCACTTTTTGCGCACCTAAGTGCAAGCAATAGGTTTGAGACAAGCCCTGCTAGAGGTAATATGGACGTAGCAGTTTTTGTGGACTCAACACCACTGGCGTACTTAGAGTTAAGTACGGATGTTAAGTTTGAGATGACAATCGATATCAGAGGTAATATGAACATGATAATCGATAGTCAGACCTTCGTTTACAGATGCAGAGTGATGACCTTGGCATCGATCAACTCCTGGATTCTCTTTTTTAGTACATAGCACGTCTTTGTAGGATGAAGAATGTACCGATAAAAGAGACAATAATCTGGGTTATCAATTTTTCCAGCCCTCTCAGGGTATCTGATGTTGGGAAGCTGAAGTTTGTTTTCCTTCATCAACGTATTGAAGATTTCACTGATGTCATCTTCATTGAAGGAGAAAGTCCCTTTTGGCCTTCGGGCTCCTGATGCTTGAGTTCCATGGTCTTCTGGGAAGATCGTCATCGTTGCATCATCTTCAGATTCTGAGAGAATTCTACCCCCAGCTTTGGATGTTGCTCGGCTTTGTCGAGGGAGACTACCCCCAGACTTGTCGTTGCACTTGCGGAGATCACAGCGTTCATCTGGTTCTCCGTAGAGGTCAGATGTTGTCTTGCGCATGGAGCATGATTTGTACTTTCGATTTGGCGCTGAGGCATCATCAGAAGTCCGCGCGTAGCGGGAGACTAGTTTCTGCACGTAGAGCGCAGTGGATACTTCTGGGTTAGCGCTGAGGCTTTGCCAGAAGTTTTGTCTGTACCGTGCGTAGCGGGAGACTGATTCCTGCGCGTAAAGTGCAGTGGATACTCCTGGGTTAGCACTGAAGCTTTGCCCGAAGTTTTGTCTGTACCGCGCGTAGTGGGAGACTGATTTCTGCGCGTAAAGCGCAGTGGATACTTCTGGGTCAGCGCTGAGGCTTTGCCCGAAGTTTTGTCTGTACCGCGCGTAGCGGGAGACTAATTTTTACGTGCGGGGCACGGAGGGAGCGATGCTACCACCTCATTGGTCGGATAGATCGGAGATTCCACAGGAATGGTAGAGGATGTCTTGGGCACCCACACTTTGCGCAGCATCCTGTTGTCTTGGACGGAGAGAGAGTGAGAGCTACCCCCGGTTCGAAGCATGTCTTCGTAGGCGGACTGATCGAACTGAACGACCAGTGTCTTCTTCACGGTTCCTATAGATACCGTATCGCGTTGAGCAATTGCTTCCTCGTCAGAAGAGAAAGATGTCCCCAGCAGAGTTGCCATCTTGTTTGTGGTATTAAACGAAAGAATGAAAGTGTATTTCAATGACAGGGTTTATACGAGACCCGTGCCCTTTGGTTTACAAACAAACTTGTACAATTCGATCCTATACGAGGATGCGAGAGTACAATTTATTTAATCTGGGTATAAATTACTATAGGCGTCTGATCTGCGGTCGATCACTTTAGCCCTTGGACTACACGATGTTGAAGAAGTGCCGTGGAAGACAGGATGCAGCTTCGGAGGTTGCGAAGGAGGGTGGATGCGTGATACTGAAGGTCGTCGCTCCCTATTCCTTGCCTGAGCTTAGTATTCTTCTCTCTCTCTCTCTCTCTGTCTCTCCCTCTTGATCTCTGGTTCGGTGACCTTGTTCGATCCTTCTTTCAAAGTTTTGAGCTTTGATCTGATATTGGTATTCTTGGCCAAATTTTCCGACCTGGTTCGATCTTCCAAATTGTCGACCTTGTTCCCCATTGATAGGGGTCTCTATTTATAGAGTTTTGGTGACAGTGACCACTCCATCGGTGTAACAACCGAGGAGTGGAAAGTACAGCACCCTTTTACACAACGGTTAAAGTAACCAATGCCTACGTATAGATGATCTTTTGAATGAGCGTGTGACGCGGGTCCAACTAAGGGGACACAACGCGTACAATTGCTACTAAGATCACGGCATAAAAGCTACGTAGATAGGTATCCATTGTGTAGAAGAGGTTGGCGTAGAAGCCAAATGTCTGTCACCTTTGCGTAGAAGCCAAATAGGCATAGAAGCCGAGTAGGCGTAGAAGCCGAGTGGTCCTAGAGGCCGGATGGGCGTAGAAACCGAGCGGTCATAGAGGCCGAGAGGGCGTTGAAGCCGGATGGGCACAGATCCTGAATGGGCGTAGAAGCCGCTGCGTACCGTGCTGATGTGGACGCCTTTAGCCGAAATTACGGGTTTTGAAGATATAATCAAATCTCTTGCAGAGATTTACCATCATCTTATGTATTAAATGCGGAGGCGTGTTTTGAAGGTCTGCACCCCTTCTGTGCACCTGTCGCAGAGACGTGCCTTGAGAGAAACTGTCACCGCTCTGTGCAATTAGACGTGGAGACGTGCCTCGAATCTCGTACGAAGTGCGGCTTTTAACATGGCAGGCGGTTTGTCCGCTGCGGATCATAAAACCGCTCATGTTTGCCTGTGTAAAATAGGGCAGCGTATTCCCTTGTACGCAGAAGAGCGGTTTATGCGGAGGGGACTCCAGTAAGCGACGGTTCGATGATCTTTTAACTAGATCCTCTGCATTAAATGCAGAGATCTACCATCATTCTGTGGTGCGCGTACCGAGGGGCCTGCCATCGTTTCCAGCCGTCATCTGGGTGGTCGTGCAGCACTTTTTGTCAGGAGTCAGAGGTCAGATTCACTGCGTGACTTGACAGGTTTATTTCGGGGAAGATGAAGCGTTCCTCGTACGCTATAACGCTGCTTCGAGAGCGGATGAGTTTTACGCCATATAGGCGATGAAGAACTCTGTTCACGCTGGAGCGGCCTGGACGTACTGCACTTATACGGATGGTCCTTTGGGCTTTATTCTTCACGCTGTATTTTAGCGGAGAAAACTCTGTTGTACGCCTGATGGCTCTGAAGGCCTCTGCCTACGCTGCTCTGTATCAAGAGGCTGCGTAGCTCTTCCCAACGTATTTTTTATGCTTCTACACTAATCTTATACACAATAAGCATCAAAATTACAAAGAGACAAGTCCAGTCATAATGAAAATAAAATAATCTGTCCAACCAAAGCAATATAAATAATGTCGCGGGGAACAACCCATCATCAAAATGGAAAAAAAAATCTAAGTACAATATCCAGAAGTCACTACAAGATCAAATATCTAAGAACACTAAGCATAATAAAAGAATGATAAGAATACTGTGTGCTCAAGAGAAGTCCTCCGGAACAACCTCATCCTTTGCAACATGTACGTCTCTAATAATAGCACATGCCCCATAAACCTCGAGATGGCTTCTTATCTACACCTGGGGACATAATCCGGATCCAGGTCCTCAGGGGACATAGCAAGGTACAATAAACACTCAAGAAAAATAAAATACAGCAAGTAAATATAGACAGATCCTCAGGGCAAGCTATGTAACCAGCTAAGTAAAATACAAATGAGAGTATCACTAGTACTCAGGCTGAGACCACTACAGGCTCTGTGTCGGGGAGCCCATAGCAGCAAGTAGTATCACGACTCCAGTATATATGCCAAAGATCTGAGACAGAGTCTAAGGCACCTCCAGTAGTATATATATAAATAATCAGCCTGTAGCCTGTGTGTCTCTCCCCACCCAATGTAACCTCATGTCTCATGTCCACGACGTCTTAAGTCCAGAACACGCAAGATCATGACCTCTATTTAGCACAACGAGTCATAATAATATCCATATAATATGCATGTCGTATATCACAAATCATGTAAGCCTATACAGAATCACCATGAATAACTTAAGAAAGATTCTGTCATATAAAATAGTATCAAGTGTCCTACGGTATAACGTACTTGGTAAAACAAGCACGTAAAAATAGGATCGTGGAATCAACTCTTTAGGTGATGTTGTACGACTCTGCGTACGGCATCGATACCCGAATCTTGTTCGGACGCTAAGAAATATCTCACGACTCGAGATTGAACAGGTATAACACAGAATAAATATATAAACAAAAAGAAACAAAAGCAGATAACATAACAGGATCTCTGCAGGTTTGGCATGGTACACTTGCCTGGGTTCTGAACTCCACCAACTACTCCTAGGAAAGTGGAATCTGCACGTACACCTCCTGATGCTGAAACAAACATCACCAATATTCTCAGAATACTTGAAATAGCTAGGATTGACAACCCATAAGTCCAATTTGGACACAGGGACAAAATTGACAGTTTTAGGTCAAAGCGGGGTCCACATGTGGCCCACTTTGCACCGAAAAATATGTCGAATACAAAGTTCTCCAAATTCATCAAACTTAGTGTCTACGAGTCTATAATAATGATATGAACCCAACAGAATATTCAAAACTGGGTTTCGATGAGCCGATCACGAAATCGCCCATCATGTGGAACCGTGGGGTCCACAAAATGGTATTTCGTCAACATTCTCCGATTTGAACCAAACTTGGATCACAGGACCAGTGTAACACTGCGAATCCAATGGTATAAGTTTTGTTATGAATCGACGAGTACACACAAAGTTGTATGAAGTGACAAAACAGGTCGATACGTTACTTTTCGACGAATACGCGTTGATTTCGGTGATCACACACATCCAAATCAAATTTTGCGAAAGCCCACACGTCCGTGTTTACGTTATGCGCTTTTTGATGCAACTCGCAGATGACAAAGTTGCATCGTTTGGCTAGATGTACCCCATATCGCAAGATTTTTGGTGTTTTAAAAATAAGTTTTTATCGTTTTGGAACCAGAATAATTTAACCATTATAGCAAACTAATAAAAACTAAAAGAACAATAAAAATCTTGATTATATTGTAAAGAAGTTCCTTCAATTATATTTTGAAAATAATTAACGAGTTGGTAGAAAATTGGACATGAACAGGGGTACTTGGACTGAATTTTTGAACTGTTGTTGAACAGTTTTTCGGCCAACTTTCGGTCGATTTTTCGATCAAACCTGGGTGCCTAAATTCGTTCAACTTGAAGAAAATCCTAGAGGGTTAGGTTGTGAACATAACCAGTGAAGACGGGGCACGAAACGGATGAGCGAGGAGGGCGAAAGCTTCACACAAAGGGGGGGTCGCAAGGCTGTGAGCTGTTGATGCTGCTGTCGGCCATGCGGTTGCTGCGGCGGTGCTCAGACGCTGCTGCGGCGGTCGTCGGGGCTGCGGCGGTCGGCGGCTCCGGCGGGTGGTGGAGGTGGTTTAGGCGTGGGTGATGGTGGAGGTGGTGTAGGCGTGGATTAGGATTTTAGGTTGTAATGTATAAATATATATATATATATATATATATATATATATAGGAGATATATATATAGGAGGGGGGTGGTTCATGTACACGGGTTGGGTAGTTTAGAGTTTAGGTTTTGGGTAAGGGTCAACGGGTAGGGTTAAGGTTAATAGGTTTGGATTTGGGTTTCTTTTTCTTTTTTTCTTTTCTTTTCTTTTCTTTTATTTATTTATTTTATTTATTTATTTATTTTCTTTTATTTATTCAATAATTAAATACCAAAAATTTCCAAAAATAGTTGGGCACTTGAAAAAATTCTAGAAAATTTATATTTCCTTCAATAAATAATTACAACCAAATTTATATTAATTAAAAAGGTATTTACTAAATATTAATGAATATTAAAATAATTAAATAAATCCATAAATTCTAGTTTTTACTTAATATTATATTGGGAGCATGCAGAGGGTTCGAATAACGCAACTCGAGGGTCATGTGCGTAATAGGACCAGTTAGGCTCATAGCATGGATTTAGTTGGGATCAATGGATTGGTGTGGCATGTTAAAATCGTACGCCACGACAAAAGGGTTAAATAATCATCGTTTTCTCATAATTGTGTCACGAAAGTTGTGCGACCAAAATAAGGCATAGGATTGCGAATTTGTGAGGAACAGTCATAACAGGAGCCTAATTTGACTCGTCTAAGTCGAGCATGCTAGGTTGGTTGGAAGGGAAAGGCTAATGTTACACTCAAGATCTTAAAACCATGGTGGTTAGTTTCCAAAGTTCAATTAGATTGTCGAATAAATATTAAAAATAAAATTATTAATTATTAATTACCGAACTAACCCTATAAAAAAATTAGGGTGCTCACAGAGGAGCCAGTCGGAGACGTGATATCAGGTTCAGTTCTTCTTGATTCTATTCCAGCTTATGCTTTATTTTATTCCAATGCTTCCCATTTTTTGTATTTTTATCTTTTTCTTTTAAGCATCGATTAGAGTCTGAACCTTTGGCTAGGACTTGCAAGATCACGGCTGGGGGAGACATTATCCGGGTCAGTAATTTTTGTAAGGATCGGAGAGTCATACTGGGAGGTCGGGAGTTGAGTGCATGCTTACTCGTAATGTCACTTCTGAGCTATGACATTGTACTCGGGATGGATTGGTTGAGTAGGCTCCATGCTTGTATAGCTTGTCGTGGAGACAGAGTTTTGTTTCGACCGCCAGGAGAACCCAAGTTTAAGATTGCCAGAGGAGCAGCGGAGCAGAGCAAGGATGCCATCTGTGGAGTCATGATAGAAGAGAAGGAGTTATCACATCCGTTGATAGTAGAGTTCATGGATATATTTTTGGAGGAGTTGTCGGGTTTGCTCCAGACTGAGATATTGAGTTCTCTATAAATTTGGTGCCAGACATAGAGACGATATCTCAGCATGTCCATAGAGCTAACAATAGCGAACTGGTAGAGTTGAAGAAGCAAATGGATAAGTTACAGGACAAGGGCTTCATTCGATCCAGTTCATCACCATGGGGTGCTCCGGTATTATTTTTACCGAAGAAGGATGGGTCGGTACGCATGTGTATCAACTATAGGGCTCTGAACAATCTCACTATCAAGAACAAATATTCGATGTCGAGGATTGATGATCCCTTTGATCAGTTGAGCGAGGTGAAGATATTTTCGAAGATAGACTTGAGGTCAGGTTACCACCAGGTGAAAGTGAAGAAGGAGGATATTTCGAAGACAACTTTTCGAACTCGGTATGGCCAGTTTGAGTTCATGGTGATGCCGTTTGGGTTGACCAATGCCCCAGCGGTATTCATAAATCTGATGAACAAGGTGTTCTACCAGTATCTTGATAAATTTGTAGTGGTATTTATTGATAATATTCTGGTGTATTCGAAGACCCCGAAGGAGCATGAGGAGCATCTGAGGATATTTCTGGAGACTCTCAGGAAGGAGAAGCTTTATGGCAAGCTTTCAAAGTGTGAGTTCTTCCTTGACAAGGTTGAATTCCTTGGTCATGTGATTATAGGTGACGGGATCTCAGTGGACCCGAAGAAGATTTCAGCAGTGGAGTCGTGGGTTAATCCAAGTTTAGTGGCAGAGATCAGAAGTTTTCTGGGGCTAATAGGTTATTACCGGAGGTTTGTACATGTCATCTCTAGGATTACAGAGTCGATGAATTGGCTGACCAGGAAGGATGTGGAGTTTGTCTGGATAAAGGAGAGTCAGGCCGCTTTTGAGGAGCTGAAGAAGAGATTAACGACAGCTCTAGTGCTGACATTACCAACAGGATTAGATGGATTCACTATCTATAGTAATACTTCAGGGGAGGGTTTTGGTTGTGTCATGCTCCAGTCCCAAAATATCGAGGGACTAGATACGTGGTAATGGCCAGCAGCACACACCGATGAGCAAACCCAATTTAATGGACCCATCAGGGTGTACTTAAGCTGTAATACAACAATAAGGTCTAAATAATATGTCACAATCTAATCTCATCCATAGAAGATAAATATGATCAATAACAGCAAAATAAAATATAACCATCATCAAGTCTCCATAAAGTAAATCGGGGAACAACCCGATAATAAGTCTGATACAATGGTTTAACAGACCAGAAATAAAAGAGTCTAATAACAACAAATACTGAGTATAGATGAAGCAAATACTCAAGAGAAATCCTCGGCGATCACCTCGTCCTCGGGGATCGGTTCAGCTCTAGTGTCTGCTCCTGCTCCTACTCCTGTTCCATATACCTCGGAATAGAACTCATCTGCTAAACCTGGGGACATAATCTGGATCCAGGTCCTCAGGGGACATAGCAAGGTACAAAAATAACTCAAGTCATAATAAATGCAGTGCAATAATGAATTAATAGGATAAACTATATAACCAGCTAAGTGAAATGCAAGATAAGAGCATCACTAGAACTCAGGCTGAGACCACTACAAGCTCTGTGTCGGGGAGCCGATAGCAATAATATCACGTAATGGGTCAAGCTCGGGTTTAGAGTCTTGAGCACCGCATTAATAAGGGTTTATATATATAATCAGCCTGTATCCTGTGTGTCTCTCCCCACCCAATGTAATCACATATCTCATGTCCACGACGTCTCATGTCCATGTCACGTAAGATCATATCTAATGCAGCAAGTCATAATGATATCTAAGCATGTATAAAGTATATGTCACGAACCTTGTATCCTATACAGAATCACCATGAATATCTCAGGAAGATTTTGTCTCATGAACAGTGTCAAGTGTCCTGAGGTATGACGTACTTAATAAGGTAAGTACGAGAATGTATAGGGTTTCGATATCCATCTCTACGTGACGTTACACAACTCCGCGTACGGTATTGACACCCGAATATTATTCGAATGTTAAGTAATGTCACACGGTCCTAGGTTGAACAGAGATATTACAATAATAAATCAAGAGAATAGTATAAACAAATGCTGCAAGTATGCCAAGGTACACTTGCCTGGTGCTTGGATTCCAACTGCTGCTCTGGTACCAGCGGGATCGGCATGTACTCCTCCGGTTGCTGAAATAAATGTTACCATTAGGTTCAAAAGATATCAAAAAGCTAGAATTGCATGTCCATAAGTCCAATTTGGACACAGGGGCAAAAGTGGCAGTTTCTGGTCAAGCGGGGTCCACATGTGGCCCGCTTCGCACCAAAAAATATGTTAGAGACAATATTCTCCAAATTCGTCAAACTTAGTGTATACAAGTCCAGAATAACGATACGAACCCAACGGAATGTCCAGAACTAGATTTCGATGAGCCGATCACAAAATCGCCCGTCAAGTGGAGCCATGGGGCCCACGTTACGGGATTTTTTTAACGTTCTCAGAATCGAACCAAACTTGGGTCACAGGACCAGCATATTGCTATGAGTCCATGGCGCAAGTTTCATTTCGATACGACAAGCGTACACGAAGTTACAATGAGTTTTAGAATATTGCCTATATGGGGTGTTGTCGACGGATATGCGTTAATTCCGGTGTGCACGCACATCCAAATCAACTTTCGCAAAATCCTACATATTTGTATTAATAGCGCACACCTTTCGGTGAAGTTCGCACATGACCAAGTCATCCCGTTTAGTGGGGCACACCTAGTTCCGGGAAATCAGGGTATTTAAATAACTAATATTTTGGTTATTTTCACCCCCAAAAATATTATAAACTACAGCTCAATAAATTACACTAAAATAGGGTTTAACAACTTGGTCATAAGGTCTAATTAACTATTCAACCAATTTTGAAAATATTTTACAGGTTGTCGTAAAACGGTCGCGAACTGGGGTGTTCGGGACAATTTCTGGATTTTCAGAAAAGGGAATTTATTTTCCTGATTTTACGTCGCAGTTTACGACCGACACAGGATGCGATACCCCGAATGAGCTGCACGGGGTTCGAGAGGGTCACGCAGGGTTCGTGCACGAGTTGACAGAATGGAAAACGAGGCAGCAAGGAGAGAGAAAAACTCACCGGAATGATGGCTCGAAATCGACTAAAATTGGGCTTACGCGAGGGCGCCGCGACGGAGCTCGGCCGGCGGGCTTGCTGGCGGCGGCAGCTTGGTCGACCTGCGGGTCGATGGAGGTCGTCGGGGAAGCTTGGGTGGCCGGCCAGAGTTCGACGGGCTGTTACGGAGAGATGGGCGACCGTCGGCGGGGCGGGTGATGGCGGCAGCGGGGTGGGTCGAGGGATTTATAGGGGCAGAGCGGGAAGGAGAAGAGGTGGACGGTCGGGAGAGGGAGAGGCACGGGGAGTGGGGGAGGCAAAACCGTCGCGGGGGCGGGGGCGAAGCTGTAACTGCCGGCGGCGGGAGGCGAAGCGGCAGGGTCGGGAACGGCTGCTACTATGCAGAGGGGAATGGGTTAGGGTCAGGTTTCGGGTAGTGGATCGGGTCGGGTTCAGATCCGACCCGATCCAATAGGATTAGGTCCAATTTGGTTTAATTGGTCCGGTTTGGTTCATTAAACCGGTTGGTTCAGGTTGGTTTATTTTGGTTTTAATTAAAAATAAGTTTTTAGGTCTTTAAAACTAGTTCTGGGGTCCAATAAATTTCAGGAAAATTATCCTATGTCTAATATTTTATTTTACACCCAAAAATATTATTTTTATAATATTTTAATACTTAAAAATATTTGATTCAGAAGAACATTTATTTTAATTTCTAAAAAATCACAAAAAATTCCAGAAAAATTTTAAAAATTTATTTTTAAATTCCTGAAAAATCTGGGGGTTTATATTCTACCCCCTTAAGAGGATTGCGTTCTTGCAATCAAAGAAATAATTGTTCAGAAGAGATGATACGGTTGCAAGCATTGTTCGAAGCATGACACAATCAAAGAATCATGATCAAAGATAAATCGAAGGACGAGAGTTAAATAAAACACATAGAGAATGAATAAAATATTTTCCTAAACAATAAAAATTAGGTAATTCAAGAGTGAAGGAAATCTGGTTAGAGCAAAGAAAACTACAGTCTTAGAAAAACTAGGTTTATCAATTATTAATAAGTTCAAATACTAGGTTTAGGGATAAGGTCATGAACTAACAGGCACATGCTAAAGTAATGCTAGGAATAGACATCTATGAATAACTTATGCATATTTGCTACTCCACGAGTCTGCACGTCCTCCATGGTCATCGCAAAAGCTTGTCCGCGTCCTTGCGGTGGTGCCCTCTGCTGTTGTTGGGCTTGTCGGAAGAGTGCTGCTTGTGATACTAAGGGTGGCCTCGACTGATATACTCGGAGGAGCTGGTTGTATGACTCCTTCAACTCCTGTTTGTATTGCTCCTAATGCTGGATAGGCTGGCCTTGGTGCTGGTAAATCTTGTCGGTTTAACATTAGTGCTCTCTCTCGATGCTCAGGACAATCCTTGGCTAAATGTTGGTTGGATTTGCAAATCAAGCATAGTCCCAATTTGTGTCGGCACTCATTCTCAATATGGCCTCGCTTGCCACAATATTGACAGATAGGCAGTATTTGCGGAGATGCTCTGAGTGGCTGGTGCAGGTGAGATCTTTTTGCGACTTCTCCCTGTGGTGCTCTGACTGGTGCTGATATGGCTGGTTGATGAATCATCAATGCTTTCTCTCAACGTTTAGGGCAATCCCTTACCGAATGTTGTTTAGATCTGCAAGCTAAACATAATTCCAATCTGAGTCGACATTCTTTGGCGAGATGGCCTGCTTTGCCACAGTAGTGACAAGTAGGAAGGACTAGTGCTATTGGTGTAGATGCTCTCTGTAGTGGATTCATCTGTGGTCGCTTTGCAGCTCTTTCCTGTTGTGCTTGGTCTAGTACTAATGCATGCGGCCGCTTCTGGCTGGTCTCTATCCTGGTGATGCACTCCATGGGTCATGCTGCAGCAAGACGTCTGTGTCTAAAGTAGTTGCAACGGAGCCGATTAACTTCCATAGCTCAGAGCTAAGTCTGTCAATGAACTTCTCCTCTTGGCTTTGCTGGACTTCTTGAAGAACCTTGCATCATCGCGTAGAATATTTGAAACATTTATTGCCCGTCTATAGCCTGTCCTTGTGGAAAAATAGGTATCGGTGGAGAAAACTGTGGCAGAATGTCATCTTGCTGGATTCTCGAGGCATGTTAATTTGCTTGACTGCTTTGGTGAGTGGAGGGATCTCCACTTAATGGCGTCACTCTAACTTCTTCGTAGGTGACTATAGCACCTTGCGGTGGACCTGCAGGAGTTTCTTCGTTTGCTCGTGGATCCATTACTCTGCATCCAAAATAAACTATAAGAGGCGCACAGAGGAATCAAGGCAGGATACAAGTCAAGAAATTTAAATTCGGTATAGAGATCAAGAACGATTCAATCAAGTGGATGAGATCCTATAACTTATCATATCCTCATTGCAGGCTTGCTCGGTCCCTAAGTTAAAACCGAAGCAATTTAGTCATAGACCTGCATAGGCCACCACAAAAACTATGTCACGCCCCAGTCCCAAAATATTGAGGGACTAGACACGTGGCAATGACCAGCAGCATACACCGATGGGCAAACCCAATTTAATGGACCCATCAGTGTGTACTTAAGCTGTAATACAACAATAAAGTCTAAATAACATGTCATAATCTAATCTCATCCATAGAAGATAAATATGATCAATAACAGCAAAATAAAATATAACCATCATCAAGTCTCCATAAAGTGAATCGGGGAACAACCCGATAATAAATCTGATACAATGGTTCAACAGACCAGAAATGAAAGAGTCTAATAATAACAAATACTGAGTATAGATGAAGCAAATACTCAAAAGAAATCCTCGGTGATCACCTCATCCTCGGGGATCAGTTCAGCTCCAGTGTCTGCTCCTACTCCTGCTCTATATACCTCGGAATATAACTCATCTGCTAAACCTAGGGACATAATCCGGATCCAAGTCCTCAGGGGACATAGCAAGGTATAAGAATAACTTAAGCCATAATAAATGCAGTACAATAATGAATCAATAGGATAAACTATATAACCAGCTAAATGAAATGCAAGATGAGAGCATCACTAGAACTCAGGCTGAGACCACTACAAGCTCTGTGTCGGGGAGCCGGTAGGGTAATATCACGTAATGGGTCAAGCTCGGGTTTAGAGTCTTGAGCACCACATTAATAAGGGTTTATATATATAATCAGCCTATAGCCTGTGTGTCTCTCTCCATCTAATGTAATCACACGTCTCATGTCCACGACGTCTCATGTCCATGTCACGTAAGATCATATCTAATGCAGCAAGTCATAATGATATCTAAGCATGTATAAAGTATATGTCACGAACCTTGTATCCTATACAGAATTACTATAAATATCTCAAGAAGATTCTGTCTCATGAACAGTGTCAAGTGTCCTGAGATATGACGTACTTGATAAGGCAAGCACGAGAATGTATAGGGTTTCGATATCCATCTCTAGGTGACGTTACACAACTCCGCGTACGGTGTTGACACCCGAATATTATTCGGACGTTAAGTAATGTCACACGGTCCTAGGTTGAACAGAGATATTACAGTAATAAATTAAGAGAAAAGTATAAACCAATGTTGCAAGTATGGCAAGGTACACTTGCTTGGTGCTTGGATTCCAACTGCTGCTCTGGTACCAGCGGGATCGGCAGGTACTCCTCCGATTGCTGAAATAAACATTACCATTAGGTTTAGAAGATATCAAATAGCTAGAATTGTCTGTCCATAAGTCTAATTTGGATATAGGGGCAAAAGTGGCAGTTTCTGGTCAAGTGGGGTCCACTTGTGGCCCGCTTCACACCGAAAAATGTGCCAGAGACAATATTCTCCAATTTTATCAAACTTAGTGTCTACGGGTCCAGAACAACGATACGAACCCAATGGAATGTCCAAAACTGGATTTCGATGAGCCGATCACAAAATCACCCGTCAAGTGGAGCCGTGGGGCCCACGTTACGAAATTTTGTCAACGTTATCAGAATCGAACCAAACTTGGGTCACAGGACCAGCATATTACTATGAGTCCGATGGCGCAAGTTTCGTTTCGATACGACGAGCGTACACGAAGTTACAACGAGTTTCAGAATATGGCCGATACGGGGTGTTGTCGATAGATACGTGTTAATTCTGGTGTGCACGCACATCCAAATTGACTTCCGAGAAATCCCACACGTCCGTATTAATGGCGTGCACCTTTCGGTGAAGTTCGCACATGACCTAGTCGTCACGTTTAGCGGGACGTACCCAGTTCCGAGAAATCAGGGTATTTAAATAACCAATATTTTGGTCATTTTCACCCCCAAAAATATTACAAACTACGGCTCAATAAATTACACTAAAATAGGGTTTAAAAACTTGGTCATATGATCTAATTAACTGTTCAAACCAATTTTGAAAACCTTTCACAGGTTGGTCGCAAAACGGTCGCGAACTGGGGAGTTCGGGACGATTTCTAAATTTTCAGAAAAGGGGATTTATTTTCCTGATTTTACGTCACAGTTTACGACCGACACAGGACACGATATCCCGAATGAGGTGCACAGGGTTCGCGAGGGTCACGCAGGGTTCGTGCATGAGTCGACAGAACAGAAAATGAGGCAGCGATGAGAGAGAAAAATTCACTGGAACGATGGCTCGGAATCGACTAAAATTGGGCGTACGCGAGGACGCCGCGACGGAGCTCGACCGGCGGGCTTGCTGGCGGCGGTGGCTTGGTCGGCCTGCGGGTCGCTGGAGGTCGTCGGGGAAGCTCGGGTGGCCGGCCGGAGTTCGTCGGGCTGTTGCGGAGAGACGGGCGGCCGTCGGCGGGGCGGGTGATGGCGGGGCGGGTGATGGCGGCAGCGGGGTGGGTCGAGAGATTTATAGGGCGCGGAGCGGTGAGGAGAAGAGGTGGACGGTCGGGAGAGGGAGAGGCACGGGGAGCGGGGAAGATGTAACTGCCGGCGACGGGAGGCAAAATGGCGGGGTCGGGAACGGCTGCTACTTTGCAGAGGGGAATGGGTTAGGGTCGGGTTTCGGGTAGTAGATCGGGTCGGGTTCAGATCCGACCCAATCCAATAGGATTGGGTCCGGTTTAGTTTAATTGGTCTGGTTCGGTTCATTAAACCGGTTGGTTCAGGTTAATTTATTTTGGTTTTAATTAAAAATAAGTTTTTAGGTCTTTAAAACTAGTTCTGGGGTCCAATAAATTTTAGAAAAATTACCCTAGGTCTAATATTTTATTTTACACCCAAAAATATTATTTTCATAATATTTTAATACTTATTTTAATACTAAAAATATTTGATTTAGAAGAACCTTTATTTTAATTCCTGAAAAATCACAGAAAATTCCAAAAAAATTCTGAAAATTCATTTTTAAATTCCTGAAAAATCTAGGGGTTTACAGGTTGTGTCTTATAGCAGAATGGGAATATGATTGCCTATGCTTCCAGGCAATTATATTCTTATGAGAAGAATTATCCTACCCATGATTTGGAGTTGGCAGCGATCATCTTTGTTCTAAAGCTATGGAAATACTATTTGTACGGAGAGCATGTGGAGATCTTCACAGACCACAAGAGATTGAAGTATGCTTTTATCCAGAAAGAGCTAAACATGAGACAGCGGGGGTGGTTGGAGTTGATGAAGGACTTCAACATATCATTACAATACCATCCAGGGAAGGCCAATATAGTCGTTGATGCCTTGAGCAGGTATCTAGTGGCTATGTGCTTGACTACAGACATATATTTATTGGTCGATCTTGAGAGCTTGGGTATTGAGGTACTGGTACCAGGTGTCGAGATGCATATGCAGGGACTGCAGATACAGTCATAGCTGATGTACAAGATTTGAGCTATGCAGTATGACGATGAGTCTCTAAGGAGCATCAGAGCATAGGTTCGAATGGGATTATCCGAGGACTTTACTATTGCTGAGAATGGATCACTACGACACGGTGCCAACTTGTGTGTGCCAAGTGGGATATTGTGTCACCACCATATTCTGAAATAAGGGTATTTTTGTCTTTTTATATAGTATAAGTATTGTGTGTATTTATTTATAACAATTGCATAATATTTATTTATATTTAATAGCCGTAATTTTATTTAATTGTTGTGCCTTACCGTTGCTTCGATATTTGGAGCACTATCCTAGTTTTTGCCTTCCAACACATTTCACATCTTTGTCCTAAACATGTCCGCCTTTCATTCTGACCTTTGTGTAACTCATAATCATGCTCTCTTGTGCTTTATTTTAGTCGCACAATATTCATCACAAATATTTATTTTTTAATTCTAATAAATTCGACTTTGTATCGTTGTGCATTCCAATCAAAATTGGAGACACAATCTCGACCCATTTTATGCAACCCAAATTAGGGTAATATTCTTTTCTGAGTCTTCTTCATTCATGACACTTATGTCCCACTTAATTTTAGTCCTTTGAACTTCTAATTAATTTTAGAACAGCAACTGCATTTATTTTTAATTAATTAAATCATAAATCCAACTTTGTGCAATTTTTTAATTGTTGGGCACTTTTATGCAAAAGTGTATTAAGGTGTCCACCTCATTGGACACAACACGTGTATAAACCCATTTCTCCTTCATGTGAATTTTTTCATAATTTTTGGGAGTGTGCAATGCAACATCAACCTCCTTGAACTATGGCCCTCCAAATTTTGAACCCAATAAATCCTAGCAATTTTATTTTAAATCCATTTGAATCCTAGCCCTTGAAATATATCAATGTCAAGCCCTTTTCCCAAGGAATGTTGACCAAGTCAAACTATTCCTAGGACAACCCAACCCCATGTGCATATAAATATTCCTTTTCTTTGTGTTTCCTTTTTCTCTAAACCAAACCAATAACTCCCAGCCGACTATTCTTCCTATTCTTCTTCTTCCTTCCCATCTCCCTGTCGACCACCACCTACCGGAGTTCGACTGGATCATCCCGCCAGAGTTTACCACTGCACCCAACCCGAGTCCACCCTTCTCTCCTCCGTTCCCCCACCGGAGTTACCGCCTAAGCCCGCTGCACCGAGCCGACTCACCCGCTGCCATCCCCGACTTCGAACCCGCCTGCACGACGACCACCCGACGATGATCATCCCGTCGACTCACCTACCCCGACTGCACCGAACAGCCTGAGCCAATACCGGTCACCTTCCCCATCTCGATACCGCCCGCTCTCGCCTGAAGCCCGCAGCTGCCTGCCATCCCCCTCCTCGTCATGCCGGAGCCGCCAGTATCTCGATCCCGCTGAGCCGCGGTACCCGACGTCGAGCCGACCACCCCGCTGACCCGCCGGAGAAACTGAACCACCACCCTCTTCTCTCTTCCCTGCCTCCTCCTCTTCAACCACCACCATCATCATCATAATCACCACCACCGAGCCAACTCCATCCATCCTCCCTCCGCAACCCACCGAGCCAACTCCGGCTACCGCTTCCAGCCTCGTCACCACCAGCACCCCGCAGAACCCGCAGCACCCTGAATGCCTGCACAGAGCAGACCGGAGTGACTCGCCAACCCGCCTGAGACTCGTCGGAATACCTCATCTTTATCATAATTATATACATAACCAACCTCATCATCACCAACGTCATCGTCATCGTCGTTATCAACATTGTCATAATCATCGTCGTCATCAACACCATCGCCATCGTCGTCGTCATCATCGTCATCAACATCGTCGTCAGCGTCGTCATCGCCGATCTCGTATGCGTGCACGCCGAAGCCAAGGTGAGGAGCATTTTTTTTGTGATTGTTGTGTACGCATGTATACACGTATTGTATTTTGGTATATGGGTAGTATGTATGTATGTACGTATTAGTGTTAATATATGTATTAGTATATGTATAATATATAAATGGTGTATATATACATATATATATAGTATATTTCTCAAATTAGTATATATATACATATGTTTATGTATTGTATATGTATTCCCTAGTATACGTTTAATATGTATATATTTGATGGGTATATATATATATATATATATATATAGTATAAATTCTATTAGTGTATATACATATATCTATTATATATATGATTAATTAGTGTATATATATTATGAGTATTAATGTTATTGCTAGATAATAATATGTATATTTATACTAGGTGACCCGAGTGTAACCACGGATATCCCGTAGTTACATTGACCTGTGACCATGTAACATGTTAGCAGACTGCCATATGTACACCGACGTACTGGCAAGACCCGTATCATTGACTGTCTGTTATGCACAGCAACTACAGACGTGACACCCCTAGCGTAGTCTCTGAGATCATTATGTTTTGATTGTGTGTGTTAGTATAATTTTTGATGAAATATTGTATTACATGATATATCTATAGGACCATTAGATCATCCTGCGAGACTTCAGGAGCAGAATATTGGTATTGTCAGCTAAGGACCCCAGGCGAGTACATTCTCTGATAGTTTCTTATTTATGATATCCTCCATGTTTATTGTATCTAGTGTAAATATCCATATTTCTTGACATGATGGTTACACGGATTGGTATATCCGGATCTCGTCATGAGATGTTATTCCTTATATATGGTATATCTTGTAAAAGTCTTGTTTCATTGATTATCTTGTGCATGTACAGACATTAATTCTCGGAGAGACTTGCTACCTTCCTAGAGAATCCTGTACCATAGCGTACTATGGTTGGATCTACTATACCAGTCGGGGATGGAGAGTATTTTAGTGTAGATATGTGATCATACCCTTCAGTACAAGTCTTGTTCACATGTTAGTGTTGGTCATACACCGCACATATGACTAGCCAGGCCATTATTCCTGTACAAGTTCCCAAGCCGATCACATGTTAAAGCTAGTACTCGCACACTTAGTCATTAGTATTCTTGTTCATTGATATATTGTTTATTCTTGTATTTATTTCCAGTATTTCCTTTATTGTGTATCTCTTGTACATATATATGCATCTTGTATATTTTTATCTATTTACTGCTACATAGTTTATATCATTGATATAGAACTGCTGTTAGAGATGTACTTTGCTCCATCCTGACTGGAAATATTTTTCCAGACTACAACTTAGAGGACTGGTGTCCGACACATTATGGACCAGGTATAGATGCAGACTACACACCAGAGATCTTAGAGGAGACACTACCTGCAGCTGTTTAGACAGTATTTATTTTATGCACTGAGATATATTTGAGGTTTATTTCAGTTTATGTTTAGAATTATTCTTAGTTATGTTGAGACTTGTGGAGACTTTATGTTGGACAGCTAGACTGTGATTTATCTTTATTTTGAGACATTGTGTTTGACTATGTCATTCTTATCTTTTATCGTGTCTTTATACTCTTATAGTTGTTGTGATTGAGTTTATATTGTGAGCTATTGTGAGATGTATATTGTCCTCCTTATAGGGTTGATATCATTGACAGGTTGTGAGTTATGTTAGTTAGTATACTATTATGACCTAGACAGCATTCTACCGCCGATGCTGCGGCGTAGGCTGGACGTACCCACGCACTCGTGCCCCTATACCGGGTGTGGGTCGTGACACATTTTTAGTGGTGGCCCATGCAGGTCTGACTTCATAATTTTTGTGATATCGTGGTAGTACAATAACTTAGTTGTACTACTGCGTGCCTGTGATAGGATCTAGGATATAGTATACTAGGATGAGAGCAGATACTCAATCACAATTAGGAACATTTCCAATCTATCTATCTTGTTATCCTTATTTTCTTCTGAATTATTGCTTCCCTTAGAATTTTACTATCCTTCCTTGATAATAACGTATTAATTGCCTAAATTGATTCTTTTCGATCGGTCTTCAGGATGCCGCCGAAGACAAGATCTATGAGAGTAGGAGCATCAACTTCAGAGGGGTCTGCCACCTCCCCACCTGATAGACAGACATTTGGAGTTCCTCCTCTCCCACCTGTTCTGAGTGTTGCCCCAGCTATAACGGAGAACCTTCCACCTCCACCGACTCCGCTTCCAGCAGGTATGCCCATTGACGGGGCACAGATGTTTACCTTGATCCAGGGCATGGTAGATGCCCAGAGAGTGACAACAGAAGCTCAATGAGTTCAAACTGAGGCTCAGAGAGTGCAGGCAGAGGCACACCAAGCGCAGACTGAACTAATGAGAGAAAGCATGGAGAACGCTCACCAGATGGTACTACAGGCAGTTGAGAGAGTTGCCTAGCAGTATCCTGGCCAGCAGTAATAGTAGAGACCAGGCATGATAGTTAATTTCAAGAGAATGATGCCTCAAGAGTTCAAAGGCACCGAAGGGATACTCTACGCAGACGACTGGCTAGAGGATATAGAAAGGAACTTACGTTTGGCACAGATTCTGGAGATTCTTCATATCAAGGCCGCTGGAAGTCAGATGTTTGATATCGCGTTGACGTGGTATCATACAGAACCAAGACTCACTGACGAAGGACTTACTTGGGAGACCTTCAAGGAGCTCTTCAAGGAGAAATTCTTTCCTGACGTAGCTTTAGGAGCATTGGAAAGTCAGTTCCATGACTTAGTCCAAGGAAGCATGTCAATCGACGAATACGCCACAGAGTTTTGCCGATTGAGTCGATTCGCGCCATCGATGATTCGAGACCCAGGAGACAGAGCATAAAAATTCAGGAAGGGATTGAATAGAGAGATCAAGTCTCGTACTTCGGGATGACGCACTACTACATTTGAGGGTATTCTGATGGATATCCAGATTGCTAAAGATGACTTGGACCTCAGACCCAAAAGAGGACGTGACACTTCTGGAGCGACAGGTGGTAACACAGGACCGTCCAAGCGCCCACACTTTCAACAACAACAACAGAGGCCGTACCAGCAACAGCATCAGCAGAATCATGCACCAGTTCGTGTTCAGCAGGATCAGCAGACTTGTCATTTCTGTAAGAAGTCAGGTCACCTTTGGGAGAGCTTTAGATTGAGGCTAGGGTATTATTTGCGCTATGGCAATGCAGGACACCGAATGAGGGATTGTCCTCTAGTTCAGCGCGCAGCTTCAAATTATAGAGATTCAGTTAGGACACCTGTGGAACCGCAGATTGCTCAGTACCCACGGAGGGAGCCACCCCAGCAGGGCAAAGCATTTGCAATGACGGTCGAGGAGACCGATACTGCAGGCGATATGTTAGCAGGTTCTGTTCTGTTCTTTCCTTCCTTCTGTTCCTTTTATGTCTGTTTGATTGATTGATTTCTTAGTACCGTAGCTTGTATCAGTGATTTTCTTGCTAGAATGTAATTAATAGTACACCCTGACAGAGACTATAATACCATGACAAAATAGACCTTAAACCATACATATATTTTTTTAGATTGCATGTTGTATGACTGTAGGTAGGATTTTTCTAGACTCTGATTTTTGGGGGTTTGATCGTATCAAAAATTAATAAAGAGGTTATGACTTGACAAAGAGAGATAAGGTGCCTTAAACTTCGAGGATAAACATTAATTTAGATAAAGAGTTGAGATTTTAATATGACAGAATTGACGATCTTGTTAAAATATTGATTTTATGAAGATTGGGATATGATTGAAATTGTCATTTGAGGAGTTTAAGCAGATTATCATCATATTTATTGGACTGCAAGATATTAAGATATAAATTAAATATGGTATTTAAAAAGATTTCATAAGTATTACATCATCGAGTTATTGTGTGGAAAAAAAAAGATCGAGGAATAAGACCACTAATGGAATAGAGTTGAATTCAAATTTTTGGGATAAGATTCAATTTTATAATATATGTTGATTGGATTTAAAATTTGAGGATTGGGTATTAAATTTCGAGTATTAAATTATTAATTTTGAAGGAGATTGTAATAAGAATGAAATTTGATTTTATTTCGAGGATTTTCAGGAATATGATAATTATAGAATTTTGAAAAGTTGTAAAATAACAATATGGATTACTTCATGATTATATGGTTTGATGAATTTAAATTTTGATGGAAAATAATATAATGAGTAAATGCAACTATTGAGGATCTTAAATTTCGAAGACAAAATTTTTCTAAGGAGGGTAGACTTGTCACCACCATATTCTGAAATAAGGGTAGTTTTGTCTTTTTATATAGTATAAGTATTGTGTGTATTTATTTGTAATAATTGCATGACATTTATTTATATTTAATAGCCATAATTTTATTTAATTGTTGCGCCTTACCGTTGCTTCGATATTTGGAGCGCTACCCTAGTTTTTACCTTCCAACAAATTTTACATATTTGTCCTAGACGTGTTCGCCTTTCATTCTGACCTTTGTGTAACTCATAATCATGCTCTCTTGTGCTTCATTTTAGTCGCACAATATTCGTCATAAATGTTTATTAATAAATTCGACTTTGTATCGTTGTGCGTTCCAATCGAAATTGGAGACACAATCTCAACCCATTTTGTGCAACCCAAATTAGGATAATATTCTTTTCTGAGTCTTCTTCATTCATAATACTTGTGTCCCACTTAATTTTAGTCCCTTGTACTTCTAATTAATTTTAGAACACCAACTGCATTTATTTTTAATTAATTAAACCATAAACCCAACTTGGTGTAATTTTCCAATTGTTGGGCACTTTTATGCAAAAGTGCATTAAGGTGTCCACCCCATTGGACACAATACGTGTATAAACCCATTTCTCCTTCATGTGAATTTTTTTATAATTTTTGGGAGTGTGCAATGCAACATCAACCTCCTTGAACCATGGCCCTCCAAACTTTGAACCCAATGAATCCTATCAATTTTATTTTAAATCCATTTGAATCCTAGCCCTTGAAATATATCAATGTCAAGCCCTTTTCCCAAAGAATGTTGACCAAGTCAAACTATTCCTAGGTCAACCCAACCCCATGTGCATATAAATATTCCTTTTCTTTGTTTTTCCTTTTTCTCTAAACTAAACCAATAACTCCCAGCCGACTATTCTTCATATTCTTTTTCTTCCTTCCCATCTCCCTGTCGACCACCACCCACCGGAGTTTGACCGGATCATCCCGCTGGAGTTCACCACTGTACCCAACCCGAGTCCACCCTCCTCTCCTCTGTTCCCCCACCGGAGTTGCCTCCTCAGCCCGTTGCACCGAGCCGACTCACCCGCTGCCATCCCCGACTTCGAACCCGCATGTACGACGACGAGCATCCCATCGATTCATCTACCCCGACTCCACCGAACAACCTGAGCCAACTCCGGTCACCTTCCCCATCTCGACACCGCCCGCTCTCACCTGAAGCCCGCAGCCGCCTGCCATCCCCCTCCTCGTCACGCCGGAGCCGCCAGTATCTCGATCCTGCTGAGCCGCGGTACCTGACGCCGAGCTGACCACCCCGCTGACCCGCCAGAGCAACTGAACCACCACCCTCTCCTCTCTTCCCTGTCTTCTCCTCTTCAACCACCACCATCATCATCATAATCACCACCACTGAGCCAACTCTGGCCATCCTCCCTCTGCAACCCACCGAGCCAACTTCGGCCACTGCTTCCAGCCTCGTCACCACCAGCATCCCGCATAACCCGTTGTACCCTGAACACCTGGACAGAGCCGACTGGAGTGACTCGCCAACCCGCCTGAGACTCATCGGAATACCTCGTCTTCACCATCATCTTCATTATAATCATATCCATAACCACGCTCATCATCACCTACGTCGTCGTCATTGTCGTTATCAACATTGTCGTCATCATCGTCATCATCGTCGCCATTAACACCATCGCCATCGTCGTCGTCGTCGTCGTCGTCATCAACATCATCGTCAGCATCGTCATCGCTGATCTTATATACGTGCACGCCGAAGCCAAGGTGAGGAGCATTTCTCTTGTGATTGTTGTGTACGCATGTATACGCATATTATATTTTGGTATATGGGTAGTATGTATGTATGTATGTATGTATGTATGTATGTATGTATGTATGTATGTATGTATGTATGTATGTATGTATGTATTAGTGTTAGTATATGTATTAGTATATGTACAATATATAAATGGTATATATATACATATATATATATATATAGTATATTTCTCAAATTAGTATATATATACATATGTATATGTATTGTATATGTATTCCCTAGTATACGTTTAATATGTATATATTTGATGGGTATGTATATGTATATATATATAATATAAATTATATTAGTGTATATACATATATCTATTATATATGTGATTAATTAGTGTATATATATATATATATATTATGAGTATTAATGTTATTGCTAGATAATAATATGTATATTTATACTAGGTGACCCGAGTGTAACCACGGATACCCCGTAGTTACATTGACCTGTGACCATGTAACATGTTAGCAGACTGCCATATGTACACCGACGTACTGGCAAGACCCGTATCATTGACTGTCTGTTATGCACAGCAACTACAGACGTGACACCCCTAGCATAGTCTCTGAGATCATTATGTTTTGATTGTGTGTGTTAGTATAATTTTTGATGCAATATTGTATTACATGATATGTCTATAGGACCATTGGATCATCCTGCGAGACTTCAGGAGCAGGACATTGGTATTGTCAGCTAAGGACCCAGGCGAGTACATTCTCTGATAGTTTCTTATTTATGATATCCTCTATGTTCATTGTATCTAGTATAAATATCCATATTTCTTGATACGATGGTTACACGGATTGGTATATCCGGATCTCGTCATGAGATGTTATTCCTTGTATATGGTGTATCTTGTACAAGTCTTATTTTATTGATTATCTTGTGCATGTACAGACACTGATTCTTGGGGAGACTTGCTACCTTTCTAGAGAATCCTGTGTCATAGCGTACCATGGTTGGATCTACTATACGAGTCAGGGTGGGGAGTATTTTAGTGTAGATATGTGATCATACCCTTCATGTATAAGTCTTGTTCACAGGTTAGTGTTGGTCATACACTGCACGTATGACTAGCCAGGCCATTATTCATGTACAAGTTCCCAAGCCGATCACATGTTAAAGCTAGTACTCGCACACTTAGTCATTAGTATTCTTGTTCATTGACATATTGTTTATTCTTGTATTTATTTCCAGTATTTTCTTTATTATGTATCTCTTGTACATATATATGCATCTTGTATATTTCTATTTATTTACTGCTACATAGTTTATATCATTGATGTAGAACTATTGTTAGAGATGTACTTTGCTCCATCCTGACTGGAAATATTTTTCCAGACTGTGACCTAGAGGACTGGTGTCCGACACATTATGGACCAGGTATAGATGCAGACAAAACACCAGAGACTTAGAGGAAACACTACCTGCAGCTGTTTAGACAGTATTTATTTTATGCACTGAGACATATTTGATTTTTATTTTAGTTTATGTTTAGACTTATTCTTTGTTATGTTGAGACTTGTAGAGACTTTATGTTGGACAGCTAGACTGTGATTTATCTTTATTTTGAGACATTGTGTTTGACTATGTCATTCTTATCTTTTATCGTGCCTTTATACTCTTATAGTTGTTGTGATTGAGTTTATATTGTGAGCTATTGTGAGATGTATATTGTCCTCCTTATGGATTTGATATCATTGACAGGTTGTGAGTTATGTTAGTTAGTATATTATTGTGACCTAGACAGCATTCTATCGCCGATGTTTCGACGTAGGCTGGACGTACCCACGCACTCGTGCCCCTATACCGGGTGTGGGTCGTGACACATTTTTAGTGGTGGCCCATGCAGGTCTGACTTTGCAATTTTTGTGATATCGTGGTAGTACAACAACTTAGTTGTATTACTGCGTGCCTGTGATAGGATATAGGATATAGCATACTAGAATGAGAGCAGATACTGAATCACAACTAGGAACATTTCCAATCTATCTGTCTTGTTATCCTTATTTTCTTCTGAATTATTGCTTCCCTTAGAATTTTACTGTCCTTCCTTGATGATAACGTATTAATTGCCTAAATTGATTCTTTTCGATTTGTCTTTAGGATGCCGCCGAAGACAAGATCTATGAGAGTGGGAGCATCAACTTCAGAGGGGTCTGCCACCTCCCCACCTGATGGACAGACATTTGGAGTTCCTCCTCTCCCACCTATTCCGAGTGTTGCCCCAGCTATGACGGAGAACCTTCCACCTCCACCGACTCCGCTTCCAGCAGGTATGCCCATTGACGGGGCACAGATGTTTACCTTGATCCAGGGCATGGTAGATGTCCAGAGAGTGACAGCAGAAGCTCAACAAGTTCAAACTGAGGCTCAGAGAGTGCAGGCAGAGGCACACCAAGCGCAGACTAAACTGATGAGAGAAAGCATGGAGAACGCTCACCATATGGCACTACAGGTAGTTGAGAGAGTTGCCTAGCAGTATCCTGGCCAGTAGCAATAGTAGAGACCAGGCACGATAGTTAATTTCAAGAGGATGATGCCTCAAGAGTTCAAAGGTACCGAGGGGATACTCTACGCAGACGACTGGCTAGAGGATATAGAAAGGAACTTACGTTTGGCACAGATTCTGGAGATTCTTTATATCAAGGCCGCTGAAAGTCAGATATTTGATATCGCGTTGACGTGGTATCATACAGAACCAAGACTCACTAACGAAGGACTTACTTGGGAGACCTTCAAGGAGCTCTTCAAGGAGAAATTCTTTCCTGACGTAGCTTTGGGAGCATTGGAAAGTCAGTTCCATGACTTAGTCCAAGGAAGCATGTTAATCGACGAATATGCCGCAGAATTTTGCCGATTGAGTCGATTCGTGCCATCGATGATTCGAGATCCAAGAGACAGAGCACGAAAATTCAGGAAGGGATTGAATAGAGAGATCAAGTCTCGTACTTCGGGATGACGCACTGCTACATTTGAGGGTATTCTGATGGATATCCAGATTGCTGAAGATGACTTGGACCTCAGACTCAAGAGAGGATGCGACACTTCTGGAGCGACATGTGGTAACACAGGACCGGCCAAGCGCCCACACTTTCAACAACAACAACAGAGGCCGTACCAGTAGCAGCATCAGCAGCATCATGCACCAGTTCGTGTTCAGCAGGATCAGCAGACTTGTCATTTCTGTAAGAAGCCAGGTCACCTTTGGGAGAGTTGTAGATTGAGGCTAGGGTATTATTTGTGCTATGGCGATGCAGGACACCGAATGAGGGATTGTCCTCTAGTTCAGCGCGCAGCTCCAAATTATAGAGATCCAGTTAGGACACCTGTGGAACCGCAGATTGCTCAGCACCCACGGAGGGACCCACCCCAGTAGGGCGAAGCATTTGTGATGACGGTCGAGGAGACCGATACTGCAGGCGATGTGTTAGCAGGTTCTGTTCTGTTCTTTCCTTCTTTCTGTTCCTTTTATGTCTGTTTGATTGATTGATTTTTTAGTACCGTAGCTTGTATCAGTGATTTTCTTGCTAGAATATAGTTAATAGTACATCCTGACAGAGACTATAATACCATGACAAAATAGACCATAAACCATACATATATTTTTCTAGATTGCATGTTGTATGACTGTAGGTAGGATTTTCCTAGACTCTGATTGTTGGGGGTTTGATCGTATCAAAAATTAATGAAGAGGTTATGACTTGACAAAGAGAGACAAGGTGCCTTAAACTTCGAGGATAAACATTAATTTAGATAAAGAGTTGAGAATTTAATATGACAGAATTGACGATCTTGTTAAAACATTAATTTTTTGGATATTAGGATATGATTGAAATTGTCATTTGAGGAGTTTAAGCAGATTATCATCATATTTATTGGACTGCAAGATATTAAGATATAAATTAAATATGGTATTTAAAAAGATTTTATAAGTATTACATCATCGAGTTATTATGTGGAAAAAAAAAGATCGAGGAATAAGACCACTAATAGATTAGAGTTGAATTCAAATTTTTGGGATGAGATTCAATTTTATGTTAGTTAGTATATTATTGTGACCTAGACAGCGTTCTACCGCCGATACTGCGGCATAGGCTGGACGTACCCATGCACTCGTGCCCCTATACCGGGTGCGGGTCGTGACATATTGCGCGAGGAGGTTCTTTAGGAGGCGCATCAATCGTAGTACTCTATACATCCATGTGCCAACAAGATGTATAGAGATCTGAGGGAGCATGTATGGTGGTATGGTATAAAGCAGGAGGTAGCGCACTTTGTATTCAGATATTTAGTGTGCCAGCAGGTAAAGGCAGAGAGGTAGAGGCCAGGTGGTTTAATTCTCCTTTACCCATTTCAGAGTAGAAGTGAGAGCATGTTACTATGGATTTTATTTCAGGGCTTTCGCGTTCTCTAGGAGGAAAAGATGCGATTTGGGTCATCGTAGACAGGTTGACCAAATCAGCCCACTTCTTGCCATTCAAAGTGGGTACATCTACGGAAAAGCTAGCAGAGATGTATATGCGATAGATTGTCAGATTACACAGAGTTTCTATGATTATCGTCTCAGCTCAAGATAGTTTCTTTACATCCCACTTATGGAGGAGTTTGCAGGCTAGCTTAGGCACCCAGCAAAAGTTCAGTTCCGCATATCATCCCCAGACAGACGGACAGTCTGAGAGGACTATTCAGACTCTCGAGGATATGCTTCACACTTGTGTTTTAGATTTCAGAGGCTCTTGGGAGGATCATCTTCAGCTGGTAGAGTTTTCTTACAACAACAACTATCAGGCCAGTATCGAGATGTCACCATTCGAGGCTTTATATGGACGGAGATGTCGCACTCCTCTATCTTGGGATGATGTTGGTGAGAGATTCTTGTTGGGACCGGAGATGATTGTGGATGCAACTGAGAATATGAAGCTTATCAAGGATAGACTTTGGGTGGCGCAGGACAAACAGCGGTATTGGATCGATAGCCACCAGAGACCTTTAGAGTTTGAGGTATAGATTTATTTGTATTGCTTGTGATTGCTTTATTTTATGTTGGGTGTTAATATTGTGTTTTGTTCTAGTTTGGAGATATGGTGTTCTTACAAATTTCTCTGACACGGGGCATAATTCATTTTGGTAGAAGCGGAAAGCTTAGCCTATGGTACATCGGACCCTTCGGTGTTCTTCCGAGGGTTGATATAGTGGCATATAAACTAGACTTGTCGTTTGTACTAGAAGGAGTATATGATGTGTTCCATGTGTCACAGTTGAGATGATGTATGGCAGATCCTAGCAATGTATTGGATCACTTAGAGATCGAGGTGGGTCCGACTCTTAGCTACCCCGAGAAGTAGAAGAGATTCTAGATCGCAGGAAGAAGGTGCTGCAAAACCAGACGATTCCCTTGTTACGCATCGCGTGGAGGCATCACTCTCCGGGAGAGTCTACCTGGGAGAGGGAAGCCGAGATACACGAGCGGTACCCTTATCTCTTTGAGCCGTGAGGTATCATTCTTTCTTTCTTGCTGTGATTACTTGTTGTAGTTATAGGTCTTTCCTTAAATTTCGAGGACAAAATTTTTCTAAGGAGGGTATACTTGTCACTACCACATTTCTAGATGAGAAAATTTTTGTTATTTAGCATATTTATTGTTTAGTAATTAAATATTATATATTGTGCTACTAATTAATTATATTATGTTATCCTATTTAATTATTTGATTAGTGGGCTAGCTTATGTTTACTTGGACTTAACATTAGTGGACCTAGTTAGGAATAAAACTCCCCTATTTTCAGTAAATCCTAGACTAAGACTCCCCTCGAGACTTGAGATGGGTCTTCTTTCTTTCCCGGAATAGTCCTCCTCGCAACTAAAGTACTTCTTTCCCTAAACGATATATGCCTTATATTATAGGCTCTATTATAATATCATGACACAATTGAGCCAAACATTAGACTAGGCTCATTAGACCCATTCCCTTAATTAATTAAGAAAATTAGATTAGTTTTATGTAGAATTAGAAGCTTCCTAATATAGCCCTCCCTAATTAAACCTCATGGCTAACTAGTAGGGGTGTATTAGATATTACACATTACTTGGAGAAAGGGGAAAGGAGGCCAGCCACTATAGAGAGTCTCACTCTCTCTCCTCTCATTAGTTTATTTTATTATAGATCTTCAATTGTGTCATTCTCCAAATTGACTCATTCTTCCACCAAATTTAATCCAATTCACTCTCACTCACTCTTAATTACATCATCTAAGGAGCACTGGAGCTTGGATTGCAAGAAGCACTTGAAGGAGAAGGAATTGACAAGGAGATTGTGTCATAATTGTATCTATTGAGCATTTCATTGGGAATACATCTTCCAATAGATAAATTCTAAATCCACCCCTTAACTTAGACTCTAATTCATATATTTAACCATTAAGAATCATCCATTAGCTTAGGACTACCCATAGGATCAAGAACTATGTTCTTATGACTTATATTATAAATTTTACATGGTAATTTGTATCCAATTAAGGAAAATTTTGAGATTAACACATCAAGTCTGTGTGTTATGAGACCAATTAGATCTAATTACACTTAGATCGAGGTTGTGAAACTAGATACGAATCCACAATTGGACACGAGCAGGACGTATCATAGTATCTTATGATACGGTGTGATACAAAATTTATTTTGGGTTTTTTTATTAATTCTCTTTAATTACTATTGTAACAAGTTGCATTAGTTATGAAATAGTGTATTTGATATGTAGGAATGATTATTGTGGTGTATTAGAGATTTTTGGTATTCCAATTGAGTATGTATCATAGTGTATTATATATTACATGCCTAGTATTTGACTTAATATCTTGTCTCTGTGTGTGTGTGTGTGTGTGTGTGTGTGTGTGTGTGTGTGTGTGTGTGTGTGTTATTTTGGAGTGATCAAGTGACTGTGTGAGAAGTGTGTATTTGGGTGTGTCTGGGTTGAAGAGGGGGAGGATATATAGTAGTGTATACAACACTAAGTATCAGTCTTTAGTGAGGGGAGGAGGTAAACTGCTCGATAGCAGTGGTATGAGTATTCATCTATGTACAAATGGAAGAGGGAACAGATATAGAGCTCGGGTTAGTTATATAAGAGAGCTTGACAATAAGGTCGACTGTGTAACAGTCATGAAGAAGTGAGAGGGGTGTTTAGTTTGTGATATGGGGTCATTGCTGCAGGCAATTAAGGGTGCACAATAGGTAGTAGAGCAATAATAGTTATTGATATGTCAGCAGTTGATGCTGAGCTTCGAGCAGCAACATTTGCAATATAGTATTCAATGGTGTTCAGTGAACTGAAGAAGTATCAGCATGGGGGTTTAGTAGCAGCAGCAATAGGGGGCCTCCGCGATCCAACGGTTGGAAGTGACGGGACTCCCGTGGGACTCCGGGAGCGGGATTCCGGATGCGCTCCCTATATATATATATATATATATATATATATATATATATATATATATATATATATATATATATATATATATATATATATATATAAACACTAAAGTAATTACTTTGATTTCTAGAGAAATTAGAGAGGCAGGACTACAAGTCGAAAACCCCATTAGTATTTTCCTCTACCATGAAAATTAAAAATGAGTGAAAATACACACATAAGACACGACAAAAGAAAAATTAATTTGACGCCAGAGTGACAAAATCGTCAAAAGTAGGACAAAACCGTCAAATTTAATTTCTACAGAAATTAGAGAGGCGGGATTACAAGTCGAAAACCCCATTAGTATTTTCCTCTACCATGAAAATTAAAAATGAGTGAAAATTCACACATAAGACACGACAAAAGAAAAATTAATTTGATGACAGAGGACAAAATTGTCAAAAGTAGGACATCCGTCAACTTTAGGGGTTGATAGGTTTGTTATAAGTATTGTCGTTGTAATTGGGTTTACAATATTTTTACCCATTTTAACATTTTTTTGTAAATGGTGATACCCCATTTACTACAGCTTTTGTTGTAGCTAAAGTGACTACAATGCTAATAGGCAACCAAACAACCCCTTACTGGTGATCCATTATTGTCCTTAATCGAGCTTTTATGACTAATTTTCTTACTAAGGGTTCATTTGGATTACACATACATTACATCTTGTTTTCCCAAATGTCCATTTTCGAAACATCTATTGGAGTAACATTTCAAAAAATATCCATATGAACTCCGAAATGAATGATCCATTTGAAACATATCCATTCTTAGGACCTATTTGATAAACCGTAAGTAAATTTGAAATTAAATTTGAATTTATACTTTCAAAAATAAAAAATGGATATGAATTCATGTACTTTCTTGTCCTTCTAGCAGGAGACAAAGTCGTTTGGTTAAAATAAAGAAGTGAGAAGTAAAAATTAAAAGAATATATTATAATAATAATAATTATGATAATTTTTTTAATAAAAATAAATAAATAATAGTTAATATAATAATGATGATAATTATGTTATTTAATCTTATAATAATTATTTTTATTCTTTTGCTTAATCTCTTTTTTTTTCTTTTTTTTAGAAAATCATCTCTCTCTCATTCTTGTTATTGAAAAAAAAAATACATTTTGATACACAACAGCAGTCAAAAACAAATTTGACCCACCAAGCTCCAGTTCTCTCCACACAAATGCAATTTTGTTTATTGCTGCCGACTCCAGTTCTTTTCACACAAAAAAACCAAAACCAATGCCCCCCTCCTCCGCTCCCAGCCCTCCGTCCCACACCCGGCCAAACATCTCCTCTCCTCTCCCTCTACCCCCAACCTCCGCCCCATACCCGATCGTGACTCCTCCTATTTTTGCGTCCTCGACAAGATAAGGACCTCGAAATACAACCCTTGGCTCTCCTCCTCCTCCTCTTGCCATTGCTGACCTCGTCGACCAACGGCGATGGCGGCGGCTGACCACTTATTCTTCTTCTTTCTCCTGAGTTTTTTTCCCCTTTTCCAACCCAAATTTGGTGGAGGAGTGGGGATGTGGGAGAAGAAGAAATATGGTGACAAGAACTTGAGTTCGAAAATCGAAGCAAAATCCAACTCAAAATCCAGCTGCAACAAAATGGTGTAAGTGTGGAATCTTATTCTAAATCCAAATCCAAAGCAAATCCCACCCTAAATTTGGCCAACCAAACATGTTCTTAATGGACTCGCCACTTGTATTTGATATCAAATAAAATCCCTTAAGATATAAGTGCGATCCAAGTTGGTCCTTAGAGGACGTTTGATTCAAGTTTTGGAGGGTTGAGAATTATTTTAGATTCCTTACCCTTATTTAGTGTGTTTAGGATTGAAAATTGTGAGAGAATATAATAGACTTCATATTCCCATTGTTGTGGGAAAGTAAAACCCATGGCCCTCCTTAGGAATAGTTTTACTTTTCTAGGAATATTGTTTTGACAATAATATTCTTCTTTTACTTTCAAAATTTTAACTTTTATTCCAAACATGTGAATTTAGGTAATAGAAATGTTATAAAATTAATGAAAGGGTATTTGTAAACACCCAGATTTTTTAAAATTAAAATATGATTTTTTATGATTTTTTGTGATTTTTAAAATAATTAAAATAAATGTTTTTCAGGGATTAATATTTTGTGAATTAAATTAAATATTAAAATATTATGAAAATTATATTTTTGAGTATAAAATTAATAATTTGATATAGTATAATTTTTCTGGAATTTATTTGACTCAAAAACTATTTTTATAAAAATATTATTTTTTAAATAAACCAAAATAACCTGAACCGAACCAAACCAACCCTAAATAAACCAAACCCAATCTGAACCGAACCCAACCCTAGTGGGTCGGATCTAAACCCGACCCGACCCTAACCCGCCAACCCGATCCATTATTTCAATTCTACAGTAACCGAAAATTTCCCGACTATTTCGTCTCCGCGGCCGTTCGCCTCTACCGCCCAGTCGTCTTCTGCCGCGGCCGTTTCACCCGTTGCCCGCTCGCCTCCCTGCCGGTGACCCCTCGCTTCGCCTTCTGCCGTCGACCGACTTCCCACCTCCCTGCAACCGCCGTGCACTCCCTATATAAACCGACCGCCACCCCTTCCCCATCACAGCCACCGCCACTTCTCCCCTCCGGCGACGACCGTCGCTGCACCCCGAGCTTGCTGCTGCTACCCTGCCACCCCGATGATGGCGAAAGCCACCTCTTCGCCGACGACCACCACGACTTCGAGCAGCCACAGCAACCGCAGCCGACTGACCGAGCACCGTCGCGCCGCCCCGTGCACGCGCAGTACAGTCGATTATGACCCCTTGTTTTGAGTGAGTTTACTTTCTCTTCGTTTCGTCAATTTTCAAACGGCCTATTATGACATGTTCGCTGAGTGACCCTCTCGAACCCTGTACAACTAGATTGGAGTATCGTGTCCTGTGTCGGTCGAAAACCGCGACGAAAAAATAGAAAAAATAACCCAATTTTAGATTTTGGAAACTGTCCTGAACTCACAAGTTCACGACCGTTTTACGTCCAACCTGTTTATTAATTCTAAAATTAACTTGAACAGTAAATTAAACAATATAACCAAGTTTTAAACCCTATAATTAGTTTATTTTATTATGCTGTAATTTATGTTTTATTCGCGGGTAAAGTTGACCAAAATCTTGGTTTTTAAAACTCAAATTTTCTAAAATTGGGTGTGTTCCACTAAACGAGGCGACTTCATCGTGTGCGAATTACACCAAAAGGAGTGTATCGTCAATGCAGACGTGTGAGATTTTGCAAAAGTTGATTTGGATGTGCGTGCACACTGAAATCAACGCGTATCCGTCGTAATTTTTCGATATCGGGCCTATTCTGAAACTCGTCGTAACTTCGTGTGAGCTAGTCGTTTCACAACGAAACTTGCGCCATCGGATTCGTAGCGTTATGCTAGTCCTGTGACCCAAGTTTGGTTCGATTCTGAGAACGTTAACGAAATCCTGTATCGTGGGCCCTATAGCTCCACTAGACGGGCAATTTTGTGATCGGCTCATCGGAATCTAGTTTTGGATATTCCGTTGGATTCGTATCATCTTCTGGACTCGTAGATACTAAGTTTGATGAAGAGAACTTTGTCTCTGGCATATTTTTTGGTGCAAAATGAGCCACCATTGGACTCCGCTTTGACCAAAAACTGTCAATTTTGCCCCTGTGTCCAAATTAGACTTATGGGTAGTCAATCCTAGCTATTTCCTGTCTTCTGAGAGTGATGGTAATATTTATTTCTGCATCTAGAGACGTACCTGAAGATTTTGCTGTTACCGGAGCAATGGAGAAATTCAAACCCCAGGCAAGTGTACCTTGCCAAAACTTGCAGTGATTGCCTTATTATTATTTGTTTGATTATTTATGTGATGTATCTGCTCGACCTATGTAAACCCCCAGATTTTGCAAGAATATTAAAATTAGGATTTTTCATATTTTTCTGGAATTTTCTGGGAATTTTCTGAAATTAAAATCAGGGTTTTCAAATATTAAATAATTTTTAATTGTTAATAAACAATATTAAAATATCATGGAAATAATATTTTTGGGTGTAAAATGAAAAACTGGACTTAGGGTAATTTTTTTGGAATTTATTGGACCCAAGGACAGGCGTTTCTAGCTATTTGATATCTTCTGAGCATGATGGTAATGTTTATTTCAGCATCCGGAGTCATTTCTGGAATATTTCCCCGAGACTCATAACTATAATTGGATCCAAACAACAGGCAAGTACCTGCACTTCAAGTTAAATCTTTATATTGTGCTAATTAATTCCCTGCTTTACTAGTACCCTTGATGATTACACCTAGTGTTAGGAATACTGGATTTCATGTCTTGAATATTGGAGTTCATGTCTTGTTTTTCATGTCGGGTGGGAGAATACTAGAAGGCATGTAGTTTACCCTTCCTCTTATCGTATTTAAAAGCTGTTGGTACGCGACTGTACTCTCAGCCGGATCTCGATTATCCCTGTTTAATAGCCGTTTATGACGGCCGAATTAGCCTTATAAAGCCCTACATGCCAACTATGTATTCTAAAATAAACACAAGTTCACACAGATAGTTTCTGGATCTTGTTATAGTTCTTGCTGACTGTAGTAGTTTCATTTCCTGTCTCATTTATTTCTGCTTTCTCATATTCCTGTTTATAGCATTAACTCTGAGATATTGTTGTTTCTTTTATACATATTCTCAATATGATACTCAATCTAATTGTCATAAATATTTAGTTTAATCTTATTGTGCACTGTGTACTTTGCTCCTTTCCTGACTGGATCCGTTGCTTTAGGCGATAATGAGGACCTTGCCCCTACATATTATGGTCCCTATGAGGGTACAAATGATACTTATGAGGAGCCAGATCCCACCCAGGAGACCCCTGCTGCAGAGTAGATAGCAGTAGTTATTTTATTTTCTTGCTCTTTATCTTAGTAATCGGGTTTGTCCCCGATTTAACTTCTGGTTTTGTAATAACTCTGGATCTGATTGTCACTTTCTGGTTATAAAATCTCAGCATTTCCTTTCATTCCTTGTCTATTTAATTACTGTGAATGAGCTAGTGTTAATTTAACTGTGGAGATGCCCTAGACAGCGTACTACCGCCGACACTGCGGCGTAGGCTGGACGTACCCACGCACTCGTGCCCGAATTTTCGGGTGCGGGTTGTGAGAACCTAGGACCGTGTGACGTTGCTTAGCGTCCAAATAATATTCGGGTGTCGATGCCGTACGCGGAGTCGTGTAACATAACTTAGAGAGTTGATATCACGATCCTATATTTTCGTGCTTGCTTTATCAAGTACGTCATACCATAGGACACCTGACACTATTCATGAGACAGAATCTTTCTTGAGTTATTCATGCTGATTCTGTATAGGATTACAGGATTTGTGAGATATGACTTGTATTATACATAAATATTATTATGACTGGCTGCATTAGTTAGAGGTCGTGATCTTGCGTGTTATGGACATGAGGCATCGTGGACATGAGACGTCGTGATCATGAGACGTGTGATTACATTGGGTGGGGGGAGACACACAGGCTACAGGCTGATTATATATATATATATTTATTATTACAGTGTCATAGCCTCTACATCAGAGCTAGGCCCACTATATGATATCACTGCTATAGGCTCCCCGATACAGAGCTTGTAGTGGTCTCAGCCTGAGTACTAGTGATGCTCTCATATGCATATCACATAGTTGGTTACATAGTTTGCCCTGCTGTTATATATTTATATACTGTATTTATTTGGCTTGAGTTATTTTTGTACCTTGCTATGTCCCCTGAGGACCTGGATCCGGATTATATCCCCAAGTATAGCAGAGGAGATCTACCCCGAGGTATACGGGACAGGTGTGGATACTGGAGCAGTACCAGCACCAGAGGATGAAGTGATGCCAGAAGATTTCTCCTGAGTATTTTTGTTATATACTCAGTTATTTCTGTTTCTTGATACTCTATTTTCTGTCTCATGGATTACTGTATTAAACTCATTATCGGGTTGTTCCCCAAAACTTTTTATTGAGACTTGTTGGTTTATATTCATCTTGATTATTCTGACATTTGAATTATGTTTATCTTCTGTGGATGAGATTAGAATTAGAATGCGACATGTATCGTAGACCATTAGATTGTTTTACAACTTAAGTACACTCTAACTGGTCCATTAAATTGGGTTTGCCCATTGGAGTGTGCTGCTGGCCATTGCCACGTGGCTAGTCCCTCGGTATTTTAAGACTGGACATGACATGGTTTTTTTGGTGGCCCATGCAAGACTACGACTAAGGTCTATAACTAAGGTCTACGACTATGTTGTTTCAGTTTCAACTAAGGAATTGAGCAAGCCTGCAAATTATGATTATGATAAATTATAGGATCTCATCCACTTGATTGAATCGTTCTTAATCTCTATATCGGATTCGAATTAATCTATTGACTTGCATCATGCCTTAATTCCTCTGTGCGCCTTTTATAGTTTATTTTGGATGTAGAGTAATAGATCCACAAGCCGGAGACGAGACTCCTACAGGAATACCACAAGTTACAGTTGTCACCTACGACGATGAAGTGACACCAGTGGGTGGACATAAATCAGATCAATAAAGCAATCAAGCAGATCAACACGCCTCGAGGTTCCAGCGAGACGACATTCCACCACCTCCACAGTTTACTCCACTGATGCCTATTTTTCCACCAGGATAGCCTATAGAAGGTCAACGGATGTTCCAAATATTCTACGCAATGATGCAAGCCCAACAAAAGGTTCATCAAGAGGCCCAGCTGTCCCGCCCCAGTCCCAAAATACGTAGAACTAGAACACGTAAGCATGCCAGCCGCATGGTTATGGCACTCCAATATATAGAAACCATAACGCATATGTACGCTATAATATGAATATCAAATCCACAAGTGATATAAATCTATCACAAGTCACAGGGTATAACTAAATCTCATCCATAAAAATCAAATATAAATAAATGACCAATATCTATGAAACTAGATCTCAATACAAAGTATCTAAAGATGACAATCGGATGGAAACAAATCCACTGCCGAACTAGAATATAAAAGTACAACACAACAAACACAATATAAGAATAACAACTAACAATTACGGGGCTCGAAGAGGAGACCTCCTCAAAAATATAAATACCAGTCCGGATCTGCGCTCCTGCGAATACTCATGAACATCTACACCTGGAAAGGGACCAGGTCCTTAGAGGGACATAACAAGATACATAGAAGCATGCCAATAAAGTACTGAAATAAATATCCAATGGGGTTGCCTAACCGTCTAAGTGAATGCAGTTTAAGAATAACTTTCTAACAAGTGGGCTATCTGGCTAAAAATAGGATTGGCGTGACTCTCTCGGAGAATCAGGGGCCTACATAGCATATCGTCTTTTGAACGGCAGAGGCCGCCTGATAATATATAATATATAGGGTCATCACTACCCGTATCTCCAGCGGAGCTTCCGGGTTACAGAAGAAAAAAGTGCAAAGGAGCCCAAATGTCGTACTTGTTGTTTCCCCCACCCTATGCTCTAAGCATGTCACATCCATGATACGATTTGGTTCATAGCCTATCTTTAGTACAATAGCCCAACCCTGCAACCAAACAAGGACAAGGATTGGACCACCGTACTACAATAGGCTATGTCCATGACTACTAATAACTGCTAAGTCTCCTAGCATGCAAAGTTTCTATCAGCAGTTATCCCTAACGCATGGCTCATACGTACAGAAGGCCAGACCTGTCATGCAGTCCATGATCTATATGAGACTCACACTCGTGTAACAACTGTGTTACGGTCAATAAAACCTAATGATGCTTCATGGTAATGGGGGTGGTCTCATAAACAAGGTCAATGCATATACATAATAAAAACAATCACGACGACACCGTCGTTGCACCAAAGTTTCCTGGACGAGTATTTTATATAACAATTAAAATATATGAACTAATGACAGAAAATAAAGATGCATGCAACATATGGAATATGAATAACAGTACAATGGCAAGTTATACTTGCCTGGCAAGAAAGCTGCAAAATGTAACGTCCAGATGTCAACACCAAGAGTCAGAAACTACGGCCTCAGAATGAATGTCTCCGAATGCTGAAATAAACATCACCAACGTTGCCAGAATAAGCAAAAATAGCTAGAAAATACTACTCTTTCGTCCAATTTGGACACAGGGGCAAGTCGGAAATTTCGGGTCAAAGTGGGGTCTACGTGTGGCCTACTGTGCACCGAAAAGCGTGTCAGGGGTAACGGTCTCTAAATAGAACAAATTATAGGTCAAACAAACTCTAAATGTCAGTACGAACTCAACGGTATGTCCAAATGTGGATTCCGGTGAGCCGAACACAATTTCGCCCAAAAAGTCAACCGTGGGGCCCGCCAATAGGCGACTTGGTCAACTGTCATAGAATTATGTGAAACTTGGGTCACAGGACCAGCGCGATACCACGAGTTCAATGGATCAAGTTTCATCGCATTCTGACGGACGTGCACTAAATGGCGCGGGATTTTGCACAAGTCGCAATACGGGAAAATTTTACGGATACGGGCTAATTTCGACACGCACACGCGTCCAAATCAGTTTTTGTGAAAGCCCATACGTCTGGGTATACCGTGTGCACCTTTTGGTACACTTGGTACACGACGGGGCGGTCCCGTTTGGCGGGGGGCGCTACGTATCTTAAATTTTGAAAGTTGTAAAAAGTATGTTTTCCTGATTTTTAACCTATTTTAATTCTGCATATAACGCCTAATAAAATAATGTAATTGACAAAAAATAATTTAGATTAGGTGGTCTTCGCATAGCAAGAAGAAAAACCTAATTCGGATCTCTGTGGTGGGAGATACGAGTCCGTGAACATGGGTCATCGCAACAGAATTTCTGAATTTAAAAGTGGTCATTTTTCCTTAAGTTGGCATCATTTTTTTTACCTAGTTTTGTGCGATGTTCGAGGTAAACTAATGTACAGAAATGGAAGGGGGATAGGTCGAGAATATACCGGTGAAGACGGGATCGAGTTTGCTCGAGCGAGGAGACGAAAAACAGGGCATGAACACAGGTACGCCGCAGTTCAAAATCTGTCACGGCGCGTTGGAATCGCGAACGTCGGCCGTGCGGTGGTCGCGGGCGGCTCCGGCGGTGCTGGCTGGCTGGGCGGCGCGGCGGACTTGGAGGTTTCAAGATGGAGAGATAGGTTTTAAGGTTAGGGTTTACAATGGATTTATATATATATATATATATAGCGTCGGGGGGGGGGGGGTTTGTTCTCATCCGCGTGGGGGGTCGATGGCTTGGCAGTTGTTGCTGCTGCTATTATTTCTTAAGGGGTGAGCGGGCCGGGGGGTAGGTTTTTAATTAATCTCTAATATTTTTTCTATTTCTTTTATTTATTTCTAATTTCTTTTCTTTTCTATTTCCTTTTTAATAAATCTTGTATATATATATATATATATATATATATATATATATATATATATATATATATATATATATATATATATATATATATATAGAGAGAGAGAGAGAGAGAGAGAAAATTCTGGAAATTATATTAGTGCATATCATTAAGCTGTCAACTGTCCATAGGGTCTCCTACATGGAATAAATTATAAAAAATTTATAATTGCTCCATAAATCCCTAATTGCACAAATACCTAGAAATAAAAATTAAATAAATTATATTTCCTCTAATTAGCTAATAATTATTATAATTCAATTAAATAATTAATTAAAAAGATTAATACGGTTTTTAAAAATAGGTGTTTTACATTCTACCCAACTTATAAAAATTTTGTCCTCGAAATTAAAACTAAGCCACAATAGAAAGTCAAGGATGGTATAAGGTAGAGATTTGCAGCTTATTCCGTACCTTCCTCCATTCTAACCTCCATGATTTTTCAATTGTCATGGGAATGTTTGGAGGGCTAAAATTTGTATTATAAAATACAATGCTAGATTTAAATGAGGGGCGATGTTGCGCGTTGCACATTCCAAAGATCATGGGAAAAAATTCATATGAACAAAAAATGGGTTTCTTCATGTGTCATGTCCAATGGTGTGGACACCTCAATGCACCTTTGCATAAAAGTA
The DNA here is from genome assembly GCA_036927795.1 of Iris macrosiphon. NCBI lineage: Eukaryota > Viridiplantae > Streptophyta > Magnoliopsida > Asparagales > Iridaceae > Iris > Iris macrosiphon. Next base: position 94,259,411 of record JAYESA010000010.1, on the reverse strand, counting down.
CCTAACAATTGGAAAATTGCACAAAGATGAAAATTATGTTAAATTAATTAAAATTAATGCGTATGGTGTTCTTGAATTAATTAAAAGTACATGGGGATAAAATAAGGTAGGACACAAGTATCATGGACATAGAGGGCTCGGGATAGGATATTATCAAAAATTGGGTTGCACGAAATGGGTCAAGATTGTGTCTCCAAATTTCGATTGGAACGCACAAGGATACAAGTTATAATTAATTTAGAATTAAGAAATAACGTTCGCGACGAATGTTGTGCGACTAAAATGTAGCATAAGGGAGCTTAATTATAAGTTACACAAAGGTCAGAATATATGGCGGACATGTCTAGGACAAAAATGTGAAATTTGTAGGTAGACAATGGCTAGTGTAGTACTCCAATTATCGAAGCAACGGTAAGGTGTACTATATGATATTGTATAATTAAATTAAATATTCTGTTCTATTTCTAATTGGATTCAAACTAGCCCTAGTTTCTCTTTCTAAGCCAAATAGGTCTAATTTTGGATGAGGGGGTTTACAATCTACCCAGCTTAAAAACAATTTCATCCACGAGATTAAAATAAGGCATAATTTGTTAACTCCTTCACATTCGCATATAAGGCAAGTCAATCGCAATCTCTTCCAAAATTTAAAATTTATTCAAATCCATCGCAATCACTTTCAAAATTAAGGTAACCTCTGTTTAATCAAAATTTAACATATTGTAATCTCTTCTCAATTTGTCAAATCATCAGCATCTAAATCTAGTTCAAATTTATATGACATCCCACATCAAAATTTATATTGCAATCTCCAACTATCATAGTCTTCTCTAGAAAATAATTCTAATCAAATATTATTCTAAATTTTTACTTAAGAAATTCGTACTCTTCAAATTTTAGTTTCAATTTAAATCCTCAATATTTCAAATAGGTAATCCAGTAATCAAAATATAACTTTTAATTCAAATCATCAAATTATAAAATTTTATATCTACTTCACCAATTGTTTAAGCCTAGAATTCTATATTTATCCTCAAGGTTTAAATCGATGATTCAATCTTCAACATTCAAACTTTAAATCATGTTCTAAAAGTATAAATATTTGGTCATCACTATCAAGATTTTAAAATTCATTAAGTCCTCATCATCTTAGTCATTCTTAAAAATTCCTAAAATTAAAATGACTTAAATCTCTTAATTTAATCTTACTTGATCACTTGATCACAATCAAAGAATCACCTCAAGTTGATAATGCGACTTCTACCCAACTTAGAATTCACCCATCTATCACATAAGGCTATACATTTAAGAAATCTTCCTCAAATTATTTAATCATGTTATTCAATCCTCAAAAATTTTAACACCAATTATATCACATATGATGTCCTTAATCAATTATAAAAGATAGACACCAAATAATATGATTGGTCTATGGGGTATATCTAGTACTATCTGTATATCAAACTTATACCAAGCACGAGGTTTCGTCTTTCCGAAATAAGGGGCGACGGAAAACAATAATGAAGAGTTCAAGGGAACGGTAATAGAATAGAAGTATGGGGATCAAGGCATTTTAAAGAATTCAATTGGGAATAGTCATGGCGGTTGTTGATTGAAATCCTATTTTGGTAATTCTTATTCACATGCTCGTATCAGTACAGTTATGTAACCGATACGATATGCCAGACATGTCTAGGGGCAAGTATATTCGTCTACTAGTCAACTATGTATCTCCATCCATGCAAAGTAGTATTACGAAGGGCGAACCAAGTGTACTAAGGTTGTCCAGACCGTAATACATTGGTTCTGATTAGACAATTGTATCATTATGTGGTTGATCAGGCCCCAATAACACATATGTCATAAACAAGCTCGATAAAAGGATAAGCTTGCAAAAACTAGGCTATAATAGCAGCATAAGTCGAGGTAGTTTAGAAAATATAAATACGCTGGATTATGATGAAAGAGGGTACAAAATAGTTCAATTGCACAAAGAAGATAAGACTCTACAATCTCTACAGTTGTCATACTAATTCCTTGTCTAGGTTGCTAGTCGACAAAATAGGGGTATGGACTTCTAAGTTCTAAAGTTTGAATAAACATTATCTTCTTATGCAAGTCTATAGTTAATGTCATTCAGTTATACTTCTATAATAGGTCAAAAGACTATGTGATACTAGGTTGTGTGGCAAACTACCCAACTTAAAATAATTAACTAATATTGTGACAGTCTTAAGGGAATCTATAAAATAACCTTGCACTTGTAAATAAAGCAGAAACTCTTATTAGGGTATATGAGGAAAGATCTTGGTAATCATTAAGGTCTCCTATTGCATTATATAGGTAAGGGTCACCTTAAGTCTTAATCATAGTGCTCATAGAACATGTGTCAATAGTAAGAATAAAAAAGTTACTGGCCTTTAAGTGAGAGGACATATAACTCGTATCGAGGTGTGGTACAAGTTACGCGATTTAAAACTAAGGGATAATCATAAAATTATAATCTAAATGATACTCAACTATCAAGTTCTAACTACCAATCACATAATTAAAAATTCATGATTATAACTATAATCCTAGCAAGCTATATATCCTAACATAGAATAAAATCACTTGGTCTATAATCAGAGGTGTCAAGTGGCACGAGTTGAAAGGTGAAGAATAGAAAAACATAATTAGTCATCGCATATTTCGCGAGTGCTAAGTTTTCAGAGGAACAAGATATGAATTTAAAATAGAGGGACTCTAGATAATATCATGGTTTCTTAAGAAAATGGGGTATGCTAATCACTATGTCCAAGGTATGATCAACGGAGATGTTATATTTATTCCTCTTGGCTTCCTAAGGTACTGTTATGGTAATATCAAGACAAGGATCTAAGTTTATAGTTCTCAAATACTATCTCACTATAAAAGTTAGATTTAGTCCTAATGTTGAATTTTGGTTTTCTATTGGTTCCTCAATACTAGGGTCAAACATTATGGTAAAATCTCTAACTCACTCTAGTAGTGTCTATACTACTCTCAAGTCATTCATAAATACATCGAGGGATAATGGTAAACCAATCTATAGATAAGGGACGGTAGGGTTCATTAGGTATTCGGATCTTAGTGCTGTGTCAACGCTCTAGTTGTATTCTTGGTAGGATTATTACCCTAATTATCATCCTAGTAACAGGGGTTCCTATACTCTAGGAGAAGGCTATACTCAAGGAACTATTAGGGAGGTACAGGAATCAAGCGGATGCAATTATTCAAATAGAACAGATATAAGAAAGATAAATCATAGTCAATTGTGGATGAGATCTTATACTCTATTCCTAGGTGCAGGCTTGCTTAGCCTATATCCTATATCCTATCGCAGGCTCGCAGTAGTACAACTAAATTGTCGCACTACCATGACATCACATACTTTGTGAAGCTGGACCTGCATGGGTCACCACCAAAAATGTGCCACGACCCGCACCCGGTGTAAGGGTACAAGTCGAAAACAACACCCAGCCTACGCCGTAGAATCGGCGGTAGAACGCTGTATAGATATCTATCTAACAATATAATGAACCACCAATAACGATAATATACTCAATAATAGAACTAAGATGGAAAGCACGAATCAGATAAAGAATAGAGTATTCACAATACAACTCATGAGTCTAAAATAATACATCAATGAGTCTGAAGAAATAACAGAATAAGCTGGAGATGAATCCAGTACAAAAGAATAGTACGAAGCTACAACTCCTTGGTCAACTGTCTCAGTTAGGATAAGTCCCTCCTGAGCCAGGGTCTCAGAATCTAAACCCACAATATCCTGGGGTCCATAATAGGTAGGGTACCACTCCTCAATGTCATTTGGAAAAATATATCCAGTCAGAAAAGGAGCAGAGTACATCTCTAACAGCAGTTCTAATCAATGATAAAAACTATGTAACAATAAATAACTATGGATAAACAAGATGCACAATAGATACAAGATATATATATACAATAAGGAAATACTGGAAATAAATACAATAATGAACAATATGCCAATGAAACAATAATACTAATGACTAAGTGTGTGAGTACTAGCTTAACATATGATCGGCTTGGGCAAGATGCAATGCGGCCTGGCTAATCATACGTGCGGTGTATGATCAACACTATTTAGTAATCAGTACTTGATACAATAGGGATATTGATCACATATCTATACTAATACTCCTCACCCCCGACTGGTATAATAGATCCAACCACGGTATGTTATGGCACGAGATTCCCTAAGAAGATAGCTAGTCTTCCCGAGAATCGGTGTCTGTACATGTACAAGATAACAAATAAAACAATACTTGCACCATATACACCATATACAAAAGAATAACATCTCATGACGAGATCCGGATATACCAATCCGTGTAACCATAGTGTCAAGAGAACATGGATATCTACACTAGATACAATAAACATAGAGGATATCATAAATGAGAAACTATCAGAGAATGTACTCGCCTGAAGTCCAATGAATAGTCTCATAGATGTCTGACACGGTGCCTCGAAGACCTAGATATGGAATACAACATCAATACAAGGTTCCGAAAAGAGAATAAGTTAACCTAGTCAACTTCTAGGCCAATAAGTTAATTCTAAGTCAAAAAGTCAACTATGGTCAACTAGGGTCAACTATGGTCAAACCAAGGTCAACTATCTATTTCTAGGTTGCACAAGTCTAACACAAAAATCTTGGGTCAAGATATTAAAATCTAAGTCATAAAAATCATATCTTAAAATATTAGGATACCGTATCTCCGGATACGTAAATTCCAAGGTAACATCACAATACATATATATCAAACAATTATGTATAATAATATAGAATATTAATTTACACATTAAATAGGTACCATAGTTTTGAACCAACTTGGTATCCCAACAATAACCACAATCTTGATACCCAAACCCCGTATCTTGAGTATCCCTATTTACCTTGGTCTCCTCAACGTAATACTCAATACCTCGATATAATAATTACCCTCATATATAATATATAAATACATACTAATATTATACATATAAGGAATATAGCAATAATAGTATATTATCTCAATATTAATACATATATATATATATATATATATATATATATATAAGTATATAAACACATATATATAAATATACCTATCTGTCGCTGAAAACTGTGTTGAAGAACACAAATACACTGATACCAGACTTTTAGTGACAGTTCTGGCTGTCACTGAAGCCGCCGTCGATGCTACTGTTGGAATTCTACACTGCTGCTGCTGCTTTGGTGACGGTTTACAACCGTCACCACTCCCACTGTCGCCAATGCTACTATTTCCTGCCGCTGCTACTGCTATTAATGACAATGGCGGCTATCATTAAATGTTGCCGCCACTGCTACAGCGGCTGTTGCTGAATCCGCTGCTATTAATGACAGCAGCTCTGTCATTAATCCATGCCGCTAAAAAACAGTAATATATATATATATATATATATATATATATATATATATATATATATATATATATATATATATATATATATAACCCAACTATATATATATATATATATATATATATATATATATATATATATATATATATATATATATATATATATATATATATATATATATATATATATATATAATGCATGTAGAAGAAAGCTACATAATATATATATATATTCTATTAGTACATATATAGTACATAGATCTATGATACAATAAACACTATAATAAATATACATAATACATATATAATAATATCTATATAATTATAACTCAAGAATTAAAAGTACAAATAATTAGATCTACACATACATATACAACAAATGGAGAGTATCACACCGTATCCCACTAGATCTAGGATACGCATGCGACACGAGTCCACCACACATCCAATTGCACCCCGAAGGACACACACAAGTCACATATAATATTTATGAGCAAAACAATGTATCGAATGTAGATCTACGTGTCCGTGTCAAAATATGACATGTACAAAGTCCCGTGTCGAAGAAAAAATCTCCAAAACAACACGTATCACCAAATTATTGGAATACGACCTACACGTACCCAATTATGGATACGACACTAGCCCCAAATACATAAACATATGCCAAATTGATCTATAGGATTAATTGACACACACAACATTTGTCATTCTCGAAATTCTCCCAAAATTGACACAAAAAGTACCATAACTTTCTCAATAGGCCTCCTATGAACACAAAACCAAATCATATGGGTAGTACATGCATATTGGTTGATTTTTCATGATTAAATCTCAGATTTATAAGTTATTTTAAGGAAAAAAAACTGAATTGTACCTATTGGGAGATGGAATCCCAATAAAACCTCCAATTGAGATGGAATTACCTCCAAATTGTAGATCCTTGCTTCCTCCTTCTAGATCCTTACTTCTTAAGTCTCTAATGGTGATTTGGGAAGGAATTGGAATGAATTTTGGTAGGGAAAATAAAGTGGAAAGAAGGAATTTGGTAGTGGAAAATTCTAGATCTAAATTTGGAAAGAAAAAGAGGAGAGAGAATTTTCCCCCTCTACTTATATAGGCCGACCCTTATTCCTCTCCCTTAAGTAATCATGTAACGTCCATTATACCCCTTGGGGCCTCTCATGAAGAAATAATTAAGGAAGGAAGCTTCTAGTCTAATGATTTAATTAATTTAATCCATCTCCTTAACAATGGGCTTTCTAAATAGGCTAAGTTTAACTAATTAATTCATGTTGGTCCATGGGTCCAAACTAAACTAATTAGGTCCACTAATACAAGTCCAAATTTAATAAATAATATCTAACAATAATTAAATAATATCACAAATAATTATTTATCAAGCACAATAATTAATTAAATAGGAAATTACTAAAATATTATTTCCTAGAAAATATGGTAGTGACAAGTCTAACCCTCCTTAAAAAAATTTATCCTCGAAATTCAAAAATAAAAATTACCCCCAGAAAATAATAGAACAGAACCAAAGAATCATAACTAACTATGAAAGAGCATAACAATGAACAGAACATAACTAAAAAATAACATACCTCAAGGCACAAACAAATATGGATAACGCTCCCGCATTTTATCCTCTCTCTCCCAGGTAGACTCCCCCGGAGAGTGATGCCTCCACGCGACGCACACCAAAGGAATAGTCTGGTTCCTCAGCACATTCTCTCTCCGATCCAGAATCTCAACTGGCTGCTCTGGATAACTAAGAGTAGGGCCCACCTCTATCTTCGAGTGATCCAATACATGACTAGGATCTGCCACGTATCGTCTCAACTGTGACACGTGAAACACGTTGTGCACTTCCTCCAATGCAGGTGGCAAGTCTAGTCTATAAGCAACTGCACCGACCTTCTCTAGAATAGTGAAAGGTCCGACGAATCATGGACTAAGCTTTCCGCCTCCACCGAAGCGAATCGTGCCTCGTGTCGGAGAAATCCTCAGAAACACCAAACCACCCACCTAGAACAAAATACCACCTTAAGAACTTAATCTATAACAAACAACCAAGAACAAACACAGAATAAAAATATAAACTATACCTCAAACTCCAAAGGTCTCCGATGGCTATCGGCCCAATGCCGCTGTCTGTCCTGCGCCACTCAAAGTCTGTCTCTGATCAACAGAACCTTCTCTGCTGCATCCACAACCATCTCTGGCCCAAGCAAAACTCTTTCTCCAACATCGTCCCAAGACAAAGGAGTGCAACACCTCCGACCGTATAGAGCTTCCAAAGGTGACATCTCTATACTGGCCTGGTAACTGTTGTTGTAAGCAAACTCTACCAAATGGAGATGGTCCTCCCAAGAACCCCCAAAATCTAGTACACAAGTGTGCAACATATTCTCGAGAGCCTGAATAGTCCTCTCTGACTGCCCATCTGTCTGGGGATGATATGCAGTACTGAACTTGAGCTAATTGTCCAAACTCTCCTACAAACTCCTCCAGAAGTGAGAAGTGAAACGACTATCCCGATCTGATACTATGCTGACAGGAACTCCATGTATCCTAACAATCTGCCTTACATACATCTCTACCAACTTCTTTGTAGACAAACCCACCTTGAAAGGCAAGAAGTGGGCCGACTTGGTCAACCTATCAACGATGACCCAAATTGCATCTTTTTCTCCTGGAGATCGTGGAAGTTCGGACACAAAATCTAAATTAATGTGTTTCTACTTCCACTCTGGAATGGGTAATGGCTGAAGTAAACCTCCTGGCCTCTGCCTCTCGGCTTTTACCTGCTGGCACACTAAGCATCTGGATATAAATTGTGCCACTTCCTCCTTTATGCCATACCACCACACACTCTCTCGCATATCCCGATACATTTTGTTAGCACCTGGATGCATGGAATACTGAGAACGATGCGCTTCCTGCAACACCTCCTCATGCAGCTCCCCACTAGGCATACACAATCTAACTCCATGTCTCAAAGATCCATCCTCTGCAATAGTGAAATCATCCTCCAATCCTGCTCTCACCTGAGCTTTGATACTCCTCAGAGATACATCTTTATACTGTGCTGCCTTGATCATGTCCATCAAATCTGAATGTATCTGTAATCCCCACATCTGCATAGTACAACCAGTAACAATCACCTCAATGCCCAAGCTCTCCAAGTCCTCCAACAAATATCGATCCTGTGTCAAGAACATAGCTACCGAATACCTGCTCAAAGCATCGGCAACTACATTAGCTTTCCCAGGATGATATTGCAAAGAGATATCAAAATCCTTCATCAGTTCCAACCACCGATGTTGCCTCATGTTCAACTCATTTTGCGTAAAAATGTACTTCAAGCTTTTATGGTCCGTGAAGATCTCCACACGCTCTCCGTACAAATAATGTTTCCACAACTTCAGAGCGAATATGACTGCTGCCAACTCCAAATCATGGACAGAATAGTTCTTTTCATGAGGACGCAATTGCCTGGATGCATAGGCAATCACTTTCTCATGCTGCTGAAGAACATAATCCAACCCTTTCCCCGATGCATCACTGTAAATAGTGAAACCTCCGGACACTGATGGCAACGTCAAAATAGGAGTAGACGTCAACCTCTTTTTCAACTTCTCAAAAGCAACCTGGCAATCCTCCGTCCAAACAAATTCTACATCCTTCCTAATGAGTCTGGTCATCGGCTCGGCGATCCTTGAAAAATCTTGCACAAACTTTATGTAGTAGCCTGCCAATCCTAAGAAACTCATGATCTCTGCTACCGAACTCGGAGTCTTCCAAGATTCCACTGCTGAAATCTTCTTTGGATCCACGGAAATACCATCACCAGTCACAACATGCCCCAAGAATTCTACCTTGTCAAGGAAAAACTCACACTTGGACAACTTTCCATACAGCTTCTCCTTTCTCAGCACATCCAACACAATCCTCAAATGCTCCTCATGCTCCTCCGGTGTCCTCGAGTATATGAGTATGTCGTCGATGAACACCACCACGAACTTGTCAAGGTACTGGTGGAACACCTTGTTCATCAAGTTCATAAATACTGTCGGTGCATTAGTCAAACCAAACGGTATCACCATAAACTCGTACTGACCATACCGAGTCCTAAAAGCAGTCTTCGGTATGTTCTCCGGCTTTACCTTCACCTGATGGTAGCCTAATCTCAAATCTATCCTAGAAAACACCTTCACACCACTTAACTGATCAAACAGATCATCAATCCGTGGTAAAGGATACTTATTCTTGATAGTGAGATTATTCAAAGCCCTGTAATCAATGCACATGTGCACCAATCCATCCTTCTTCGGTACAAACAATATCGGGCTCCCTATGGTGAAGAACTCGATCTGATAAACCCTTTATCCTGTAATTCGTCCACCTGCTTCTTCAACTCGACCAGCTTGCTGTTGTTTACTCTATAGACATGTTGCAAAATTGGTTCTGCACCTGGCACCAAGTCTATAGAAAATTTAATATCTCGATCTGGCGGCAATCTTGGCAATTTCTTAGGAAACACATCCAAAAATTCTGCTATCAACGGATGTGGCAACTCCTTGTCTTCTACCATAGCTCCACAAATAATGCTTTCTCCCTGCTCTGCAGCTCCTCTAGCAAACTCGAACTCTGGCTCTCCTGGCGGACCAAACAAAATTCTACCTCCTCTACAATCTATGCTAGCACGGTGCCTACTCAACCAATCCAGCCCGAGTATAATGTCGTAGCTCGAAAGTTGCATTATAAGTAGACATGCACTCAACTTTCGGCCTCCCAAAGTAACTCTCCGATCCTTGCAAATATTATTAACCAGGATAATGCCTCCCCCGGTCATGATCTTGCAAGTCCTAAGCAAAGACTCAGCTACCAAACCATGCTTCAGAGCAAAAGAAACAGATACAAAACTATGGGAAGCACCACTATCAAATAAAGCTAAAGCTGGAATGGAATCAAGAATAATAGAACCTGCGATAACATCTCCGGTGGGTTCATCCTCCTCGACGGTCATAGCAAATGCTCGTCCCTGCCGAGCACCTCCCTGCTGCTGATGCTGGACAAAACGCTGATGCTGTGTCGGAAGTGGTCCCCTCGGCTGTGCTGCAGGTGGTCTTGTCTGTGCCCTCGGAGCTGGAGCTGCTCCCTGAACTGTACGACGAGGACACTCCCTCAATTGATGCCCTTCAGTACCATAATACAAACAAACTCCCAACCTCCTCCTACAAATTTCCCAGATATGGTCGGGCTTCTTGCAGTAGTTGCATGGAGCTTGTTGTAACTGTCTCTGCTGCTGAGGTGCCTGGTGAAAAGATACTCTAGTTGGAGTCTAGTTCTGCTGTGGCTGCTGGAAAGGTCTGGACTGAAAATGAGGACGTTTGGCAGATATTGCACTACCGTTGGCCCCCAGAAAAGAATCACGGTCTCTCTTGGGCTTCAAACCCAACTCTCGCTCAACCTTATGTGCCTCCGCAAGTATCTCCGAGTATGTCTCATAAAAAGATGGAATGAGAATCTTCACTTCCCAATTTAGACCCTCACGGAAACGAATAGCTCGAACCTCCGGCTCTCTCACCAGATACTCTGCAAATCTGCTCAACCTGCCAAACTCTGCAGCGTACTCCTCCACAGACATGCTCCCCTGAATGAGACTCTCAAACTGTCTCCCCAAGTCTAGCCTGTCTGCCCAGGCGAAAAACTTTCTCTTGAAAAGGTCCTTGAATACCTTCCAAGATTGTCCTGCATCAACCAGAACTGGCTCATTCCTGAACCAAGTGCGAGCGACGTCGAACAGTTGAAGTCCTACCACCTCAACCTTCAAATCCTCAGAAAGACGGGACACTCTCATAAGACGCTCAATGTCCTCGAGCCAATCATCAGCATAGACTATGCCCTCTGTCCCCTTAAAAACCCTAGGCTCCAGTTTCTTGAAGTCCTGAATATTGCCTGGCCGAAGCTGAGCAACCTGAGGAATATTCTGCTGCTGGATCGGAACTCCTCTCTCAACTACAGCAAGAGCAAGATGATGAGCACTCTCGATGCCCTGCCGTAGAACGTCGGTCTGCCTCTGATGTGCCTCTGACTGAGCCCTCTGTGCCTCGAGCATCTCACGAAACAGTGTAAACATCTGTAACGCCTCTACTGGCACAGGAGGTGGAGGTGGAAGCCCCTCAGATACAGCTGGCATAGTCCTCTGAGTAGGTGGTGGACCTCCGAAAGCAGCTGACACTCCAATCACCGGAGAAGTGACTGGTGCAGGCCCTCGGGATGTCACAGACCTCTCAGAAGCTGCTCTCCCCTGCTGCTATCTAGTCTTAGGTGGCATCCTGAGACAAAGCGAAAGAAAGAATCAATATGGCACAAGATGTAAGACATCAAAGAAATGATAGATTAAGAGATCAAGTATCAATATCAAAGGAGAATAGTTGAATCAAAAAAATTTTCCTAAATGTGATCGAGTATCTCAGCCTATATCCTATATCCTATCGCAAGCTCGTAGTAGTACAACTAAATTATCGCACTACCACGACATCATATACTTTATGAAGCTAGACCTGCATGGGCCACCACCAAAAACGTGTCACGACCCGCACCCGGTGTAAGGGTACAAGTCGGAAACAACGTCCAGCCTACGCCGCAGAATCGGCGGTAGAACACTGTCTAGATATCTATCTAACAATATAATGAACCACCAATAATGATAATATACTCAATCACAGAACTAAGATGGAAAGCACGAATCAGATAAAGAACAGAGTAGTCACAATACAACTCATGAGTCTAAAATAATACATCAATGAGTCTGAAAAAATAACAGAATAAGCTGGAGATAAATCCAGTACAAAAGAATACTACGAAGCTACAACTCCTGGGTCAACTATCTCAGTTGGGATAAGTCCCTCATGAGCCAGGGTCTCAGAATCTAAACCCACAATATCCTGGGGTCAATAATAGGTAGGGTACCACTCCTTAATGTCATCTGAAAAAATATATTCAGTCAGGAAAGGAGCAAAGTACATCTCTAACAACAGTTCTAATCAATGATAAAAACTATGTAACAGTAAATAGCTATGGATAAACAAGATGCACAATAGATACAAGATATATATATACAATAAGGAAATACTGGAAATAAATATAATAATGAACAATATGCCAATGAAACAATAATACTAATGACTAAGTGTGTGAGTACTAGCTTAACATGTGATCGGCTTGGGCAAGATGCAATGCGGCCTGGCTAATCATACGTGCGGTGTATGATCAACACTATTCAGTAATCAGTACTTGATACAATAGGGATATTGATCACATATCTATACTAATACTCCCCACCCCCGACTGGTATAATAGATCCAACCACGGTATGATATGGCACGAGATTCCCCAAGAAGATAGCTAGTCTTCCCGAGAACCGGTGTCTGTACATGTACAAGATAACCAATAAAACAATACTTTCACCATATACACCATATACCAAGAAATAACATCTCATAACGTGATCCAGATATACCAATCCGTGTAACCATAGTGTCAAGAGAACATGGATATCTACACTAGATACAATAAACATAGAGGATATCATAAATGAGAAACTATCAGAGAATGTACTCGCCTGAAGTCCAATAAATAGTCTCACAGATGTCTGACACGGTGCCTCGAAGACCTAGATATGGAATACAACATCAATACAAGGTTCCGAAAAGAGAATAAGTTAACCTAGTCAACTTCTAAGCCAATAAGTCAATTCTAAGTCAAAAAGTCAACTATGGTCAACTCTAAGGTCAACTAGGGTCAACTATGGTTAAACCAAGGTCAACTATCTATTTCTAGGTTGCACAAGTCTAACACAAAAATCTTGGGTCAAGATATTAAAATCTAAGTCATAAAAACCATATCTTAAAATATTAGGATACCGTATCTCCGGATACGTAAATTCCAAGGTAACATCACAATACATATATATCAAACAATTATGTATAATAATATAGAATATTAATTTACACATCAAATAGGTACCATGGTTTTGAACCAACTTGGTATCCCAACAATAACCACAATCTTGATACCCAAACTCCGTATCTTGAGTATCCCTATTTACCTTGGTCTCCTCAAGGTAATACTCAATACCTTGATATAATAATTACCCTCATATATAAAATATAAATATATACTAATATTATACATATAAGGAATATAGCAATAATAGTATATCATCTCAATATCAATACATATATATATACATATATATATAAGTATAAGTATATAAACACATATATATAAATATGCCTATCTGTCATTGAAAACTGTGTTGAAGAACACAGATACACTAATACCAGACTTTTAGTGACAGTTCTGGCTGTCACTGAAACCGCCATTACTGCTGTTGTTGGAATTGTGCACTGCTGCTGCTGCTTTGGTGACGGTTTGTAACCATCACCACTCCCACTGTCGCCACTGCTGCTATTTCTTACCGCTACCGCTGCTATTAATGACAGTGGCGACTGTCATTAAATGCTGCCGCCACTGCTACAGTGGCTGCTGCTGAATCCGCTGCTATTAATGACAGCAGCTCTATCATTAATCACTGTCGCTAAAAAAACAGTAATATATATATATATATATATATATATATATATATATATATATATATATATATATATATATATACACCAAATAGCTATAAATACACCCTCTCTATAATAATGTACATATTACAACATAGCCATATGCACACATACATAAATATTATAATTACATCTATACATATATCTACATAATCCTATAAAAATTATATATAAAATAATTACCCAATTAAACATACATGTATATATATAATCAATATATACATATATATCCATACAATATATTGTAATATATATATATATATATATATATATATATATATATATATATATATATATATATATATATATATATATATATATATATATATATATATATATATATATATATATATATATATATATAAATGCATGTAGAAGAAAGCTACATAATATATATATATATATATATATATTCTATTAGTACATATATAGTACATAGATCTATGATACAATAAACACGATAATAAATATACATAATACATATATAATAATATCTATATAATTATAACTCAAGAATTAAAAGTACAAATAATTAGATCTACACATACATACACAATAAATGGAGAGTATTACACCGTATCCCACTAGATCTAGGATACGCATGCGACACGAGTCCACCACACATCCAATTGCACCCCGAAGGACACACACAAGTCATATATAATATTTATGAGCAAAATAAAGTGTCAAATATAGATCTACGTGTCCGTGTCAAAATACGAAATGTACAAAGTCCCGTGTCGGAGAAAAAATCTCTAAAATAACACGTATCACCAAATTATTGGGATACGACCTACACGTACCCAATTATAGATATGACACTATCCCAAACACATAAACATATACCAAATTGATCTATAGGATCAATTGACACACACAACATTTGTCATTCTCGGAATTCTCCCAAAATTGACACAAAAAGTACCATAACTTTCTCAATAGGCCTCCTATGAACACAAAACTAAATTCTATGGGTAGTACATGTATATAGGTTAATTTTTTATGATTAAATCTCAGATTTAGAAGTTATTTTAAGGGAAAAAATTGAATTATACCTAATGGGAGATGGATTCCCAATGAAACCTCCAATTGAGATGGAATTGCCTCCAAATTATAAATTCTTACTCCTCTTTGTAGATCCTTGATTCCTCCTTCTAGATCCTTACTTCTTAAGTCTCTAATGGTGATTTAGGAAGGAATTGGAATGAATTTTGGTAGAGAAATGAAGTGGGAAAGAAGGAATTTGGTAGTGGAAAATTCTAGATCTAGATTTGGAATGAAAAAGAGGAGAGAGAATTTTCTCCCTCTACTTATATAGGCCGGCCCCTATTCCTCTTTCTCAAGTAATCATGTAATGTCCATTATACCCCTTGGGGCCTCTCATGAAGAAATAATTAAGGAAGGAAGCTTCTAGTCTAATAATTTAATTAATTTAATCCATCTCCTTAACAATGGGCTTTCTAAATGGGCTAAGTTTAACTAATTAATTCATGTTGGTCCATGGGTCCAAACTAAACTAGTTAGGTCCACTAACACAAGTCCAAATTAAATAAATAACATCTAATACCAATTAAATAATAACACAAATAATTATTTATTAAGCACAATAATTAATTAAATATGAAATTACTAAAATACCCTTTCCTAGAAAATATGGTAGTGACAAAATGGGTGCTGGCTGGGCGGCACGGCGGTCTTGGAGGTTTCGAGATGGAGAGATAGGTTTTAAGGTTAGGGTTTACAATGGATTTATATATATATATATATATATATATATATATATATATATATATATATATATATATAGGTAGCGTCGGGGGGGGGGTTGTTCTCATCCGTGCGGGGGGTCGATGGCTTGGCAGCTGTTGCTGTTGCTATTATTTCTTAAGGGGTGAGCGGGCCGGGGGGTAGGTTAGATATTGGGTAGTGGGTTTAGTTAGGGTTAGGGTTTTAATTAATCTCTAATCTTTTTTCCATTTCTTTTATTTATTTCTAATTTCTTTTCTTTTATATTTCCTTTTTCATAAATCTTGTATATATATATATATAGAAAATTCTGGCAATTATAATAGTGCATATCATTAAGCTGTCAACTATCCATAGGATCTCCTACATGGAATAAATTAGAAACTTTTTTATAATTGCTCCATAAATCCCTAATTGCATAAATACCTAGAAATAAAAATTAAATAAATTCTATTTCCTCTAATTAGCTAATAATTATTATAATTCAATTAAATAATTAATTAAAAAGATTAATATGGTTTTTGAAATTAGGGGTTTTACACCAGCAAAGCCAAGTGGAGAAGTTCTTTAACGGACTTAGCTCTGAGCTACAGAAATTAATCAGCTCCGTTGTAACTACTTTATACATGGACGTCCTTGTTGTAGCCCGACCCATGGAGTATGTCACCAGGAGAGAGTCTAGCCAGAAGCGGCCGCATGCATTAGCACCAGACCGAGCACAGCAGGAAAGAGTTGCAAAACAACCACAGATGAATCCACCACATAGAACATTTACACCACTAGCACTAGTCCTACTTGTCACTACTATGGCAAGTTAGGCCATATTGAGAGGGAGTGTAGACTTAAATTAGGATTATGTTTAGCTTGCGGAACCAGTCAGCATTCAGTAAGGGATTGTCCTGAGCGTCGAGAAAGAGCACCAATAGTAAACCGACAAGCTTTACCAGCATCAAGAGGATATCAGCTGAGGCCACCCTTGGCACCCCAGGCAACACTCTTTCAGCAGGCCCAACAACAGCAGAGGGCACCACCGCAAGGACGTGGACAGGCTTTTGCGATAAAAATGGAGGATGCACAAACTCGTGGAGTAGTGAATACGAGTAAGATTTAAGTTTTATCATAGTATCTGTTCCTAATAATGCTTTAGCATATGCCTGTTAGTTCCATTTTTCTAGCTTTAAGCCTAGTATTATGAACTTGTTAGTACTTGATACCCAAATTTTCATAGGCTGTAGGATATCCTTGCTCTGACCATATTTCTTTACTCTTGAATTACTTATCTCTCATTGCCTAGGGAAATATTTTAATTCCTTTCCTACGTGTTCTGCTTAACCCTCACCCTTCCTCTCGATTTCTCCTTGTTCATGATTCTTTATTCTTTGTGTCGTGCTACAATAAACATGTCTTGCAACCGCGTCATCTCTTCTGACCGGTTATATTTTATTTTTTAATTGCAAGGACGCAATTCTTTTAAGGAGGGTAGATTGTAAACACCCATATTTTTTAAAATTAAAATATAAATTTTTGTGATTTTTTTGATTTTTAAAATAATTAAAATAAATGTTCTTCAGGGATTAATATTTTTGTGAATTAAATTAAATATTAAAATATTATGAAAATTATATTTTTTGAGTGTAATATTAATAATTAGATATAGTGTAATTTTTCTGGAATTTATTGGACTCAAAAACTATTTTTAAACAACTAAAAATATTATTTTTTAAATAAACCAGAATAAACCAACCTGAACCAAACCAAACCAACCCTAAATAAACCAAACTCAACCTGAACCGAACCCAACCCTAGTGGGTTGGATCTAAACCCGACCCGAACCCGCCAACCCGACCCATTATTTTATTTCTACAGTAACTGAAAACTTCCCGACCGTTTCGTCTCCGCGGCCGTTCGCCTCCGCCGCCCAGTCGTCTTCCGCCGAGACCGTTTCACCCACCGCCCACTCGCCTCCCCGTTGGTGACCCCTCGCTTCACCTTCCACCGTCGGCCGACTTCCCACCTCCCTGCAACCGCCGTGCACTCCCTATATAAACCGACCACCACCCTTCACCATCACAGCCACCGCCACTTCTCCCCTTCGGGGACAACCCCCGCTGCACCCCGAGCTCGCCACTGCTACCCTGCCACCCCGACAATGGTGATGGCCACCTCTCTGCCGACGACTACCACGACTCTGAGCAGCCGCAGCAGCAGCCGCCGACCGGCCGAGCACCGTCGTGCCGCCCCGTGCAAGCGCAGTACAGTCGATTCTGACTCCCTATTTCGAGTGAGTTTACTTCCTCCTCATTGCATTAATTTTCGAACGGCCTATTGCAACATGTTCGCTGAGTGACCCTCTCGAACCCTGTGCAATTATATTGGGATATCGTGTCTTGTGTCGGTCGCAAACCGCGACAAAAAAACAGAAAAATAACCCAATTTTGGACTTCGAAAACTGTCCCAAACTCACAAGTTTATGGCCATTTTACGTCCAACCTATTTAATAATTCTAAAATTAACTTGAACATTAAATTAAATAATATAACCAAGTTTTAAACCCTATAATTAGTTTATTTTATTGTGATGTAATTTGTGTTTTATTCGCGGATAAAGTTGACCAAAATCTTGGTTTTTAAAATCCAAATTTCCCGAAACTGGATGCGTTCCGCTAAACGAGGCGACTTCATCGTATGTGAATTGCACCAAAAGGAGCGTATCATCAATGCGGACGTGTAGGATTTTATGAAAGTTGATTTGGATGTGCGTGCACACTGGAATCAACACGTATCCGTCGAAATTGTCCCGTATCGGGCATGTTCTGAAACTTGTTGTAATTTCGTGTATGCTTGTCGTTTTGAAACGAAACTTGTGCCATCCGATTTATAGCATTATGCTGGTCCTGTGACTCAAGTTTGGTTCGATTCTGAGAACGTTGACGATATCCCGTATCGTGGGCCCCACATCTCTACTTGACGGACGATTTTGTGATCGGCTCATCGAAATCCAGTTCTGGATATTCCTTTAGGTTCGCATTATCGTTCTGGACTCATAGGCACTTAGTTTGACAAATTTGGAGAACTTTGTCTCTGATATATTTTTCGATGCGAAGTGGGCCACCTATGGACCCCGCTTTGACCATAAACTGTAAATTTTGTCCCTGTGTCCAAATTGGACTTATGGGTAGTCAATCCTAGCCATTTCCTGTCTTTTGACAGTGATGGTAATGTTTATTTCAGCATCTGGAGGCGTACTTGAAGATTTTGCTATTACCAGAGCAATTGGAGAAATTTAAATCCCAAGCAAATGTACCTTGCCAAAACTTGCAGTGATTGCCTTATTATTATTTGTTTGATTATTTATGTGATGTATCTGCTCGACCTAGGATCGTGTGACATTGCTTAGCGTTCGAATAATATTCGGATGTCGATGCCGTACGCGAAGTCGTGTAACGTCACTTAAAGAGTTGATATCACGATCCTATATTTTTGTGCTTGCTTTATGAAGTACGTCATACCATAGGACAACTGACACTATTCATGAGACATAATCTTTCCTGAGTTATTCATGGTGATTCTGTGTAGGATTATAGGATTCGTGACATATGACTTACATTATACATAGATATTATTATGACTCACTGCATTAGTTAGAGGTCATGATCTTGCGTGTTATGGACATGAGACATCGTGGACATGAGATATATGATTACATTGGGTGGGGAGAGACACACATGCTACAGGCTAATTATATATATATTTATTTATTATTACGGTGTCATAGCCTCTACATCAGAGCTAGGCCCACTACATGATATCACTGCTACATGATCCCCGACACAGAGCTTGTAGTGGTCTCAGCCTGAGTACTATTGATGCTCTCATTTGCATATCACATAGTTGGTTACATAGTTTGCCGTGCTGTTATATATTTATATACTGCATTTATTTAGCTTGAGTTATTTTTGTACCATGCTATGTCCCTTGAGGACCTGGATCCGGATTATGTCCCCAGGTATAGCAGAGGAGATCTACCCTGAGGTATACGGGACAAGTGCGGACATTAGAGCAGTACCAGCACCAGAGGATGAAGTGATGCCAGAAGATTTCTCCTGAGTATTTTTGTTATATACTCAGTTATTTCTGTTTCTTGATACTCTATTTCCTATCTCGTGGATTACTGTATTAAACTCATTACCGGGTTGTTCCCCGAGATTTTTATTGAGACTTGTTGGTTTATTTTCATCTTGATTATTCTGATATTTGAATTATATTTATCTTCTGTAGATGAGATTAGAATTAGAATGCGACATGTATTATAGACCATTAGATTGTTTTACAGCTTAAGTACACTCTAACGGGTCCATTAAATTGGATTTGCCTATTGGAGTGTGCTGCTGGCCATTGCCACATGGCTAGTCCCTCGGTATTTTGAGACTGGGCGTGACATAGTTTTTTTGGTAGCCCATGCAGGTCTACGACTAAGGTCTACGACTATGTTGCTTCGGTTTCAACTAAGAAACTGAGCAAGCCTGCAAATTATGATTAGGATAAATTATAGGATCTCATCCACTTGATTGAATCATTCTTGATCTCTATATCTGATTCGAATTAATTTATTGACTTGCATCCTGCCTTGATTCCTTTGTGCGCCTTTTATAGTTTATTTTGGATGTAGAGTAATGGATCCACAAGTCGGAGACGAGACTCATGCAGGAGTACCATAAGTTGCAGTTGTCACCTACGATGATGAAGTGACACCAGTGGGTGGAGGTAAATCAGATCAATAAAGCAATCAAGCAGATCATCACGTCTCGAGGTTCTAACGAGACGATATTCCACAACCTCCGCAGCTTACTCCACCGATGCCTATTTTTCCACCAGGACAGCCTATGGATGGTCAATGGATGTTCCAAATGTTCTACGCAATGATGCAAGCCCAACAGAAGGTTCATCAAGAGGCCCAACAAAGCCAAGTGGAGAAGTTCTTTAACGGACTTAGCTCTGAGCTACAGAAATTAATCATCTCTGTTGCAACTACTTCATACACGGACGTCCTTGCTGCAGCCTGACCCATGGAGTGCGTCACCAGGAGAGAGTCTAGCCAGAAGCGGCCGCATGCATTAGCACCAGACCGAGCACAGCAGGAAAGAGCTGCAAAGCAACCATAGATGAATCCACCACATAGAGCATTTACACCACTAGCACTAGTCCTACTTGTCACTACTATGAAAAGTTAGGCCATATTGAGAGGGAGTGTAGACTTAAATTAGGATTATGTTTAGATTGCGGATCCAGTCAGCATTCAGTAAGGGATTGCCCTGAGCGTCGAGAAGGAGCACCAATGGTAAACCGACAAGCTTTACCAACATCAGAAGGATATCAGCTGAGGCCACCCTTGGCATCCCAGACAACACTCTTTCAGCAGGCCCAGCAACAACAGAGGGCACCACCGAAAGGACGTGGACAGGCTTTTGCGATAAAAATGGAGGATGCACAAACTCGTGGAGTAGTGAATACCAGTAAGATTTAAGTTTTATCATAGCTATCTGTTCCTAATAATGCTTTAGCATGTGCCTGTTAGTTCTATTTTTCTAGCCTTAAGCCTAGTATTATGAACTTGTTAGTACTTGATACCCAAGTTTTTATAGGCTGTAGTTGATCCTTGCTCTAACCATATTTCTTTACTCTTGAATTACTTAATTCTCATTGCCTAGGGAAATGTTTTATTCCTTCCCTATGTGTTCTGCTTAACCCTCACCCTTCCTCTCGATTTCTCCTTGTTCATGATACTTTATTCTTCGTGTCGTGCTACAACAAACATGTCTTACAACCGCATCATCTCTTCTAACCGGTTATGTTTTATTTTCTTAATTGCAAGGACGCAATTCTTTTAAGAAGGATAAATTGTAAATACCCATATTTTTTAAAATTAAAATATAAATTTTTGTGATTTTTCTATAATTTTTAAATTAATTAAAATAAATGTTCTTCAGGGATTAATATTTTTGTGAATTAAATTAAATATTAAAATATTATAAAAATTATATTTTTGAGTGTAATATTAATAATTAGATATAGTGTAATTTTTCTGGAATTTATTGGACTCAAAAACTATTTTTAAACAGCTAAAAACATCATTTTTTAAATAAACCAGAATAAACTAACCTGAACCGAACCAAACCAATCCTAAATAAACCAAACCAAACACAAACTGAACCGAATCCAACCCTAGTGGGTCGGATCTAAACCAGACTCGAACCCGCCAACCCGACCCATTATTTCAATTCTATAGTAACCGAAAATTTTTCGGCCGTTTTGTCTCCGCGGCCGTTCGCCTCCGCCGCCTAGTCGTCTTCTACCGCGTCCATTTCACCCACCGCCCGCTTGCCTCCCCGCTGGCGACCCCTCGCTTCACCTTCCGTCGCCGGCCCACTTCCCACCTTTCTGCAACCGCCATGCACTCCCTATATAAACCGACCGCCACCCCTTCACCATCACAGCCACCGCCACTTCTCCCCTCCGGCGACAACCGCCGCTGCACCCCGAGCTCGCCGCTGCTACCCTGCCACCCCGATGACGGCGACGACCACCTCTCCGCCGACGACCACCACGACTCCGAGCAGCCACAACAGCCGCAGCAGCCGCCGCCGACCGGCCAAGCACCGCCCCGTGCACACGCAATACAGTCGATTTCGACCCCCTGTTCCGAGTGAGTTTACTTCCTCCTCGTTGCGTCGATTTTCGAACGGCCTATTGTGACATGTTCGCTAGTGAACCTCTCGAACCCTGTACAATTAGATTGGGGTATCGTATCCTGTGTCGGTCGTAAACTGCGACGCAAAAACAGGAAAAATAACCCAATTTTGGACTTCAAAAACTGTCCCGAACTCACAAGTTCACGGCCGTTTTACGTCCAACCTGTTTAATAATTCTAAAATTAACTTGAACAGTAAATTAAACAATATAACCAAGTTTTAAACCCTGTAATTAGTTTATTTTATTGTGCTATAATTTATGTTTTATTCGCGGGTAAAGTTGACCAAAATCTTGGTTTTTAAATTCAAATTTCCTGAAACTGGGTACGTTCCGCTAAACGAGGCTACTTCATCGTATGTGAATTATACCAAAAGGAGCGTATCATCAATGCGAACGTGTGGGATTTCACGAAAGTTGATTTGGATGTGCGTGCACACCGGAATCAACGTATATTCGTCGAAATTATCCCGTATTGGGCCTGTTCTGAAACTCTTTGTAACTTTGTGTGTGCTTATTGTTTCGCAACGAAACTTACACCATCGGATTCGTAGCATTATGTTAGTCCTGTGACCCAAGTTTGGTTCGATTCTGAGAACGTTGACGAAACTCAGTATCATGGGCCCCACATCTCTACTTGACGGACGATTTTGTGATCGACTCATCGAAATCCAGTTCTGGACATTCCTTTGGGTTTGTATTATCGTTCTGGACTCGTAGACACTAAGTTTGACGAATTTGGAGAACTTTGTCTCTGGCACATTTTTCGATGTGAAGTGGGCCACCTATGGATCCCGCTTTGACCAGAAACTATCAATTTTGCCCCTGTATCCAAATTGGACTTATGGATAGTCAATCCTAGCTATTTCCTGTCTTTTAAGAGTGATGGTAATGTTTATTTCAGCATCTGGAGGCGTACCTAAAGATTTTGCTGTTACCAGAGCAATTAGAGAAATTTAAACCCCAAGCAAGTGTACCTTACCAAAACTTGCAGTGATTGACTTATTATTATTTGTTTGATTATTTATGTGATGTATCTGCTCGACCTAGGACCGTGTGACATTGCTTAGCGTCCGAATAATATTCGGGTGTCGACGCCATACGCGGAGTTGTGTAACGTCACTTAGAGAGTTGATATCACGATCCTATATTTTCGTACTTGCTTTATCAAGTACGTCATACCATAGGATACCTGACACTATTCATAAGACATAATCTTTCCTGAGTTATTCATAGTGATTCTGTGTAGGATTACAGGATTCGTGCCATATGACTTACATTATACATAGATATTATTATGACTCGCTGCATTAGTTAGAGGTCATGATCTTGCGTGTTATGGATATGAGATGTCGTGGACATGCGACGTGTGATTACATTGGGTGGGGAGAGACACACAGGCTACAGGCTGATTATATATATATATATATATATATATATATATATATATATATATATATATTATTACGGTATCGTAGCCTCTACATCAGAATTAGGCCCACTACATGATATCACTGCTACAGGCTCTCCGACACAGAGCTTGTAGTGGTCTCAGCCTGAGTACTAGTGATGCTCTCATTTGCATATCACATAATTGGTTACATAGTTTGCCCTGATGTTATATATTTATATACTGTATTTATTTGGCTTGAGTTATTTTTGTACCTTGCTATGTCCCCTGAGGACCTGGATCCGGATTATGTCCCCAGGTATAGCAGAGGAGATCTATCCCGAGGTATACGGGACATGTGCGGACACTAGGACAGTACCAGTACCAGAGGATGAAGTGATGCCAGAAGATTTCTCCTGAGTATTTTTGTTATATACTCAGTTATTTCTGTTTCTTGATACTCTATTTCCTGTCTCGTGGATTACTGTATTAAACTCATTATCGGGTTATTCCCCGAGACTTTTTATTGAGACTTGTTGGTTTATATTCATCTTGATTATTCTGATATTTGAATTATGTTTATCTTCTGTGGATGAGATTAGAATTAGAATGCGACATGTATCGCAGACCATTAGATTATTTTACAACTTAAGTACACTCTAACGGGTCCATTAAATTGGGTTTGCCCATTGGAGTGTGCTGCTGGCCATTGCCACGTGGCTAGTCCCTCGGTATTTTGGGACTGGGGCGTGATATAATTTTTTTGGTGGCCCATGCAGGTCTACGACTATGGTCTACGACTATGTTACTTCAGTTTCAACTAAGGAACTGAGCAAGCCTGCAAATTATGATTAAGATAAATTATAGGATCTCATCCACTTGATTGAATCGTTCTTGATTTCTATATCGGATTCGAATTAATTTATTAACTTGCATCCTGTTTTGATTCCTCTGTGCGCCTTTTATCGTTTATTTTGGATGTAGAGTAATGGATCCACAAGCCGGAGACGAGACTCCTGCAGGAATACCACAAGTTGCAGTTGTCACCTACGACGATGAAGTGACACCAGTGGGTGGAGGTAAATCAGATCAATAAAGCAATCAAGCAGATCATCACGCCTCGAGGTTCTAACGAGATGATATTCCACCACCTCCGCAGTTTACTCCACCGATCCTATTTTTCCACCAGGATAGCCTATGGATGGTCAATGGATGTTTCAAATGTTCTACGCAATGATGCAAGCCCAACAGAAGGTTCATCAAGAGGCCCAACAAAGCCAAGTGGAGAAGTTCTTTAACGGACTTAGCTCTGAGCTACAGAAATTAATCAGCTCCGTTGCAACTACTTCATACACGGACGTCCTTGCTACAGCCCGAACCATGGAGTGCGTCACCAGGAGAGAGTCTAGCCAGAAGCGGCCGCATGCATTAGCACCAGACCGAGCACAACAGGAAAGAGCTGCAAAGCAACCACAGATGAATCCACCAGATAGAGCATTTACACCACTAGCACTAGTCCTACTTGTCATTACTATGGCAAGTTAGGCCATATTGAGAGGGAGTGTAGACTTAAATTAGAATTATGTTTAGCTTGCGGATCCAGTCAGCATTCAGTAAGGGATTGCCCTGAGCGTCGAGAAGGAACACCAATGGTAAACCGACAAGCTTTACCATGGAAAAGTAATGCAAAATGAATGAATTTCTAGAAATACAAAACCTTCATCCAAAACGTCATATAAGAGTTGATTTTTTATTTTTATATCTCATTTCCACCGAACTAGGAACTAATTTTCCAAGGATAGATTCGAAATCGTGTCCATTCTCACGGTAGCCCGATCGTTACCAATAAGGTACGACCCCACGGACTATAAGAGTGGATTCTTTATATTATGAAGATCAATTTTTTATTTTCCACATTTTTCCATTTTTCCATTTGTCTTTACCATATGAACCCACCAACTAGTTTAATACACCAATAATGCTAAGTTTACAATCAAAGCTTTACAACATTCTTACAACCTTTCTCTTTCCCTCCTAACATATGGGTTCCATCTGGCTCCACGTTTCCTGTAATCCCTTGTTACATGGTTTCCATCCGGTTCCATCTTTTTTTTTTCCTCTTCTAATGAAAGCCTGCCACGTGGTACCACGTGGTAGGTTGTAAGCATTTGGTTGTAATTGTTGTATTTTCCTAATATACACCAACGGACACATTCCGAGAAAACAGACCCATCCATCCACTGCTCCCAAGAAATTTGGAAATTTTGAACAGCAAAACCAGAAGTAGGGGTATTTCCGTCATTATACCCCTCCCCCATTAAAAACATCTCCCGCACGAGCTGAACACGTGATACTGTACGTTTCTGTTTGAATTCCGAAGCGAGCGCACTCACCATCCATTTTTCGCCCCATCCCACAAACCCACAAAATAAAGGACCGCAAAAAAAAATTCTCCCAAATCGAGACCCTAAATTCTCCCTCCAGCAATCGATTTCACCGATTCGAAGGCGACTTTATCGAATTCTAGGGTTTTCTTTGGTCTCGTTTGTGATTGTGAGTGGAATTTGAGAGCAATGGATTGTTCGGAGGAGGCGAGGCCGAAGGAGTGCGTGAAGGTGGCGGTGAACGTCCGGCCGATGATCACCTCCGAGCTCCTGATAGGGTGCACGGACTGCGTCATCGTCGTCTCCGGGGAGCCTCAGGTATACAATTTTTTTTCCCACATTCTTGAAAATGTAGATATTGTTTGCGAAATTTATGTTATTTCCAGATCAAACCCTAGGTTTCTAGCTCTTTTGGAGTATAAGTTTTGGAATTAGCTGAAAGTTTGTTGATTTCTGTTGCCAGCATTGCTTAATTGTAGATATGTTACAAGGACATGGCGCGATTAGGACACAGAAACGCGGACACGGCACCGATTTTACTGTCATAATGTAGTTTGGAGCATATGTGACATGTCCGGGCATGATGCAAGACGGACACGACACCGATTTTCAGAGTGTCGTGCTTCCTATAGCGTGCGTGTGCCCAAAATTATTGCATTTGTTATTTTATGGCTAATTTGCAACTAAATATCTTGAATTAGCTGAACGTTTGTTGATTTCTGTTGTCAGCATTATCAAATTGTCGTCCAAAAGGCCCTACATACTATGTTGCACAGACACTTTACGATTAGGTCACAACGACATGGACAACGCACAGATTTTGGCTGCCTAGTGTATATTGGAGTGTTTGTGTGTCCAACACGATGTGAGATGGACACAGTGTGTCCGTGCTTCCTAGTGTGTTATTTTTATTGCTGGTTTGCAACTAAATACCTTGAACTTTTCCTGATTTGCGAGTTGCTACGTTACACTATTTTACAGGCAAGTTAATACCATATCTTGAACTTGCAAGGTTTTGCAACTTAATACCAAAGCACATGACCCCCAGATGAACATTTTTGTCCTTAAAACAAAAAACTCCCACATTAACCTTTCTTCCTAATCCCCATACCTAAACCTAACCCTGATTGAGGAACATAGAGGACGAAGGCAAGTTGTAATTTCATTACTTTTAATGCCTGTTAATTGCGTAGGATGGCAAGTTGTAATTTGGGGAAAGTTCTGGGTATTTAGTTGTTCATTAATAACTTAGGGTAGCAACTTGTTACTTATAATAGTTTAAAGAAGCAACGTGCAAATTGGGTAAAGTTCTGGGTACTTAGTTGAAAATTGACCAAGTTGCTAATGAAGTATTAGTGATTTTCTGGACAAATATTGCATTGTTCATGAACATATAGTTAACTTCAACCTTTCTGATTGTTTGTATGCTTCTGGAGTTTGATTATTTGATCATGTAGCATGATGCTTACTAATTGTATGTAACAACAAGCAGGTACAGATTGGTACACATGCTTTTACATATGATCATGTTTATGGAAGATCGGGCTCTCCATCTTTGATATTTGAAGAATGTGTAGCTCCGCTTGTCGATGCGTTGTTCCATGGCTATAATGCTACAGTTCTTGCTTATGGGCAGGTAGCAAGAAGACATTTTTTTTGTTTTAGTTATATTATTGTTATGGCCGTTTAATTTGTTAGATAACCCTATATTTTGTTTGGCGACTAATTATGTCTGTTTTTAATGTAGACTGGTTCCGGAAAAACTTATACAATGGGAACCAATTACAATGGCGAGGATACTAGTGGTGGAATCATTCCTCAAGTAATGGATACAATTTATAAAAAAATTGATACAATGAAGGAAACCACAGAGTTCCTTGTTAGAGTATCGTTTATTGAGGTTAGTGAATGAATTGCCTGTTCTATTCCCATTAATATTTATCTTCTTTCCATTTGGTAAATAAATGCATATTGTATTTTGGTTCTATCCCTAGATGTTCTGCTAATTATATTTGACTACCGAACTATGATTTCTTTACATTCTTCTCTTTAGGTGAAATGATACATGTTTCAACTATTTATGTAAATATTTTAATGGCAGTTATTAACTATCAATATTATTTCACTTATCCTTATTTGCATTCAGATCTTTAAGGAAGAAGTTTTTGATCTGTTAGACCCCCATCCAAATACTTCTTTGAAATCCGAGGTTCCATCTCATGGCAAGCCAGCTATACCTTCTAGAGCTCCCATTCATATTAGAGAAACAGCAAATGGTGGAATCACACTTGCTGGTGTTATGGAGGCAGAAGTGAGGTCAAAGGAAGAGATGGCATCATATTTGACTCGTGGTTCATTATCTCGTGCAACCGGAAGTACCAACATGAACAGTCAGTCAAGGTTGGTATAATTTAGGATGGAAATGCATTCCATGACTATAGACCTAATAAATGATACATTCTGTTCTGTTAGATGCTGTTTGTAGTGCATATCACTCTATATTGACCTATATATGCGATCAAGTTAGTCTATAAATTAGTAAATCTACAATCTGAAGTATATATTCGATATGCAGCTTTTTATTATTTTATTGAGATATGGCTAATATAAACGATTACCTTACGACGATGAGAATAACAAGGCACTTTAACCGAACAATAGCAACTAAGAGCAAACACAAAATATTTAATGCGGTTCGGTTAAGATCAGCCTAATTCACAAGGTGAGGAAAGAAATAACTTTATTGAATCAACAAGAGAACCTTACAAGGATTACACAACACTACCATAATGCGAAATCCTCCCTTACTAGATCTCCTGTGAGCTCTCATTCATCTTGATGACTCGCTAAATGGCCTCCTTGGCAAACCCTAAGAAAACCCCTCTTTTGGTCAATAATTCTCAAGCATACCTTAGTCTTCAAGCCAATGGAAGCTAGGGCAAGAAAGAACCCTTAAATAAGATCTGAATTAATCCATCCAAGTAAGGAACAATCTGCACCGTCGAAATAACAACTTTTGATCCGAACCGTTCTCATTTTGAGCCTGAACCCAGGCCACCGATATACTGGCAGTATGTCTGCGGTATCTGTTGGTATGCTTAGCTTAGTGAGCACAAAATTGTGCCAAAAACTTGTTGGGCTTTAAACGTACTTTACTGGTATGCCACCCATTTACTCTTGGCTCTTTTGAGCCTTGTATTGCTGCTTCGACTCCTCCAAGGCTTCTCCGATCATTGGACGACCCACGTAGCATTTCTTAGTTGAACATGTGACATATACAACATTCTCCACCTTGGATTCTTGTTCAACTAGCAACCTCATGAAAATATTGTCGATGCTCCGTGTTCCTTTGACTTTAGTTCCTACTTTGTTTTTTTTCTAACGATACGATCTTGAGCTAGAATCGAAAAACTAATCACCGCCACAGTCTAGTCAAAGACTAAATACGATTACTGACACAATATTTTCCCAGAACCATAAAATTGCCATGACTTTTCTATCGAGGCTGAGAACCTTTCCTCCAAGCGAAATATTTAAATAAAAAGTTAAGGTGGACTTGAACTTCTCCATAAGGATCACATGTTAGAATGTCCGCTGGGTTCACCTTATTATCAATTTTTGAAAGATCAATCTCTTTGTTGCACCACTCGCGTATCTTGTGGTACCGTATGTTGGTGTGTTTCGTCCGACTATGGTGCACTAAATTTTTCGCAAGATGAGTCACGCTTTGACTATCACAAAATACAGGGACTTGCACCTTCTTGAACCCAAACTTGCTAACAAGGCTCCTTGGATGTTTTGAGTGCCGCTATGTATTCTGACTTCATAATGGAAAGGGACACGATATTCTGATGTGTCGACTTCTAACTCGTTGGAGAATATGCAAGTGTGTATACATTAGTCTGTTGCTGATCTTCTTCTATCCAAGTAACCAATGTAATCAACATCCACATATCCTTGCAACTTGTTTGATTCGTGTTTAGACTTGTGAAACAACAAATCGAGGTCTTTAGAGGCCTTAAGATACAAAAATATCTACTTTACGACATCCAAATGAAGCCTCCATTGATTTAACATGTATCGACTTATTAAACTTACCACAAATGATAAATCGGGATGGTTGCACAACGTAACATACATCAACGATCCAACCATACTTACTATCACGTCCCAAAACCAGAATACTAGAGAGCGGGGGCAAACAAAGCCAGCTACGTATATCATAGCACATCAGTATCCCAAACACGATCACGACTGTGAAAGACATGAGAGATTAATACTACAAGCCAACAGTCAATCCTAGGTCAAGCGATCCTAGGTGTCTTAATCACAGGCAAATCAACAATATACAAGATATATTATCATCAGACATAAAGTAGTAAAGCTCCCAAACTATGTATACATAGATGATCATGAAGCTAGTTGTACAAAATGAAGAACTAGCAATAGTATAAGTCAAAGTCCAAAATACGAGCTAAACACGCGCTCGAAGGCTAAACACCACCAAAGAATAATATACAGATACTAGTGGATGAAAGAAAGAAAACAAATTTAGGAACTCTGGTGCTCCGGGTGGTCACCATCCAGTGGAAGATAGGGAAGATCCTCTGGTTCTGCCACGAGATTTGGCCATAAAAACCAGTGGAATCAGACCCCTAATAGCAAATACCATAAAGGAGGTCAAACTATGAACTAAAACCAACATGCAAAGTATATAACAAATATGGAAAGACAATAAGCTAACAACACATGGCATAAAGTAAACATGAGACAAGTAAAATAGACGTGGACATGTGGTCATGTAATGTGCCGGAACAATAACTAAGAACATGTACAAGATCAGAAACAATAACTGAATACAATAGCTATAGAAAAGGATAAGCCGGTGAGCGATAACGAAGTTTAGGAACTTCTCAAAATCGGAGCCACAATCCTTAAACCAAATAAGGACTGGGATTGTAGATCTTTTCCTGAGCAGAACTTAGCCTTTGGCCACTCACCGACACATAAAGATAAATATGAACAGGAGCATGTAAGGTAAACTGGCAGGAACATAAACATATCAGGATCGGAACATAGCAGGAACATGAAAATAATATGTATAGTAGAATCAAGAACAATAAACTGGAACAGACATGAACAAGACTAGATAATCAATCAGTCAACCACTACGGCTTCCTATAATTAGCTAACGAGGGTTATCACAATCCTAATTACTAACAGATGTAATTTGGAAATTTTAGTACGGTGCATGCCCTGCAGACAGTCCAAGCAATCCTAAATGTCGGAAAAGAAAAAGATGTATAGTACATGTACCACCTTAGAGATGTGTTCCTAATAACAATGTTTTAAATTTTGCTAGGTGGAGTTAATGCGCCAGAGGGCCGACTAGCGTCTAGGCCGCCTAGGCTCCGAATTAATTTTTTTATTTAATATATAGTAGATATAATATGAAATAGCTTGTATGCAGCAAGGTAGTCAAAGGCGCAAGGCGCACTCGAGGCGCAAAGGGTCCAAATCGTCCAAGACGCAAGGTGCACTTAGGCGCGCGCCCGAGCGACACGAGGCGCAAAAATTATATATATATATATTCACATCGAATTTCTACATTGATAAACCTGTGTGCTTCAAATTCTCCCATATGTAGGTTGCAATCACTTTGAATTGGGTGAGTGAGAGAGAAAAAAAAGTATATCAGTTCAAAAGACAGTCTAAAAATAGTACAACAGTTAAAAAACTTTCTAAATATGTTATTTTTTCACAAGATTTTTTCACAAGATTTTCAAGGCTCGCCTAGGCACACCTTAAGAATTGCGTCCCGCCTGGAGTGCCCTGAGGCGCTGCTCCTGCGTCTAGGAGCAAGGCGCGCCTGAGGCGCGCCTTTGACTGCACTGGTATGCAGTGTTGTTAAATGGCGGCCATGGCGGCGCAATGGTGGATGGCGGTGGCGGATTTTGTATAGACCACTATGAAATGGCGGTGGCGTGACAGTTTTCAAATGGCGGGCCATGGCGGCCGCTATGCGTGTGGCGGTCACGACGAAAATGGCGGAAATGGAGAATTTTAAAAAAAATAAACTAGGTCGTGTGACCTGACCCAGAACCGGACCCAAAAGGGTGTAAAAATTCTAAAACTTAACTTTGTGCTTCTTCTTTCTCACTATTCAAACATGCGCACCAGATCTACCTTCTGTGTACCTCCCCAGCGGCGACCCGCGACCACCATCCTCTTTCCTCCATTGTCCTCCGGCGAACCCTACCCTCCGGCGACCTATTTCTCCTACTCTGTTTTTCGTTTTTAAGTCTTTTTAAAAAAATACTTTTTTTTTAATTCTTTAGAGACATGTAATTTGTGTTTGCATTACTTTTTTATTATTTTATTGATATTTTGAAGTTACTTGATGAAAATGTGGTTGTTAGTAGTTTATGACATTGAGTAATGATATTTTCAATCAATTAATTCTATGGTTCTTGACATATTTTTTAAGTTTTGTAGGTATTTTATTTATTTCTGCAATTTTTTAGTGTATATATATATATATATATATATATATATATATATATATATATATATTCTCTGGCCGCCATGCCTTCCGCCATAGGCTGCCACGCCATCCGCCATATTTATATGGCGGATTTTTGGCTTGCCGCCATAATCCGCCATCCGCCATTAACAACACTGCTTATATATAGTAATATGACACAATCTTGTTTGCCTTTGAGGCTATCAGGTGATGTTTAAGTCATGGGCTATGTGGATTGACCAAGTGGTATGGGTTCGAATCCTCTATTTGTATTTCATTTTTTCCTCCTTTTTTTTCTTTCATTAGAGTCAATGACGCTCTCCTCTCCCCTTTTCAGGGTTCCACCCGGTTTCCTCCACCCCTCTCTCTCCTCTCCTCCTCCTCTCATTTCATGGGCTATGTGGATTGACCATGCAGTAAGGCGCAGCAGCAACAATAGTAGCAGCAGTGGTGGAGGCGGTGATGACGACGGTGGAGGAGGTTCAGGTAAGTTTAGATTGTATTTTTTTATTTGATTTTTTTTGAAATTTGAAATTTGAAAATTTGAAATTTGAAATTTTATTTGAAAATTTTCGTTCCCAAATCGGACGAACAGTGCCGAATCGCCCACCTAGGCGCCGTCTAGGTCCGCCTAGGGCCAAAACCTGCCTAGAAATGTAGCCTAGGAGATTTCCGGTGCGGCTGGCGGCCGCATAGTGCCTAGGTGCCGCCTAGGTCGATATTTAGAACATTGCTTAACAATGTTATAAATTGTGCTAGGTGGATTCGGTGCGCCAAAGGGCCGCCTAGGCGGCCGCACATGTTTTTTTTTTGAAAATTTGAATTTTTAGTTTTAATTTTTTTTAAAAATTTTGAATTTTTTTTAATATTTAGATTTTTTTTCCTGATATTTTGAATATTTATTGCATTTATTTTAATTTTTTTTTTAAATTTGAATTTTTTTGGAATTTGAACTTTTTTGTGAATATTTGTTGCAATTTCAAATATGAAATTTCAAAATTTCAAAATTTTAATTTTTAAAATTTTGCCTTGATCGAACAGGGCCGAACTGGTCCGCCTAGGCGCCGAACAGGCCCGCCTAGGCCCGAACAGGCGCCTAGGAGGCCGAATTGGGGGTTTTCGGTGCGGCGGGCGGCCGCCTAGCCCGATTTTTAGAAAACTGTTGCTTAATGACAAATATTACGCAACATTGAGCTTGCGTAAAGTCCATGTATATGCATCAGCAAGGTTTTAAACGGCAGTAGGCAGGTGCTCGGCGGAAAGAGTCCGCCTACCACGTAGGCGGTTCATACATTTTGGATATTTTTTACTATTTCATCACAGTTTTTTGCATTGCATATATATTTTAAGGATGTTTCATGCATAACTATATTGTAGAACAAATATTTATTAAGTTTTAGTCTTGTAAAAGTGAACCTCAGGCCCATAATACTTGCAAAACCGTTTGGCCAAAATATCTTGTTAGGTATTGCTCCGCCTAGGTGTCCACTTGCGCTGTCAAAGCTTCGCTGGCCGCCTACTCCACCACCTACCGAAAAGCGGTACGGAGAGAGACCGCCTACCGCCTAGACGGTCGAGGTGGCCGCCATTTAGAACACTGTGCATCATTCTACGGTAAGCCGGAACAGTGCTTCTCAAGACGGAGAGCTCCAAATCCATAAAAAAACACGAAAAATATCGCTGGGATACGGGAGTGCATGCACCACCCGGAGATTCCCCCCTCATGCTCTAATTATTTATCTAGTTATTAATTTTTAACATTTCGTTTAGGATTCTGGAGGTAGCATTCCGTAGAATCCATTCTAAACATTATACTCCCCTCGGGGATATGTAAGACTGGACAAGATTTGACAATCACAAATACAAGACATGAATACAACCACATAGGCAAGACAAGCATGTGCTATGACAAGCCACAACCATAATATATAGAAATCAGGAGACATGAGTGCGCTACTACGAGCCACTATCAAGCATGTACAAGAATCAGAAATCATGAGTGCACTACGACAAGTCACTATCAGCATGTACCGAAATCCAGACAAGGCAAGTACGAGACATAGAACAATATATGAAATGTGCTCGTGTCAAGTATAGGGTGTACAATCATTCTCTAACTATACAAGGTCACTGGGTCATGATAAGAGATCATTATTGACGAAGGAAATAACAAAAGGGGCAAAAACAGCAAAAATTGGCATGTCGGCGGTATACTGTATACCTTTGGTATATTGTAGTATACCTACGATATACTGGTTGAAAGACAGAGAGTTTCTGGGATATAAAAACGGCATATCGGCAGTATAATGTTGTATACCTTCGATATACTGTTCTGAGACAGCAAAGAAAACTCGGAACTTTAGTAAAACTTGTAACGACAATTTTTTTCTTTTAACTCGGAAGTCTTTTCAAAGGTCAAAATCGCATGAAATCAAATTCTCTACAATATGGAATCATTAGATTTCACAAATTTTGAGATTTGATAGATCAATTTCTCGAAATACTCAAAAATAGATTTTTGGGAAACCAAAACGTGTTCTGATTTTCACCAAACTCAAAATCAATAGGGGTACAAGCTAGGTAGGATCTCATGTAGCTAGGTAGGATCTCATGTAGCATAAATAACTAAGTTATATGGTGCTAACTCTAATATTTCCCTCGATACCGAGTTAATCCTACTAAGAAAATATCTAGATTTCTACAGAAAATCAAAACCTAGCTCAAACTAAATTACAGAAATATGTACATAGACGAGAATCATGTAGGAAATATATTTAACAAAACAAGGTTTAGGAAATTCTAAGCATTTAATACCACAAAAACAAAAATGACAATAAAATAATATTGTTCAAGAGTTTGGCAAGATGTAGCTGTCTAAAGTCGAGATCCCAACCTAAACCTTCTACTCCACCACCAAAATGGGTTTAGAAATCACTCTCTTAGGTCCCAAGACCAAGCTCCAAGCTCACAAGAAAAATGGAGAGAAAATGAAGAGAGAGAAGAAAGAAAAGAGAGAGGAGAGAGAAAGTCAAAGGGTATATATAGAACGAGTGAATTAATCGTGACTGTTGGATCTGCTACGTCAACGATCCACGTCACGATCTAAATCAATCACAACCATCCAAAAGAAAACCAAGTAACCATTGGATTATAGGGTACTTCAGAACCAAGAAACTAGTAGATAATAGAATGCATCGACACTATTCACAAAAATATCCAAAATACTATTCACAAAATATCTAAAATACAATTCATGAAAATATCAAAAAATGGAAAATATTTCAAATGGTATACCGACGATATAGACCAGTATACCGACGGTATGCCGGCCATGAGGCAAGATTTTCTAATTTGGGAAAGTTCGGGATTTCGTTCTACGTACGGGTCCTTACATGGGTCTATGACAATGTCAATGGGTATTCTACTGGTCCAAGATAGTCTCTCATAACAAAACAAAATTCAATCACGAAAAATACAGCTAAACAGGATACACGAAAATACAAACACAATATATGTTTGATTTTCAAGAAAAAATTTAAATACCAAAAATTCAGAAATACGAAATTCAATAACAAATGTTACAATTCTATTCACCTTAGAAAAATTTCGTTCTCGAAATTTTACTAAAGCTAGTCGAGCTGGAACCCAATACATAAAAGCTCAAGAAAATACGGCTATCTCATTAAAACAAGGCATGACATACATACAAGTAATGAAAGCAATCAGTAACGTAAACATATGCATCAGCCATAACATAACCAGAAAAGAGAATGGCTAGACACATACGAATAAATATGTCTCCTGAGTCAGCTATGTAGGGATCCGTCCTCGCTGGCCTACGCTGACTCCCAAAATAGACAAGGGCCAAGTCTCGAGGTAAGTCGGTACCAACGATCCAGTCAAAGACATGACTCTGTCCAGGACATACATTCGTATTCAAGACACATAATATATA
Organism: Iris macrosiphon; assembly: GCA_036927795.1. NCBI lineage: Eukaryota > Viridiplantae > Streptophyta > Magnoliopsida > Asparagales > Iridaceae > Iris > Iris macrosiphon. The sequence continues at coordinate 94,222,566 of JAYESA010000010.1, read as the reverse complement.
TATTACGTATCACGAGATACGAAGGCGGAAGAGTGGGATGAAAAACTCGCCTTTACTCGCCGAATATACGGAACCCAAAGAAGCTGATGATGATCCCCAGGAATCGACTATCCCACAGGACGCTGCCCTTCCATCGACTGTGTCTGAAAAATCTGATCAAAAGGACCAGGAATAGTGTCCCTGAAAGTTAAAGGACACAAGGATCAAATCGGAGGAACATGATGGCTCAAAGATGAAGGCAAATGACAGGTCAAAGGATCAAAGATATAGAATATTACAAAAGAGATCAAGGAGGAGCAAATAAGGATTGAGACATCTAAACAACAATAACCTCCATATGTCTGAAAACTAGACCTGTATAGGCCACTACTAAAATTTTGTCATGCCCCAGAACCAGAATACTGGAGAGCGGGGGCAGACAAAGCCAGCTACTTCAGAGTACACCATTATCCTTAAACACGATTACGGCTGTGAAAATCATGGAGGATTAATACTAAAAGCCAACAGTCAATCATAGGTCAAGCGATCCTAGGTGTCTCAATCACAGACAAATCAACAAGATTCAAGATATATGATGATTAATAAGTAGTAAAGCGTCCCAAACTATGTATACATAGATGATCATGAAACTAGTTGTACAAAATAAAGAACTAACAAGAGTATAAGTCATACATGATCAACACTAGCTGCTAACTAGATATAAACAAAATCATGTTATGTCAAATCAAAAATACGAGCTAAACACGTGCTCAGAGGTTAAACGTCACAAAAGAATAATGTACAAATACTAGTAGGTGAATGAATGAAAACCCACTCAGGTACTCTGGTGCTCCGGGTGGTCATCATCTAGTGGAAGATAAGGGAAGATCCTCTGGTTATGCTACAAAATCTGGCCATACAAAATCAGTGGGGACAGACCCCCCAATAGCAAGTACCACAAAGGAAGCCAAACTATGAACTAAAACCAGCATGCTAAGCATATAACAGACATATATGAAAAGACAATAAGCTAACAACACCTGACATAAAGTAAACATGGGACAAGTAAAATAGACGTAGACATGTGATCATGTAATGTGCCGGAACAATAATTAAGAACAAGTACAAGATTAGGAACAATAAATAAATATAATAGCTATAAAAAAGGATAAGCCGACGAGCGACAAGGGAGCTTAGGAATTTCTCAAAATTAGAGCCACAACTCTTAAACCAAATAAGGACCGGGATTGCAGATCTATTCCTGAGCATAACTTAGCCTCTGGCGACTCATCGACACATATAAAGATAAACGTAAACAGGACCATGTAAGATAAACTGGCAGGAACATAAACATATCGGGATCGGAATATAGCAGGAACATGAAAATAATATGTACAATAGAATCAAGAATAGTAAACTGGAACAGACCTGAACAAGACTAGATAATCAATCAGTCAACCACGACCAATCATGACCTACGGCTTGCTTCATTAGCTAATTAGGGTTATCACAATCCTAATTACTAACAGATGCAATTTGAAAATTTTCGTACGGTCCATGCCCCGTAGACTGTCCAAGCAATCCCAAATGTCGAAAAAGAAAAAGGAGTATAACAAATGCCCCACCTGAGAGATGTGCACCTAATGACAAACATCACACTTATATATGAAACTCGGGACATCTTTACCTTTCTCTGTTTTCTAACACTCCTTGGAGGATAACTTGAAATGATTGGCGATCGGGGTGCTCACATGTCTAAAAGTTCTTTGTTGTGAATTTCTTCAGCACATTTTCTATGTATTTACTTTGGGATAGCCAAAGCATTTCAGTCTTCCTGTTTTGAAGAAATTCTCTCCTAAGGATTTTTTGTGCTCCACCTAAGTCTTTCATGTCAAATTATGCACTAAACGAAGCTTTGAGTGCCCTTATCATGGCTATACTCTTGGAAACAAACAATTTCGTTAATATATAAGAGGAGATATGTAGATGGCCTATCCTTGAGCCTCCTTGAGTAGACGCCGCTGTCATACTCTCATAGTCGAGAGAAATTGGTCTTCAAGAGGAACGAGTCAAAGTGCTCATACCACTACTGGGAAGATTGCTTCAACCCATATAGAGACCGCTTGAGCTCACAAACACGATCCTTTTGTCGGGCTCTATGAATCCTTTGGGTTGCCTCATGAAGATCTTCTATTCTAAATCACTATGCAAAAATGTTATTTTGACATCCATTTGCTGCAACTCCATATCCCGTTTGCTAGCAATGCCAATAACACCCGAATAGAAATATGCTTGACCACATGCGATAATATACTATTGTAGTCAACTCCCTCTTTATGAGCATAAACTTTTGGACTAAACACGTCTTGTATTTGCTCATTCTCCTTTTTCCTAAACCCATTTACAACCAATAGCTTTTTTGCCCTTCGATTGTTTGACCAAGTTCCACATATCATTCTTCTGATGTGGACACCTTTCTGTTTTCTGGATCACACAACTTGTAGCCTTTAACTCCATGTTTGAACCAAGAAAACGTACCATTTTAACTTTGACCTAGGTTGTATCCTTCTGATTCATGAGTAAATAAGCAAGGCAATAAAAGAATCATAAGTGACTAGCTCTCCTCTTCATACCTCCTCAGAAATTGAAAATCGATGGCTGTATACCTCCTCAGAAATTGAAAATCGTTGGCTGTAGATGATGATATGTACACCAAGTGGCATATATGACTTACAGTCTCTTCATAGAAGTTCTCAGTAAGACCGGTCTGTACCAAGTTTTGTTCTGCACGTCCTGGAACTGAGCATTGCCTCTTATGCCTTGTTCTGTGTAGTAGTTCTGAAACACTGTCAAGGTGTACTTGCCCTATTATTTGTCTGCAAATAATTCATTATTCCTCCATTTTTTTCATCTGCAGTCGCCTTCCACTCTTAGAATCTAGAAAATACCTCTAACTTGTGTTTGAGAAAATAAACCCATACTTTTCATGAGAAGTCATCTATCATAGTATTTGACATACCCCTTTGATCGAACTGGTAATATCCCCCACATGTTAGAGTGAATGTAGTCGAGGTCTCCCTTGGTCTTGTGGATCGTTTTCTTGAAGCCAACTTTATGTTGCTTGTCTATTGTGCAATACTTGCAAAAATGTAGCTTGCACTCTGTTAGGCCCTTTATCAACTCTTTTGTGCAACTCACGAAGATACCTCAACTCATTTGGCATAGATGTATATGCCATGGTCTTGTGGTATCCTCCACCTCTTTCTCTGTAACAACGACAACAATACCAGTGACCGTTCTTTCGTCCAATTGATACAAGTTTGACGACAATCTATACTCTTAAAGACCACTAGGTTGTCCTTAACTATCTTTAGAAAAATCGGCTTGACCAACGAACTTGCATCATGTTGCGTCCAACGCACCCAGAGAAATGAGGTTATTCATTAGAACCGGAATGTCCCTCACATTCATAATATCCACATCATACCAAATATGTTAATTTTGATGTTCACTACGTCAATAGTCTTGTACGACACATTGTTCTCTGTGAGAACACCACAACTACTACTGAACTCCTTACAGGTTAACCTCCCTGTTGGGACACATATGGTATGAACATCTAGAGTCAAGAATCCAATATCGAGAGAACGTGTCTTTCCTTCTATGCACCGTAGGTACATTACACGATAACTTCTCGGCTTCCTTTGCAACACTAGCTTGACCCTGACCGCTTGAACAAGCGCCTTTACCCTTTTCTCCAACAAACAACTGCTTCTACTTTGGATATTGTTTCTTGTTTGCAAAAGAAACAAGCATTGCTCTTTTGTCAGGATGATTTGGACTTTCCTTGACTACTTTTGCCTCCATCTTTATTCTTTGACCTTATCCTTGTATTAACGATCAACCCCGATGACTTTTGGATTGGGTTTGGCGTCTTCATAATGCCATTATTAATAAGTGTAGTAATCCTTTCTCAAAAACTATTTTACTTTATGATCATATTTAAATATAAATTTCTTATGGTTTGTATTTTTGTATCCGAATAATTTTTTGGTTTTCAGTTGTATTCGGATCAGCCTATGCATACAATTTCGATTTCCTGTTATATGATATTCTTTATACTTATTTTATTATTTTAATATTTGATTTCTTATTTTGAATTTATTTAAGTCATGAACAATTTATTTTTCTAATTTAAAATTAAAATTATTTATTCATTTACCATTCTACCTCTCTACCTACCTTGCCACCTCACCTTGTGTGTTGGCACCTTCCTAACCATATGAAGATTTCATTTCCTGCATTTCATGACACATACTCCCCTTATGTTTCACCATGTCATGATTTTCATCATGGCATAAAACATTTCTTTTTCTCTCTCTCTCTTTCATTCTATTATTCCTCTCATTCTTCCATTCTTTTCATTTCCTTTCCCATCTAAGAGCACCCAAGAGCAACCCAAGAGGAGGACATGGGGTTGGCCAAGAAAAGGAGAGGAGAAGAGGAGCTAACTTCTTCATTACTTCCATCCATGCTAGGTCTCAGTTCGATACCTCCATACCACAAATACTAGGCAAGTCCTACTCGAAATTCTTCCTTTTTGAATCAATTCTAATTATTAGCATTGCAAATATCATTTGCTATCCTTGAACTTATTCTTTATCTTTTTCCATTGAATCAAATTGTTGTGCCATGTATATAATCTGTTAGACTCTAAAATTTGTGACTTCAGTCATGTCAAATCTGTGAATAATTTTAGCAGAAACTAGACTTCAAGACCTTTCCAACGATATATGATATGTTCTATTTTTATAACCGGAAGGGACCAAAACCCTAAGTTTAAAAACTCGTCAATGCGCAATCTGCTGAACGTTTCCTGTCAGTGCAGTTTTTTTCTAGTAGTGAACAATATAATTTTGGTAATATGGCATTTTATACATGTAGAGAATTCGATGTTATTTTAAAACATATATAATATCATGATATTTGCATCTCAGAGTTAGGATACACTCTATAGATGTCCTGATGGAATTACATGCAGTTTTTATGAGTATGTGCTGTCAGCTCAGTTCTATTTAGAGCCATTTTTGTGTGATTAGTACATCTTAGGTAATGTGGGTTTATATTCATTTAGATCATTCAAAAACGTATCCAAAACTATATAATATCACTTAATTTCTATTTCGGAACTATGTTATGACCATAGTTTGCAGTATCGGCCGATACCGATCCGATACGGCCGATATCGATACAATTTGGCATGTCCCGATCCGATACCGACCGATACCCGATACTGACCGATACCGACATTAGAGGTCTCTTTTCCGGTCAATTCGACAAAAAAAATTGAATGAAAAAGACCAATTAGTAAGGGTGTAAAAGCATAGTGAGGTTGTAAGTTGTAAAAGCATATAAAAGAGGAAAACTTATATATCACATGTAAATCAATCGACAAGGGTGACTATTGTTTCATTCAATTTCAAAAATACTAAGAAACAATACTAGAAATACTTAAAATTATGCATAAATGTATGAAATATATTTTCTAAAATGTTAATAATTTACTAATAGTTATTTGCTTTCCGATACCAAAAAATCTGATACTCCGATCCGAAACTGCCGATACCACCGATCCTGATACTCATAGGAATGGTCCGATACCGATTCCGATACCGATACTTTGAACCTTGGTTATGACCTAGTAGTGACATTTTGCTTCGTTGCAAAATGAACACACCATGGTAGAACTGTGGTGTAGGCCAAATCGTAAACCCGATTGACCTAAAATAACCAGATTGACCTAAAATTTTGCATGTCTTCTCCGAACTCAATATATGAAAGATGTCCAATTGGTAGAACTCCATAATAACAGCCATAATTGAAGTTATTAATTTTCAAAGTAATAACGTAAAATCTGTTTTTTGCAGTCCAATTTATGAGGTTATTTAAAGTGTACAAGTCGAGTTACAACTCCAAATGACCCCAAATATATTCGAAACCTTTGTTAAACTTGCCTACAATCGATATCATGTTTAAATTCAGTTATACTCTTTGAGAATTCAACTTGACCAGTACAAGGATATCAACAAGTTAATATTAGTAATATTGTCATTACGTAGAGGCTCTCTTCGGAGGTATGGCAGACTATCATGTCGTCATAAAGACTCTTCAGAGGTACATTGGGCTATCATGTGGTCATATAGGCTCTCTTTGGAGGTATGCTGAGTTACCATGCTATTATGACATAGAGGCTCTCTTCGGAGGTACGTCGAGCTATCATGTCGTCCTAGAGCCCCTTACGGGGGTATGCCAGGCTATCATACCGTCAAAGATAATTTACATGAATAAATCAATATGCCAAATTTTTACTTGAATAATCATGTTGTCAAAGAAACTTCACTTGAATAGTTAATGTCCAAAAACTTTACACGGAGTAATTATCTTGTCCAGAAGGCTTGACTTGAATAATCATGAAACTTTTACATGAATTAATTTTCCTATTTAGAGGATTGACTTGAATAATCATGTTGTTTAGAGACTTTACTCCGTCCTAGTAAATTACAACCTGTGACTGAAATCATGTGCCGACTAGAAATAATAAGATTACCTATTTTCATGATACTCGATCAATAGTATACAAGATTGTTTTCAAGGGCCAGAACCCGTGACCGAAATTTGTACCTTGGAGAGTTAATAAAATGTAGAATTTAATAATTATGATCTATGCCTCACTTCCTTATACCATATCGAAATTTCATTCTCTTTTGGTCCATATCTATGTTTCTTCCCCGTACGTTCTTTGACTGGAATTTGTATTCCGTTTGATGATCTAGTATTTTTTTCACTAGGTATGGAAGTGAGTTTAGAGGAGCTCTCCGGTTGTACAACATGAAGGATAATGGTGTAGCAGGAATCAAATGGGAGCGGGAGACTCACTTGTAATATATTGTGTAGTAGATTATATATATATATATATATATATATATATATATATATATATATATATATATTGGAGAAAAAAATGGAGGGTATGACGTCACTGGGAGACTTTCAACCAATTGCGTGCTTAAATTTCCTTTACAAAATCATTACCAACCTAATCTGCGATCAGATGAGGGACATCATGCAGGAGTTGATCTCTCCTAAACCAGACGGCTTTTATCAAAGGGCGATCCATCTCGGAGAATATTTTACTGGTCCATGAGCTTGTGAGAGACTTCAACAAGCAGGGGGTAACAAAATATGCCTGAAGTTGGACTTCATGAAAGCTTATGATATGGTCAATTAAGACTTCCTTTGCCACACCATGATCTGTATGGAATTTGACAAATTGAGGATGGACAGGGTGAGGAAATGTGTCTGCTCTTCTTCTTTCTCGATTATGATCAAGGGTCAGCCGGAGGGGTTCATTGGCAGCAACAAAGGTTTGAGACAAGGGAATTCCCTTTCCTCTTATCTATTTGCGATAGTTATGGAGTTCCTCACTTGTCTGTTGGATGAGGCGGTTATGGATGGGTTGATTACTCCTCTATTTCGAAAGATGGTATCGGTGGTTTCTCACCTTATTTATGTTAGACCTGCTGGTGTTTGTGGAGCCATATAACATTACCCTTGACACGCTCAAGGAAAATTTTGATACTTTAAAAAGTTGGTCGGGGTTGCAGCTTAATAGAAACAAGAGCCAGATGTTTATGAACCGTTCGTGTGGGAATAAGGAGACTTGGCTGGTTAAGATGGACATTGCGGAAGGAAAACTTCCTGTTAGATATCTGGGACTTCCTCTCTCGATTAACTATGCTACTAAAGAGGATTGCAAGGGTCTTCTCAACTACACTCAATCTAGACTAGAGGGTTGGCATGCTCAATTGTTTTCTTTTGGGGGTAGGATTGAACTTATCAGAGCTGTCATCTCGGCGGTTGCTTTGTTCTGGCTTCAGGCCATTATGCTTCCCAAGGACACGATCAAGAGGATCGAGAGTATGTGTGCAGACTTTCTATGGAGATGAGGTATTCATGCTATCAGTTGGGAAGAGCTATGCCGGTCGAAGGAGGGAGGAGTAGGACTGAGATCCTTGTCCCTACTCAGAGAAACGACTTACCTCAAACTTTTTTGGAGATACATAAACGGGAAGACTCTGTAGGCTGACTGGGTTAAAGGAAAGTACTTCCCGAAAGGGAATTTCTGTTCGACTAGTAGCAATAAAAACTTTTCGGTAATGGTTAAAGCATTGTTGGCAATGAGACACAGAGTTAAAGGAAAGTTGATCAGGGTGATATGTACTGGAAATCAAACCAGCATCTGGCATGACCCTTGGATCTGGCATGACCCTTGGATAAGACACTCTAGCTTGATCGAGAGGGAAGGATGGCATGTCTACGAGATGATGGGTTCCACTGGTATGGTGAGTAGACTTATCCAGAGGGGTGAATGGAGGCTGCAGGGCCGATTGATTGAGGCTGCTCATGCGGAGGACATACGCAAGGTGGAGACGGTGGAGATAGATAGATAGGGGAAGAAAGACTTCTGGATCTTGGAAGATATCGAAATAGGCACTTTCAGGCTCAGTACGACTTCGAACCAGGTTAGGCCCTATCATGAGCAAGTAGAATGAGCGGAGGTGGTGTGGACCAAAGAGACGTCTGTCAAGTTCTCCCTGTGCCTTTACAAGATGATCAGGAACATGCTTCTTACTCGGGATAGGCTCTCCATGTTTGGCATCCCCCCGTGAGGACAAGAAGTGCAACTTATGTGGAAAGGAGGATGAGACTAGGGATTATCTGTTCTTCGCTTGTGACTATGTCTGGATATATGGAGAACCCAGAGGGCTAAGTGTGGCCTTCCCATTTCTTAGTGCAGAGGTACTTATGTGAAACCCCCTTCCAAAATATTTATTTTTGATTATTTATTATTACAATTATTTTAATTATTTAGCTATTAGTACCATTGACTATTTATTATTTGTTTTTCCATTGATTAATTAATTTTATAAATATTTTAACTACAAATTAGCTACAAATACTTATATTGCCTTCTTCTCCATTTTGTTTTTGAATTCAAACAAATTCAAATCTCTTCCTTTTAATCATACTTAAATGCTAATAAATCTTCCCTAATCTTCTCCTGAGAATCCTTGCACGAGGATCCGCTAATTACTTTCCTTATTCCTCCTCTTCCTTATTTACATTCTCTCCATAATCCAATCATTCAAACTAATTCAGTAAATGCCACCATACACCACCCGCTGGCCACACATCAGCGCACCCCTGCGCGCCACCCTTGCGTCACCTCGCGTGACTGCACGCTCGAGCAGCTGCGACAGCAGGTGACGACCTGCGCTGGCCACTTCCCGGCCGCGCACACGCAGCCCGCACATCAGGCGCACATCGTTGCGACCACCGCACGCGCCCCAGCGTCGACCAACGCCCGCGCGGCTGCGACAGCCCCGTGTGTTGCCCGACCACTCTGTGTGTGTCCCCGACATGCCATCGACCTCCTCGACGCTCGCAGTAGGCAATTTCTACGAATTGAAATCAATCCCGTCGTGACATGCGTGGATTGGAAGTCAAAAACTCGTTTTGTCGCAGCGACTTCGTTCAATTTTTCTGGACAACCCACTATTGGATTGACGATCCGAAACTTCTATCACAATCTTGGTATATAGTTCTACCCTTCCCTCCAGTTTCAGCCGTTAATTAGATTGTTTGATAAATCGGAACTTGTCGCAAAGTTGAGTGTTTAAACTGAGATTGTTTTTACAGTTTCGTGGCGCTAACTTCGCAGATTTGTTTCTCTCTCGTTGTAGCTCTGTTCGACGAACCATTTCCTTCGACTAACTTCAGGTATAATCACCTTCATGTTTCTACAAATGGTTTAGAATAATTTGTAGATTTTATTGACCAAACCTCAGTTCTAAAAACCCCTAAAATAATTGTTTTCACGGAGTTGGTCCCGTCAAGCCGGACAACCTCGTCGCGAACTAATTGTATCAAAAGGTGCGTATGTTATTCCCTGACGTGTGGGATTCGACAGAACTCGATTTGATCGCGTGTGCGCGACGAAAACAACTCGTATCCGTCGAAGAACACCGTATCGGTTATTTCCAAAAAAATTCTATTACTTTGTGTGTGCTTGTCGTTCTGAAACGAAACTTGCGCCATCGGACTCGCAACATTACGCTGGTCCTGTGACCCAAGTTTGGTTCGATTCGAAAAAGTTGACCAGAACGCCGTTTTGTGGGCCCTATGGTCTGACTTAAAGGGCATTTGTGTGACCGGTTCATCAGAATCTAATTCTGGATATTTCGATGAGTTCGTATCATCGTTCTGGACTAGTAGACATTAAGTTTGCTAAATTTGAATTTTTTTACTCCTGGAATGTTTATCGGTGCAAAACGGACCACATGTGGACCCCGTTTTGATCCGAAATTATCGTTTTGTCCCTGTGTCCAAATTGGACTTTAGTCAATTCTAACTATTTCACTCATTCTGGAAATGTTGGTAATATTAATTTCAATATCTGGAGATGCTTATTCTGCTCGTACTGTTCTGCTCTTGTTGATTTGCCGTGTTTGCCACTTGGATGTCGTTTTGACACCATTCAGGGTCTAGGCAAGTATACCTTGCTGTGTTTACTGTATTTACTATTTATTTATAGCATCACTTATATATATATTTTCTTGTTGATTCATTTCTAGAGTATATATACTGTGCGTCCAAGCTGTACTTGGGTGCAAGCGACTAGATTAGTCATTCTCGTTACTTGTACTTATTTTATGCATGTTGACTTAGTTTTAGGGGACTACGTTATGATTGAGAGATATACATATATCATTCTTGACCATGACACACACATGACACAATTTGTGACATCTTTTTAGGGGCACAGACTGCGTACTCGACTTGCTACCGATACGTAAGGAACATGTGACGGATATAAAACATAACTGCTATGATTAGAATATTAGAGACTCAAGCAGTTACAAAACTGAACAGGTTATGGACATGACTTGGTCAGTGGAGAATTATGGGGGGGGGGGAGGACAGCTACTATGCGTATGGGACAACCATCCTGGTATACCATAGTCTCCCAGAGAGGAACAATGTGGATTTTATGAGTTATGCAGATGCCCACTGGCGTTCATGGAACGTTACGGATGAATACAGACGAATGCTGACAGTATATTTACACCACTAGCTTGAGCTACGTAGACTAGTCGAGATAGCTTGAATTCCATTCATGCGTACGAAAGTTGTCCTCTAAATTGCACGTTTAGGTGGTTAGAATCTCCCTTGCATTGGTTATGAGTTTATTACAGTTTACACAGCTTGTATTTTTTTGTATCTTGTTACGTCCCTCTGAGGACCTGGTTCCGTGCCAGATTTCAGATTGGATTGCTGTAGAGTTTTTTTGAGCTGCTGATGAGTATCATCTCGGTATACAAGTTTTGAGAGTTGGTACATGCATCATATCTTCCGTAGTTATATGATCTTATTGCTTATTTATTTGCTGTTATAGTCTAGTGTTTATAGACTCTTGTTTTCTTTCGAGTCTATTCGAGTATATATGCTAGTGGACTGCAGACCATAGCACATGTTGCTCATTCTTATATTTTGTATCGTTGTTGATTGTGACGTATTTGTATCTATTGAATTATCTAGATAGTAATCCTCACAAAATAACTTATACATATTTGAAGTGGACTGGAGTTCACTTGATACGTAGCTGGCCATTGCCACATGGCCTGGTTCCGTATATTTTGGGACTGGGACTGGGACGTGACAACTTTTACTGTTCGGAATGATGTTGAAGCGTAGAAGTGTAACAGAATGAAAGAATATCGACGTTTCAGAATCATCTTTGGGGCCGTGGTTTGGCACGTGTGGAGGGACCATAATAGGCATGTTTTTGAGGGTCGTTCTCTTAATAGTTTTGTTGTACGAAGAAATATAGATGCTGACATAGCTATACTATATCTCAGATAACCTATTTTGTAATTTGGGCTGGATAGTTGTAATATTTGGTTTTATCTATAATGTTTACCTTCTTAGAATATATATATATATATATATATATATATATATGGTTATCTAATTCTATTTTTTGGGGTTGCACTTGCGTGAGTTAGTTTGTAATTTAGACTTTTGAGTACAGAAGTTCCTATATGTATCATAAGATGTGTTGATGATTAGTTCATATTTGTCCTATGGTATCCTTATCCTAGAATCTTAAAGGCGGCAATTGTGGATGTGGGTATTAGTGTATTCGTAGGTAGCGTAGCCTGGGATGTTACGTACTTGATTCGTTGTATTCTGGTAGAGGGGCGTGACAAGAAGTGCCGTTGTCATCTCTTCCATTTCTCGAGTCTCATTCTTATAAAAGATCATTGTCACCAAATGGTCATAAGACCTCGTAGGCGAAGAGATGAGTAAAAGTGCCTTGTCCACCGCTTCTAACTTTACTTCAAGACACAAAAGGTTATCAAAAAACTTGATGAAGATGTTCAGATGATTAAGAAGATTAAGAATTCAGGTAATTTCCTTCATGCATAAGCTATAGAGTTTCTTGAGATACGACTTGTTAGACAATGACTTTGTCATATACAAGCTATCGAGCTTTAACTATAAACCTCGTAGTCTTCAATATAACATTGTACATATCTCATCCACCAGATAAAGCTCTATCGTGCTTTGTGTTTTCTGATCCATGTCATCCCATAAATCAGCAGTCACGTCGCCATATTTTTTGTCCTTAACGACGATGACCTTAAACACTCCCTTTTTTGGGAAAAGTCTTGAACTTATCTGCCATTAAGAGAAGATTTTTTTATCCTTGGATTTCTTCACCTCAAATTTGGTGCTATTAATCTTGTTACTCGTCATTCCGAAATTTCAAAATTGAGAAAATTCTCTTTGGACCTTAACTAACCAATGATTTCAAGAATCTCAATCCAAGAAGATAGGTAGCAGAAAAATGTCAACACTTGCCATTAACCTAGATTCAAGAATTTTAAATCCCGACGGTTCTGTTAGCCCTAATACGAATTGTTATCGTCCTGAATGCGATGTAAGTGAACAAGAATAACTTAACAACGACAAGAATAACAAGGCATAACTAACCGAACAATATCAACCAAGAACAAATACATAAGAAAACCCTAAGAAAATCTCTTTTTAATATGGGTTAAGCTCGACCTACTCCGTTGGACAAGTAAAAAAATAACTTTATTAAATCAATAAGAGAACCTTACAAGGTAATTGGAAACCCTCCCTTACGAGATCTCCAACGAGCTCTCATTCTTTCTCTTAATGACTTTCTTAATGGCCTCCTTAGCAAACCCTAAGAAAATCTCTTTTTAATATGGCTTAAGCTCGACCTACTCCGTGGGACAAGTAAAAAAATAACTTTATTAAATCAATAAGAGAACCTTACAAGGTAATGTGAAACCCTCCCTTACGAGATCTCCAACGAGCTCTCATTGTTTCTCTTAATGACTCCCTTAATGGCCTCCTTAGCAAACCCTAAGAAAATCTCTTTTTTGCTGAAGAACTTCCAAGCACACCTTAGTTTTTAAGCCAATGAAAGTTAGGGTATTAAATAGCTCTTAAATAGGATCTGTAATCAATAAGTCAGGAGCAATCTGACCGTCAAAGTAATAGATCTGAATTATTCTCATTTACAGTTTGAATTCGAGCCGCTAGTACGTCGTTGGTAGGCGGTATATTGCCGATATGCTTGTTGAGTACATAATTGTGTCCAAAACTTGCTCGAATGAAAAATTTCACTAGTATGTAGACAATATACTGGTGGTATGCTGTCCTGATACTCTTGGCTCTTTTGAGTCCCGTATTGCTGCTTCGACTCCTCCCGGACTCCTTCAATCATCGAATGACACTCGTAGCACTCCTTAGTTGAACAAGAAGCATATACAAGAAATAATAGTGCCAATATTTACTTTCTTTTTGCTCTTTAGTTTATACTTTAGTCCACTTCGGCTAGAATAGCTAGCTTACCATGTAACCTTATCCTATACATGATTTGCCTTGAGCCAAATGAAAGTATTTCAAAATTATTCGAAAATGGATTATTTGGCTCTAACATGTTATTAAAGCCCATGTGGTTGTAACCTAAAGCCTCCACCCAAAATAAAAATCCAGTGCTCTAAATGGTGGGAGGCGGTGTGGAACAAGGGTGTCCCTTTTGCATTCTATTTTTTTTTTTCCTTTTTTTTAAGGTTTTACATACCTTGTTTAGTGTATATCCATAGAAGAATCACGAAACCAGAGAAAGAAGAGGCTGAAACATGTGTAGAAGAGAGACAAGGGAGGCAGCTAGGTTTTTTTAATAGAGGTGTAGTTTGGGTTCTTCTTAAAGAATGGGACATGCTCAATTTTTTGGGCCAGTTTTAATTTTTTTTTTTAAACAAAAGGACCCGAACTCTTTACCTTCAATGAAGGGCATGGTTTTTTTTAAGTGGGCAATAGATTATTAAATTAGTCCAATCTTCACCATCCTTCTTTTAGAAAAACCTAGACCACCTACATGCAAATCGTAGTTGCGGCCATAACAAGTTGCAACCGTGCAACCTCCTTTCAGGCTGCTTAGGCGTCTCCCATGTCCTCCTAGGTGCACCTAAATATGCCAAAATCTGCTCAAAGATCGCCTCCTTATAGCCATCCACCTAGCAAAATGCCAAGGCCAAAAGCGGGACGGTGATGGTCCGCCAAGCGCCCAGTGCCGTGTAGGCCTCCATTTAGAACACCGTAAAAATCTTGGTCTTCCTTCTCATTATAAACCTAATTTTTGCTATCTATATGTATGCTCTTCATTACATAACCGTAAAAGTCCCTTTTAGATCCAACTCTAAAACCCTAACCTCATGACTAATCTTCCCAAAACTACATATCTCTAAACAAAAAATCCCAATCTTCTTCCCAAATTACCATTCCCTAAAACCCTATTTTTTATCCTATCCAAACTAGCCACATCTACCCATAACCCAATTCGGGACTTCACCCACAACACCACCACCTTTGTAATCGGCCTGATGTCCACATATCCAACCATCACGGGCTCCATTGGTGACCACCTGGTAGTGTTGACCAGTTCATGCCTCATGTTCCTTGCACTTAATTTTCCATTCCTTGCACTTATTAACTACTTAATATTATTTATTACTTACACTTACTATTTTTTATAATAGATATACTTATCATATGATATCTTTATAATCGGTAAAAATAAAATATTAAATCGAGGTATCCATTCTATGATAGATCTTAACTTTACCCTTTATTTTTGTTCCCTTAGTAGGCCTAGTATTTTCGGCAATTGCAATGGCTTTTTTATTTCTTCATGTCCAAAAAAATAAGATTGTCTAGATACGATGGGACAAAATTGCATCAATTATTTTCAACACTGTATCATAATAAGCTATTTTTTTAGTGTAATATGGTAGGATATGCGACTCTTTCCGAACACAAAACAAATGAAAGAACTGTTTTGTATGTGTATACATTATATCTGCGTAAATTCATGTATATGTGGTTGAGTATAGTTGTTTAAAAATGATCTGCGAATATTTTTATAATTTATAATAGAAAGTCAATGTATCTAACCAATTACTTCTAATTGTTCATATCAGAATTATACTAGTTGATGAAAGTTACTTCGACATTAAGAAAAGTAAAATTTATTTTGGTTATTTTCTCAATTCCAATCGAATGCAACTAGATCTAATATAGTATGAACTGGCGAGCAGAACATATATGGATAGAACTAATACCGTGGCCTCGAAAAACAAGTAATTTTTTCTGGGCCTGCATCCTTCTTTTAGGTGCTAGGATTTTTAGTGGTTGGAACTTCCAGTTATCTTGGTAGGAATATGATATCAAGATTTTCATCTAACAAAATCATTTTTTTCCACAAGGGATCGTAATGTCTTTTTATAGAATCGCGGTTCTATTTATTAGTTCCTAGTTATGGTGTACAATTTCATGGAATGTGGGTAGTGGTTATGACCAATTCGATAGAAAAGAAGGAATAATATGTATTTTTCGTTGACGATTTCCTGGAATAAATTGTCGAATCTTCCTCCGCTTCTTTCTGAAAGATATCCAATCAATCGGAATGGAGGTTAGAAGGTATTTTTCCTCGTCGTGTTCTTTATATGGAAAACATGGGCCAATGAACCATTTCACTCCACGAGAAATTGAACAAAAAGTCATAACTGTTTTTTAAGTGGGTCATAGAATATTAAATTAGTCCAATCTTCACCATCCTTCTTTTAAAATAACCTAAACCACTTACATGCAAACCCTAGCTACGGCCATAGCAAGTTGCAACAACCTCCTTTCAGGCTGCCTAGGTGTCTCCCATGTCAGCCTAGGTGCACCTAAATATGCCAAAATCCTCTCAAAGATCGTCTCCTTACAGCCATCCACCTAGCAAAATGCCAAGGCCAAAAGCGGGGCGGTGATGGTCCGCCAAGAGTAGGCCTCCATTTAGAACACCATAAAAATCTTGGTCATCCTTCTCATTCTAAACCTAATTTTAGCTATCTATATGTATGCTCTCCATTCCATAACCGTAAAAGTCCCTAGCTCCAACTCTAAAACCCTAACCTCCATCACTAATCTTCCCAAAACTACATATCTCTAAATAAAAAATCCCAATCCTCTTCCCAAATTACCATTCCCTAAAACCCTGTTTTTTATCCTATCCAAACTAGCCACATCTATCCATAACCCAATCCAGAACTCAAAACCCTCCCACACCACAAGTATCACCATCTTCTCCATCTCCGGTTTTCACCCACAACACCACCACCTTTGTAATCGGCCTGATGTCCACAGATCCAACCATCACGGGCACCATTGGTGACCACCTGGTAATGTCGACCAGTTCATGCCTCCTGTTCCTTGTGACCTCTCTACTGTCAACAGTCAGGATGACCACCTAATCCTGTCGACCAGTTTGGACGATCTCTTTATTGTCGACCAGTCCCAACGACCACCTGATTCATCGAGCATATTCCAGGCAACCTTATTCTTGCAATCTCTCTACCATTGACCGGTACCGATGATCACTAGATTTTGTCCACCAATCAAGGCGACCTGATCCCTGCAACCTCTCTACTGTCAACGACCACCTGATTCAGTTGGCCAGTAAAAGATATCTGTTCTCTACAGCTTCTCCAATGTTTACCAGACCTGATGATCATCTTATTTCATCGACCAATCTAGGCAATTTGATCCCTGCAACCTTGCCACTGCTGACTAGCCCTGATGATCACCTACTTCTGTCAACCTCTCCTTGTCGACCACTCCTGACAACCATCTGATTTCATCAACCAGTCCATGCTACCTGATCCTAGGATCTCTCCATTTTCAACAAGACCCGGCGACATGATCCCATCTCCCTTGATCGCTCAACAAGATCTCCCTCAGCTACCCCTACCTCCTCCATACCAACATCCTCATCTGCCTTTTGACACACATCATTCTCTCCAGTACAATATAAGTTCCTTTTACTTCACAGATTCTTGTTGATAGTTCCAAACTACTGCCATTGTAATTACTATCTTTATGCTCTTTAGTTTGTATCTCTTTACTCCCACTTCGGTTATAGGTAGCCTACCACACAACTCTTCTATGTAAATTGGCCATGGTCCTTAGAGAGTATTCCAATATTATTCCAAAACATAGTCTCTAACAAGACAAGCTTATTCTGTTAAAGGATGTTTTCAGAAAAGTGTTGTTAATTGATGGCATTTTAGGTAATTAGTCCCTTGTAGTTTTTTACTTTGGTTTTACCTAGATTCTAGACATACTGATAATACTAAAGATTTATAGTTTTCTCCTGCTAGTACTTTGAAGAAGTGGTTTCCTGTAATTTGGTAACTGGTCGAGACTAAATTACAGTAGACCTGATTTGATTTTGAAAAACCTCGTCATCATCATCCAAGCCTTGTCCCATCTGTATGGGGTCTGCTATGTGTCATGCCCTGATCTACTAAAGGATTGGCCGTCCCTGCTAGGCGCGAATCACCGCGCAAGCGTTCCCGCAGGACGATCGTTCCCATCAGGACGTGATGCCGCGCGAGCACAAGTTGCGCCAGCGCAAGGCCATTATCCGAACATGCGATAAAATAGCTAAGCCACAGAGTCACACAGATAGTCCGGATGCAGTGGAATAAGAACCGAACATGCGCTTGGTAACAAGTTTATAGAATTGTTATAGCGGAAGCATTGAATGAATACAAGTATGAAACAATAACAAGCTCTTTATTGATAACCAAGAATTATTATAAACGGCGCTAGGACGAGATTACAAGTCGCTCAAGCGCTCTCTCTCACTAAAACATATAAAGGCTTGCCAAGCGGCTTACAACTTGGGATGATACATAAGCGATGTTCCAACATTATGTCCTGTATATGTGCTTCAGCTCCAGACGCAACACTCCGAGGCTCCAGAGTGAACTCTACACCTTAGCGCGCACGAGGGGACACTCCGCACCGAATGAGGCTATCCCGCACCCTGCAAGCAATCTGGTGGGTTATCAGTACATGAATGCACTGGTGGAGAGGCTTCTCGACAATTCTAACACGTTATATTAGTTCCGTGCACCATCTATTAAGTTATATTTCTAGTCTTGCCTTAGGATCAATTTCATGGCATAAGATACAAAGCCTAACTTGTGTGACAGTGCATATACGAGAAACATGATAATACTTACCATTTGTTCTTCCATGTCCAAGTATAAAACTAAGTTAAACCAAGCACGAATATATATATATATATATATATATATATATATATATATATATATATATATAGAAATTCAAGGATTGTATAACGAACACATGTATGCTACGAGCGTGTTTCTAAATCAGGTGCACGATATACACAAATTATGATACTCATATTACTTTGTGACTCAAGTTGTACAAATGCGTTATACTCAGGCCGTACAGATTACTCAGATGTTTTATACTCATATTATACATGCATGTTGTACTTGTACATGCATGTTATACTCAGACTATTCAAATGTGTTCAAAGCTTCAGATTACTTGGTTCAATTAACGATATGTACGCAGAGTGCGCCGTACATCCGTTACTTGCCACAAGTCCATACGAGCCTATATGCGGGTTGCCACCACGTATGCAATATACTTAATGATACATAATTGGTTACCTGACGAGCCGCCATGGACAAGTTATAGTCTCGGCACGTGAATGGGATGCAACGCAGGTTGCGATCTCCGCTATACGCCTTCCCGTCCGAAGCAAACGACTATCTGAATGTTCTTGACCGGTTTGGATCAGCCCCGGTGCGACCAGCGTACCGTCCGCAGGAACCATAACCCTGTGCACTGTCCATGACCATTGACGATCAACACTAAGCTTTTATTATATGCAACATTTTAAGGTCTTGAATGAACATAACTACTTGACACAGTGCGGATGCATATACTCGTTCAGAAATTTTATGATAATGTGCGTTCTATTCAATGCACAATTATGCTGATGTTTTTTCACTTATTGCAGCTCCTGTTTCGAGAGTTGTCTTGGCGACCCAACGGTCCCGAAGACTTTCCATATTTCTATTACTTGGCTTGTAACGACTATTTTGATAGTATTCCTGCCGCAGGTAAGTGAACCATGATCTGTGTTGTGCTTCTATATTGAGGCAATATCTATGTGACGAGCATTTCAAGACATATGAAGTAATATATTTGAAGGAACATATAAGGAACAAAAGTAACGCTGCGAGGGTGAGGTTATAAGAACTGTAAAGCGAACATACTATTCCGTTCAATCGATCTACTTCCATGTTCTATGCAAAGAGATATAAGATGGGATTATTCCCTTAGCTAGATGTGTTATATTCTTTATTAGCATGCAAGGGGTGATTTGTCTAGCGACTAGCATGTATCGTCCGTATTTTTAAGTGTGCATGCTAAGCAAAGACATGTTCATCGTAGCCACCCACCTTAGCGATGATTCGCCTCGGCCGAGCGATACTTCGAGCGCGTTTTTGAAAGTCTAAGTCTGAGCTCCTGAAGGGCCAAGTCTGAATTCCTTTGCCTCAAACGAGTCTTCTCGCCGAGCAAGGCGGATCGGGTCGTCGCACTTGTGCCGTTTGAATCGGCTATCCGCATTGATGCGGAGCGGGTCGTTACACTATGGAGCATAACGAAGCACCATCAATTTTTTTTTTTTGTATAACTTCATGCAATGATCTTTTTCTTATTTTATTTGCTTGCAGGCAAACACATATCATTTCTGTATAAGTTAATTCTTTTTCTCATTCTGGTTTGATTTATTTTATCAGTTAAGCATGTTTTTGGATTGTGTTGCTTATATGGTCTGATTTTTTTTCCCTAATGCGGGTTTTGTGTAGTCGTTCACATGCTATTTTTACAATATGCTTGGAGCAAAAGAAAAATGGCAATTGCGTTAGTAATGGAGTAGTTAACAATGAAGTTGGTGACGACATTTTAGTTGCAAAGCTTCATTTAGTAGACCTTGCTGGCTCAGAACGTGCAAAGCGTACTGGAGCAAATGGGTTGCGATTGAAAGAAGGTGCTTTCTGGCCTAACATTTTGTCTTTTTATGATTCCTTCCTGCTGCTTCTTTAGCTTTTTTATTAAATCATACCATTTCATATAGGTATACATATCAACAGGGGTTTGCTGGCTCTTGGTAATGTGATAAGTGCATTAGGTGATGAGAAGAAACGGAAGGAAGGAGGTCACGTCCCATATCGTGATAGCAAGTTAACTCGTCTCTTGCAGGCAAGTAAATTGTGTCCTCTTCTGCCCTCTACTATTTTTTTTGTTAAAGATAATGAAATGTTGCTTGGAAGAATTAATCACTGAAATATTTCATACATGAACATTGCAATGTGCCAAAATTTTAAAACAATCTTTTTCTGTAACAACATGAGAATTGATAATTATAACTAACCGAACTTGGTCTATCTTTTTTTCTCAAATGTAATATACTATCATAATTATAATGCCACCTCATCTCATTAATTTTTCCTGTGAAATTT
Source organism: Iris macrosiphon (assembly GCA_036927795.1). Lineage (NCBI taxonomy): Eukaryota > Viridiplantae > Streptophyta > Magnoliopsida > Asparagales > Iridaceae > Iris > Iris macrosiphon. Next base: position 94,201,528 of record JAYESA010000010.1, on the reverse strand, counting down.
CTGTTTATTTTGTATTAGATTTTTCACAACTTATCATATAAATGTAGATGTGTAAATTGTGCATGAATTAATCCAGTGTTATAGTGACTATATGAACCTTCAACACTATCTGGTTTCTGATTATATTTCTGGTTTCTGATTATATTTCATGTAGTGACTGATATTCTATGTGGGTCAGACAAATTTTTGGTGGCTTCTGTGTCATTTGACTCATTTCAATGGAACCTTTCTGTTGAAATTAGTTGATGATTTTATTGATTGTCTCATTGGCATTATATAGCCTTACAGTCATTAATACAATGATCTCAATCATTATGACAATAATCTCATAATGGAATATCCTGTGACATATTCTGGCATTAATGGAATATCCTGTGACATATTCTGGCATCCCAAATATGTCCTCAGGATATTCCTATGTGCTTATACTATACTTAAATATGACACCCAACATACCATATCAACACTCCCCCTCAAGATGGGTGAAAGATATTCACTAAGCCCATCTTGTCACATCCTCTAATCATGTTCACTGAGGCGAGTCCCTTGGTTAGTCCATCTGCTACTTGATCCCTAGTTGGAACATGGCCAAGCTCCAGTAATCCACTATCCAACTTCTCTTTGATGAAGAATCTATCAATCTCGATGTGTTTGGTCCTGTCATGTTGTACTGGATTGTTGGCGATACTAATAGCTGACTGATTGTCACACCACAGCTTCATCTTGGCTCCTTGATCCAGCTTTAGCTCCACCAGCATATTCTTCAACCATAGTAGCTCTGCAACTCCCAAGGCCATAGCTCTGTACTCTGCTTCAGCTGTCGATCTGGCCACCACAGACTGCTTCTTACTCCTCCAGGAGACAAAGTTACCTCCTACAAATATGCAATATCCCGAGGTAGACCTCCTGTCATCAGCACAACTAGCCCAGTCAGAATCACAGTAGCCCTCGATGCTCACGTGATTGTTCTTCCTGAATATTAGTCCCTTCCCGGGAGCACCTTTCAAGTACCTCAGAATCTGGTACACTGCATCCATATGACCCTTCCGTGGGTCATGCATGTAGCGGCTCACCACACTTACTGCAAAGCAGATATCAGAACGTGTGTGGCTCAAATAGATCAACTTGCCAACCAGTCTCTGGTATCTGTCCCGATCAACTGGTTCTCCAGCCTCAGCATCAATCTTGAACCTCTGATCTATTGGTGTCGCTGCAGGTTTGCACCCCAACATCCCAGTTTCCGTGAGAAGGTCCAGTGCATACTTCCTTTGAGAGAGAACAATCCCCTTTGCTTCTCGAGCAATCTCAATCCCAAGGAAGTACCGAAGAAGGCCGAGATCCTTCACCTCGAATTCCTTGCCAAGCTTTCCTTTGAGTTGGGCGATCTCCTGCTCATCATCTCCTGTGATAATCATATCGTCCACATACACCGCAAGCATGGTGATGTGGCCTCCACTCCGACGGAAGAATACAGTATGATCAGCATTGATCTGCTGATATCCCATCCCTATCATCGCCCTTCTGAATCTGTCAAACCACGCTCGAGGAGACTGCTTCAGTCCATAGAGGGACTTCTTCAACCTGCAGACCTTGCCTACTGTCTGATTGGTGCCAAATCCTGGTGGTATCTCCATGTACACCTCCTCCACTAGATCTCCGTGAAGAAACGCATTCTTCACATCCAGTTGGTGTAGCTTTCATCCACCATTTGCTGCCAGAGAAATCAGAGTCCTGACAGTGCTCATCTTTGCAACTGGTGCAAAGGTCTCGTCATAGTCGATGCCGTACGTCTGACTGTATCCTTTGGCTACTAGTCGAGCTTTGTAGCGCTGAACCTGTCCATCTGGGTTCTGCTTCACGGTAAAGACCCATTTGCATCCAACTGCTCTCTTCCCCTCTGGCAGTCTCACAAGCTCCCAGGTGTGGTTCTTCTCCAGAGCTCCCAACTCCTCGTGCATTGCCGCTTTCCACTTTGGATCGTTCTTGGCAATCTGCCAATTGTTAGGTACAGTAATACTATCCAAAGATGCTATAAATGCTCCATGAGAAGGAGGGATATGGTCATAAGAAACAAACTGAGCAATATCCCAACCATATCTGTTTGGAGGATTTCCTGCATTGCTGCGAGTGGTCCTCCGTACAGATAGTGGTGTGGGAGGAGTAGAAGTAGGAGGAATGATATCTTGTGAAGGAGGGGGTATCACCTGAAGGGGGGTTGGTGTCGGTGCCTCAGGAGTTGGGATGAACGCAGGCAAGGAATGATATTTTGTGCTGGTGTGTATGCACAGGTGGTCTGATGCTGTATTCCGTGTGCTGACAAGTATTCTGCAAGCGTCCTGTTGGTATACTCCGTTCCATTGTCAGACCTCGGTACCTTCACAACTGCTTTGTACTGAGTCTGGACATGCTTATGGAAATCCCGAAAACAAGCAGGTACATCATTCTTATTTTTTATCAAATATAACCAGGTAACACGAGAGGCACACTCAATGAAAGAAACAAAGTACTTATAACCATTCATAGTGTTAGTAGCACATGGACCCCAGACATCAGAATATACTACCTCAAAAGCAAGAGTGCTCCTATGACCCGTGCCAACATATGAGCTCCTAATAAGTTTTCCTAACTCGCACGCATCACATACTAATTTCTCTTTATTTGTTTTTGCATAAATCTCTGGATACAACTTACTTAGAGTATCAAAGGAAGAATGTCCCATCCTCCGATGATGGAGTATCAAGGTATCCTCAGTCCTCTGCTGCAGTCCTTCCATGTCAGCCTTCTCTGCCATAGATACCAATGCTGAGTCTAGTCCTTCTCGATCTAGGTACCACAGTCCCTCATGCCAAGTGCCAGTCCCAAGTCTTCGTCCTGTCCCTTTCTCCTGGAAGGTCACCTTAGGAATATTAAAAGAAACAATGCATTTAAGTTGGAGGATTATAGAACTAATGGACAAGAGACTGACTGGAAATGATGAAGCATGTAAAACATTGGATAATCTTACTGAACCTGTACAATTAACAGTACCCTTACCGACCACTGGCTGGAAAGTGCCATCAGCTGTCTGAATGTTGTCTGCTGATGCTAGGTGAGTGTAGGAAGAAAACTCACTAGCATTCCCAGTCACATGCCGAGATGCTCCCGAGTCGATAATCCAGTCTGATGATTTAAGGGAAGAGATAGATGCAAGGGCAAGTGATTCGTCAGTACCTTCTGATGGATGGGCATACATGGCAGCGTTGCCCCTAACAAAGAATGAGGTGGACGCCTCCTCTGTTCTACTCCTCATGTCTCCCAGTGCCTGGTCCTTCACAGTAAATGTGCCATCAACTTCTCCGTTCCCTTCTGATATCAGGAGGTTCGCCCGATAACCTCCTCGGCCGCCTCGTCTACCCCCTCGACCACGACCACGTCCTCCATTATATCCTCGTCCGCCGAACGGTTCTCGTCCACCACCTGAATCTCCCTCCCTAGGTGGTTTGGTACAAGCATACCGATGATGACCCATCTCCCCACAGTTGTAGCACTGCCGGTTATGCTGCCAGGGCTCTCCCTTAGATCCTGTGTTACCTGAGCTGGTGATCGCTAGTGCTGACTTTGCTTCGGGGGGGCCACCTGTCCCGGCTTGCAGCCTGATGCGTGTCTCCTCCTGGATCATGGCTGAGATAGCCTCCTCAAGGCTAGGGATCTTTGGTTGGGCTAGAAGTAGGACCGTCCTCTGTGCGAAAGCTGCAGTCAGCCCTTTGAGGAACTTCATCGTCCTCTCCTGCAGACACACATGTCTCTCCTTACACTTAGGGTCCCCGCAGCTCGCCCGATCTGAGGAGTGATCATAATCCAACCACAGACGCTCCAACTCCGTGGCATACTCCTGCACCGTCTTCTCTCCCTGTACGGTGTCATCAATCTCCCCCTTTATCTGGAAGACCCGTAAGTTGTTCCCCACACCATCATAGGTCCTTCTCAACTTCTCCCACACATCTTTCACCATCTCAATACCGTCTACTGTGGCGGCAATAGACTGGACTAAGGAGTTGAGAAGCCAGATGTAGATCACCATATGAGTGGACTTCCACTCATCGCGTTCTGTCGAGCCCTCATCCGGCTCTGTCGTCTCGCCCGTCAGGAACCCCTCCATGTTTTTTCCTGCGAGGGTTCTTCTCACCCGCTGTGACCAACTCAGATAGCTGGCTGGTCCATCTAATTTCAGATCGATGGAGAGAAGCTTCAACTCCGGCGACGTTCGTGTCGTGTTCTCACCAGCCGACATCGTCAACAACTTCATCAACGTCGCCACCTCTGCAGAATCTAGCTTCTTGATGATCTCCTCCATTGATGCGTCGTCTATCCAATCACTTCACGTCCGCTCCACGACTCACGCTCGTCCTCGTCGTCCGCTCCTAGATCCGAACATGTCCCCCCTTTTTTCAGATCTAGGCATCCCTATTAGGCGCTGTCTCGTGCTGGTGCCGAGGAGGCGGCAGCACGCATGTCACAACCGCCGTCGCAGCAGCAGCAGCAGTCGCAGCAGCCGCAGCAGCAGTAGTAGCCGCAGCAGTAGCGGGACGGGGCAGCAACAGTGAAGGGCGGCCTGCGAAGGGCGGAGAAGGGAAGAAGGGGGGGCGTGGAAGAGTTCGGTGGAGGAGATCTAGGAAATCCTCCTGTGGGTTTGTGGAAGCTTGGTGACGGCTAGGGTTTGTGGAAACTTGACTCTGATATCATGTTGAAATTAGTTGATGATTTTATTGATTGTCTCATTGGCATTATATAGCCTTACAGTCATTAATACAATGATCTCAATCATTATGACAATAATCTCATAATGGAATATCCTGTGACATATTCTGGCATTAATGGAATATCCTGTGACATATTCTGGCATCCCAAATATGTCCTCAGGATATTCCTATGTGCTTATACTATACTTAAATATGACACCCAACATACCATATCAACACTTTCTGATACCCACCCCTCTAACTTTGTTGTAATTATTGTATCAGGTTGAAGGTTTAGGTGGTTTTGACCACATGACTGGTGCAGCAGACATTAATTAGTAGCATACATCCTGAATGATTTTGTTCTAGTGCAGATAAGATTGTCCGAGAATTAAGACATGATGAAACATATATAGTTGACATTGAAAAAGGATCATGTAAACATTTGTCCATGCAAGCTTAAATGCAAATACAAGTGTCCAACTTTTCAAAATTAACTTAGTTCACTCACAGAAATGCTTTCAAATCTCCTAGCTGTTAGCTTGCCCCTGTAACTGGCCTTCCTCACTGTCTTCAATATCAAGTGTTTCCATTTTCTTTTTCACTTTAAAGTGTTTTCAGTTTCCTTCATCTTTATTTTCAAGAGTGTTTCATATCCTTTATCTTTTTCCTATATATCTATTTTTTCTGACATCAACTTTTAAACCTAGTAGTTTCGTCGTGTAATAGAGTTGACCTTGGACTGATGAAAGGGGAGTTTCATGTTGTATTAGAGGAAGATTGGCTGGAATGTAGCTACAGTTGAGACAGATAGCCTGGATTTTGGAGAGCCACTATTTTGTCAATAAAACTGTTGTATAGTATTGACGTATTGAAGTTTTTCAGCTGTTAAAAAGATCTATTACTACTCATCTTTGTATATAGATATATGTTCTTCTATGAACAATCACATTTTAAGTTTTTGTTTTCTAATAATCATTTCTCACAGGATTCTCTTGGAGGGAACAGTAAAACTGTAATGATTGGTGAGTTGTTCTAAGCCTGTACCTTATTACATGGGTAAATCATTTTCTGCTACTTGTCTTCGCATTTCTCTTTTTAATTACATATATGTTGTATTATAGCCTGCATTAGCCCTGCTGATACAAATGCTGAAGAGACTATAAACACACTCAAATATGCCAATCGTGCCCGCAACATTCAGAACAAAGCAGTGGTATGATATATCTTAGACAAAAACGTACAAATACTTTGATCCATGATTAATTTGACTTTTTAATACTCAGATAAATCGTGATCCGGTGGCTGCTGAGATGCAAAGAATGCGCAGTCAGTTGGAGCAGTTACAAGCTGAATTGCTATTCTCTCGTGGGGAAGGCGTACCTCTTGAGGAGCTTCAGGTAGAAAATAAGTGAGGTCGGTTTGTGCTACTATTGCTGTGTATAATAAGATAAATTGAGGATTTTATAGGATTATAACTGCACCAGTGGCGTGCAAAACATATATTTTCTCTTCCTCTTCTAAGTACTCATGAAAAGTTGGGTTACGTCACATGGCTTACCTTCCAGTATTAATCATTGTAGCACATCTTGATGTGAAACATGGCCTAGTTGAGTTGACTGATCAAGAAGGATTCATGTAGCCAGCCACATAGACTAAGACGTTTTTGTTGTAAATATGATTAAAGAACTAATCTAATTTTCCTGTTTGTAGATTCTTCGCCACAGAATATCTTTGCTTGAGGCAAAAAATATTGATCTCCACCAAGAGTTGAAAGAGCGTCAACTAGCTTGCGATCACTTAGCCAAACGTGCTCTCGACTGTCAGGTATTGTCGTCTATTGTTTATTTTTTGATTATATGTTGATTATCTTGTGTTATTATTTTGACCACCTAAAACAACACTTGCCCAGTTCTGGTATAATTGATAAAGGCTTGTGATAAAGGCACTACAAAGTACACTCAGGGCTAGTCCAGTATTAGGGCTAGCCCAGTTATTAAGAAATTTTACTTAGGCTAGCCCAAATTTTACTAGGGCTGCCCAACCTCTTCACCTCCCTCCTCCTGTTCCCCCTCCCGCTCCTCCACCGCTCGTCGCAGCCCCCACCGCTCGCCGCCGTCCCCGCGCGTAGCAGCGGCCCCTTCCTCCACCGCTTGCCGCCGCCCACACCGCTCACGACCCCCCCCGCACTCAGCAGCGGACCCGTCCTCCACCGCCGCCCCCCGCGCGTAACAGCGGCCCCGTCCTCCACCGCGCGCGACTGTCTCCGCCTCCTCCCCCGTCCTCCATTGCCGCCTCCCGCCGCCGCCTCCTCCCCCGCCTCCCGCCGCCTCCTTCCCCTCCCGCTTCTCCGCCTCGTCCCCCCTTCCGGCCTCCACGCAGCTCAGCCCACGTGGTCACCTCGCCTACCCCTCCCTTCTGGACTGTCAAAATTTTGAAGTCCTACCAATTGGAAGGACTGTTTTGACAGTCCTAAAAATTCAACATATATTTTTAGGACTGTAAAAATTAATTGTTAGGACTGTCAAAATTTTGACAGTCCTTCCAAATTGGTAGGACTGTCAAAATTTTGACAGTCCTGATTATAAAAGAAATCAATTGGAAGTGGGCAGCCCGGTGAGTAATTTTTGGGAGTTGCAAACTTGTAATTATCAATGGTGAAAATTTGGGCTGCCCCGAGTGAATTTTGTAGTGCATTTATCAAGAGCCTTGATAAAAAGTCACAACTATGATGAATTTGTATTGGCTTTTTTTCCATCACATAAAATGATAATATGAATTTCTTCAGACAAAAGTGTTGGTTTGATGTTTTTCTATACTCAAGACGCCTAAGATAGCTTGCTGTATTTTATGTTACATATGAGTATGATTCTACTGCATTGTGTAAGTGCTCTAAAAAAATGTATTCAGGCATTTGAATCCAATTTATGTACCAGTATGACTGAGAAAGTTCTACAGAAAAAAACTTATTCTATGTTATGTTGACGATTTATGAAAGAATTTATCTGTTTTCTAAAACATTCAGCTTGTAAATATGCATTCTATGATGTGTTTGTTAAGATTAGTTAGTTTATCAGGTTGAAAAAGACAAGCTGATTTTGAAGATTGAATCAGCTCGCAACGGAAAGTCATTGGACGAGCTTGACAACACAGATAACATGCAGGTGGGGCAGTATTCATAATCGTGTAGGCACCTGCTTAGTGTAGTTCAGCTATTCATTATTAATCTTCTTAAGTTGTATTTCGTAGGGCGTTGTTCTGTTGAAGAACTACGTATCAAAGATTCAACAGTTGGAGGCTGAGTTGTTGCAGGTCCAAAACTTGCCGACTAAAAGAATTGGTTTTTTGGATTGCCTTGCTCCGGAGAAGGACTTTGATGATGTAGAATCAGATTGTGATGGCAAAAGCATTGATGATTCTAGTAAGTTTTGAATATTCATTTGTTTACTTTTATTTATCAATTGATGTGAAAACAACTATGTATTTATTCAAGTCGTGCTGATTCCATTCAAGGACCTAGAAATTTGAATGCTACTTTCTTGATGACTTCGTGCAGATGTTTTATACTTTCTTATCTTTGATCAGGCTGGCAATCTTTTTTATATGCTTCGGAAACGTTGAATCTTAATGAGTGAACCTTGATTTGTGTTTCACAGGCGAGGTTGATGAAGATGAGAAAGAACAGGAACATTCCTCCTTACAAGATATACTTGATAAAGAACTCCAGGAGTTGGACAAGCAACTTGAGCAAAAGGAGGTACATGGAGTTCTTTGCATTTAAGAATGCCAAACTTTCTACCAAACTTTTAGATTGGGATATACGATTATCTCATTCTTCCAACTGTTGTCTCCAACCCTTGGTTTATTTTAATCATATCTTGCAAATTGACCAAATGAAGCCTACTAATTACTGTGTTCCATAGCTTTTCCAGTTGAGTGGTTGTCCTACGAACTACCTTTAGGAATCCTTCCATCCGGTAGTTTATGTTAGAAAGAGTAAATAATTAAATATAAAGCGTTTGTACTGAAGTACCTTACTTTTTACTCTCTCTGAATAAATACCCTGCATATTAATTTAAACTAGATAAACAGTAAACTCCCAACTTCCTTTCTTATTTCAGTTAAATACCAGCTATCAGCTCGTCCAAGTTTGTTAGTCGCATGCTTGCGACATTGCCTATTCAAGAACATTTTGTCATCTGAATTACTTAAGTCTCAACTTAACCTTAATGACACATAGAATCAAACACATTTTTTTGAGGAATAAACTTTATCAAATATATATTTTACATGTAAATCCTCCGCCTTCTCCATTGATGGCCCACAAGGAACTGTCTCCCCCTTCTCCAGCGATGGCCATCACGGAACTTTCCTATCTTTCAAACAGCAACGTCCAGAGTTGAGCCCTCCCTGTTCTCTCCACATTCTACTCTTTGGTCTCCGCTAAGGTTTCTCCCTGTTGATGAAATAAAAGAACACCTGCTATCTCTGCACTAGATAGACTGTCAATGAGATATTTACGGTTGCTGCAACAGTTCACGAGACCTACCTCATTTTTAGTTCATTGGTGATCGAAGGACTTCAGTTGTCGATCTGGAGCAAAATACTGGTTTTTGGGTTCGGGCGTGACAGTATACTAATATTTTAAGAGTAGGGTGAAATGGATGTCTTGTGCTATTTTACATCAACATTGTCTACGGCTGCTAAGTGCAAACCAAATTGAAGATGCATATAATTCCAATAAAATGTAAGGCATATTTTTCTAGATAGTGCGAAAGTTTGAGGTACTCTTTTTTTTATTGTTGTAGTTTACCCAAGTAAATTGGAATATGTAAACTCGAAAATCATTGCTCTCTAAGTTCTAAAGGAGATATCATATCAGACTTCTCTCGAAATGTTATGTAGGTATAAAATATCAATTTTTTTGTTGTATGCAAGGGAATATTAGTCTATTATTGACTGCTTTGTAGGTTTATTCTGCATGACTATACCAAATCAATCCTCATTTTTTGTACTTCCATTTACCTCTTATCATTTTTTTTGTGTTGAAGGCAGAGATGAAGCTTTTTGCAAAGGTAGATACGTCTGTACTCAAGCAACATTACGAAAAGAAGTTGTTGGAATTGGAGCTAGAAAAGAAAGCTTTGCAGGTACATTCTTTGTTCAGGTAGCTTCAATGTTAGTATGTGAAGTGTTGTATCTACAATCTTGTTTACCTTGCAGAAAGAGATTGAGGATCTTCGCTTCAATCTTTCCAACATGTCCACAACTGATGATGGTGGTTGTGCACAAAAGTTGAAAGAAGGCCATCTCCAAAAACTAAATGTCCTTGAAACTCAGGTTTGCATTTGGAAACTGTTCCTCTTGTCATCATCATTGGTTTAAGGGACTAAATTTTAATGACCATGTTGTAGGTGTCTGAACTGAAAAAGAAGCAGGACGCCCAGTCTCAATTGCTGAGACAAAAACAAAAGAGTGATGAAGCAGCAAAAAGATTACAAGATGAAATTCAGAGGATCAAGTCTCAAAAGGTTCCTCTTTCTGACAAATTCCAATATGTTTCATCTTTTGATGAGGTTTCCTAATTACTAACAGAACGTTATCAGGTCCAATTGCAACAAAAAATCAAGCAGGAGTCTGAGCAGTTTAGGTCATGGAAGGTTACACGAGAAAAGGAAGTGATGCAGGTAGCTGAGTATTTTGGTTTCTATATATATATATATATATGACAAGCATTTAGTTGTCTTTGCTGTTTGATTGGTATAGGGACGGAGCAATTATATTTATATCACAACGAGTTTAGTCTTATAAATATAATTGACAGAGGGTGTACAAGCTACCTTGTTTTTCAAGTTACTAGCCATACTTTTAATTTAATAGATTATATTCCTTGCGTGCAGGGCAGAAAAGTAGTTACTACAGGTGACTAAAGTAAGTATGATTATAAAGTTTCCGTAGCCGCCTAGGATATCTCTCACCCCTATTTAATAGAAACTATTTACTAATCTTGGCGGCTAGCGTAAAAGCAATATTACAAAATATTACAATGTTTATCCCACATTTAAGGGTTGGCTTTGAGCATCAAATTATATGGTGATCCGGTGAAGAATTTTGAGTATGTACATCTTGGTAAGTTACTGAGAAGAATAGTCTGAATCGACACCGAAACTGATATTGCGAACATTGATGCAAAGATGATTGACATGGTTTACAACAGAAATCTTGATGTGGGGAAAATGAGATTTATCGGACTTGAAAGAAATACCAATTTTATTGAAATATATCATGGAAAATTTAGAAAATGAACAAAATGAAGAATGTCTTGCATTGATGGTATAAACACCTACATCATGACATGAAAAATAATAAGAATGCTAAGAATCTAACTACTAATTGCAGTGTTAAGAATGCTATCTTGGAAATTTTGGAGTTGTAACTTCTACATTAAAGGAGTTAAGGACATAATGATTGAACACCAAGTAAGAATCTTAACTATTAGTTGTAGGATATTTGTCAAAGGAGTTGTTGGAACTAGGTGTAGGCCTAAACGAACTGGGATTCATGGCAGAGGATAGGGTTTTTGTTTATGTTACCGAAATCCAAATTAAGAACCTTGATTAGCACTACACACTACTTCAAAAGTCAACTTCTTATGACTAACGATAATCTAGCTAATGATAATTGGCCATGGCGCTCACGTAAGGACATGCTCCTTGAACTTAAAACATGGCAATATGAGTTGGATTATTCACATGTTTTCTAACAAATTTCCAAGATGTACTCAAGGTTGTGTTTGGTACGCAGATTACAATATTATGGGGAATTATGTTTTCCTAGGAATAAAATTCCCGGGCATTAAATTTATGGCAAATCTATGTTAGTATGTTTCATATAGTATATAATATTGTCGGTAATATAATTTTTGTTTGCAAGAATGTAATATTCTTGACTTATTATATCCAGTAACTTTAACCTATTATCAACAACTTGTTGAAGTCTAGCCGGTAAAGGGAATAGCTTGTTACTTAGGAGATCAAGTTTCGATTCCCACAAATGTTATATTATTTTAATCTAATACAATTATTTCTATATAGATTAGTTAATTAATTTTATCTGGACCCGAGCCCTCTATCTTGGATACGACCCCGTGGATCAAGATGCAAACATATTAACCTGGACCCCACCTTGTTGACCCAGACTGGAACGGACTAACCTTGTCCAAACCATGCTGACCCAGACTTGCTAACCTTGACTTGATCTTTTTGACTCAGATCTAAACCCATTGACCTTGATTAGGACATACTAACCTGGACCCGACCCTGATGGCCCAGATACGAATCCACTGACATGGACCATTCCCAAAACCAACCCGGACCCGTATCCCAAAATCGAACCAGGCCAAACCGACCTGTCCAGACCTGAACCCGACCAAGATGGAACACGATTAATCCGCACCGATTCCGACTGACTTAGAGCCAACAGACCCAAAACTAATTGACCCACAATCGGGCCAAATCCGATAAGAGAATAATTTTATTCCCTATGAAAATAAAAATACCCGCCTATTTTAGAGGGATAATATTTCATGCATTTGTACTAAATGGACTTACCAGGAATTAAATTTGACGGGGAAGATGATCAAATCAATCAAACATAATAATCATTTTCCCATCTTATTCCAGGAACATAGAAAGTTTCCCTTGTACCAGACACACGCTAAATGTGTGCCATTTTATATCAGAGTCTGTAAACTCAACAAACCATGAAGTAACCAGTGATTATGGTTTTCTGAAAAACTGTTCCTTGAATTTGTATTAGTACTACTTCCTGATCTTTGGACTGTATTTGTTACATTTTTTCTTACGAAGATTTCTCCTGTTTATTGCTTGCTCATATTTTGTTTATTGCAGTGTTTGTTCTTGGCTCTACTATATCTGAAGTTGTTCCATACGTTTCTTATTTTAATTACATAAGATGCTTTCTTTCCCTAGCTTAAGAAGGAGGGCAGGAGAAATGAATATGAAATGCATAAGCTGTTGGCTTTGAATCAGAGGCAGAAGATGGTACTTCTTGAGTTCTACAATGTTGTTTCTTTTTCTAGTGTAATTTTATTTGCACTTCTAACTTCTCTTTTGAAAATTCAAGGTTTTGCAACGGAAAACTGAAGAAGCTTCCTTGGCCACCAAAAGACTGAAGGAATTGTTGGAAGCAAAGAAGGCTTCTTCTCGTGAAACATATGGTAACATGAATAATTTCAATCATTGCCTCTTTCTGTTTATGCGTTTTCCATTCCCAAAGGTGACTGATATGTGGTTAATGTGTCAAGTAGGGCTTGGGAATACAAATGGTCCTGGAATTCAGGTAGTAGACTAACCACATTTATCCTAATTATATTTTTGTTCATCAATGATTTCTCATATGAGCTGACCGCAAAAATTTGTGATATAGGGTTTGTTGTTGTTGTTCTTGAATGATTTCTCATATGACTATATTGCCTAAGGCATTAATGCAGGCAATTGAAGATGAGCTTGAAGTTACTATACGTGTGCATGAAGTACGATCAGAATATGAGAGGCAACTACAAGAGTAAGGGTCATGACTTTATTTTCAGATGGATTTTCCTTTTTTTACTTTTACCCTGTGATAAAAATAGATATTCAATTAAAATTTCTCTATACTTTGTTTGTAACCTTAGTTTCCGCTGTTGTAATTAATCTTTAGAATTCAGTTCTTAATTTGTTTTGAGCAAATACCCTTAACATATAACTTTGATTTGCTTCAAAATTGAAATGTGAAATTCACGATATTCTGGGAAGCACGAACACTCCAAAAATGTGTGCGCGTATTGTCTACACAACCTGGACAAGCCAAAATACAACGAGACAGACCAAAATATGTCCAAGGATATGTTGCAGCTTTGATCCCTTTTCCTTTTAGGGTTGCTACAAGTATTATTCTCAATGTGTACCCTGTTGCATAAAATTTGGATGCTACTTTAATTGGAAATCAGAATGTGTACTTTTATTTCCTTTTCAATTCTCGTGAGTAGGAGAGCTGCGATGGCTAAGGAGGTTGCAAGGCTGAAGGAAGAATCTGAAATTATTAAGCAGAAGATTACAAGGTTTGTGCATTATTCATTTTGTGTGTTCGAGTTGAACACTAACTATTGAGAAGTTTGTTCGAGCTTACCTTTTTTGATTTGATGCTTCGATCACAGTGACTGTACTCAGGCAATGTCACCAAGTGCAAGAAGTTCAAGAATTATTGCTCTCGAAAGTATGTTGGCCACTTCTTCTACCACACTTGTAACCATGGCCTCACAGTTGTCTGAAGCTGAAGAGCGGGAGCGTGTGTTTAGTGGGAGGGGACGCTGGAATCAAGTAAGATCACTTGTGGAAGCAAAAAATATGATGAGCTATTTGTTCAACTTAGCATCCTCTTCAAGGTACTTACTGGATCAATCTTCTGAATTTTAATGAATTTGGCTTCTCATTCTTGCGTTCTTTTTGTTAATGGTTCCATTTTTCATAATCTACCTTCTAAGTCCATTTGTATTGTTTTTATTTGATGAATTGGGGATGTCGATTGCTAAAATTTACTGTTTTCTGATAATATTGTTCTTTGATTTTCCTTCAACTTTTGTTCATTTGCTAGGCTTCTTAGTACCTTTTTCAAAGTTGCTCACTTGTATGTATGTGTTCAGTCTCTTTTCTTTGGTTAGGAAATGGGAAATCGAATATTACAAATTGGTTTCTATTTTAAACTTAAATTACTTGATTAATGTACAATGTCCGTGACAATGCTTTCTCTAATATGAGAGGTTTGATGCAATATAATATTTAACAAAGTTAGCTGTTTGTTTTGCTGGTTAGCTGTCAAATGATTTTCTTTTATTATTTGTCAGGTGTCAATTGCGAGATAAAGAGGTCACTTGTAGAGAAAAGGACTCTTTCATAAGTGAATTGAAGGAAAAAGTGGTTAGGTTTAGTAGCTTGGTTAGACAAAAAGATGCAAAAATAGCAGAATTGCGTGCTGAAGAGTTGCAGGTTAGTAACTTTGTTTTTATTACTCAACTAAAATGGTATGCTACAATCCTACTCATATTGAAGATTGATGTATGTAACAATTCACAACCTTTTCAAACTCATTATAAGTTGTTGCTTAAACAAATCAGTTAAAGAAGTTGAGTTTTCATGCAGGCAACTTGGTTTCTCTCGGATGTGGACATGGTTTTGATTGTACATCCGTATTAAAGTTAGATAAGGATCCAATCACATGTGGCCTTAAGTCTTGTGCAGATTTGATTTTGTAACACATTATTAAATATGAAGATACCTATGAGATTTGGCCTCAAATTTGACTCATTGGTGTTCTACTACAGATCCAATAAATAAATTTGGTGAAAATGTTCCTATATTTCTATAAGCAGTGGTGATATCTTATTTCGTTCCATTCTTGTCATCCTAAATGTACAACTTACCATACTTCAAACACGATACATATTATGTTAAAGTAATTATTTAGTATTTGATGTACAATTTGATTTTACTATGTAACACTATCAAATTCAGATTTAAAATGTCAGCTAAATATGCTCTAATTCTTTTTTACTATTGAAGATCTACTATATTAATTCATTTTGATAATGACTTGTTTTTATCTACATGTTGTTTTGTCTGCTTTTCACTAGCATTTTCTATCTTTCTATAGTCTATACAGCACTTGCATATATTGTTAAGGCATTAATTTTCTGTTGTTTAGTATTTTATTGCTATCACAAGATTTACTGTAATTTTCATGTTTCAGTCCATAGTCTAATGAAACATCGCTTTATGAATCATGTATAGAGGATAGCTACTATGGAAAGTTCTAAAGGTGCTCCTGGAAGTTTTGGAATACATAATTCAAATTGTGGAGATAATGAACATGCCTTCATCTTGCGCAAGGTTTGTAGTTCTCCTTGATACTGCTGTCCCTGTCCTCTTATCTTCCTGGTTTGCAGAATGAGACTGTATATATATATATATGTGTGTGTGTGTGTGTGTGTGTGTGTGTGTGTTCCAATAATTGTTTCATAGACTTCTTTGTTCAATGCTAGTTTCCCACTAGCCGACTGAACTATTACCTCATCATTTGGACTTTTTTGTATGTAGAAGTTATATAGACTGCTTATCCAACTCTACTACCCTCACTGAATGGCTGTAAGGAAGCATTAAAAGACATAAGCAATTAACTTATAATTAACAGCTTACATCTTATAATGCTAATTTCAATGTATAAATTTGATTGTTTGCTGATTTACGTCTTTGACTTCTCATTGATTCCAATCAGATTGTAAACTCTTCTGATGATTTTTCTTTCAAACCATTGACACATACTCAATGCTGTAATTTTATTTTGTTTACTCAGGCTCCACGAATGTCCCAAGCCTTCAATCAAAATAGAAGTGATGTCGATTGGCAAGATGACATGGATACTTCAGATTCTGAACTATCAGACTACTCATGGACGGAATCGGACTTCGATGAGGACTCGGAAGATTCCAGTAAGAAGACAATCAAGAGACGATCGAGATCAATAGCTCCCTTGGCTAAGGCAAATCCCGAAGTTCATAATGGTCAAAAAAGTGTGAAATCGGACATCCCAAGTGGAGAAAAGCTGTCTAACATTAAGCAAAATGATTTTGCAAGCTGTTGTTCGTGCTCAAAGTATTCATCCTGTAAAACCAAGAAGTGTGAATGCAGGGCAGCTGGTAGCACTTGTGGAACTTCCTGTGGATGTGTATCTAATAAGTGTGCGAATAGAGAAGGTGGCTTTATTAGAAAGGATTTGAAAGATACGTCCAACACTGAGATGGAAGAAAGTGGTGGGTGTAATTCTTCTATTGATTCTATGAATTATGAGAAAAGAAAGGAGCTTGTGGCTCATGGTGCAATGCTGCTTCAGAGTGCATTGGGCGATAGACCAAGCACTGAAAATCAGAATATCCAGCAAAAAGTTGTCCGGCAAAGAAAGCCCTTGTCGGACATTGGGAATACTGCGGTATGTATGTCATACCTCCACTCAAAGTGTACTTGTTAAAAACATGACCTGACTTGTTGATAGTTAATGAGAATGAAAATAAGTTTGATCATCATTTTTTGGGTAACTGCTAGACATCTAAATTAGATACTCTTTAAAAAAACAAGACTATTAGTTTTTATGTATATACAGGTTAATTAAGTTGTCTTTTTATTCTCATTTATTTAAAGAAGATGTAGACTACTACTAGGGTCTTCTACTCCTTGCCCTTTTCATTTGCATCACAAAAGCATGCCTCTATATTGCTTCTATCACTATGACACAATGTTCTCTCATTGTAGTAGCTATGAGCAAGTCTCTTATGTTCGATTGCAGTTTATTTTCATGGTTCATTTAGAGGTTGATATGTATTGCTTGTTGAAATGATTCTTATTTCCTTGCGAGGCATTAATTGCTTATTTAATCTGGATAAGATTCCAAATCAAACTTTACATCTCCTTTTCTTGCTATGGACCAAGTTTCCCCAATGTTTTTCTCGTTAATTCATCCATCACTACGTTTTGTCTACTTAATATTCATTTACTGTAGTTTGTGTTTATTATCTCTCCTACCACAAGGTTGGGCAACCAAATGGTTGAGGTCTTTCCTAGTGGAGGAGGAGGAGGAGGTCCTTGGACTTAAACACCAGGGGCAGTAAAACTGGCCCTTAGTCTGAAAGGAACATATATTCTATGGTCAGAGCTAGTTTTGTGCCAATTGTCTGTGTTTTATCCTTGTATTGGCACATAACATATTTTAACCTTATATTATTTACATATTATCCCTTCAGAAACTAGTTCATCAAATCAAAGTTTTAAAACATTATCAAATATTTTTGAAATTTATCCATTACACTTTAAGGGTGGCAACCCATCTCAGGAAATATAAAATACAGTGTTCTAAATGGCGTCCGCCTAGGCGCTAGACGGCCGCTCTCTACACCGTTTTGCCGTTGCCAGTGGAGTAGGCGGCCGATGGTGGTTTGACGGCGTAGGTGGAAGGCTAGGCGGAGCAATATCTGATTAAATGTTTTGGCAAAATAGTTTTGAAAGCATTATGTACCTATGGTTCACTTTTACAAGACCGAAAGTTTATAAATCTTTGTTCTACAACTTAGTTATGCATAAAATATCCTTAAAATATGCAATTATGCAAAAAAAAAAAAAACAGTGGTAAAATAATAAAAAATGTATTTACTGCTTAGACGGCGCCTAGGCGGTAGGCGGACCCTCTCCGCCACGCACCCGCCTACCGCCGTTTAGAACCTTGATAAAATAGCCAAATCAAATATGATTTAACTGCTAAAAGATGACCCTCTCACTGGCAGTGTTGTAGTTGTAGTCCCTGGGAGTCTGTTTGCATCTTTGCTTAAACATGTATGTTGCTTATTAAAGAATGTCAAATATAAACATAAGATTTTAGATATAGGATTTGTTGTCGTCTGTATATTTAAAGATAGATTCTTCTGATTGGCTATTCATGTTTACAAGCTAAGATTCATAGGGGATGGACATAGCTCAGGTGACAAATATATCTAAGGGTAGGATAAATATGTAGAATTTGAAAAGGGTAATTAAAGTTTGATTGAGAAGCAACAAACTGTTTTCTTTGTTTTGTTTATACATGTCAGTTCAGTTGTTAAATATGTATATTGTATTATTACTTTGTTCAAGTTTTATTTATTTTGTGTATTATGACTTGAAATGATACTTTATGCAGAACAATCCCAATGCAACCAAGCAGCCCCGGAGGAAGAACTGGCGAAAATCAACAATTCAACTTGTTCCAGCATCAGAAACCCCTCTTCCAACCACTGGGCAGGAACATGTCGATGCACCCAGAACTAGGGAAGATGTTCCCTTGGGATTGCCACGGGCAATGGATTCGGCTTCCTTAGACAACAATCCGCCTTTTGGAGAGAGGAATTCCATCAGAAGTGATGAATCTACAGGCAATAACAAGGATAACAGGGGCCACACCCTTCCAAGATCTCCGCTTCACTCGAGGAAGCCCTCGGAGGAGAAAGAGAACCATATTGCATAGCCTACTTGTTCACTATTGTTGTCCCAAGAGAAACTACTTGATGGTAGAGGTCATTGCATTGAGCCAGCGGACGAGCATTTCAGCGTACTCCCATTCCTCTTTCAGGGTTATGGGTTGGAGTTAGTAGCTTACCCTTTAGAAAATGACACCTTGTGACAGCTCTGAGATAGGTATTAGTGTTCATTTATCCTCCGATCAATGTATCTTTGATGGTGAAGGGAATGACCTCTTGTTATTTCTGGTTTATTAGATGAAACGAGCTATCCTGCTAATAGTTGTTGTATCCAGTTAGTACTGGATTCTTTTGTAATGAGGGGCATTTTTTTTTCTTCCGGAAGCTGTAAGCCACATCAATTCTCAGTAATATATACACAAGTTTTCTCTAAGATGGTCTTTATGTTTAGGTTTCTAAATGTTGGTAGTGAGTTAATTGCCATGTCTGGTGAATTTTGATGTTGAACATTTGAAACATTCAGAAATCCTGCAGTTGTTTGAAAGATTGTGTTTGGGAAACTGGAAAATGCTATTTATCTGCATTAGATGGTTATACCCTGTCATGTCCTCTTCCCAACTGATGAGGATTGGGAGGAAGATTTCGAACAATTATGAGGTGACATATATATAATGTGATATATATGACATGACATGCTTTTGGGTGTTTGAATTCCTCTATATTAAAGTCATAGTATTATGTTACATATAAACCTCACTAATCATAGATCGGTATCGGACAATTACTATGAGTATCGGGGTTGACGATATCAGTAATATCGATAGTATCAGACAAGAGTATCGGATTATTTGGTATCGGAAATGAATAACTGTTAGTAAATTATTAACAATTTAGAAAATATAGATATTTATACTTTAGGCATAATTTAAGTATTCCTAGTATTATTTCTTAGTATTTTTGGAATTGAATGAAATTGTAGTCACCCTTGTCGATTGATTTATATGCGATAGGTAAGTTTTACTCTTTCATATGCTTTTAAACTATACCGTTCTTTTACACCCTTGCTACTTGGTATTCTTCATTCAAATTAGCGACCAATTTGGTATTTTACATAGGTAAGTTTTCTTATATAGTAGATTATACATATGTACATATATACATAATCTTACTATGCTTTTACAACCTTACTATAGATAAATTTTCTTCTATAGTGTTATGTTTCATAGGTACTCATAGTATATACTAGTCCAAGGTGGAGCTACAGGGAATGGAGCCATGGCCGGTGTGGGAGCTTCATTCATACCTCTGTTTCTCACTAACTCCTCCAACAATCTCTCAGTTCTAGAGTTATTCTCCATCATTCGATCAAATTTAGAACTGAGGTCGATGACCGTACATTCCAGAAGCAATATCCAGTCAGACTCGGCGGCGCTCCGACGATCCTCCAGTAATCCTCGCCGGGAGCTCCGACTACTCGCACTCAACTCACGGCTCCCCTCTGAAATTGTGTCGAGTGGCTCTGATACCAAGTTATCATGTCCTCTTCCCAATTGATGAGGATTGGGAGGAGGAGAACCAGCCATAATCGAATTCACCATGGCTAGGGTTTGAAGAAAACACCTCAAGCACGAATTATGATTTTTATTAGAGGAAGAAGAAGATTACATGAGCTAAAGAAATTAGAAAATTGCATAAAAGCTAAGTACATATATCTCTCATACCCTCCTCTACCATTGTACCTCTATTTATACTGATACCAAGGTCGGTTACTTTGGCAGTTAGGTTGAAGATGAGCAGGACAAGATGGCCTGAGCTGGCAAACTGAGCTAGAGAGAACAAGATGAGTTGGATGACTAATGATGACTAGACTAGCTTCCTGTGGCTATGTCTTCTTCAACTTACTAGTTGAGTGTGAAATGTCTTCATGCTAAGGAATGACCTATCCTGATTAGGTACATGACATACCCTTTGGGGGCTAGTGATCTGTCACCATTTAGCTTACAATCTACTTATAACCGTCTAGGTGTCAGTTTTTAATTGAATCTCCTCTTCCCATGGAGTAGGGATCATCATTTGGCCCGAAGTCCATGGGCACCAGAAAAGCTCACCCGATCCGATGAGCCAAAGCCTAATAGAGCCCGATCATTAGGGTAGCCCGGCCTGGTCCATATTACTATAGGGTCGGACTTAGGCTATACATTCGTCCGTCCGAGCCCGGCCCGAGGCCCGAGGCCCGTCCAATGGTACACAAAAGTCCTCTACCTTTGTGTGTCTGGGTAGCAACATTGTTGCTCTTACCTTTTGGGGTAGCGACATTGTTGGAACTTTCTTTTCGGGAAGTTTCTCCTCTAAAGTCAGTCTCATATTCCATTGCCTAGAGTAGTAGCTTTGTTGCCATTACCTTTTGGAACTGACCGTGAGACATTCACCATCAATTTGACTTTCTTTGTAGTTGTAAAACTGTTGGCAACAACTATTTGTAGTTCTTGAAACCGTTGCTTTGTGGTGTAGTACTGCAACATGTTTATGTAGTTTTGTTCCATGGTCAATTTTTATAGTTTACCTTTCGCAAGTCAGTTGCTTCTCTATCGGTAGAGTGGCCTCTCATTGGTTACTTTTCAATGAGAAGCATATAGTTAATACATCCAGTATTTAACAGCAAAATGCTTTCTATTTTTGTATTATGTTACCTGTTTTCTGGTAAGTTAAACTTTTCTTAATTATTATTTATGAAGTCCAAATTCGCCCACAAGAGTCGTATTTGGTTGGGCCGGGCTAGTACCGTATGATTTTATAACCGATACTACTGTATGATTTTATTATTAATGTATATGACATCATACAGTACTAGCCCGGTCCGATCTGACTTGGCCCGAAAAGTTTGACTCTTGTGGGCGAGTATGGGTTTCATAAATAATAATTAAGTCCGGTCAGGTCCGGCCAAAATTTTTTTATGGCAGAAAAAGACCGGCCCATGCCCGGCCCAAGCCCATACTTTATGGGCTTGGAAGGTGTCACTCCCCATTCCCGATATACGTATTTGGAACATATTAGTTTTTCTGCCTATATCATTTGTTGCTTGCATGGTAATTATGTTGCATGTCATGGAGACTAGACCCATTCTTTGGTTCAATTAGACTCATGGTTTAATTGTTGGGTTGGTTTGGTCTTAAGTGAACCCATGGTCTAAACCTCAACCCTAGCATATTTAAGTCAACCTCTTTCTCTCTCTTCCCTAATTCTCTTATTTTTTTTCTTCCTTTATTTAGGCAAGTACACCTTGCACTATATGGAGGAACCTCTTGATTTTTGATTCTTGCTCTTTTCTTGCATTTTATTAGTCTATTATGTGCTCATAATGATTCTAAACACTTTTAGTACTTGGAGTTTTTGCTTTTAATGGGTGGATTTAAGTAGATCTATATTTGAAGTTTAGGGTTTATCATAGTTCCTTGAGTTTTTGGTGGTTTTGATCTATTAAAATATGGTATTTTAGAAAACCAGTTTTTGGGGTTGATGAAACACTTCATTTCGAGAATTTTAGCTTTTGTTTCACTTGATTTGGAGTTAAAATTATATTTTTATGAAGAAAGCAAAATTTTGGTTTTTGGAGTTCTCGCCATGGCTGAACTTGCTGTCTAGAGAAGACGAAGTTCTCATGTGATTAGCGTCTTATGTGACCGAGAGTTCCATGCGGCATGATCCTTATGCGGCCTGGACACTTGCCGCATATCCGACCAGCATGCGTCCATCTTGTTGGAAGCATGATTATTACACAAGTGTTTTGGAGCTAATCCCTGAACTCCTTATGTCTCACTCGCTGAACGAATAAGAAATTCGCTAAGTCCCAGAACGTCTATGCAGTCTTGACCCATATGCGGCAAACAGATCTATGCGGCCTTGACCCATATGCGACAAGCAGACCTATGCAGCCTTGACCCATATGCGACAGGAAGACCTATGCGGCCTTGACTCATATGCATCAGCAATCTCTATGCGACACCTGTCATATGCGACACTGACTCTATGAGTCTCTGACCCTATGCGGCCCTATGTGTATGTTTTGTTGATTTTCTTGGTTTAGTATTTTATCAGATTTTTTATGATTCTAAGTTTGAGATTGATGATTGGAATGAATGAGAACTTAGTGACCATGTGTTGAACCTAACTATATACTTGATCCGACTATGAATAGAGATAAACCATGCGGCCAAGTGACTATGACTATCTATGGGCCTGACTCGACCTATGTATTGTTATGTACTAGAGATCATTTGATTTACCAATGATTGAGAACTTGATCCGACTATTGGTATCCATGCTGATACACTTACTATGTGCTATGTGTTCCTACGTGCTAAGTGTTTCTACATAATTATGTTACATGTTTACACCGAGGTGTGCCTACGAGCTAAGCGACATGTGATGTAATCAAATTCCTCCAGCATGGACATGATAGTTGGTCAATAACCAAGCGTTGCTAGAATTTGTTGACTGTTGTATCACACTCGGGTGAATCCAAATTGAACTACTAAGTGACAAAGTTGATTCGTATCTAGCTTGCCCGTACTATGGTACGACATATAAGGAGAGTAACATGTGACCACACAATATAGTTTCAACTAACCGTAGGGTTAACTAGGCAACTAAAACATATAGAGCATTGAGAGGGACAAAATCCCGAGATCATGCTTAACTAGCCACCCTCAATCATTATATGGGGAGTGAAGGCTGGCCCACATGGATATTGTTTAAATTCTCATTAGTGAATGGCGATATTCGACTATTATATTATACTATGTGTTCTATACGATCTTAGTACGGTGGCCTTACGAGGGACCGATACAAACTACTATGTGCTATACGGCGATTCATGGTTCGGCTAGCCCCTGCTAGAACATGGTTCAATCTGATAATTCCTATTATTTGCATAATACCTCTGGGATAACCTAGACTCCACCTAGTAGGCCGTACAAGTGATTGGCCAATTTTGTAACTGAGCTTGATTGTGATTGTACCTTCTATTAAATAGTTTAGGGACGTGGGCTATCATGGTGCGATGGTCTAACCCTTGTCCTTATTTGGTTGTAGGGTTAGATTATTGTATCACGATAGGCTATAAACTGAAACTACGAGACATATATATATATATATATATATATATATATATATATATATATATATATATTATAACTTGGTTTTATTTCTTCATTCGTGCTTCCTTTATTGTACTTGCTATTTGGGGTCTAACCCCACTGGTTTTGCATGGCCAGGTTTAGAGCTAGCACCCGAGGATCAAGCATACTTTTCTCTGAACAGTGACGCGCACCAGATAGATGGCCACTGAGAAAAACGAGTGGGTTTTTTCTTCCCTGCTCGTTATTGCATATTTTACTCATTTTGGACGTTTAGTGTCACTACCACATTTTCTAGGAAAGGATATTTTGGTAATTTTATAATTAATTAAATATTATGCATGTTAAATAATTATTTATTATATTATTTAACTATTGTTAGATGTTAGTTTATTGTTTTGGACTTGTGCTAGTGGACCTAACTAGTTTAGATTAGATCTATGGACCAACATTTATTATTAGTTAGAATTGAGCCAAATTAGAAGCCCATTCATTAGGAGGATGATTAATTTAATTAAACCATTAGACTAGAACCTTTTCTCCTTAATTATTTCTTCATGAGAGGCCCCAAGGGGTATAATGGATATTACATAGTAGCTTGAGGGAGAGGCCAAGGGGGCCGGCCATAAAAAAGAGGGGGAGGGGGAGTTTCTCTCTCCTCTTTTTTATTTCAAAACTAGATCTAGAATTTTCCTCAACCAAATTTCTTCATTTCCACATTATTTTTCTACCAAAATTTTTTTCAATTCCTTTCCAAATCACTATTGGAGGCTCATAGAGTAAGAATATAGAAAGAGGAAGCAAGGATCTACAAAGAGGAGCAAGGATATTCAAGTTGAAGGTCAATTTTATCAAATTTGGAGGTTACATTGGAAATTCATCTCCCAATAGGTACAATTCAATTTTTTTCTTTTAATTAGGTTCTAAATCTGAGATTTAACCTTGAGAAATTATCCCATATGCATAGGCTATCCATAGGAATTAGAATTAGGTTCATAGGAGGCCTATAGAGAAAGTTATGGTACTTTTTGTGTCAATTTTCGGAGAATTCTGAGATTTACACTTGTTGTATTCGTCAATTGGTCATATAAACCAAATTAATAAATATTCGTTTGCGTGTGGCTAGTATCGTGTCCACAATTGGATACGTGTAGGTCGTACCCCAACAATTTGGTGATATATGTTAATTTGGGGGTTTTTTCTCCGACACGGGGCTTTGTGCATGTCATATATTGACATGGACACGTAGATATGTGTTTGACTTTCGTATCGTTCATATATAGTAATTTAGACTTGCTCGTGTCCTTCGGGGTACGTTTGGTTGTGTGGTGGACTCGTATCGCAAGCGTATCATAGATCTAGTGTTATACGAGTGCGATGCACTCCACGTGTTTGTTGTATTGCATTTCTAAATCCAATTTTCCATTGTTCTTAGCTATTTGTAATATACTAGTGTATCAAGTATCTATATGCATATGTATTTATATATATATATATATATATATATATATATATATATGTAGATATACATCTATATATATAGCTATTTGAATAATTATGTTATATGTATACATATAATTATGTGTATGATGCTACTATATCTATATGTATGTGGGAGAGGGAGTGATATATCTACCTATGTGTATATGTATACCTATATATATATATATGTATGGAATACTATATCTATAAGTACATAAGTGGATATACATATATATGTATATGTATGATTATATATATAGATGAGGGTATGTTTACTTGAGTGTCTATATATATATATATATATATATATATATATATATATATATATATATATATATATATATATAGATTGATGAGTGTATATATATATATATATATATATATATATATATATATATATATATATATATATATATATATATATATATATATATATATATATATAGAAGTATCCATGCATATATGTATATAGATGTGTGAGAGTTATGTGTGTGCAAGAGGGGGGGGGGGTCGGACAGGAACGACAACATCGACAACAACCACGACAACAAACAGCGACAGCAGCAGCAAACAACAACAGCGGATAGCAACAACGACAGCAACCGTAACAGCAAACAGCGACAACAGCAGCAAACAACAACATCGACAGCAACCGTGATAGCAAACAGCGACAGTAGCAGCAAACAACAATAGTGGATAGCATCAGCGACAACAACAACAACAACAACAACAACAAATAGCGACAGCAAACGCAGCGTGTATCTGGGTAGCTAGCTAGGTGAGTGGTTCGAGCTAGTTAGTTAGTTAATTAGTAGTAGTTAGCTAGTTATTATGGTTAGTTAACTAGTTAATTAACTATCTAGTTATTAATATATATTTAGTTAGTTATCTATACATATATACTTATGTATCTCTAAGTTATATATATATGTAGATATGTGTACGTGTGTATACGTATTAGTAGTTAGTGATTAGTTTGGTAGTTGGTATTTAATATTCATGTTAGTATATACTAGAAGTTATGATTGGATTGATATATACATGTATTAGTATATATAGTTAGTGGGGTAGTTAACTATATGCTAGAGTGACTTTACCTTGAGATACCAAGGTAAGTGTCAAGGTATTGAGGATATTGAAGGTATTTTGGGTTCGAGTATCAAGATGGGGGTTTAGTGGTGCGATACCGCGTTGGTTCAAAGCCAATGTATCCACTTAGCACTATAGTAGTTAGAATATTATATTGTTGATAATTATATATGCATATTGTGATATTTCCATATCTATTAGTTGCGTATCCTGAGATACGGTATCTTAGTGTGTTTTTAGTATCTTAGATTTAACTAGTATGATCTAGTTTTATAGTGTATGGACCCAATATCCTAAAGATAGACTCATGCAACCTAGAAATATGTAGTTTGACCAAGTTTGTCAAGGCCCGCACCCGATATAGGGGTACGAGTACGTGGGTACGTCCAGCCTACGCCGCAGCATCGGCGGTAGAACGTTGTCTAGGTCATAATACTATCTAAACAATCTCACACGAGTATCCAACTCCATAAGGAGACACAGATATCACAATATAATATGGAAATACTCAATATTATAACTAAAGCACGATAAGATATCGAAATAAATAAATAATTGAAATGCAACACAAGTCTAAACAAAATAGTCTAACTCAAACAATAATATCCAAGTCTTAAAGTATGTCGGAAACAAATCAGGTACCATAACTGCTGAAAGAAACTAACTGAATAACTAGTGATCCCGACTAGACCTCCCAGAATCACACCTGGCTATAAGGTCCAAGGCTGCAGCTACTCTCCCTGTGGTCCATAATATGTCGGACACCAGTCCTCTAAGTCGTAGTCTGGAAAAATATTTTCAGTCAGGATGGAGCGAAGTACAACCCAATAACGGTTCTAGTTAATTGATAAGAACTATAAAACAATAAATAGATGATGCTATATACTGAGAGAAGACAATAAATAAATGCAATAGAAAAATAAAGAGAATAGACAATATAGGCAATATGGTACAGTCAGTGCATATGTGAAATAAAGAGAAAGAGCTACAATATCATATACGGGTGATGTAGTATATGAACTGAAATGAAGAACTTTAACTATTCTAAGTGTTTGAAATAGTAGTTTCAAAATATGATCGGCTTGGGAACTTGTACGATAGCTACAAGGCCTGACTAATCATACGTGAGGTGTATGATTAACACTAACAATATATACACTTGTACGATAGGGATTTGATCACATCTCTCACTAGCAATTTCTTCACCCCCAACTAGTACTGTGGATCCAACCGTGACACGTCACGATACACGATTAATGTCTAATATATCATGTACAATGTCTAATATCAATATCTAATATCAATGTCGTGTACAATATCAATACGATAACCAATATAACATCTCATGACTAAAGATCCAATCTATATACTAGTTCGTGTAGCACAGTGTCAAGAATCAGATATAACATTTCTAAATACTTGAATTATAGAAATTATCAAATAACAAAAATTATTCGAGAATGTACTCGCCTGGGGTCCTGAGCGGGCAATACCAATGTCCTGCTCCTGAAATCTTGCAGAACAATCCAATGGTCCTATATATAAATAATATAATACAATATAGCATCAGTCGCTACACTAGCACACACACAAGCACAATTATGCTGAACTCAGAAGCTACACTAGGGGTGATACAGGTCATCTAGCAGGGTCAAGCGTGCGTCTAAATACACGGGTGTCATGTCCTCAATGCTGTGCATAGCAAGACAGTCAATCACTAACACATGTCTAGCTAGTACGTCGGTGTACACAAGGCAGTCAACTCACTAATTCTTAGGGTCACATAGTCATATGCAAATACGGGATACCCACAATTATCACTTATGGTCATATGCATATACATGGTATCCACAGTTAATGCCTAGGGTCATACAACATGCATATATTACAGTCATACCTAGTATTAGCAATAAATTTCCATAGAATATATATATATATATATATATATATATATATATATATATATATATATATATATATATATATATATATCAAACTAATTATTATATGCATACACGCACGCACACGCACTCTAGTCACCAGGTTCAATAACACAAGTCTGTAATCAACTAAACTGAACCATCATAAAACGATATGCTAAACCCTATACTATTTTCACATGCATATACACACAACTATGAATGAAGGCAAGTCGAACCTGCGTGTTAGCGTGCACGTGCACGGGATCGAGGGTGACTGCTGCAGGTTGTCTCCGGCGAGGTGAGACGGGTTGACGATGACGATGATGATGATGATGATGATGGTGATGATGGTGATGATGATGGTGATGATGATGGTGATGATGGTGATGATGATGAATAAGAGGCGGTGGAGGAGAGCGGCTCAGGAGACTGTGAGGGGCTCGACAGTAATGGTTCAGGCGAGAGGAGTCAGGCCGGAGGAAGGCTGCGGTGGTTGCTGTCAATGGCGGGGGTGGCCGGGGAAGAGAAGGGAAGTCGGCTGCTCGTCGGGTGAACGGGGATGGTGGTCGACAACGGACTGACTGGGAGGGATCGGGGTGAGTTAGGGCCGTGTACAGGTCGGGTCGTTTAGTGGAAGGGAGGTTCGGGATGACCGGGGGTCCGACGGTTGGGCGGTTCAGTCGTCGGTTGTTGGATGGAGAGGGTGAGGAAGGTCGACGGGGCTGCTGTCAGGGACTGTGCGGAGGAGGTGGCGGTTGGAAGTCGGGGACGATGCTGACAGGGCAGAGGATGTCGTGGTGAAGGCTGCTGTGAGTGGAATCAGGGATGAGCGGTCGTAGCTGAGGGCTCCGACGGGGACGGTCGTGATGGCGGTCGGGGTCGGGAACGACGAGGGTACGGGGTGGAGTGGAAGTCGAGGGTTGATGGAGGCTGGTGGTGACGAGCGACTGTGCTTATGCGGAGGAGAAAGAGAAGTTGGGGTCGCGTTGAGGGTGGTGGAGACGGTTGCAGAGGCAGGGGCTCGACGGTGATCACCGGAGGGAGGAGAGGAGTGGAGAGTGTTCGGTTAGGGTTGGTTTAGGGTTGAGTTTTGGTTTAGTATAGGTTGAAGATGACAAAAATTAATGGGGAGGTGGAGTTTGCATGTAGGAGAGAAGAGGGTGATGACAACCTAGGGATTAGGGCCGGTTTGGCACTCCTTGGGATGGGATTTTGCTTTTTGGGAAAAGGGGTTATGATGTGTGATATATATAAAGGAAAGTATGGGTGGTGAGGATGGGGCTTTCTTTGAATGAAGGGTCAAGATTAAACATGAAGGGAGAATACAAACAAAAAAGAAATAGCGGAAGAGGGTTGGACCGGTCAATGAGGGAGGGGGTTGGTTCTTCATGTGCCTTGACCAATAGGATTGTGACACCTCATTGTACTTTTGCATAAAAGACCTCAACAATTAGAAATTTGCACAATAAGTGGGAATTTGGATTAAATGAGGGAAAATACCATGTTTGGTGTAATATAGTGGATGAAAAGGGTGTTTGGTATTTAGTATGAGTCTTGAGGGTGTGAGTAGGGATTTGGTTTGGTATTGGGTCTAGTTTTGGGTCAAGTTGGGTCCTTACACCAATTTAATTAAAATTAATGTAAATGGTGTTCTAAAATTAATTGAAAGTACATGGAATTAAAATTAGGTAGGATACAAATGTCATGGACATAGAAGACTCAGAATAGAATATTATCATAATTTGGGTTGCACAAAATGGGTCAAGATTGTGTCTCCAATTTTGATTGGAACGCACAAAGATACAAAGTTGAATTTATTTGGAATTAAAAATAAACGTCTGCGACGAATATTGTGTGACTAAAATGAAGCACAAGAGAGCATATTTATGAGTTACACAAAGATCAGAATGGAAGACGGGCATGTCTAGGACAAGGGTGTAAAATTTATTTGAAGGCAAAAGCTAGTATAGCGCTCCCAATATCGAAGCAATGGTAAGGTACAACACTTAAATAAAATCACAATAATAAATATAATCTCCAATATTTAATTCCCCAAAATGCTAATTAAAATTCATAACTCTATAATTTGGTCAGGGGTTCATCTAGTGGGCTTCTAGGTCTAGTCTACTAACTCATGCATTAAAGAACACTTTATATATAATATATATACACACACACATATCATGCAATTATTTAAAATAAATACACACAATACTTATAATATTTAAAATGACAAAATTATCCCTATTTTAGGATGTGGTAGTGACAAGTCTACCCTCCTTAAAAAAATTTCGTTCTCGAAATTTAAGACACCTTGTCTCTCTCTGTCCAGTCATAACCTCTTCATTAATTCTTCTACGGTCAAACCCCTAACAATCAAGGTCTAAGAAAATTCTACCTACAGTCATACAACATGCAATCTAGAGAAAATATGTATGACTATGATCACTTTTATCATGGTATTGTAGTCTCTGTCAGGATGTACTACTAACTACATTCTAACAAGAAAATGACTGATACAAACAACGACACTAATGAATCAATAAATCAATCAAATAGACGGAAATGAACAGAAGGAAGAAAAAGAACAGAACCTGCTAACACATCACCTGCAGTATCGGTCTTCTCGACCGTCATCACAAATGCTCCGCTCTGCTGGGGTGGCTCCTTTCGCGGGTGCTAAGAAATCTGCGGTTCCACAGGTGGCCTAACTGGATCTCTATGATTTGGAGCTGCTCGCTGGCCGGGAAGATAGGGAGCTAGAAGACAATCCCTCACTCGATGTTCCACAGTGCCACAGTACAAACAAAGTCCTACCCTCACTCTACAGCTCTCCCAAAGGTGACCTGGCTTCTTACAAAAATAACAAGTATGCTGTGTCTCTCTTAGAGGCTGCTGCTGATCCTGCTGAACACGAACCGGTGCTTGGTACTGCTGTTGATACTGAAACATCCTCGGCTGTTGTTGAATATGGGGACGCTTGGCCGGTCCTCCGCTACCACTTGTATCTACAGAAATATTATGACTCCTCTTAGGCCTGAGATCCAGACCCTCTTCTACAATCGAGGCATCCATCAAGATATCCTCAAAGGTAGCGGTACGACGACCAGAAGTGTGCGACCTAATCTCTCTCGTCAGCCCCTTTCTAAACTTTCGGGCTCGATCCCCTGGGTCCCGAATCATAGACGATACAAAATGGCTCAATCAACAAAATTCTGTGGCGTACTCGTCGACCGACATGTTTCCTTGGACCAAGACTCTCAAAAGCTCCCAAGGCCATGTCGGGAAAGAACTTCTCCTTGAAAAGCTCCTTGAAGGTCTCCCAAGTAATTATTTGTGCAGTAAGTCTTGGCTCTGTACGATACCACGTGAGTGCGATATCGAACATCTGGCTGCCAGTCGCCTCTATCTCTAAGCTCTCCGAAATCTGGGCTAATCGCAGGCTCCTCTCTATATCCTCTAGCCAGTCGTCAGCGTAGAGTATCCCTTCGATACCCTTGAACTCTGGAGGAATTATCCTCTTGAAGTCCACTATAGTGCCTGGTCTCTGCTGTTACTGCTGGCCAGGAAACTACTGGGCAACTCTCTCAACTGCCTGGAGAGCCACCTGATGAGCGTTCTTCATGCTATCTCTCACCAGTCTGTCTGTGCCTGGTGCGCTTCTGCCTACACCCTCTGAGCCTCAGCTTGAATATGCTGAGCTTCCGCCGTCACTCTCTGGGCATCTAACATGCCCTGGATCAAGGTAAACATCTGTATCCGGTCAACGGACATACCTCCGGGAAGCGGAGTTAGTGGAGGAGGAAGGTGCTCCGTTACAGCTGGGGCAACCCTCAGAATAGGTGGGAGAGGAGGAACTCCAAATGTTTGTCCGACAGGTCGAGAGGTGGCAGACCCCTCTGAAGCTGATGCTCCCACTCTCATAGATCTTGTCTTCGGCGGCATCCTGAAGACAGACCAAAAAGAATCAATTAAGGCAATGGATATTATATCATCAAGGGAGGATAGTAAAATTTTTAAAGGAAGCAATATTCAGAAGGAATAAGAATAACAAGATAAATAGATTGGAAATGTTCCTAGTTGTGATTGAGTATTCGCTCTCATCCTAGTATGCTATATCTTAGATCCTATCGCAGGCACGTTGTAGTACCACTAAGACATTGCACTACCACGACATCGCACTACTTGCGAAGTTTGACCTGCATGGGCCACCACTAAAAATGTGTCACCACCCGCACCCGATATAGGGGTACGGGTATGTGGGTACGTCCAGCCTATGCCGCAGCATCGGCGATAGAACGCTGTCTAGGTCATAATACTATCTAAACAATCTCACACGAATATCCAACTCCATAAGGAGACACAGATATCACAGTATAATATGGAAATACTCAATCTCATAACTAAAGCACGATAAGATATCGAAGAAAATAAATAATCGAAATGCAACACAAGTCTAAACAAAATAGTCTAACTCAAAAAATAACATCCAAGTCTCAAAGTATGCCGAAAACAAATCTGGTACCATAACTGTTGAAAAAAACTAACTGAATAACTAGTGATCCCGGCTAGACCTCCCGGAATCACACCTGGCTACAAGGTCCAAGGCTACAGCTACTCTCCCTATGGTCCATAATATGTCGAACACTAGTCCTCTAAGTCGCAGTCTGGAAAAATATTTTCAGTCAGGATGGAGCGAAGTACAACCCAATAACAGTTTCAGTTAATTGATAAGGACTATAAAACAATAAATAGATGATGCTATATACTGAGAGAAAATAATAAATAAATGCAATGACAAAATAAAGAGAACATGCAATATAGGCAATATGGTAAAGTTAATGCATATGTGAAATGAAGAGAAAGAGCTACAATATCATATACGGGTGATGTAGTATATGAACTGAAATGAAGAACTTTAACTATTCTAAGTGTTTGAAATAGTAGTTTCGAAATGTGATCGGCTGGGGAACTTGTACGATAGCTAATGGCCTGGCTAATCATACGTGAGGTGTATGATTAACACTAACAATATCTACACTTGTACGATAGGGATTTGATCATATCTCTCACTAGCAATTTCTCCGCCCCTAACTAGTACTGTGGATCCAACCATGACATGTCACGATACACGATCAATGTCCAATATATCATGTACAATGTCTAATAAGAATGTCTAATATCAATGTCGTGTACAATGCCAATACGATAACCAATGTAACATCTCATGACTAAAGATCCAATCTATATACTAGTTAGTGTAGCATAGTGTCAAGAATCATATGTAACATTTCTAAATACTTGAATTATAGAAATTATCAAATAACAGAAATTATTAAAGAATATACTCGCCTGGGGTCCTGAGTGGGCAATACCAATGTCCTGCTCCTGAAGTCTTACAGAACAATCCAATGGTCCTATATATAAATAATATAATACAATATAGCATCAGTCGCTACACTAGCACATGCACAAACACAATTATACTGAGCTCAGAAGCTACGCTAGGGGTGATACGGGTCATCTAGCAGGGTCAAGCGTGCGTCTAAATGCACGGATGTCATGTCCTCAATGCTGTGCATAGCAAGACAGTTAATCACTAACGCATGTCTAGCCAGTACGTCGGTGTACACAAGGCAGTCAACTCACTAATTTTCAGGGTCACATAGTCATATGCAAATACGGGATACCCACAATTATCACTTATGGTCATATGCATATACATGGTATCCACAGTTAATGCCTAAGATCATACAACATGCATATATTACAGCCATACCTAGTATTAGTAATAAATTTCCATGGAATATATATATATATATCAAACTAATTATTATATGCATACACACACGCACACGCACTCTAGTCATCAGGTTCAACAACACAGGTCTGTAATCAACTAAACTGAACCATCATAAAATAATATGCTAAACCCTACACTATCCACACATGCACATATACACAACTATGACTGAAGGCAAGTCGAACCTGCGCGTTAGCGTGCACGTGCACGGGATCGAGGGTGACTGCTGCAAGTTGTCTCCGGCGAGGTGAGACGGGTCGACGATGACGACGGCGATGATGATGATGATGATGGTGATGATGATGGTGATGATGATGGTGATGATGGTGATGATTATGAATAGGAGGCGGTGGAGGAGAGCGGCTCAGGCGACTATGAGGGGCTCAGCGGTGATGGTTCAGGCGAGAGGAGTCGGGTTGGAGGAAGGCTGCGGTGGTTACTGTCAATGGCGGGGGTGGCCGGGGAAGAGAAGGGAAGTCAGCTGCTCGTTGGGTGAACGGGGATGGTGGTCGGCGAAGGACTGACTGGCAGGGATCGGGGTGAGTCAGGGCCATGTGCAGGTCGGGTCGTTCAGTCGAGGGGAGGCTCGGGATGACCAGGGGTCCGGCTGTTGGGCGGTTCAGTTGTCGATTATTGGATGGAGAGGGTGAGGGAGGTCGACGGGGCTGCAGTCGGGGACTATACGGAGGAGACGACGGTTGAAAGTCGGGGACGATGCTGACAGGGCGGAGGATGTCTTGGTGAAGGCTGCTGTAAGCGGGATCAGGGACGAGCGGTCGTGGCTGAGGGCTCCGGCGGGGACGGTCCTGATGGCGGTCGGGGTTGGGAACGACGAAGGTACGAGAAGGAGTGGAAGTCGAGGGTTGATGGAGGCTGGTGGTGGCGAGCGGCTGTGCTCATGTGGAGGAGAAGGAGAAGTCGGGGTCACGTTGAGGGTGGTGGAGACGGTTGCAGAGGCGGGGGCTCGGCGGTAATCACCGGAGGGAGGAGAGGAGTGGAGAGTGTTCGGTTAAGGTTGGTTTAGGGTTGAGTTTTGGTTTAGTATAGGTTAAAGATGATAAAAAATAATGGGGAGGTGGAGTTTGCATGTAGGAGAGAAGAGGGTGATGACAACCTAGGGATTAGGGCCGGTTTGGCACTCCTTGGGATAGGGTTTTGCTTTTTGGGAAAAGGGGTTATGATGTGTGATATATATAGGAAAGCGTGGGTGGTGAGGATGGGGCTTTCTTTGAATGAAGGGTCAAGATTAAACATGAAGGGAGAGTACAAACAAAAAAGTGAGAAGGGGAGAGGGTTGGACCTGTCAATGAGGGAGGGGGTTGGTTCTTCATGTGCCTTGACCAATATGATGGTGACACCTCATTGTACTTTTGCATAAAAGACCTCAACAATTGGAAATTCGCACAAAAAGTGGGAATTTGGATTAAATGAGGAAAAACACCATGTTTGATGTGATGTAGTAGATGAAAAGGGTGTTTGGTGTTTAGTATGAGTCTTGAGGGTGTGAGTGGGGATTTGGTTTGGTGTTGGGTCTAGTTTTGGGTCAAGTTAGGTCCTTACACCAATTTAATTAAAATTAATATAAATTGTGTTCTAAAATTAATTGAAAGTACATGAAATTAAAATTAGGTGGGATACAAGTATCATGGATGTAGAAGACTCAGAATAGAATATTATTATAATTTGGGTTGCACAAAATGGGTCAAGATTGTGTCTCCAATTTCGATTGGAACGCACAAAGGTACAAAGTTGGATTTATTTGGAATTAAAAATAAATGTCTGCGATGAATATTGTGCGACTAAAATGAAGCACAAGAGAGCATATTTATGAGTTACACAAAGATCAGAATGGAAGACGGGCATGTCTAGAACAAGGGTATAAAATTTATTGGAAGGCAAAAGCTAGTGTAGCGCTCCCAATATCGAAGCAACGGTAATGTACAACACTTAAAAAAATCACAATAATAAATATAATCTCCAATATTTAATTCTCCAAAATGCTAATTAAAATCCATAACCCTATAATTTGGTCAGGGGTTCATCTAGTGGGCTTCTAGGTCTAGTCTACTAACTTATGCATTAAAGAACACTATATATATAATATATATACACACATATCATACAATTATTTAAAATAAATACACACAATACTTATAATATATAAAATGACAAAATTACCCCTATTTTAGGATGTGGTGTGACAAAGTTTGACCGGTTTGACGTAGAGTTGACCTAGTTTGACTATTTTGACTTAGAAATAACTTTATGACCTATAAGTTGACTAGTTTAACTTACTTTTATTCTGAAACCTTGTATTGATGTTATATTCCATATCTAGGTCTGAGACACCGTACCAAACATCTGTGATACTATTCATCGGACTACAGGCGTGTACATTCTCTAATAGTTTCTCATTTATGATATCCTCTATGTTTATTGTATCTATTGTAGATATCCATGTTTCTTGACACGATGGTTACAATGATTGGTATATCCAGATATCGTCATGAGATATTATTCCTTGGTATATATGGTGTATCTTGTGCAAGTCTTGTTTTCTTATTTTTTGTACATGTACAGACACTGATTCTCAGGGAGACTAGCTACCGTCCTAGAGAATTCCGTGCCATAGCGTACCATGGTTGGATCCTCTATACTAGTCGGGGGTGGGGAGTATTTTAGTGTAGATATATGATCATACCCTCCTTGTGCATGTCTTGTTCCTTGTCAGTGTTGTCATACACCGCACGTATGACTAGCCAGACCCTTATCCTTGTACAAGTTTCTTGTACAAGTTCCCAAACGGATGACATGTTAGAGCTAGTACTCACACACTTAGTCATTAGTATTCTTGTTTATTGTCATATTGTTCATTCTTGTATTTATTTCCAGTATTTTCTTATTGTATATCTCTTGTATCTATTGTTGCATCTTGTATATTCACATCTATTTACTGTTATATAGTTTATATCATTGATTAGAACTGTTGTTAGAGATGTACTTTGCTCCTTTCCTGACTGGATATATTTTTCTCAGATGACACTGAGGAGTGGTACCCTACTCATTACGGGCCTCAGGATGTTATGGGCTTAGAGCCAGAGACCCTGGCTCAGGAGGGACTCATCCCGACTGAGATGGACGACCCGGGACTCATAGTTTAGATATTTAGTTATTCTCTTGTACCGGATTTGTCTCCAGCTTATTGTTTAGTATTTTCTCAGACTCATTGATGTTACTATTTTGACTCATGAGTTGTATTATGACTATTCTATTCTTTTATCATATTCGTGCTATCCTCCATCTTAGATCTGTAATTGAGTATATTGATATTGTTGGTGGCTCATTATATTGTTAGATAGATTACCCCAACAGCATTCTACCGCTGGTTCTGCGGCGTAGGCTGGACGTTGTTCCCGACTTGCATCCCTACACCGGGTGCGGGTCGTGACACATTTTTAGTGGTGGCCCATGCAGGTCTTCGTAGTGGTTCTCTTAATTGAGTGATATTACGAGCCTGTTTCAGGATACAGGATATAGGCTATAGGCTGAGAATACTCAATCACATCTAGAAAAAACTCTTTTGATTCATTCGACTATTCTTCCTTGATATTGATAATTGCCCTTTAACTGTCCTTTCCTTGAGTGTCTTACATCATGTGCCATATTAATTATTTCTTTCGCTTTGTCTCAGGATGTTACCTAAGACTAGATCACAGCAGGGGAGAGCAGCTTCTAAGATGTCTGCGACTTCCCGAGGGCCTGCACCAGTCACTTCTCCAGTGATTGGAGTGTCATATGCTTTCGGAGGTCCACCTCCTACTCAGAGGACTGTGCCGGCTGTATCTGAGGGACTTCTACCTCCACCTTCCGTGCCAGCAGATGCGACACATATGTTTACACTATTTTGCTAGATGTTGGAGGCGCAGAGGGCTCAGTTTGAGGCACACCAGAGACAAACTGACGTCTTACGGCAGGGCATCGAGAGTGCTCATCAGCTTGCTCATGCCGTAGTAGAGAAAGGAGTTCCAATCCAGCAGCAGGTTGCTCCTCAGGTTGCTCAGCTTCGGCCAGACAACATTCAGGACTTCAAGAAGCTGGAGCCTAGGGTCTTCAAGGGGACGGAGGGCATCGTCTATGCTGATGATTAGCTCGAGGACATTGAGCATCTTATGAGGGTGTTTCGTCTATCTGAGGATCTGAAGGTTGAGGCAGTAGGACTTCAGCTGTTCGACGTCGTCCACACTTGGTTCAGAAATGAGCCAATTCTTGTTGACGCAGGACAGTCTTGGGAGGTATTCAAGGACCTCTTTAAGAAGAAGTTCTTTGCTTGGGCAGACAGGTTAGACTTGGGAAGGCAGTTTGAGAGCCTCATTCAGGGGAGCATGTCAGTGGAGGAATACGCTGCAGAGTTTGGCAGGCTGAGCCAATTTATGGAGTATTTGGTGAGAGAGCCGGAGGTTCGAGCTATTCATTTTTGCGAGGGTCTAAACTGGGAAGTAAAGATCCTCATTCCGTCTTTTTATGAGACATACTCGGAGATACTTACGGAGGCACGCAAGGTTGAGCGGGAGTTGGGTTTGAAGCCCAAGATAGATCGTAATTCTTTTCTGGGGTAAACAACAGTACAGTAACTGCCAAGCATCCTCATTTCCAGTCCAGGCCATTTCAGCAGCCATAGCAGCACCAGACTCCATCTTGGGCGCCGTTTCACCAGGCACCGCAGCAGCAGAGACAGTTACAGCAAGCTTCCTGCAACTTCTGCAAGAAGCCCAGCCACATCTGGGAAGTTTGCAGGAAGAGGTTGGGAGTTTATTTGTATTGTGGTACCGAAGGGCATCAGCTGTGAGAGTGTCCTTCCAATCCTCGTCGTGCAGTTCAGGGAGTAGCTCAAGCTCTGAGGACACAGGCGAGACCACCTGCAGTACAGCCGAGGGGACTGCCGCTTTCGACCAAGCAACAATGTTATATCCAGCATCAGCATCAGGGAGGTGCAAGTCAGGGAAGAGCGTTTGCTATGACCATCGAGGAGGACGAGCCCACCGGAGATGTCTTCGTAGGTTCTGTTCTTCTTGATTCTATTCCAGCTTTAGCTTTATTTGATAGTGGTGCTTTCCATAATTTTGTATCTATTTTTTTTTGCTCTGAAGCATGGTTTGCCAGCTGAGTCTTTGCAAGATCATAACCGAGGGAGGCATTATCCTAGTTAATGATATTTGCAAGGATCGGAGAGTTACTCTGGGAGGTCAGGAGCTGAGTGCGTGTCTACTTGTAATGCCACTTTTCAGCTATGATATTATACTCGGGATGTATTGGTTTAATAGGCACCATGCTAGTATAGATTGTAGAGGAGGTAGAGTTTTGTTTGGTCTGCCAGGAGAGTCAGAGTTTGAGTTTGCTAGAGGAGTTGTAGAGCAGGGAGAAGGCATTATCTGTGGAGCTATTAGAAGACAAAGAGTTGCCACATTCGTTGATAGCGGAGTTCTTAGATGTGTTTTATGAGGAATTGCCAGGATTACCACCAGATCGAGATGTTGAATTCTCTATAGACTTGGTGCCAGGTGCAGAACCAATTTCACATCATGTCTATAGAGTAAACAACAATAAGCTAGTCGAGTTGAAGAAGCAGGTAGACGAATTATAGGATAAGGGGTTTATCAGGTCGAGTTCTTCACCGTGGGGAGCCCCGGTATTGTTTGTACTGAAGAAGGATGGATCAGTGCATATGTGCATTGATTAAAGGATATTGAATAATCTCACTATCAAGAATAAATATCCTTTGCCACGGATTGATGACTTGTTCGATCAGTTGAGTGGTGACAAGGTATTTTCTAAGATAGATTTGAGATCAGGCTACCACCAGGTAAAAGTGAAGCCAGAGGACATATCGAAGACTGCTTTTAGGACTCGGTATGGCCAGTATGAGTTTATGGTGATATCGTTTGGGTTGACTAATATCCCAACAGTATTTATAAATTTAATGAACAATGTGTTCCACCAGTACCTTGACAAGTTCGTGGTGGTGTTCATCGATAACATACTCATATACTCGAAGACACCGGAGGAGCACGAGAAGCATTTGCAATTTTTTTTTTGGATGTGCTGAGGAAGGAGAAGCTGTATGGAAAGCTGTCCAAGTATGAGTTCTTTCTGGACAAAGTGGAGTTCTTGGGACATGTTATGACTGGTGATGGTATTTCAGTAGATCCGAAGTAGATCATAACAGTGGAGTCTTGGAAGACCCCGAGTTCAGTAACATAGATCAGGAGTTTCTTGGGTTTGGCAGGCTACTACAGAAAGTTTGTGCAAGATTTTTCGAAGATTGTCGAGCCGATGACCAGACTCTCCAGGAAGGATGTAGAGTTTGTTTGGACGGAGGACTACTAGGTTGCTTTTGAGGAATTGAAGAATAGGTTGATGTTTTCTCCTATTTTGACATTGCCATCAGGGTCTGGAGATTTTACTATTTATAGTGATGCATCAAAGAAATGTTTGGGTTGTGTTCTTCAGAAGAATAGGAAAGTGATTGCCTATGCATCCAGGCAATTGCATCCTCATGAGAAAAACTATCCTACCCATGATTTAGAGTTGCCAGGAGTCATCTTTGCCCTGAAGTTGTTAAAATACTATTTGTATCGAGAGCGTATGGAGATTTTTACAGACCACAAGAGCTTGAAGTACATTTTCACGCAGAAGAGTTGAACATTAGGCAGTGTCGGTGGTTGGAACTGATGAAGGATTTTGACATATCTTTGCAGTATCATCCTGGGAAAGCTAATATAGTTGTCGATGCCTTGAGCAGGTACCCGATAGCTATGTTCTTGATGCATAATCGATATTTGTTGGAGGACTTAGGGAGCTTGGAAATTGAGGGATTGTTACTAGTTTTGCTATGCATTTGTGGAGGTTGCAGATACACTCAGAGTTGATGGACATGATCAAGGAAGCCCAGTATGAGGATGTATCTCTAAGGAGCATCAGAGCTCAGGTGAGAGCAGGATTGGAGGATGATTTCACCATTGCTGAGGATGGTTCCTTACGGCATGGTGTTAGATTGTGTGTGCCTAGTGGGGAGCTGCGTAAGAAGGTATTGCAGGAAGCGCATCGCTCTCAGTATTCCATATATCCAGGTGCCAACAAGATGTATCGGAATATACGAGAGAGTGTGTGATGGTATGGCATGAAGAGGGAAGTGGCACAGTTTGTATCCAGATGCTTAGTGTGCCAGCAGGTAAAAGCCGAGAGGCAGAGGCCAGGTGGTTTACTTTATCCATTACCCATTCCAGAGTGAAAGTGGGAGCACATTACTATGGATTTTGTGTCCGAACTTCCACGATCTCCAGGAGGAAAAGACGCAATTTGGGTCATCGTTGACAGGTTGACCAAGTTGGCCCACTTTTTGCCTTTCAAGGTGGGTTTGTCTATGGAGAAGCTGGCAGAGATGTATGTGAGATAGATCGTCAGGATACATGGAGTTTTCGTCAGTATAGTCTCCGATCGGGATAGTCGTTTCACTTCTCATTTCTGGAGGAGTTTGTAGGCGAGTTTGGGCACCCAACTCAAGTTCAGTACTGCATATCACCCCCAGAGAGATGGGCAGTCAGAGAGGACTATTCAGACTCTCGAGGATA
The DNA here is from genome assembly GCA_036927795.1 of Iris macrosiphon. Lineage (NCBI taxonomy): Eukaryota > Viridiplantae > Streptophyta > Magnoliopsida > Asparagales > Iridaceae > Iris > Iris macrosiphon. The sequence goes on along the minus strand of JAYESA010000010.1, from coordinate 94,159,695 downwards.
TGCTGCGCACTTTAGTACTAAATTTTGGGGGATCTTGGGAGGACCATCTCCATTTGGTAGAGTTTGCTTACAACAACAGCTATCAGGCTAATATAGAGATGTCACCATTTGAGGCTCTGTACGATTGAAGATGTCGTACTCCCTTGGCATGGAAAGATGTTGGAGAGAGAGTTTTGCTAGGGCCAGAGATGGTTGTGGATGCAGCGGAGAAGGTTAAGCTGATCAGAGGCAGACTTCGAGTGGCGCAGGACAGACAGCGGCATTGGGCCGATAGCAACCGGAGACCTTTGGAGTTTTAGGTATAGTTTTAGATTTTTGTTTTGTGCTTGCCATTGGTTGTTTGTTATAGATTAAGTTCATAAGGTTGTATTTTGTTCTAGGTTGGTGGTTTGGTGTTTCTGAGGATTTCTCCGACACGAGGCACGATTCGTTTCGGTGGAGGCGGAAAGCTTAGTCCGCGATTCATCGGACCTTTTACTATTCTAGAGAAGGTCGGTGCAGTTGCTTATTTACTAGCCTTGCCACCTGCATTAGAGGGAGTGCACAACGTGTAACACCCCGTTCCGCTCAAGCGGACTGCCGTCTCAATCGGCAATCGTGCAGCTATCCCGACCTGCTTTGCCTCGATCAAGAAGCAAAGGATATCCAGACTTGCCCCTACAGGATCCGGCTTGGACTTTCAAAGGCTCGCTCAGACGTATCGCTCTACCGAGGCGAATCATCGCTAAGGTGGGTGGCTACGGTGAACTTGTCTTTGCTTAGCCAGCACACATGAAATCTGGAATATTTATGCTAGTCGCTAGGTGATTCACCCCCTGCATGCTAATAAATCCAACGCACCTAGCTAAGGGAATAATCCCAACTCATATTGCTTATGCTAGAACATGGAAATTGAAATACTGCTTATGTTCAGACCCTCGCATGCTAAGTCCCTTAACGGTTTCGACTCTCGGCTTACCTTCGGGTCCGAGCAACGAGCCTGCTTATGTTCCTTAGAAACGCATGCTAGTCTGCTTGAATGTTGCCATGTTTTCATACAAATCCCGGAAGACTACTACGTAGTCGCTTCGTGCCTGAATGAACCTGCAAGTGTCCGGGACCGTTAGGTCACCCAAGGCAGCCCCGAACCAGGGGAATGCATCAAGACAAGTTACTCATCGAACGTGTAATCGTGTTGCCTGAAATTGGTCAAATAATCGTATAATCCTGTTGCCTGAGATTGGTGAAATAAATCGTGTTGCCTGAGATTGGTTTAACCCTGACTTGCATGTCGCGGACAACTCGGAAACGAGGCATAGTTTCACGGACGGTCACCGTGGCACTGGGGCCGCTCCGATCCGGATGGAACTTCAAGTGTGGTTCATCGTGTGCAGGCGAGTGGTTTGCAGCATATCGTGTACTCGGTTGCATTCCACTTGGCCTAGGACCACATCATGTGTAGTCTATCGTGTGCTGGCGAGATGGTTTGCAACACATCGTGTACTTGGTTGCATTCCATCTTGGCCTTGGACTACATATGCAATCCATCGTGTACGGGCGAGATGGTTCGTAGCGCATCGTGTGCTCTCGTTGCGTTCCACTCTCGTCTGGGATTAGTCCTTTATGGCTTTGCCAGCGACTCATGTTCATATAGATAAGTCATCCTCGCTTAGCGGCTATCCGCGTGCGAGTTACTGCATCGCATCAAGTACAACTGAGCACACCAAATACTGTCCCGTTCAATAACTCTCGTGTTGCATGTTGCATATGCTATGCTCCTGAATGCTTATACTTGCCCGTGCTTGAATTAACATGTTTGCCTTAATGTTTGCCTTGGACAGGGAAGGAGATGGTAAGTTGGTAAGTCTCGCCGTGTTTCCTCAAATATCGTACGGCGCACTGCCCGACACGTTAGGCTATTCAACGTTTGCATGAAACTGATCCTAAGGCAACTAGAAAGACAACTTAATAGTTGTGCACGGAACCTGTATTACGTGTTTGGATTTGTCGAGCGGGCGAGTAGCTTCCCCACCAGTGCATTCAATGTACTGATAATCCACCAGTTTGTGTGCAGGGTGCGGGAGAACCTCGTTCGGTGCGGACGCCTCCAACGTGCGTGCTAAGGCGTGGACATCACTCCGAAGCAACGGTGCGTCCGGAACTGAAGCACATATACAAGACATAAGTTGTGAACATCGCCTGACCATCGCCTGTATAAATCATTCCACAGTTGTAGCCACTTGGCACGCTTTTACTGTTTCAGAGAGAGAGGCTTGAGCGACTTGTAATCTCGGCTATACGCCGCCTGTAATACATGTTTCATATCAATAAAGAGATTACTTTACTTCTTTCGATGCTTCCGCTATATTTGTCGACTCAGTGAACCTGTTACCGATCGCCTATGCGTTCATGACTCTGCTGCACTCGGACAATCTGTGCGACTCTGTGGCTTAGAACTCTTGCCGCCAGCCAATGAACCATGGCCTTGCACGGACGTGGATCACGCTCGTGCGGCATCACGCCCGGATGGGTTAAGCGATCGTTCCGCGGGAGCGCTGGCGAGGGTGATTCAAGCCTAGCGGGAACGGCCGATTGCCTGCGGGAGATCGGGACATGACACAACGTATTTCACGTGTCATAGTTGAGACGGTACGTGGCAGATCCTAGTCACGTATTGGATCACTCAGAGATAGAGGTGGGCCCTACTCTTAGCTATCCAGAGCAGCCAGTTGAGATTCTGGATCGGAGAGGGAAGGTGCTGAGGAACTAGACTATTCCTTTGGTACGCGTCGTATAGAGGCATCACTCTCCAGGAGAGTCTACCTGGAAGAGAGAGGATGAAATACGAGAGCGTTACCCATATTTGTTTGTGCCTTGAGTATGTTCTGATATGTTCTTTCATAGTTATATTCTATTCTTTCTGTTCTATTCTGTTTATTTCTGGGGGGGGGGGGGTCGTCTTTGAATTTCGAGGACAAAATTATTTTAAGGAGCGTAGACTTGTCACTACCACATTTTTGAGAAAAGGATATTTTGGTAATTTCATAATTTATTAAATATTGTGCATGTTAAATAATTATTTATTATATTATTTAACTATTATTAGATGTTAGTTTATTATTTTGGACTTGTGTTAGTGGACCTGACTAGTTTAGATTAGATCCATGGACCAATATTTATTATTAGTTAGAATTGAGCCCAATTATAAGCCCATTCATTATGAGGATGATTAATTTAATTAAACCATTAGACTAGAACCTTTTCTCCTTAATTATTGCTTCATGAGAGGTCCCAAGGGGTATAATGGATATTACATAATAGCTTGAGGGTTGGCCGGCCATATAAAAGAGGGGAGAAAGTTTTTCTCCTCTTTTTTATTTTAAAACTAGATCTAGAATTTTTCTCAACCAAATTCCTTCATTCCCACATCATTTTTCTACTAAATTTCTTTCTAATTTCTTTCCAAATCATCATTGGAGGCTAGTAGAGCAATAATCTAGAAAAAAAACAAGGATCTACAAAGAGGAGCAAGGATCTACAAGTTGAAGGCCAATTTTATCAAATTTGGAGGTTACATTGGGAATCCATCTTCCAATAGGTGCAATTCAATTTTTTTCTTTTAATTAGGTTTTAAATATGAGATTTAACCTTGAGAAACCACCCCATATGCATAGGCTACCCATATAAATTTGAATTAGGTTCATAGGAGGCCTATAGAGAAAGTTATGGTACTTTTTGTGTCAATTTTGGGAAAATTCCGAGATTGACACTTATTGTGTTTGTCAATTGGTCATATAAACCAAATTGACATATGTTTGTTTGTGTGTGGCTAGTATCGTGTCCACAATTGGATACGTGTAGGTCGTATCCCAATAATTTGGTGATATGTGTTAATTTGGGGATTTTTCCTCCGACACGGGGCTTTGTGCATGTCATATTTTGACATGGACACGTAGATGTGTGTTTGACTCTTTGTATTGTTCATATATATTAATTTAGACTTGCTCGTGTCCTTCGGGGTATGTTTGGTTGGGTGGTGGACTCGTATCGCAAGCGTATCATAGATTTAGTGTGATACGGGTGCGATGCACTCCACGTGTTTGTTTGTTGTATTGCATTTCTAGATCCAATTTTCCATTATTCTTAGCTATTTGTAATATATATATATATATATATATATATATATATATATATATATACTAGTATATCAAGTTTCTATATGCATATGTGTTTATATATATATATATATATATATATATATATATATATATATATATATATATATATATATATATAAACACATATGCATATAGATACTTGATACACTAGTACATATAACTACATATATATATATATATATATATATATATATATATATATATATATATATATATATATATATATATATATATATATATGTGGAAGAGGTAGCTATTTGAATAATTATGTTATATGTATACATGTAATTATGTGTCTGATGCTACTATATCTATATGTATGTGGAAGAGGGAGTGATATATCTACCTATGTGTATATGTATACCTATATGTATATATGTATGTAATACTATATCTATAAGTACATAAGTGGATATACATATATATGTATGTGTATGATTATATATATAGATGGGGGTATGTTTACTTAAGTGTATATATATATATATATATATATATATATATATATAGATCGATGAGTGTATATATATATATATATATATATATATATATATATATATATATATATATATATATATATATATATAGAAGTATCCATGCATATTTGTATATAGATGTGTGAGTGCGCAAGGGGGGGCTCAGACAGGAACGACAACAGTGACAGCAACTGCGATAGCAAACAGCGACAACAACAGCAAACAGCAACGGCGGATAACAACAGCGACAACAACCCCAACAACAAACATCGACTGCAGCAGCAAACAGCAACAGCGGATAGCAACAGCGACAACAACCGCGACAGCAAACAGCGACAGCAGCAGCAAACAACAACAGTGGATAGCATCAGCAACAACAAACAGCGACAGCAGCCGCAACGTGTATCTGGGTAGCTAGCTAGGTGAGTGGTTCGAGCTAGTTAGTTAGTTAATTAGTAGTAGTTAGCTAGTTATTATTGTTAGTTAACTAGTTAATTAACTATCTAGTTATTAGTATATATTTAGTTAGTTATCTATACATATATACTTATGTATCTCTAAGTTATCTATATATGTAGATATGTGTACGTGTGTATACGTATTAGTAGTTAGTGATTAGTTTGGTAGTTGGTATTTAATATTCATGTTAGTATATACAAGAAGTTATGATTGGATTGATATATACATATATTAGTATATATAGTTAGTGGGGTAGTTAACTATATGCTAGAGTGACATTACCTTGAGATACCAAGGTAAGTGTCAAGGTATTGAGGATATTCAAGGTATTTTGGGTACGAGTATCAAGATGGGGGTTTAGTGGTGCGCTGCCACGTTGGTTCAAAGACAATGTATCCATTTAGCACTAGAATAGTTATTATATTATATTCTTGATAATTATATATGCATATTGTGATATTTCTATATCTATTAGTTTCATATCCTTAGATACTGTATCTTAGTGTGTTCTTAGTATCTTAGATTTAACTAGGTGACCTAGTTTCATAGTGTATGGACTCAATATCCTAAAGATAGACTCATGCAACCTAGAAATATGTAGTTTGACCAAGTTTGACTGGTTTGACGTAGAGTTGACCTAGTTTGACTGTTTTGACTTAAAAATGGCTTTATGACCTAAAGTTGACTAGTTTAACTTATTTTTATTCCAAAATCTTGTATTGATGTTTTATTCCCTATCTAGGTCTTCGAGGCACCGTACCAGACATCTGTGATACTATTCACTGGACTACATGCGAGTATATTCTCTAATAGTTTTTTATTTATGATATCCTCTATGTTCATTGTATCTAGTGTAGATATCCATGATTTCTTGACACGATAGTTACACGGATTGGTATATCCGGATCTCGTCATGAGATATTATTCCTTGGTATATATGGTGTATCTTGTGCAAGCCTTGTTTCTTTGTTTCTTGTACATGTACAAACACTGATTCTCGGGAAGACTAGCTACCTTCCTAGAGAATCCTGTGCCATAGCGTACCATGGTTGGATCCCTTATACCAGTCGGGGGTGGAAAGTATTTTAGTGTAGATATGTGATCATACTCTCCTTGTGCATGTCTTGTTCCTTGTGAGTATTGGTCATACACCGCACGTATGACTAGCCAGACCCTTATCCTTATGCAAGTTTCTTGTGCAAGTTCCCAAGCCGATCACATGTTAAAGCTAGTACTCACACACTTAGTCATTAGTATTCTTGTTCATTGTCATATTATTCATTCTTGTATTTATTTCCAGTATTTTCTTATTGTATATCTCTTGTATCTATTGTTGCATCTTGTATATTCACATCTATTTACTGTTACATAGTTTATATCATTGATTAGAACTGCTGTTAGAGATGTACTATGCTCCTTTCCTGATTGGATATATTTTTCCCAAATGACACTAAGGAGTGGTACCCTACTCATTACGGGCCTCAGGATGTTGTGGGTTTAGAGCCAGAGACCCTGGCTCGGAAGAGACTCATCCCGACTGAGACAGACGACCCGGGACTCATAGTTTAGATGTTTAGTTATTCTCTTGTACTGGATTTGTCTCCAGCTTATTGTTTAGTATTTTCTCAGACACATTGATGTTATTATTTTGATTCATGAGTTGTATTGTGACTATTATATTCTTTTATCATATTCGTACTATCCTCCATCTTTGATTTGTGATTGAGTATATTGATATTGTTGGTGGCTCATTATATTATTAGGTAGATTACCCAAACAGCGTTCTACCGTTGGTTCTGCGGCGTAGGCTGGACGTTGTTCCCGATTTGCATTCCTACACCGGGTGCGGGTCGTGACACTTAGCCACCGGCACTTCTTAGCCGTAAATCTGGACATATAATTTTTTTTACATGATTGTAATTAATCAGACTGTAGCTGATCATGGTCATGTATTTTTGCTACTCTGCCAGCTTTTTTATTTTTTGCACAACGGATTTCCTGAATGTTGTGACAGGTCTTTTGGGACGCCTTACTTCCTTGTTATATATTGTTCTATGTTTAATGTTCTTACTTGACTGATTGAGACAATAGATGTGCTGTGTGACCCTAAGTGACTTGCTTGTAGTATGCACTCCCTTGTCTAGTTACAGCCGTGGCGCGCTGTACGACGTTCTATACCTTGTATGGGGGAGCTGGCCATATCCGTATTCATGTACTGGGACCTGACAGGCGGCCCGGCCTAATGCCGATCCCTACCATGAAGGGGGGAGGGGAGAGAGAGGACCCAATTGGTAATTTTCACCTATTTAGTTGTAAGTCCAATGTTTGTAAACTTAGCATTTTTGTTATTTTATGCCCATTTCTAAAGGCATATCAAAAGTTACTTCAGGACAGCTCAATTTTTAGGACTATCAAAATTGTTTGACAATCCTTCCAATAGATAGGACTATCAAAAATTCCGACAGTCCTACCTATTGGAAGGACTTTCAAATTTTGTTAGCAATCTTAAATCTTTAGTTCTGTCAAATTTTTTGACAGTTCTTCCAATAGGTAGGACTGTCAACATTTTTGACAGTCGTCCTAAAAATTTAGGACTGCCAAATTTTTTGACAGTACTACCAATAGGTAGGACTGTAAAATTTTAACAGTTCTAATGGACTGTCCTGGAGTAATTTTTGATGTACCTTTAGAAATGGTCCATTTTATTCTAAGTATTTGTAAATACAACAAAATAATTAAGAGACTTGCGGAGGAGTCCCTACTACTATCAAATCTGGACTTAAAGATAGAAGGTTTCAGAACTACAGGAAATGTGCACCACTGTTGCCTCTTCCCCATCCCCTCCAGCTCTTCCCTCCACTCTCCGCCGCCTCCGTTCCCTTTCAACTTCTGCCCCTGCCAACGACTTTGCTCTCTCTGCTGTCCTCAAAGCCTGCACAGAACTCTCTCGGCTCCGCCTCGGCCGAGCCCTCCATGGCCACATCCTCAAATCCAGCCGCGAACCCGATCAGGTAGTTCACAACGCGCTCCTCTCCCTCTACTTGCAGCATGGGCTCGCCGACGATGCCCTCCTTCTGTTTGATAAAATGCCGCACAGAAACTTGGTTTCTTGGAACTCCATTATATCAGGCTTCCACAGGAAGAACAAGCTCGTGGAGTCTCTGGCCGTGTTCAGGAAGCTCCAGAATGAGGACATGCTCGTCAGTTTCAGCTGGGTCACGCTGACGACTGTGCTCGCGGTCTGCGCTCAGCTGGCGGCCCTTCGTGCGGGGAGGGAGGTCCATGCGCAGATTATCAAAGCGAAGGCCTTGCCCGATACATTGGTTCTGAACGCTCTTATGGACGCGTACGCCAAGTGCGGCGATGTGGGCTCGTGCGTAACAGTGTTCGAAGGAATGCGTCGTAGAGACCTGACGTCGTGGAACGTGATGATGAACGCGTACGCGGTCAACGGGTGCGGCAAGGATGCGTTGGAGTTGTTCGGTAGGTTGGTCTCGATGGGCGTTAGGCCCGACAGGGTTACTTTTCTCGCTGTTCTGTCGGGTTGTAGCCATGCGGGGTTGATCGAGGAGGGCCGCAGGCTGTTTGATAGAATGGAGCGTGACTTCGGAGTCTCGCCCAATGTGGAGCACTACGCGTGCTTGGTGGATATCCTAGGCCGGGGAGGGAGGTTGCGCGAGGCTCTGGATGTGGTCGAGAGAATGCCAATGAGACCTGGAGGAAGCGTCTGGGGTTCGCTGCTCAATTCGTGCAGGCTGCACGGGAATATCGAGCTCGGTGAGGTTGTGGCCGAGAGACTGTTTCAGCTCGAGCCGGACAATGCAGGGAACTACGTGATGCTGTCGAACATGTACGCGAATGCTGGAATGTGGGAGAAGGCTAGGGAAGTGAGGGAGACAATGCAGGCCAAGGGGATCAAGAAAGACGTTGGATGCAGTTGGATTCAGGTCGGGAGTGGCATCCACAGGTTTGTGGCTGGGGGCAGTGTGACCTTCTGTAACTCACCCGAGTACAAGAAAGTGTGGAACGAGCTCACGGAAGCGATGCTGGAGGCGGGGTACGTTCCCGACACGAGTGTCGTGCTGCACAACGTCGACAGAGAGACGAAGACGACATGGATTTGCGGTCACAGCGAGAGGATTGCGCTCGTGTATGGCCTCATTCATTCCTCGGAGGGATTGTCGATTAGGATCATGAAGAACCTCCGGGTTTGTCCCGACTGCCATAATGCGATCAAGATTGTGTCCAGGGTTACAGGGAGGTTGATTGTTCTGAGGGATACTAATCGGTTTCATCATTTTCGCAACGGGGCGTGCTCCTGTGGGGATTACTGGTGAAGTTGCAATACGTAATTTTTTTCTTCGGGATTGTGTGTGATTTTGATGAATAAAATTATCAATGATGATATATTGGAAACTACTAGTGCTATTTCTTGCATACTTCTTTGGCTGCGTACTTAAACAGAGACCAGCAAGTTCACTCTAGGGATGTAAAGATGTTGATGAAATCATTCATGCAAAGCTTGTATTGACACAATGCAGTAAATCATTATTGGGATTTAACTGAATTTGGTCATGTGACCTGGTCCTACTTATAGACAATGTTTTAAAAACCGGAACGATGAACGAACTGAAATTTTTTGGTACACGTCTGACTGGGATTCAACCGCCAGGTCTGACCGGTTTCTATTTATGGATAAAAAGAACAACAAAGAAAAAAAAAACCATAGAGGTGCTTGCGGATGCCTGCACTGCTACTTATGCTATTGCTCGCAGAAGTGCTCTCTGCACAGCAGCCGCTGACTCGCTGCAGCGATGAAGGATTGGCCACAGCAGCAGTAGCTTGCCACTGCTACAGCTCTAGCATTTGATGGTCTAGAAGTTGGTCTAGAAGTTGCTCGACGCAGCTTGGGGGGGGGGGTGGGTGGGCGGGGGTGTGTGGGGGTGTTGAGGGGCAGCACTTCCCAGCGAGGAGGCACTCGCTGCTTCGACACTATTTAGGATGGAGACTAGGACGGGATGGGGGTTGAAGTAGAAGAGACTTGTGTAGGTGTTGGCTGTGAATTAGAAGAATAGGAAGATGAAATAGAGGAAAGAAGTAGGTGTCGGCTGTGAATTCAAATGGGGAAAGAGATGACCTTGTGTAGGTGTGTCAGTGTAGGTGTCAGGAGAGGCGGGGAGGTTTTACTAGTGACAAAACACCATGGCTGTGCAGTGCTTTCCCGTACTTGTTCTTCACGTGGGGGTACTCTTTCCAAATATTTTTTAGAAAAAAATTTGAGTTACATCTCACATTATTTATCCATATTCAATATACACTACAATGCTTTACCATAATGTACGAACCTTCTATTTTTTAACAGAAATTGTCACTGACTGACGGTCAATGCATTTGATCAAATATTTTTTACCAAAATATTCCTAACCCCCTTCTCTCTCCTCCCCCTCTCACCCCTCTCTCTCCTCCCCCCTCTTTCTCTGGTCGACTAGCACCGACGGCCGGCGTGCGTTGGAGAGGTGGGCAACGGGAGCATGCGCTGGCGGGAGGACGACCGCGGGGTGCTGCGGGTCGACGGTGGCGGCCATGGCGCGGGAGCGTCTCCCTCGAGTCGAACGCCTCCGCTGTCGTCCCCGAGTCGTCTGCGACCGTCCTCACCACCATGAACGACTACAAAAATACATAGTTGTAGTGACGAAATTTTCTGTTGCTATTTTAATATAGCGACAGATTAGCGACGGAAACATGACGTCACTAATTTAAGTGTCGATGCCAAATTTTCGTTGTAATCCGTTGCCATATTGACGGATTAGCGACGGTAACTCAACGACGGATTATCGACGTATCATTTATGTCGCTATGTTGGGTGACAGATTAACGACGAATTGGCAATGGAAAATGTGAGCCCATTTTTATCAAATTTTTCAGAAGCTCACCGACTGAATTTTCGTCGCTAACGACGACGGACATAGCGACGGATTTATCGACTATTTCTGATACAAATTTGCCACATTTTTGGTACCAGACATATTAGCGATGACATTTTTCGTCGCTAAAGCGTCGCAGATCCGTCACGGATCTTAAAATTTTTAGTTTTTCGTCGCTAATCCATCGCTAGTTCGTCGCTAAACATAAATATTTTTTTTACAGAATATAATCACTTACTTCCTACTCCTGTTATATTATACAAAATCAATCAGAGATTCAAATACAATCAAACACATCAAACACATCAAATATAATATAACTTAAATACAAGTGCATATCTATAAATTATCATACACTACCATAATCTAAATATATAAAGTTATATAAATAGTACATCAAACAAACTGTCAAATTATCAAAAAAAAAACATCAAGTCGACGGCCGAGGCGTCGGCAGGTGTCGGCTTGCCATGTATTGTGCCATAACCGCAACGATGATCTGATATAGATCCTCAGGATCGACAGGCGGAGCAGCAGAAGAAATCGAAGATAGAGCCGGAGGAGCCGTCGAAGGAGCTCGAGTAGCCATCGTTGGAGTCGTCGAAGGAGCAGGAGCTGCAGGATCACGAGACTGTATCAGTTGTCTAACATGCCTTTGTACCTCTAACAGAGTCGTCGTGATTTGCTCCAAACTAATAGTACCAGAAGGAACGCCGGGGCTGGGTTCTGATGGAGCTGGAGGAGCCGTCGGAGGAGTTCTGGAAAGAACCGACGGCTGGGATGTTAACGATCCAGTCCTGTACACGCTGCCGCCTTTTTCTCTCCTGACAACTTGTACCCACCGATCGTTTCTCTTAGTCGACGTACTGCTCTCAGCCCCACCCTCCAATGTCTCATACGTCTCCTATATTTATTTATGTAAATAGGTTTAGATATCGTAGGTTAGGTTTACTCTTTTTATTGACTACAACTAAGATTAAGTTTAGAGTTCAATTTAGATATCGTAGGTTAGATTTAGAGTTAAGGTTTTTAGATATCATAGGTAACAATATTAAAGTTAAGCTTAGATTTTTGGGTAAACAAATATAGTTAAATTACGTATGCAAAAATTTATAAACACAACTTACGTATGCTTTTGCTGTCCGCTCATCTACGAGCTTCCCATCCTTCTTCCTTTTGTGCGTCCACTGGAAGATTGTGGGGAAGTCGATAGTCTTCGGGTCTCCCCCGGCTCTGATGGTCTCCTCGTACTGTAAAATTTAAGTAATTAATTAATAATAAAAATAAGAATTATCAAAAATTGATCTAGCAAAAAATTATAATACTGACGATCCGTCGAAAATGCTCGACGGTCGGAATGGATCCACCTGTGTGGAGACCACCCTAGGGCTTAAAGACTCGCTTCGAACCTTTTGTCTTCGTCTTTTCTGACAATGGAAGCTAAGCTAGTTCAATAGAAGCTGGATTTCTACGTGAAAGCTTAGCACGAGACGCTCTCGCCTTCTCGCACTTGGCCTTATAGGCCGGTGCCTCCATCTTATCCTTCATCTTCTTCCAGAACTCCTCCTTGAGTCACTTCTTGCGAACATCCCCTAAATGTGACGCCAGCGCCTTCTGATCATTGATCATATTCCTGAACCTTTTGTTAGCGATGGTCTTGTAGCATTTTCAGATCGCAGACTCTCTATGATCCGACCACCAGTACTTTTTCTACAAATTAGAAAAATATTTTTTAGCATTATAATCAAAAAATTATATATTATTCTAAATAAAAATCTTATACATACCCACAGCATATCCAGCCAAATGAATCGTCTATCCAGCTGGACGTCACTGAAGTTGATATAAGGGACATGAAAGTTCTCCCGTATGACATCCCCTAGATCAGTGCCAGCCTTGGTCAAAAATAACCTAAAATAAGTAAACAATATACAATTAGAACAAAAGTGAATAAATAAATAAATGTGTGAATTGACAATAAGTACTTACGTCTATCCATCGACCCACAGCTCGGGACGATCGATATTGGCTGGCCGTTCTGGTAGAGTAGGGCAATTTATAAATCCTGGACGACGGACAAATACTCCCTGCTCCACCAGGAGGCCTGGATATGGATTTGCTCTAGTAGGAGAAACTAGTGGAGTAGCCGGTGTACTAGCAGTCGTAGTAGTCGTAGGAGTACCGACAGGGGTAGAAGCTAAGGGAAGCCCGGAAGATGGAGTAGCTCCCCCTACCGATGAACGAGTATATGGCGGGGATAAACCATCCTCGGCATCTACGAACTCATCCTTGGATGGTCGTGTGCGACCTACATCCGGAGTAGCTGGAGGATGCTGGAAAGAAGATCCTCTATGAACCTGTTGTTGTGCACGTCCTCGTCCTCGTCCTGCCATAGGTAAATCTGACAATAAATAATGGATGGTGTTATAAAACAAATAAAAATAGTGACATTAAGACATCATAAAGTAATGGATGATGTGGTAAAATAAATAAATACTAGTGTGATGATGAAATAAATAATAACCGTGTCATTAAATAAATAAATAATTGAAGCTAATGCATATCTGTCTACGTACTAATCTTTTTCATCTTCCGAATCGTCATCGTCTTCCGAATCATTTTTCGAATCGTCTTCATCTTCATCTTCCACTTCTTCATTCTTATTTTCACTTTCACTATCACCTTCATATTCCAATTCTTGTTCCTCGTTCGATACCTCCATATCAGAGTTCTCCTCTATATGAGGTAAATCTTTTATGTCAATCTTTTCATTAACTCTATCATCCTCTACGGTAACATCAACCTCTATACCATCTTCTTCATCCTCCGAAGTCGTTCGTTCTGTAACTCTGTACCAGGATGAAAAACCTGAAACATCACGTATCATATAGACATTAGACAAAGATTGGTTGGAATGCTAAATTTAGAATGCTTAATGTTTATGATCTGTACATAATTATGGAACCATGATGAATTTTTTTTATCAACCTCTCTTGCAAGATCATCATCATTAATATTATGTCTCTCCATTTTCACCTCAGCTCTAAAAGTACTATGATAATAAGAAGAATAATTAGAGCATTTTTTTTCAAAGCATATACATAATTGAAATATGTAGCACATATGTGACGCTTACTTCTCAATATCTAACATCTCCTCAAGACCACTATTTAACAATATATACCGATGAGCTGCTTCAAACTCATCGTCTTCCAACCACCGTACTTCAGTAGCACTTGTAGGCTTCCCTCCCACATTGAAGATGGTGCAGTTTACACTATTCGGTGTATTAACCCCACCGTCATCATTCCTTGGGGCTCTATTACGATTTGTTCTGACATAAGTATCAAAGTAGATGAAGCAGAAGTTTGAAACCTCCTCAATGATATATGTTTCATATATCGAGGCTTCTATATTTGCCTTATTGCGCACTTTCTTCTTTAGGTGATGTAGATACCTATAGATAATATATTGAATATTAGAATTATTTGAGTAAAAAAATTAATAGTACAAACTAATCAATTTATACCTCTCAAATGGATACATCCATCGATAATGGATGGGAGCACCTACACGCGCTTCATATGCAAGATGAATCTACAAATGCTTCATACTATCAAAAAAATTAGGGGGTAGCACCCTTTCTAACTTGCACAATGCCGATACAATCTTTTTCTCAAGTTCTATTAAATGTTGCACCGTCAACTTGTTTGAACACAAATCTCTAAAGAATATAGATAATTCGGACAACATAGTCCATACTTGACGAGGCAACATATCTCTCAGAGCAATATGTAGTAACCTCTCCATAAACACATGGCAATCATGACTCTTCATCCCTGTCAGCTTGCGTTCGTTGAGATCGACGCATCTTGCCAGATTTGACACGTAGCCGTCAAGAAATCTCAACTTTGAAACCCAGTCGTATATTACCAATTTTTTCTCCCTACTCAATGTAAATGGCACTGGAGGCTTGACCTAATTACCGTTTGCACTTCATTTTAGGTGAAAATCTGAATGCTTATAAATAATTTCCAAGTCCTTTCTTGCTTTGAAATTGTCTTTCATTTTTTTCTTGATATCCATCATCGTATTGGAGATGTTGTCGAATACATTCTTTTTGATATGCATGACATCAAGATTGTGTCTTATGAGATTGTCCTTCTAATAAGGTAAGTCCCAAAAGATACTATGCTTCGTCCAATTATGTCTATGTCCGAACCCTTCAAAGTGAAGGGCCGATATCGGATCTTCCATCACAGTCGGCAATCCATCTACCTCTTTCCAAACTTCGTATCCTGTCAATCTCAACGGGGGCGGAGATAGTTTCTGTTTACCTGCTCTAAAGTCATCTTTGTTCCTTCTCCATGGATGCGACGAAGGAAGAAACTGACGGTGACAATAAAAAAAGTATATTTTTTTGCCATTCTGGAGATATAATGCCTTACTCTTTTCCATACATATCGGACAAGACAAACTACCATGAATACTCCACCCTGATAACATCCCATATGCTGGAAAATCTTTGATGGTCCACATGAGTGATGCTCTCATCTGAAAGTTCTGCTCCTTCGATATATCATATGTTTGAATGCCGAATTGCCACAATTGTTTCAACTTATCCACCAACGGCTGCAAGTAGATATCGATGTTCTTCTTTGGATTTTTTGGACCGGGTATAATAAGTGTCAAGAACATGTAAGGAGTCTTCATGCACATCCACGGTGGTAGATTGTATGGAGTCAAAATTATCGGCCAACAAGAGTACTGAGATCCCGATTGTCCGAAAGGAGTGAATCCATCAGAACATAAACCCAACCAAAAATTCCTGGGCTCCGCAGCAAATTCAGGATGACACCGATCAAAATGATTCCATGCCTCTGCATCAGAAGGATGAGATAATTCTCCATCATCCATCTTTCGTTCCTTGCTGTGCCATGTCATATGTTCTGCTGTATTTGCAGACATATACATCCTCTGCAGCCTCTTTGTGATCGGCAAAAACTGCATGTACTTGTAGGGACGCAACCTTGCTCGGACAGTTGACTTTCTTTTGCCCCAAATTGGCTTGTATCGGTCATCGTGACAGAAAATATATCTATCTTTATCATTGTTCTCCTTGTAGTACAACATGCAACCATTTTGACTATAATCTATCTTTTCGTATCCTAATCCAAGTTTTTGTATTATCATCTTCAACTGTAAAAGTTTTTAGGCAACTCCTTCGATCGTTTTGGCAATAACTCTCTAACAAACTGAATTATCCGGTCGTAGCATTCATGCAGAAAGTTAAAATCATACTTGAGGTTCAACAGCCGCATCACCACCGACAAGACATAATGAGAATCATAATCCGGGTATAACAGAGTATCGATATTCTTGAACATATCATAGAATTTCTTCGCATCAGGATTCGGATCCTCCGGATTAAAACTTGGACCGGCCGCATCAAATACCAACTCACCAGGTTTCACGGTCGATATTTAAAGTTATCTCTGAGAGTGGACTCTTCTACCTCCATATTGAAAGATGAATGATATTGCGAAAATAAAGATTCTCCTTGAGTCGTCCACTCCTTGTAGTTTGGTACAAAATCCTTCTTCTAGATATGCTCCCTCACGAGATCTACCTCTTTGAATGGTATATTACCACATTTGACACAAGGACATTTGATGAGCCTCCCATCCATGAGATAAGATTGACCACTGGCGTATTTGAGAAATTTCTCAACGCCCGTCCCGAAATCATCTATTAAACCAATTCTACTCTCATGTCGTCGATTGTACATCCACGATCGGTCAACTAAGTATCGACTCATTGCTTTCTTATATACGTGAATGATTAGGCACGTACCATGTCAAAAGAAAAAACATAATGAACTATGATTACCTAGTTAGGATACTTGCTAAAAGCAAATGCAAGAGGAAAACTTATCTATCGCATATAAAATAATACTAAAAATAATTAAAATTATGCATAAAGTAATATATATATATATATATATATATATATATATATATATATATATATATATATATATATATATATTCTAAAATGTTACCAAGTATTGCATATAAATCAATCAACAAGGGTGACTCATAGTAATGGTCTGATACCGATTTCGATACCGATACTTTGAACCTTCGACTAGTGTATACTATGAGTACCTATGTAACATAACACTATAGAAGAAAATTTATCTATAGTAAGGTTGTAAAAGCATAGTAAGATTATATATATAGGTACCTATGTATAATCTACTATATAAGAAAACTTACCTATGTAAATTACCAAATTGGTCTCTAATTTGAATGAAAAATACCAAGTAGCAAGGGTGTAAAAATGTGGTATGGTTTAAAAGCATATGAAAGAGTAAAACTTATCTATCGCATATAAATCAATCGACAAGGGTGACTACTATTTCATTCAATTTGAAAAATACTAAGAAATAACACTAAAAATACTTAAATTAAGCCTAAAGTATAAATATCTATATTTTCTAAAATGTTAATAATTTACTAACAGTTATTTGTTTCCGATACCAAATAATCCGATACTCTTGTCCGATACTGCCGATATTACTGATATCGTCGATCCCGATACTCATAGTAATGGTCCGATACCGATCAATGATTAGTGAGGTTTATGTGTAAGATAATACTATGACTTTAATATAAAGGAATTCAAACACCCAAAAGTATGTCATGTCATATATATCACATTATATATATGTTACCTCATAATTGCTCGAAATCTTCTTTCTATTTTTTGCAAGTCCACATTTGCTTAGTTCATTTTATTGGTCATATATTTAGGGCAACATATCCGGAAGATATTCTTGTATTCAAGCGCACAATAATTTACTGACACACTCCAAATCCTTAAATCTAATACTTTTTTATATAACTAGGGCTATAATTTGTCTATGTCGGATGTCGTATCTGTGTCCGTGTCAGAATATGCTATAGAGATATTGTGTTTTCATATATCCAAAGGTATTATCTCATATATTTTTAATCCCGACTCTTTTCTAGTATGGAAAACTTCTAATTATAACTAACAAAATTCAAATCCGGCATCCGTGTCCAGCTTATCGTGTCTGTACGTGTCCGTGTCCAGTATATCATGTCCGTGTCCAGCATATCAAAAATACCAAATAATTTATTTTCTCTTCGTTTTCGTGTCTAGCGTATCGTGTCTGTACGTGTGTCCAGACCCTCACAATCCATATGCAATAATTAACCAAATCGGAATGAGGATTAGGGTTACCTTAGCCGAAGGAGAAGGCTATCTGACAGAGGCGGAGGGGGTCGGGGGTAGAGGAGGAGGGCTTGGGGGTCGGATGCCGGAGGAGGAGAAAGAGGAGAAGGAGAGGGGGTCGGGGGGGGGGGTGGTTGGGGGTCGGTGGTGGAGGAGGAGGAGGAGTGGTGGTCGGACGTTGGAGGAGGAGGAGAAGGAGAAGGAGGAGAGGGCGAGTGAGTGGTCGGGTCTCGAGAGGGCGAGTGAGGGGGAGGTTACTGGCGAGGGGAAGGGGGTCGGGGTGGGGGGGGGGGAGGGGAGGGTCGCCTGAGAGATTGAGAGAGAGAGTGAGAAATTGAGAATGGAGAAAAATGAAACGCGGCTGAAAATTTTAAGTTTTTGCAGCGACGGATAATTTTGTCGCTAATCCGTCGCTACAATAACAATGATGGATTAGCGACAGATTGTTGAAAAAATATAATATATTTTGTGTACATAAATAACTTAGTCGTTATTCCGTCAAATTTTCGTTGGTGACTCAGCGACGGAGTAGTTTCAATCGCTGAGATCCGTCGCTATTTAACGTATTTTTGTAATGCCCCTCCCTCGATCCCGCTCAACATCGGGTGCCGCACGTCGAGGCAGACAACCGCCGCCGCCGTCGCGTCTATGGCGTGACCGCCCCTCCTCAACGTCGTCGCGCCAACCTCCGAGCAAAGCCAGTCGTCTGCCGCCACCATGCCGATCTTTGACTGCATGGTCTCCTCTCTCCCAGTGCTCCAGGACCGCCACCGCTCGTCTCCGCTCCGGTGGCGGTCGACGACGACGACGATTAGGAAGACAACGAGGAGAGGAGATGGCGTGTGGTACTGCGAGGGGGGGTTGCTGCGGGAGGCGCGCGGTGCTGCGGGTGGCAGCGGCCATGGCGCTGGGGTCATCGCACGTCAGCACCCCCCTCCTTTCTCTCTCCTCCATCCCTTATCACTCCGGCACCTGGGGCCACCACGGGGGAGCGCAGGGGCACTGCAGGGGATGGCCGCGTGGAGGCGCGGGGGTGCACATTATGGAAGAAGATAAGGGAGTATTTTTGTCCAAAATATTAGGTCAACAGCGTTAACCGTGAGTTGGTGACGATTTCTGTTCAAAGTGTCGGGGGGGGCGGGGGAGGGAGTTCGTACATTATTGTCAAGCACTGGGGTGCATCTTGAATATGGCTAAATAATGTTGGGTGCAACTCAACTTTTCTTTTGTTTTTTTACATGAACCATGAACCGGTGGGTTCAAATATATTTCGATTCAGACGGTTCACTAGTTAAACTCTGGTTCAGTAAAACAATCGTCGATTTTTATGGAAACAACGGTTCAAGTCTGACTGGACCAATTTTTTAGGCAAAATCTGGTCAGATCCGATCCAACAGTCGGTCCGATCTGGTTCTAACAATATTGTAGAGACTAATCTTAAGTGTTTGTATTTTAATCAATGACCTATCATTTATTATCTTGTACACATGTGTTGTGTTAGCTAAAATAGTTAGTATGGTAGATTTTTTTTTCCTGTCATTTATTGTCCATCTTCAGCAAGGTTCAAATCCTGCATCAAGTATTTGATCGTAATCAATTTGATGGAGAAATCCCTTGGAGCTAGGCTCCGGTGTGGGCGAATGGCACAAATTGGGGTTTTGATGATGTATTTTTGCGCGTCGGACGCTAAGCTGGTGAATGACGCATGACGTGGAGCAATTGGTTCGCGATTCCACAAAGAGACGATTCCGTGGGGACGTAGTTGTAATTTTTTGCTCCTAGCGGTGGCATTATATGAGTAGAAAAGACTTCGTTTTCTAATTCTTTCACGATTAATAATCAACCTACAGTGAATGGATATTTGCTTTACTTTTAAGAATAAAGTTCAAAATCACTACAATGTTAATTATATGAAATCCGTATTCTCGTAGTAAGAGAATGGTATTTCTTGAGTTATAGATTGTAAATACAATTGAAAAAAAATCTATAAGTATGCTTGTTAAAGAAAGACAGAATATTTCATGTTTAAGTTAGGCTGTGAATACAATTAAAAGATTTGCTGCTATACCTATTAAAAGATAGAATGATTTCATAGACTCTTTATCGTATGATATTAAACTTTTTTACTTGTTAAAGATAGAAAGAATGATTGTATGTCCTCCATTATATGCTGTAAAAGAGAAGCCTTACTTGCTTGAGTTATATAGACTTTTGAAAGAACTGAAATTATTATATTTGTTGTTGTAGAATAAAGAATGATTTCATGTTCCTTTATTGTATGTTGTAAGGATAGAAGTGTATAGAAAATCTTGTACTGTTTGTAAGAAAATGATACGAAAGAAAAGAAAAGGAAGAACATAACATGGCTATTTGAATAAAAGAAAGGAAGAACACAGGTATGACTCTATGATTTGAAAGAAGGATAGAAAAAATGTTTTACTTGGCATTTAGTTACTGCATTGGATAATATAGTTATTGGCCTAATAATTTGATGTAGTTAAAAATATATGGTTAAGTCACATGGTGAGGATAATATACTTGTTGGCCTAATAATTTGATGCATAGACGGACAATAAAATTATAGGAATTGTATATGCAAATTATTTTAATCATTGTTTGTTGTAGGAATGCATACCCGGTCGCGGTGAGAATCGCCATGTAAGTGATGTTTCTATTGTGTTATGTTTCTTATTATGAATTGTTCCTAAGAAAGAGTTTGTATTAGGTGTAATGCTGCTATCATGTTCCTAAGAAAGAAATTGGTTTGTATAATGATACTATCATGTTTCTAAGAAAGAATTTGGTTTATTAATAGTGCTGCATTAGTTAAAGGTATAAATGAATGCATATTGTTCTTGAATTGTCTCTGGTGCTTGAATGAAAGAAAGTATGCCTTTGATTTGAGTATTGACATGCAATAAAAGTAGGTAAATATAGAATCACGTAAATAAAAAGAATGGTTTCTCACATGATTACTTAGTGGCTGCTTTCAGTTGAATATAGTTTTTGCAGGTCACTAGGGCATTTCCCAATGTATTAACCCTTACATCCAGAGGTACTTGATTTTTTGTTGGATTTCTGAGGCAGTAGAAGACCCTCATCATTTGGAAGCGAAAGATCTGAAGGTACATTGTTGTTTTTGTATAAAGGGATGTAATGTATGAAATAAAGTCATTGTAATTTTTTTCAGTTTCAAAAGTTGTAAGCCAAGATTGGCATGTTCAGTTGGCTATTGAAAGCCTTTGTAATTGCTGTAAATTATGAATAAAAGAGATTGTGTTCTTTTCATATTGTTGTTATTTGGTGTTCTGCATTAAAGTTTTGTTGTTTTAGTCTTAGCTCAGTCTATTTTGTTATTGTACAAGTCTATGTCTTATACACGTACAATTTAGGCTTGTACGATATCACCTCTAGTGATGACTTTACTATCCTCTAGGATCGGGATGTGACAATAGTAGTGTGTCTTCGCACGTACTATGATTCTATGAGACTTTGGTATTGTAGTTCCTTGGAGCTACTTAGGTAGCTTTGTATAACTTTTACTTCAGTATCGTGGTTCTGTGGGGCTTTAGTATTGTGATTCCTTGGAGCTTCTTGGGTAGCACCACATGACTTCTTCTTCAGTGTTGTGGTTCCCCTAGGCCTCAATAGCACGATTCCGCAGAGCTACTTAGGTAGCGTTGCAGAAACTACTGCTCTATCTCAGCGTCGCAGTTCTTTTGCAGCTGGAGCTATTAACTTTTGTAATTACCCTATTTATATGGAGTTACTAATGTCAACCGCCCCACTTAACAGGGAGTTACTCTTTGATCTTCCGTACACGTCTTTTGTTGGTGGTTACCACTTCCAAGAGATTTCATCCGTATTTAAGTAGTGGTTACCACTTTCAGGGGATTGCTTCCCTAGCACTCTATGTTTGGTCGATAGAGAATATAATTTTAATTGCGTCAAAAGAGAGAAGAAGAGAGTTTCATTGATAAGATAGAATATCGATTTGAGCAACGATGATTCTGACCACCCAGGCAGACTGCTCCATCTTTCTAAAGCTCTGTTCTATCTTTAACAACTTTGTTGCTAACTTTCTAGCATTTTGACTGCTAATCATTTTGCTAGCAACTCCGCTCCACTTTCCTAGAAACTTTAATCTTCTTTTGTTTCTCCTTGCGAGCTTGACTTGCATTCATGAGTTTAGTCTTCACTGACTTGTAAGATTTTTTTTTTAAAACTACAATAATCTCATAGTGAGATTCTTGTGACTTTAAAAGGTTACAAGAATCTCATCAAGATTTAAGATGGACACCGGGATACTAGATTTTACAAGCTTGAAAAGTTTGATGGATATCAGTACAACAAATAAAAGAGGAAGATTAGCACGAATCTTCTTATCGTCAACATGGAATACATTTTTTAAACATTACTTACGATTCCAAGACGAACAACGTGGAAGTTATCGCTACCGTGATTACTGCTCTATAATAGTGGAAAAGAGAGAACAATCGCTATAAGTTGTTAATCCTCAATTCTTTGGAGGATCATTGGTTGAATCCTACATTAAAAAGGTGAAGGCTAGAAATTTAAGCGCTTGTACTGTATTCATAATTTGGTGATTTTATTTTATTTATTAGAGTAGATTCTTTTTTTTTAATTAAAAGAAATGGGATACTAGAATACTTTTAGAATAATGTAACTATAAAATAAATTAGTAATGTAAGTCTACTAAAAAAATTATCTCTAATTACATAAGTATATCTACCAAACCTATAATAATAAATAATTTTATAATTAAGTTTAATGAAAATATAACAATAATGAAAATATAAACCAAAACTAAAGAAATAAAGGAATATATAATAATAATAATAATAATAATAATAATAATAATAATAATAATAATAATAATAATAATAAAACTAGTTAAGAACAAAAAATAAATAAAATAATATTGTCACGCCCCAGTCCCAAAAGTACACGGGACCAGGTCACATGGCAATAGCCAACTGTCACGTCTCCGAGGATATCCCAATTTAATGGATCCTAGCCAAGAGTGCTACGCTGTCCTAAAATACTAAAATGTTCAATATCAGTCAACAACAGGTAAACTAATCTCATCCACAATATAAACAGCAAGAAGTACTAAATAAACTGCTGGAAGATAAACACCAGTCTCAAGATATCATAGTACAACCAATAATGTCTGGTGGGAACAAATCCACTACTATGACGAAATAAAATACTGAAATGGTAGATAAAAGATGATGACTAGGGCATCGGCTGACTAGATAATGATGCTCCCAATCCTAGGCAGAAGACCTACAAGTGATCACGGAAACTCTGACGGTAGTACCTCTAGCTCCTCTGCGGTAGCAACCTCGTCTCTTGTCCTGGGCCGTACACTGTGGGGTAATATGCCTCTTCCAAATCTGAAAAGGTACCAGGTCCTCAAAGGGACGTAACAAGATACATAGAAATATGCCATATATAAATACTGAATAAAATAAATATAATAAAGGGTGTGCTAACCATCTAAGTGAATGCAATGTGAGGACAACTTTGGTACGTATGGGTAGGCGTAGACATAACGTCCAACACCCCAAAGAGCGTGGCAGTAGTGCAGTATATCGTCCATATCGCTCCGAAGAACATGGCAGCAGTACAGTATATCGTCCATATCGCTCCGAAGAACGTGGCAGCACTGTAAAGGGAGTCATTGGATCCGTGGCTCCTCTGGATACTACGGACTCTAATGGGTGTATCCCATACGCCTACTAATGTCCTCCCCACCCAATGTAGATACGCAAATCGAATACTCGACGTGCATACCACGTATCTATATGCCAGTCTCTAACACTATAATATAACCTGAATTACGTCCTAACCGTGATGTAAGTCACACGCACCGATAGCTAGTTGAGTACGCGATCCCGCATCCCAATATGAATATATCTCAGTGAACGTGTAAGATTGTCAGGTCTCAGAAGATAACAGAGTATCCACCAATGGGGTGAGTCTGCTAATGACTAGGTCAAGTGCACTAATCATCGACGTATCCGTCGACTGCTCCCGAGTCAAATTTTGGATGCGCACAGTTGTATAAAAAGAAAAGCACAAGAATACAATACAACATATGCATAATTTAAATTAGACAGTAAATATGGCATGGTATCTTGCCTGAGTCCTTAAGTTGCGAATGCCAGAAGCCGGTTCCTGCAGTGTCTCCTGGCTGATCCAATGATCCTAAAATACAATATAATATAAAAATGCTGACATCATACACTAAGCAATATATACGCACGACTATGACGCTACTCTTGGAATATTGTCGCAAGTTCACGATTGATCGAATACAGCGTCACACATGCAAGTAGCTAGGGTGTACACGTGTTCTGTTCTCGGTTATCGCGTGCCTTGAGACATTAATCAACAAGTTATGGTTACCAACTGTTTTTGATTTATACGATTACAGGTCCTTGGTTCCCATGATCAACATACTCAGTTTATGTCCTGATATTTAGATGAAGTACTGGCCCTTGGTAATATGTTATACTTTAGGGAAGGTATTCATTAATTTCTAACCTAATTATCATCACATATACACACAACAATTATTTCCTTTTATTAGGTTGGTGTCGACATAGGACACGTCGACACGACGACTCGGATAAACAGTCATACAACGAAGCTATACGAGAACGAGCGGGGGATCGAGTACCTGGCTTCTTGGACGAGGGACTGCTCGTCCTGGTTGTCCTCCTCGCGGTGGAGCTCCGGTATAGACCGGTGGGTTGGCCGACAGCGGCCTACAGCGGAAGCGGCAGCGGCAGCAGCGGCTTGGCGGCGTCGATGTGAGCTGAGAACGGCGCGGGGCGGCTGACACGTCGCGGGGGTAGGTCGGGGCAGACCTCACGGTGGTGGTCGGCGATAATAGAGGCGGCGGGGGTGCTCGGGGCAGCGGCTATGGGCGGATGTGGATGGGTGAGTCAGCTAATGGTGAAGTCGACGACGGCGTTGGACGGTTGGGATGGTGGTCCAGCCGTGAGGGGGGTCCGGTGGCTGAAGTGGTTCGGTGGTGTCCGGTGATGTCGGGCAGTCGAGGGGAGCTCGGGTGCAAGGGGAAACGGCTAGGGTTTGGCTAGGATTTTGATGAATAGTAAATTAGGGCTTAATGTGGGAGGAGTTGTATTTTATAGGTGTTGACTCTCGTAGGCTATCCTTGAGGTTTGGGCCAACCAGTTCCTCGGGGTATGGCTGATCCATATTTAAGGGTGTACACGGGCTTGGTCTGGTCCTATTTTTGGTGAACTTGGCCTCAACTTAAATTAAATTACAACTTAATGCGCAAGGCGCTCATTTACGAATATTGTGAAGCTAAGGTAAGACGCAATGACGAGTATCTAAGGTTGCACAATGGTCAGAGGGGGTAGTCTGGCATGTCTAAGAGATGTTCGTGACCATGGGTGGAAGATAACTACTGGTGTGGTGCTCCATACTCGAAACAACGGCAAGGACATATAATTATTGCACATTTGTTTCAATTATATCCAATTAAATCTAAGTCTCTCAATTTAGTCCAAATTAAACCCTAAATTGGTCGAGGGGGTTTATAATCTACCTTCCTTAGAGCATTTCGTCCTCAAAATTAAAAACATATGCATGGTAAGAAATACTGACTGAATCTAAAATGCCAATATGTACCTAGTCCTTTGAAGAGATGGAGATAGCGCTATCTAATGTCCTCCTCGTGTTCCCAAGTCGACTCTCCTGGTGCATGATGCCTCTATGCGACACGAACTAGAGGGATAGTCTGACATCACAATACTTTCTCGCTCCTGTCCAGGATCTCAACAGGCTCTTCTTGGTATGATAGACTCGGGCCGACTGTGATCTCTGAATGGTCAAGCACATGACTCGGATCCGGTATGTACCTCCTCAGCTGAGATACATGGAAGACGTCATGGACTCCTTCCAAAGTCCGCGGCAAGGCTAATCTGTAAGCAACCTCTCCGACGCATTCTAACACATCGAATGGTCCGATGTACCTCGGACTCAGCTTTCCTCTGCCTCCAAATCTGATAGTCCCTCGAGTAGGCGAGATATTTAGAAATACGTGATCTCTAACCTGGAACTCTAGGGGTCGTCGATGCGCATTCGCCCAATGCTTCTGTCGGTCCTGTGCTGCTCGTAGGTGCCCTTGGATCTTCTTCACCTTCTCTACTGTACGAACAACCAACTCGGGGCCAAGAATCTGTCTCTCACCTATATCGCTCCAACATACGGGGGAACGACACTTCTTGCTATACAACGCTTCATAGGGAGCCATCTGGATGCTCGCTTGATAGCTGTTGTTGTAGGAAAACTCGACCAAATGCAAATGGTCCTCCCATGATCCTCCAAAATCAAGCATGTACGCTCTTAACATGTCTTCCAATGTCTGAATGGTGTGCTCTGACTGGCCATCTGCCTGTGGGTGATACGATGTGCTAAACTTCAGGCGGGTACCGAGACTCTCTTGTATACTCCGCCAAAAGTAAGAGGTAAATCTCGTATCTCTGTCGGACACGATGCTAACTGGCACTCCGTATAGTCGCACAATATCTCTCATGTATATGTTTGCTAAGACCTCTGTAGATTGTCCAACTCTGAAGGGTAAAAAGTGTGCGGACTTGGTGAGTCTATCCATGATTACCCATACTATATTTCGACTACTAGGACTCATTGAAAATCCCGTAACAAAGTCCATAGTGATATGCTCCCATTTCTATTCCGATATTGGGAGCGGTTGGAGTAATCCTGCAGATCTCTGATGCTCAGCCTTGACTTGCTGACACACCAGGCACTTCGCCATAAAGCGTACTATCTCTCTCTTCATTCTATGCCACCAGTAGTACTGCCTCAAGTCTCTGTACATCTTCGTGCCTCCTGGATGAATAGAGTAGGTTGAACTGTGTGCCTCTGTCATCAACTCCTGCCGAAGCTCTCCATTTGGAACATAGAGACGGTCTCCACATCTCAAGGTTCCGTCTTCATGTATACGCAGTCCTGTCTGTATTCTAGCCTCTGTCCTCTGTCTAAGTCTCTGGAATCTGGCTTCTGTTGGCAAAGCAGCTTTGATTCTCTCCACTAATGTCGATTGCAACTGAAAACTTGACAACTGTCCGTCTACTCTGGGCATGACAACCTCTATACCCATCTGCTCTAGTTCTCTCAGTAGATGTTGCTGTGTAGTCAAGAAAAATGCCATAGGTCTTCTGCTCAACGCGTCAGCTACTACGTTGGCCTTTCCCGGGTGGTACTGTAGCTCAATCTCGAAGTCTGTCATCACCTTGAGCCAACGTCTCTGCCTCTGATTAAGGTCCTTCTAGGTGTAGACGTACTTCAGGCTCTTATGATCAGTAAATATTTCCACTCTCTCCATATAAGTAGTGTATCCAAAGCTTCAAAGCAAAGATTACTGCTGCAAGCTCCAAGTCGTGAGTGGGATAGTTCTTCTCATGGGTTCTCAACTGTCTAGAAGCATAGGCTACAACCTTCCCATGCTGCATCAAGACACATCCTAGTCCTTTTCCGGATGCGTCGCTATAGATCACGAATCCTCCGGGTCCAGATGGTATGGTCAAGATGGGTGCTGTAGTCAGGCGCTTCTTCAGTTCATCGAACACTGTCTGACACTCTTCTGTCCAAGTAAAATCCTGCTCCTTATGAGTCAAATGGGTCATCGGCTCTGCGATCTTCGCGAAGTTCTCCACGAACCTCCGGTAATATCCGGCAAGTCCTAGGAAACTCCTCACTTCTGAAACATTGGTAGGGGTTGGCCATGTCTCTACCAATGAAATCTTTGCCAGATCTACTGAAATACCATCTCCTGAGATGACGTGTCCAAGAAAAGCGACACAATCTAGGAGAAACTTGCACTTATTTAGCTTAGCATAAAGCCTCTCTCTCCTCAGTGTCTCTAACACTAGTCTCAGATGCTCTTCGTGCTCCTCGTGGCTTTTTGAATATACTAAGATGTCGTCGATGAAGACTACCACGAACTGGTCCAAGTATTGGTGGAATACTCTGTATATCAAGTTCATAAATACAGCTGGCGTATTCGTCAGTCCAAAAGACATAACTAAGAACTCGTAGTGACTATAACGAGTCCTGAATGCTGTCTTTTGAATGTCTTCTCCTCACACCTTTACTTGATGATAACCCGATCTCAAGTCAATCTTGGTGAACACCACTCCTCCTGTCAGCTGGTCGAACAAATCATCAATCCGCGACAGGGGGTACTTGTTCTTGATAGTCAAAGCGTTAAGGGCTCTGTAATCAATGCACATGCGTACCGTTCCATCCTTCTTAGGTACAAACAACACTGGTGCTCCCTAAGGTGATGCACTAGGACAGATAAATCCCTTGCTCTACAACTCCTCTAATTGTAACTTCAGCTCATCTAGTTTCTTCTTCGCTAATCGGTATACATTAGAAGATACCGGTGCTGCTCCGGGTACTAGCTCAATAGTGAACTCCATGTCTCTATCTGGCAGTAAACCTGGCAATTCTTCAGGAAAAACATCCTCAAATTCTGCAACTATTGGTGGGGGTACCATCTCCATAGCCATGTAAGTTCCAGCTATCTGTCCTACTTCTTGTTCGACGGTCCCTCGCATGTACTCGAACTCCGGTTGATCTGGCAGTAAAGGTGACACTACCCTTCCGACAGTTCAGTACGGCATTATACTGGCTTAACTAGTCCATGCCTAGCACAACATCAAAGTATGGCATGGGTAGTACCAAGAATTATGCTCGCATCTCTCTACCACATACGACTACCGAACACGTTCTAATAGTGCTGGAAACCGACACGATACCTCCTCCGGTAAGAATCTTCCAACTCTTAGGTAAGGGGGAAGTAGCTACTCTATGCATTGCTACAAATCTACTAGATATGAATAATAAGGTAGCTCCAGAATCAAACAACGCAGTTGCAAGTAAAGATGCAACTAAAATGGTACCTGTGATAGCTTCCCCTTCTGTTTCCTCCTCTGTAGCTGCTAGTGTAAAGGCCTGTCCGTGCCTCTGCCCTCCGGTCTGTTATCGAGCTCGGTCAAACTGCGCCTCCTGTGGGGCCAAGGGTGGTCCCCTCTGAAATCCTTCGTGTACTGGTGGACGTTGACCTCCTGGCGACGGTAGTATCCTCAGAACTGGTACTGTTGGTCTCTGTCCGGCCGGCGGTACTCTCTCTACGCTGTGGGCAGTCTCGGACTTGGTGCTGGTCTGACCCACAAATCAGGCATGTCCTCAGTCTCTTTCTGCAGTCCTTCTCGTAATGTCCTCTCTTACCACAGTGGTAGCAAGTCGGAAGCTCCTTTTGCTGGTATGATGTTGTCCTCTGCTGTGTCTGCGCTCCGGGACGACGGATCGGTCCTCCTACTCTGGGCTGGGCTCTGGCTGGTGCGGTTGTGTTGGAACGTCTTGCTCCTCTGCCGATGGCCTCCTGGACTCTCGCCTCTGAAAGTACCTCTTTATAAGAAATTCTCGCCTGTGCGGTGGTATACCTCTGTAGCTCGAAGGTGAGGCCGTGATGGAATCTCTGGGCCTTCTCTAGATCATTGGGTATCAGGACGGCACCAAATCTGCTAAGGCGGCTGAACTCCGTGTCATAGGCGTCAACAATCATGTTTTCTTGTTATATATGTAGGAACTGGGAGTACAGGACATTTCTGACTGTAGCTGGGAAATACTTCGCCTTGAAGTACTCTAAGAACTGTTCCCAAGTCTGGGTCTTGCCTATACTGCGCTCAATAGAATCCCACCAGTGATGGGCATTGCCTTTCTATTGGGCCCTTACGGCGGTCATCCAAAGGTCTGGGTGCAGTTGTGAAGCCTCTAGTAGCATCTCAGTGTTGGCGACCCAATCAGAGATCTACTCTACTGTCTCGTTTCCCGAGAAAGTATCTGGTCCCATCTGTCGGAACCATCTTACAGTGCCACCTGTCTGGGCTGGTGCAGGTGCTGGTACTGGTGCTATGACAGGTGTCCTCTCTAGTACTGCCATCAAACTCAGTCTCCTCAGATGTCGGCCTCTCGGTCAGCGGCATCGGTGTAGCTCCTGAAGTCTGGCCCTCAAAATGTGGTGTGGGGATCGTCTGTAAAGTCTGTCCCTCGGGCTGTTGGGTAGGATCTTCCTGAGAAGTCTCGTGCCAATGTATCAGCGGGGCCTGTGGTGGTGGTTGCCCTCCAGGTAGTCCCTAGGGTACCTCTTCTCCTTGGGTGGTATTGTCTGGCACCACGGTACTGGGTGCTCCTCATCCACTGCGCATGTTCATCTTGCTGCAAGAGATAGAGCTTCATTAAGAGAGTACGGAATCAAGCAAACAGGATACAGATATTTAGAAGCAATACGAAGGAAATTCAAAGACGAAATCAAAGTGGATGAGACCTAGAAATTTCTATCCTATTGCAGGCTCGCTGGGCATGTTACCATACCACAAGCGAAAAAGTTGACCTGCATGGGCCACCACTAAAACCATGTCACGTCCCAGTCCCAAAAGTACACGGGACCAGGTCACGTGGCAATAGCCAACTGTCACGTCTTCAAGGATATCCCAATTTAATGGATCCTAGCGAAGAGTACTACGCTGTCCTAAAATACTAACATGTCCAATATCAGTCAACAACAGGTAAACTAATCTCATCCACAATATAAACAGCAAGAAGTACTAAATAAACTGCTGGAAGATAAACACCAGTCTCAAGATATCATAGTACAACCAATAATGTCTGGTGGGAACAAATCCACTACTATGACGAAATAAAATACTAAAATGGTAGATAAAAGATGATGACTAGGGCATCGGCTGACTAGATAATGATGCTCCCAATCCTAGGCAGAAGACCTACAAGTGATCACGAAAACTCTGCCGGTAGTACCTCTAGCTCCTCTGCGGTAGCAACCTCGTCTCCTGTCCTGGGCCGTACACTGTGGGATAATATGTCTCATCCAAATCTGGAAAGGTACCAGGTCCTCAGAGGGACGTAACAAGATACATAGAAATATGTCATATATAAATACTGAATAAAATAAATACAATAAAGGGTGTGCTAACCATCTAAGTGAATGCAATATGAGGACAACTTTGGTACGTATGGGTAGGCGTAGGCATAACGTCCAACACCCCGAAGAGCGTGGCAGCAGTGCAGTATATTGTCCATATCACTCGGAAGAACGTGGCAGCAGTACAGTATATCGTCCATATCGCTCCGAAGAACGTGGCAGCAGTGTAAAGGGAGTCATTGGATCCGTGGCTCCTTTGGATACTACAGACTCCAATGGGTGTATCCCATACGCCTACTAATGTCCTCCCCTCCCAATATAGATAAACAAATCGAATACTCGACGTGTATACCACGTATCTATATGCCAGTCTCTAACACTATAATATAACCTAAATTACGTACTAACCGTGATGTAAGTCACACGCACCGATAGCTAGTCGAGTACGAGAACCCGCATCCCAATATGAATATGTCTCAGTGAACGTGTAAGAGTGTCAGGTCTCTGAAGATAACAGAGTATCCTCCAATGGGGTGAGTCTGCTAATGACTAGGTCAAGTACACTAATCATCGACGTATCCGTCGACTGCATCCGAGTAAAATCTCGGACGCGCACAGTTGTATAAAAAGAAAAGCACAAGAATACAATACAATATATGCATAATTTAAATAAGACAGTAAATATGGCATGGTATCTTGCCTGAGTCCTCAAGTTGTGAATGCCAGAAGCCGGTTCCTGCAGTGTCTCCTGGCTGATCCAATGATCCTAAAATACAATATAATATAAAAATGCTGACATCAGACACTAAGCAATATATACGCACGACTATGACGCTACTCTTGGAATATTGTCACAAGTTCACGATTGATCGAATACAGCGTCACACATGCAAGTAGCTAGGGTGTACACGTGTTCTGTTCTCGGTTATCGCTTGCCTTGAGACATTAATCAACAAGTTATGGTTACCAACTGTTTTTGATTTATACGATTACAGGTCCTTGGTTCCCATGATCAACATACTCAGTTTATGTCCTAATGTTTAGATGAAGTACTGGCCCTTGGTAATATGTCATACTTTAGGGAAGGTATTCATTAATTTCTAACCTAATTATCATCACATATACACACAACAATTATTTCCTTTTATTAGGTTGGTGTCGACATAGGATACGTCGACACGACAACTCGGATAAACAGTCATACAACGAAGCTATGCGAGAACGAGCGGGGGATCAAGTACCTGGCTGCTTGGATGAGGGTCTGCTCATCCTGGTCGTCCTCCTCATGGCGGAGCTCCGGCGTAGACCGGTGGGTTGGTCGACAGCGGCAGCAGCGGCCTGCAGTGGCAGCAGCGGCTTGGCGACATCGATGCAGGCTGAGAACGGCGCGGGGCGGCTGACACGTCGCGGGGGTAAGTCGGGGCAGACCTCACGGTGGTGGTCGGTGGTGCCAGAGGCGGCAGGGGTGCTCGGGGCAGCGGCTATGGGCGGATGTGGATGGGTGAGTCGGCTAATGGTGAAGTCGACGACAGCGTTGGACGGTTGGGATGGTGGTCCAGCCATGAGGGGGGTCCGGTGGCTGAAGTGGTCCGGTGGTATCCGGTGATGTCGGGTAGTCGGGGGGAGCTCGGGTGCAAGGGAAACGGCTAGGGTTTGGCTAGGATTTTGATGAATAGTGAATTATGGTTTCATGTGGGAGGAGTTGTATTTTATAGGTGTTGACTCTCGTGGGCTATCCTTGAGGTTTGGGCCGACCAGTTCCTCGGGGTAGGGCTGATCCATATTTAAGGGTGTACACGGGCTTGGTCTGGTCCTATTTTTGGTGAACTTGGCCTCAACTTAAATTAAATTACAACTTAATGCGCAAGGTGCTCATTTATGAATATTGCCAAGCTATGGTGAGACGCAATAACGAGTATCTAAGGTTGCATAATGATCAGAGGGGCTAGTATGGCATGTCTAAGAGATGTTCGTGACCCTGGGTGGAAGATAACTACTGGTGTGGTTCTCTATCATCGAAACAACGGCAAGGACATATAATTATTGCATATTTGTTTCAATTGTATCCAATTAAACCTAAGTCTCTCAATTTAGTCCAAATTAAACCCTAAATTGTTCGAGGGGGTTTACAAATATGTTAAGCTTGAAACTAAATATCGAGCAATAGGAATTGAAGTAATATATATACACACACACAAAAGCTCAAACGCTCAAACCAAATAAATTAATCTCAAAGCTAATCTTATCCTAAGTTAAAGAATTCAAATCCTATAATTATCTCTATTTCTGTGAACCAATCCTAACTGCATGCTCCTGTAGAGAATCCCTTCTCTGTATTATAATAGAAGAGAGTGCATCTCTATCATATATCTAATTATCACCATCATCTATTTACCTTTTATCTGCTTCTTTACCCTTCTCAACTATATATAAAACTCATTCCCATCATATATATATATATATATATATATATATATATATATATATATATATATATAAGCTTAATTACATCTTGATACCCTCAACTATCCAAAATGTTTAAATTGACACCCTCAACTTTGATAGGTACTAACTTAATACCCTATCTCAACTAATATTTTCAACTTGATACCCAAATTTTTGTTTATTCCTAAACTACCCTTCTCCCACCCCTACCCCACCCCCCACCGCCGGCTGCTCCGACATCCACCCCCATCAACCCCCCTACTCTCCCCAGGCGACCACCCCCCTCCCCTCACCCGATGGCCACACCTACCCAGACGCCCGCCAGTGCCGCACGTCGGCCTCCAGCTGTGGCTGTTGCTGCTATCGCTGCTGCCGCCGTCGCCGCCGCTTTCTGCTACCTCTATTGCTTGCTGCTGTGCCGCCCTTCCCGACGCCGGCGCCGAAGAGGGAGGATGGTGGGGGTCGCCGGAGAGGGAGGGAGGCGGAAGGGGGTTGCCGTAGAGGGGATAGGGCGAGGATGGGTTCGTCGGAGAGGGAGGAAGGAGAGAGAGAGAGTGGAGATGGGTATTTTGGTCTATTTTTAGGGTATTAAGTTAGTATCTATCAAAGTTGAGGGTGTCAATTTGAATATTTTGGATAGTTTAGAGTCTTAAGTTATAATTTAGCTATATATATATATATATATATATATATATATATATATATAGCCCTATGGAGAAACATAATTTACTCAAGAATCGCTCATCACAACTCTTGGGCACCCCTGATCGTGTGACCAAGTCCTCTCCATCTTTCGTCTACTATCTGTCATGTCCTAGACTGCTAATGAGACTCTGTTGTACCACCACCCCATGACACGAACGAGACACTTCACCTAGCTGACTCGCCGTGCTCGACTAGAGATTCTTGGCCTTTGCCCGCATCCTTCTGACGCTCCTACCGACCTCGCCTAGGATACTCGCCACTATATATATATATATATATATATATATATATATATACACACACACGTAAAATAAAAAGAATTAAATTTTTTTTAATACTTGAGAAGAGCAAACGATAATTCCTTTTGATTTATATATATATATATATATATATATATATATATATATATATATATATATATATATATATATATATATGCCACGACAATTCTCTTTAATAATGAGAAGAACAAAATATGCACATGCCTTGCACATATTTCATACTTTTTGGGAAGAGAAAACAATAAACTTTTTTTTAATACTTGATAAGAGCAAAACACTTTAATTTTTTACATCTTGAAAAGAGCAAACAAAAATTTCCTTCAATTTTTTCGTAATTATCTAACTACCTATGTTAAATTTAACGAACAATTTTACGTAGTTAAACATAGATAAGGATATTTTAGGAACAAAAATTCCACGATGAAGCCCTAAGTTTTCTTATATATATATATATATATATATATATATATATATATATATATATATATAATTTGTATCCATACAAGCAATGGTTTTAATCATTAATTTATGATCCAATGATTCTTATTGAAAGAGCTTTCTTGTAATATGACTAGGTGCAATCATTATGGAGAACATCATTTAATGCTGTGTTTTTTGTTGACTTGTTTGTTAGCTCCTATTGTAGGTAATGATTCTTTTCATGCTTTCCTTTAATCTAGGGGATATTTAAGAAAAAAGTTAGCATGTTAATATGACTTGCTATAGCAGGTCAAGTTAAAGTGTAGGAGACAACTTGCACAATTTACTATGCATTTCTCTTGTTTGTATGCATACAAAAAAATATTGTTTGTAATGTTGTTTTTATGCTAGAATTTTCCTTATATATATATATATATATATATATATATATATATATATATATATATATATATATATATAATATGTGTGTGTGTGTGTGTGTGTGTGTGTGTGTGTGTGTTTCACAAGTGTGTCCCTGCATCATTTCTTAGTATTTATAAAATAAAAATATTATTTGTTTGTTCTTGCAAACAACTTGATAGGTTTGCAAATAGATTAACATTAACATGCAATCTAACTATATGACGGTCACTGGTGAACACACACCACGTTGAACTATGTCCGGTTAAACGATGATCCTTTCAGCGTGAATAACGAGCCCCTTGAAAGTTCCTGAATTACCCTATGCTAGTATGTCATCACAACTCTACTTCCCCTAGACCGAACCAATTTTGGTGTCCCGATAATCATTCGAGGAACCCAAACCTTGTGCACAAAGTTGTTCATAACCTTGCATGCGTATGAAACTTAGTTATAAATATAACATGCATGATAACAAAAACTTGAGAGAAGTAGGCAATACCTTTTTTTATTACCACTTTCCTCGAGCTATCGCTTGTTCTTTCATTTTTCCAATCTAATAATTTCTATCTTGGTGACTCAACGGTCCCAATTATTTTTCAATATATTCTATCTCTGAAACAACAGTATGATATTCCACAAGATAACATAACAATAATACTATATTCCACAAGATAACACAACAACATTACTATATTACACAAGCCTATTACAACAGTTCAATACTCCATGTTTCTATATATCATAAGTATTTTCCAAAATATTATTTTAATATTATATTTATATAAAAAATATTTTTATGGAAAACTAACCTCTACGATATTTTTATTATTATTTTAGTAATATAATTTTTATGAACTCCCAAAATTTTAATATAATAATTATATTTATTTTTGTGTAAACTTTTATTATTATATTAGATGTATTAGTTTGTCATCATGTATGTTTAGTCATCAAGGAGGTTAGTCATCTTTTTATCCTAAGGATTTTAATTAGTTTATTGACTAAGTGACTTAGATTAGTCCTAAACTAGTTTTTTTTTATTTAAGTCCCTTTAGTGAATTTACCAAACCACCCTCACAAACTTGCCACCTCCTCGTTGCATAGCCGGCCACATCAAGCCTCTCCCCTCCATTCTTTCTACTTTTTACCACATTTAAAAATATGCTCGATATTTAGTAAGTAATAAAGAATAAGACTTTACCCTTGAAGGTTATCTATCTTTACTTATCCTTTTGTTCTAATTTTACCATCCTTCACCACCTTACTTCCTTTAATTATAGGATTCCTAGAAGAGTTTAAAGAGAAAGCTAAGGCAAGTCCTCTTCATCACACCCCTTTTTATCACACCCTTCTACTTGATTAGTAGAAGTTAAGGCAAGTCCTCATTTGCCTTTAAAACTTGAATCTCTTCTTTGTTCTTTATGAAAATTTTCATGCTTCTTAATGAGTTTTATATGCAAAATTTTCTACCTTGTCATGTATATAGTATGCATAACATAGTTTCAATATTATAGGTTAAGTACACACACCTATATGAAGCTTAAAATATGATATGTAACATGTATGCCTATGTGTGTCAATTTTGGAATTTCCTGTGTAGTACTTTTTTGAGCTTTATTTCATGTAGCAAATCGTTTAAATTTACAATATGCTAAAATAATTACCTAGATAATTTGATATTATTTTGAAAACATATAATATTTTGGTATTATTATTTCTGATCTAGGAGTTAGGATCTATGCAACATAGGTGACATCGATGAATTTTGTTTTCAATCCAGAACTTACGTAGATTAGAAAATTTTATGTGTAGACCAAACCATACATGCTCATGACCTAAAATTTTGCGTGCCTATACCTAAAACATATACACATGATGTCCAATGGATAGGATTTTAAAAATATCCAAAATTTAATTACGTAGCCAAATTATGTACGTACAATTTTACGTAACGTACGATGTAACATAGCGTAACATAATAAAATTATGTAACGTAATCAATTTACATAACATAATGTAATTTACATAACGTATTGAAACTACGTAACTTAATAGAGGTGTGTAATGTAACAGAGGTTTCTAATGTTACGAAACTAAGTAACGTAATGAATTTACGTAACATAACAAAATTATATACAGTTGCAAAATTTACATAACTATACCTAACTTTTCTAAACCTAAATTTTGTATCCTATGTTAAGTTACGTTCTATAAAATAATTATTATATGAATGTTTAGAAGTTAGAGTTATGAATAAATATTTGAATTTGAAAGAAAATTGATATTATTAAGAAATCAAGGAATATCGAATTGAATCATTTTAGCATAAATTAAAGTAATACATGTAGGTTAATGTTTATATTTAAATCCTATTACATGTCTATGTTATTTGTTAAGTATCGAATATTGCAACCTGTGCTATAAATTATTGATTAAGTCAATTGAATGATCAATATCCGACAAATATATTTATTTCCATATATTCATATATATATATATATGGCATATGTAGTGAATTTCTTTATATGTTCAGTAGTTAGGTTTATTTCTTAGAACTCTATATTTTTCCTAACTCTTTATGTGTTTTGGTTGGATGGACTAGCATATAAGGCTACAGGGTATTGCTAAGGTATAGTAGTTGAGGTAAGAAGAATCAATTATTCTTATAGCCTTTGTGATTCCTTGTCCACTATATTAACTGCATCAGTCTAGTGTTGAGTTGTTCCATCAAATCGGCTTTGACCCAAGTTAATTCTATGAAGTGTTACTCCGGGTCTATTTATATTATTGCATCTAGAGTTCAAAATATAAAGAAGACTACCGGAAATTTTGAGGATTTTGGAAGATAACCTAATTTTAAAACTTAACGCTATAATACCGTACTAAACCTTAAACCAAGATAGTTGTACATCAACTAGAAACAGACTCACGATAACTATTAAACTATTTAGAGAATTAACTTGTGATATTCTAATTGTTTGAAATTTCCTGCTAAATAATATTTTATATTCATGTAATATCTATCATTCACAAAAAAAAAAAATTTTGAGCCAGGAAATACCAGACTTAACAAGATAATAGATGTAGAGTTATTTGTGACTGTAGAATATAATATTGGGTGAGAGAGAACAGTTTAAATCATATCGTATAAAATTTTGGCAATATCATAACTTTGTTTGGATGTGACAACCATACTTGTACTGACAACTATCACGTGGGGGACTACTGCATCCTTTGGGAAGTGTTTTAGGGGCTATCATACTAGGCATTAAATGCCTTGGTCAAATCAAAATCAAATCATGATTTGATTTCTTTGTGGTTCCAAGATTCCCTCAGAATTCTAACTGTTAGTGCCTAGGATTTGAACCAACTAAGGATCCTATAAATAATTCTCTTCTTCAACCTTCTATCTCTTCTGATTTCAAAGAATACTCGAGATCTTTCTTCCCGACCATCTATGCTTTCTTATTTTCTCTCTGATCGATAATACCCCCCCAAGCAAACCGCTGCTCATAAGAGTTTGAGGAAGGGGAAAGACATTCCCTCATCGAGTTTTGTTGTCCAACATCCTGTCGACTTTGCTCGACCATAGTTGGTAAGTTTTCTACCTTTGAATGTCGTCGACAAATTAGACCTCCTCGCTTATGGTCGATCTTCGAGTCCAATGGTCGAGCAAAGTCGATCTTCAAGTCCCTCCGCGATTGTGCCTTTGAACGACAATCAACAAGCTAATGGTCGATCTTCGAGTCCCTTTCGTGCTTCAAATATTGATCTTTAGTTTCCCTTCATGCTCCAAAGCTTCGAGTTTATTAAAAAAAATGAACCTAAGGCCTTCACATATAATTTTGTGGACAATTCTGTGACATTTATTACTTTTTACGAATTTGATTTTCTATGGCAGTTTGTCAACGATCGCTGGGTTTCTTCTGCAGAATTGATCATTTCTGTGATAATATCTTCTTTTTGCCTTTATGCCTTTATCGACTCATGGAAGTCAACTTTAGGATATTTATTCACTTTTGCTGGAAGAGTTGTGTTATGGCAGTCAAGGTTGCAGAAACTTTATGGCCCTATCCAACTAAAGATGAGTACATTGCTACGACTGAGGGTAGCAAGGAGATGCTATGGATGAAGGCCGATACTTTTGGATTCAAAGGCACAAGAAGAGGGATACCCTATACAGCTCAAGCCACCGCTGTAAATGCTTTTTGTATTGGTTAATCAGTTTTGGTCCATGCTTCTGAAGTTCCCTTCCCTACT
This sequence comes from Iris macrosiphon, assembly GCA_036927795.1. Classification (NCBI taxonomy): domain Eukaryota; kingdom Viridiplantae; phylum Streptophyta; class Magnoliopsida; order Asparagales; family Iridaceae; genus Iris; species Iris macrosiphon. The sequence goes on along the minus strand of JAYESA010000010.1, from coordinate 94,119,849 downwards.
ATCGGGATGCTTACTTCTCCCAATTCTTTGGCTGAAAATACTTGGCAATAGAATGTTGTTCGCTTTACCAGAATGCTAAGAGTATCCTCCATTTTAAATCTGACAACTTTGAGGAAAGGAACAAGATTCTAACTGATATTGTCCGACACCAGATGAGGAGTTTGATCAATGCGGTTCCTTTGGTTATCTAAAAGAGTGTGATCCTACAGAAGCTCGTCTTTCTTCCCAGATCTAATTTCTCTCATGGTTCTTGGTAAAAGAACAATAAACTCCCAATACAGAACTATCAGGCCTTTCTCACTGGCGCAAATGCCATATAGTTACTTGAAGCCAATACAGGGTGTACTATATGCCAAAACTAACGAGGTCAGAATATGGCCACAATAGGATGAGGAAACCCAACTACGCGGAAAGGGAGAAGAATCAAGGTCAAAAAAGAGAAAACCATGGCAACAAGTGTCATGACCCACATTCACATTTTGGATAGGAGTACATGGCCAAGCCTATCCTATGTCGTAGCATCGATGGTAGTACATTGTATATACCTTCACAATAGTATTTCATAAAATCTCAATGCTATAGTATTCCACACAAGGGATATCTATAATATTCTTAAATAATAACATATTTCTAACTCATTTACAATAACTATGACAATAATATAAAATAACAAGTTGATATTAACTATAATTCTAAAATTTATTTAATTACACCATATGTTTCCAAAAGGAAAATCATAGGAACCAAATCACTAAGAATATTCAATAACTAACGTTTTCGAGAACAAACCGTAAAATGTATAAAGATCGAATTAAAAGTCTAACAAAGAAACTAAACTGCTATCTAATAATTATAGTTCTAAGAATGATTTCCAAAGTAACCTACATCCTTGTGGGAATACGTAGGGTAGCCATCATCTAAATCTAAAAATAGTTATTTAGTCAGAATTGGAGCAAAGTACAACAATACAATATAGCTATATATCATGATATATCTACTAACACGAAATAAAAGGAAAATAAAACAACTAGGAAATAGTATCATTGCCAAAGCTATAAAAGAGAGAATATAGTATGAGTTAGATCTATAGCAACACACATAACAATGATAAAACAAAAATCTAACATATAAAAGACTCTATCAAGAATTTAACAGTCATAATATTGAATATGAGAATCTAGCATGTACGGCTCTAACAAGGAATAATAATCCATGTAAAGTGTCTTTAGAATATTGTTTTCTTCATGTTGATAGAACAAAGAATCAACAGTCAATGCATGAGGTACACGACTATTGGTAAATAATATTTAAACAATAGATATTAAATGATGTTTAGAAAGACCATATGTATACTAATGGTATTTCCCCGTCCATATGTCACTACAAAATGGGATCATAATAATATGTGAAATATTAACATTAAGTAAATAGTAATCAACATTGGTGATCAACAGTGAACATGCATGGAAATATAATGAAGACAACTATCTCTCTTTCTCTCTCTCTACATCATGCACAAGTAACATGTAAGCATGAATCAAGAACTACGAACACAAGGAGATAGTGAAAGTAACATATAAAATAATAGCAACCATAAAGCACTATTGTACTTCCCTGAACCTTCTGAAGGATGAAATAAAATCTAGGTTTTAATGAATCCCTAACTCAAATTATATATATATATATATATATATATATATATATATATATATATATATATATATATATATATATATATGAAGAAGATAATTGTGTTACAGACTCCTAGCCTGAAGGTCTATAAACTCGGCCCGACTATCACATTCTAAGTCCGAAGGCCCGCACCTGCACCACACTTGCATCACATCGTACCCGCACCGTACCGTGTCCGCACTCGGCCTGCACTCAGGCTGCCGTGACATTATGTTACGCCCCAGATCCAGAATACTGGAGAGCGGAGGAATGACTCAGCCAACCGCACCTTACGAAATACCAAAGTAACCCAAAATGTATTATGGTTGTCTAGAGGCAAGGGGGTGCATACTATAATCAAGTCTCCTAGGGTCAAGAACTTCTATATCTCAATTATTCAATCAAGTAAAAATAACATATAATATTTCAGAATAAGCTATAAGGCATCCCAAACGCTGCATCATAAGGTTCTAGAGTTCTAGCAATACAAGTTGTTATGTTAGATACACAATAAAAAAGTATACATGATAGTGAGTTTGCTGTAGTCTGAGTATAATACAGTCATGTAGGGAACTAATGTCCAGATTTGCCGGCTAACAGGTGCCGGTTGGCTAAATGTCCAAAAGAATATAGTTTACAAAAGGCAAGCAGTGAAATAATAAACCCACTCGTGACCCTCAATAACCATCTTTCTGGTGCGTGCTATCAGTGAGGAAGAAGTAAGCTTGATCCTCCGGTGCTGGCTCTAAACCTGGCCATGCAAAACCAGTAGGGTCAGACCCCAAATAGCAAGTACCACAAAGGAAGCACAAAATAAAGAAATAAAACCAGATCTATAACATGAGATGCATGAGCCAACAATCAATAGCATATATCCCATCCATGACATGATACGACTCCTCTTCACCAAACAAGGATAGAAAGTGCCCTATCATATTAAGATAGAATACGCCCCTTGATTATGGTCAAGCTAAAATATTCTACATCCTAGTTTTGGTCCATAATTTATCGTAACACAAAAACATAACCTAACAACCAAACAAGGACATGAGTTGAACTATCATGCCACAACAGCCTATGTCCCTAATTCCACTCAACAGAAGTCATAATACACAAACAGAGATACAATAAGAATAAAATAATATAGCTTTAGTCTATGGATTATCGTAACACAATGATGCAATCCAATAAACAAACAAGGACATGGGTTGAATTATCATGCCACGATAGCCCACTTTCCTGGCTAGGCACCTCTACAAGCAAATTAGATGGTCAATCATGTATTATTGCTTGATATATGATCTCTGGGTTTTCTTAGTAATGCAATATATGAGTAACCATAGTTTGTTCCATAATCGAGCAGGGCTGATTGAACCAATGACATACAAGTAAGAATATATGTAAATGATGCACCAGTCCCTCGCAAGGGTCCTGAGCTAATTAATAATCAATAACAGTTCTAGGCTTTCTATAAGAAAGATACTGGCTCGATCTTATAATTAAATCAGATACTGTACTCCACTATTGCGGATAATATACAGTATCCATGGTGGCTAGCCTTTACTCCCATCTAATTTAGGGTGGTTCAACATGCACGATCTCGAGAAACCGTTCCCTCCCAATACTCTCCATTTAAGTTGCCTAGTTAACTATACGTTAGTTAGAATCTCATGTCATGGTCATATGAATATTCTTTCTTAGATGTCATACTTTAAGTACGGGCACTCTTTATATGAATCCATATTGTCACTTGAAAGTTAAATCTGGATTCACCTAAGTGTGATGCATAATCAATACTATCTAGCCACGGCTAAAGTTACTGTCCAACTACTAGATCCGTGTATGAAAGTAATTACTTATATCAAACTATATATATATATATATATATATATATATATATATATATATATATATATATATATATCAAGTAGCACTCTCAGTGCGATCAAGTATATCAGCACGAATACAATAGTCAGGACAGGAACAAGTTCTAGAATCAAGATCATGGACAAGTTATCAGGTAGCAAGTTATTCAGGACATGATAGTCTATTACTGGTCACATCAATTTGTTACTTTATTATATCAATGAATGAGAATAAGAAAAGTACTAGAACCCCTCAAGATCCATAACCCTTAAACAAAACAAGGACAGGGGTTACAGAACGTCAACCGAGTTGAACTATGCCTCTTATTCTATCGAACGTATAATAAGGTGATCAAGGAAAAGTAATCTAATTAACAAGTAAAATAACAAGTGTATATATGGCCACATCTACAGGGCTTAACGTGCACAAAAAATAGTAAGAGCACAAGCAAGTTGGCGCACAAAATACATAGAAGTAAGGTTGGCGTACAAATGACCCAAACTAGGAAGTTGTGCACAAATGACTAAACTAGGTTGGCGCATAAATAACTAAAACTAGGTTGGTGCACAAACGACTAAAATTAGGTTGGCGTACGAAATTGCACGAGCTACAAAGTATGGAACACTTTGTCAAGTTGACCAACACAGTGCACTTGACAAAAGTGCGCGGGCAAGAATAAAGCGCACTTTCAGGGAAAGTGCGTAAGCAAAGCTAGCTATAAGACAAAATATTCAATTCGAGGTCAAAGATCGATAGTCGAGAAACTCGTCAGTCGAGGAGCACCCAAATCAATAACACAAAAATTGATAAATCAACCAAAGCTTCATCCCCTAGAAAACGAAGAAGAAAAAGTGTGCAAGCTACTAAACATAAGCAAAGTGCGTCGGATGATAAAACATAGGAAAAGTGCACCAGATTGCCAACTCGAAGAAAGTGCGCGGACTGTGGCACACTTTCCCTTGGTTTTCCAGTGAGAACTTTAATTAATACGCACCAAAGTGTGCCAAGTCTCCTAGCAAAAGTGCGCCAGTCACACTCCATGAGTCAGTGGAGTGGTACACACGATGAGTTGGGACATCATACCAATGCGCCCAAAGTAAAATATACGTATTTCTATGTCAAAGAGGTTCTCTTGCATACTCTTCACAGAGCACTGTTCTTCTTCTCCAGTAAGCCATTTTATATACGTATTGTATCAAGTTTCAGCACCAAACTTAGCTGGACTTGAAAACAAGCACGGCCAAATGCAAAGTTACATAAAATATGGTGCTCTACACTATGAGCTAATTAGTTTTGTAAAACATGATGATTTGGGAGATCAATCCCTAAGAAAACAAAAGTGAACCCATAGACCAAACTCTGTTCTATGCAATTTTAACCACAAAAATCAAGAACGACAAGTATTAAAGATGAAAGGGTGCTCGGTCCAAACAACATGAGCTAGAAACAAATATAAATTATTAATAATTAAAAGTATGCATAAATCTATGGTTCTTCTCTTGTACAAGATGTACTTGCCTACGGAGGGAGGAAAAACTTAAGAGAGAGAAATAGAAAGAAAATAATGAGCAGAGAGAGAAAAATGGAAATATATATAGGTTTAGGTTTGAGATATGGGCCGTTGGATCACTCAAACCCATCCAAGCTACACATGCCACCAATTCAACCAAACCCACTCTTCTCCACAAATCACGAGTCCGGTCTAAACCAAGGCCGGGCTAGAAACCAACATGCGCCAAAGTGTGCCGAAAAAGGGGGCTGACACATTAATTCCCCCACAGGGATATATATATATATATATATATATATATATATATATATATATATATATTGATCATGTAGTTGACAGCGGGTCCAAAGCATGGGGCCCGCTGGGTTTGGGTGGAATGTATTTGTTTTACTTTTACTTTTTTTTAATTTACTTTTATGTTTTCATTACCTAATAGTTTTAACTAAAATAAATAAAATGCAAATAAAATTAAAAATTCATGAAAATTATTATACACTAAAAGTTACATACTAAGTTTGGGAAAAAAATAATGTATGATTTTCCCTAGGAAATTTGTAGAAGTCTAATAGGTTGATTAGTTTAATTGCTAAATAATTATAATAAAATAATTTCTTGGCCTAAAATTTAGTAAAATATTTTTCGAAATTATTGAAAAATTTTACGGCATAGTCTAGGGCTAATTGAATTATATTATAGAGTTTGAGTTCAAACTAGTATCATAATTTTTTGTAGTAATTTCTATTTATAGTTTGTCGATTATATTATTTTTTCTAGTAGAAATCATTGTAATAAATTTATAATTATTCTGTGAGTCTTTGGCTACCTATAAACCACTAAGGGGAGTTATTATAGGGTCCTTGTCTTTTAGGTTCGAGTCTTTGTTTATCGTTACTCAGTTACTGGCTTAAGAATGTCGTACCGTTATCACCAAAATACAACAGTTACCATTTTTCTCGTTTCAAAATTAGTTAATATTTTAAATTAGGGTTTCCATTTCAAATTAAAATTTTAAATTTTTTAATTTTCAATTAGGGTTTCTAGGGTAGCGAATATTATAACAAGAATACCCAGTTAGCTTTCAAGCCCGATAACTTCAAGAAGAAGAATGATCATGGTTCTACTTCTACTACCTCCAATATGTGTTATCATTGTAGTGGGACAGACCATTAGTCTTCCACCTATCATGTTCCTATCCACGTAGTAAAATAGTATCATTCTCGACTGCAACAGAGAGACCAATGGGACCAAAATATATGATTTATTGGACATTACCTTTGAATTGGAATCTTCTACTTGTAGATGGAAGCATAAAAAGAAACTTATGGCCTCTTATGACTCATGATTTAGGATTAATAAAAATATTGAATTGTAGTTTCAATTTGATTTAGAATTTTTTTAAAAAGTTTTTATTTGGATTATGAATTTAATTTAATTTGACATAAAAAGTGGGAAAGTTAGATGTCTGGTAAGTGCAACTACACACATTATCTCCCATGAGCAAAAATATTTTTCTAACTTTGTCCCTAAGCAAAACACTCCGAGAACCTGTAAAGCATGAAAAAAATTGAGTCCATGTGCATATTGGCTATGTGCCGAGCTGCTTAAATATCATATGCTAAAATAAGTGAAGTTGATCTATTTTTCCAATGTCTATACGCTGGGTTCAAAAGTAGAAAAATTTAGCACTCTGTAAAAAGGGATATTTGTAAGGCACATAGACGTTATGCGACGAGGACAGTCATTCTTCGAAAGTCTATTCGGCAAGGGCCTTTGGCGTATATCGGTCTGACACTGAATTAAAGTAATACATGCATACGATGGTTATGCATAAAATTTCATTTTGTCTGTTTGCAACAAAGTACTACCACGTGGCACTATGAGACGAGGACCTGTGCGCCTGATCATGAAAGCGTATACAAATCCTTGCAGTTTTCTCTCTCTTTAAAATGTTATGCGGCATAGCAGTGACCATACGACAGAACAATTATGTAGCTGAATAGATTATGCATATTTAATGTGCATACATTTAATTTTGCATTTAAAGGTGCATATGTTTCAAACGACAGCCACCGCATTAGTGTGAGATTTTGAACAGTTGTAACGCATGACACGTATTGGGTAGACCTTGATATGTGCATACGTTCAGATCCATTTTATATGATACAGTTATTGCAGAATCTATGTGCCAACATATTCTTATACGACATAAGCAAAAAATTATGATATTTCAGATTCCATGCGTGCATAGTCGTTAAAATGAGAATGGCTATAAATAGCTGGGACATGTACTTCCTAAAACATCAAAAGTTGAGTACTTTTGAGCCCAATTGCTGCCCAAGTACACTAGTAAGCCAGAGTTTGCTAATTCTTGCCAACCTTTATCCTCGGATCGTCAACGAAGTATAGAAATCAGCTGAACAACTTGATCTCCATCATCATATAATTTTTAAATTCCTTTGTACTTAGAATTCCAGTGTTATGATTCTTTTTGTTATTTTATTAATTTTGCAATAAAGATACACTCTTTTTGTAATGGAAACAAAAATAATGACTCTGTTCAGGACTACCTTCTCTACCAATGAGAAGCTCATGACGCAATCTGACGTCACAAAGATTGGCTCCACTCAGAAAATGTTGGTCGTAAAATTTGACCAACAAGCTTTTGAAACGATGCTCTCGGGGGGATAGCTTAAGTCCCTCACCAAGGATGGCAAAGCCAAAGTATTCTCATAAGTCTTGGTTCCAAAATCATATGCTTTGAACCCGAAGATCATAGAGGGCATTTAATAAAGGTGATGTTGTATGCAGAGCCGATCTATGTGCAGCCAATGTCTACTTCTCTGGCTGTATATAGCTAGAAAAAGGACCCTGCGCTGAAGTGGCATGCACACACTTTTCAGCAAAAGCTCCAATGGGCACATGAACTTAAAATAGCTCTACTATAGTAGGCAATGCAATCCAGGGCTATACTTGCCCACAAACTCTACCACCACATTATCTTCGCAGGAAGAAAGTGAGTGCTCAACACTCGAGTATTAACAAAGGAAAGTAATACGATTCCAAGGACTTGAGTGTTAGGTCCTCTACTCAGCCTATATGCACTCAGCGAAGTGCATAAAAGAAGAAGTCAAAAGGGAAGAACAATGCTGATTCCCAAATTATATGCACGAAAGGAAAAGATCCTATATGTGCAGCAGGTGCTATGCATACCAATGACCATGAAGCCGAACCAAGATTTTTGATGCATCAGTGTATGCACAAGAAGAAATGTTTTGTCTTCAACATAATCTTCTTTCCTAAAGATTCTATGCTTTAAGGCTCTGGATTTGGTAATCAAATAGATTTTCTTTACTATGCGCCAATGCGTGCTAAGTTAAAGAAGTCTAGGCCAACTAGATCCATGCGCTTTAAAGCTCCTGATCAACATGCACCATTTACAGTCATGCACGTTGCTGATAGAAAACTATACAGACTGGAAATGGATCTGTTTTATAAGTCTTCCAAAAATAACCTAGGTGCAGGGGTCTCCCATGTGCATGAACTAGGTCAGGGAGCACCAGCCTTACATACAAGCCAATGTGCAGACTTTGTCTATGCGAATGAGGTGGGTTTAAAGGCAAAATTTCCCTCATCTAACATGTGTGACATATTATATTACAAACGCAAGGTGAGCGAGACTACTACTACGCCCACGATACCTCCTCAAGGGCATTATTATGCTAGTATAGTCATCAACTATTGTTGTGTCAAAGCAGTGGAAACTCAACCAAAGTAGTCCTTATTTCAACAACTACATCCTACTCCAACAACCCGACATCATTTCATAAAATAAATACAATATGATAAAGATGAAGAGGAGATGGCCTTCGCCTCATGCTACCTATCTTGGGGGTCTCCTCCCGAAAGGCCTAATCAAAAGAAGAAAAATCCAAATATGGGTTCCTCCAACCCTCCTACTCGGGTCAGTGCACCAAGAAACCAATAAAAACTATCATCTCTGATTCCTTCATCACAAGGAGCAAGGACACCCTTGAACCGTCAAAGGGTTATTCCTTCTGAAGGGGTGTTTCATCATACTTGTTCGAGGTCAAGGTCATTATCTGAAGGATCTAGACTACATGCAGGGGGTAGTATCCCTCTAGCACCTGGTCATGACATACCACAAACTGAAATAGTCAGTGCAACATCACAAGCAGGGGGTATCAGTCATCTTATGTTTCATAATAATCCAACTTTCTTTGAAGACAATGAATCTTAGGGAACTGAAGAAGATATTGAAAGGCCCATTCCTAAAGGCAATACACGCCAGGAGTCAGAAATTGATAGTATGGGGTCCAACTACATTGTTCTGTTCGTCAGTCCATACATGGACTCTGTTTATATAGCTGGTGAAGAAGCCGAGCCTAGCAACCAAATCAACCAACAGTTGGATGCTCTCAAAACTACTATTGGTAGTATTAACAATTCCCTGAAAATTCTCTTAGCATTGTAAACACTCGGTACTATGACTCCACAACCATTGGTAGCATAATGTCAAGATAATCAAAACCAGGATGATAATAAAGATTCTGTTTTGAATTATCCTAATCATCCAACTGTTGGTAACGGTCCCTTGCCAGCAATGTAAAGAACTCCACCAACTACTCTACAATCGACTGTTTATTCACAAATAGCCGATATACAAGAAGCTATTCAAGACTTGCGTGCTCGCTTCGATTCTATGAATAATCAAAATAAGCTCCAGAAAGTAGGGATATCACAGCTTATCCTCCTGAATGGGATAACGTCGTATGCCTACCAAAGTACAAGCTGTAATCGTTGCTCCCGTTCGACGAAATTAAATTGCCTCGATAACACATGAAGTACTTTGACTCACAAACGATGCACTTGTCGCAGGACAATATGCTACTCACTAAACTATTCATTGGAACCTTGCAGGTGTTGGCCTTTGAGTGGTTTTGTAGTCTACCCAATGACTGCATCAGAACTTTCAAAGAGTTAGAGAGGATATTCCTTGCCATATTCTATGAAGGAGGGATGGAGGTGACAATATCAATTATCATGAAAGAGAAAGAGCCTTTGTGCGACTATATTGAACACTTTAGACAGCTCGCTTAGAAGCTACCTCCTGGTATCCCGGACTCCATACTAATGGACATTTGCAAGTATAACATGCACCCGCAAGTAATATTTTTCTTAGTGCCAGATAAATACGACTAGTGGTCCCACTTCATTGGTAGTGCTGACGCGGCCGAAAAATTAGCCGATGATTTGAAGCTACTTTGGTTTAAGTTACCCATTTCTGATGACAGGGACAAATGTCCCCAAAACAGCAATAATAACTGTAGTGATTAAGGGATGGAGTCCCTTGCTGTGACATATCCAATGGTAGTTCCCAATAAAAAAAAGTCTTTGGAAGATCCAAAGCCCAAGAAGACATTCTCCTTCGACGATGATGATGTGGTAGACATCTTCTATATAATGATGAAGAGCAACAAGCTCAAGCTACCCGATATTAGAAGGCCTAAAGAAGCAAAGTCGAACCAATGACCCTATGTACTGTCTGTTTCCCCAGTATGTATACCATGCTACATGGGACTGCTACAATCGGAAAAGGAGGATCCACTTGTTGGTAGGATCCAAATCTATTACCCTTCTCTCCAACTAAAAGAAAGTCACTGCCAACCTGGTGTCTCTCCAGTTCGGTGACTTCCCAGTATTGGAAGTACAATACGACATCGTCCCAATTCCTAAGGCAATATTGGAGAATATTAATCTTTTGCCGTCATATAATCAAGCAAAGGAGCTGGTACCACTCACCACTTCATGCGGTGAGATCATGTGGGTTCATCCCGACATCCTTTCAGACATGGAACACGAGACTGCTTTCCCTTATTCCAGAACATAACAGATGAAGGAAAGGAAAACAGGACTATGCAGATCTGTGGTATAAAGACGAAAAAAATCATGTTACATGGTTTTTTCGACTACCGCCACGGACTACCTATTTGGTGAAACTAGGTCCTGTAAGACTTACTTACAGATCTATGACCCAATTCAGGAAGATGCTACTTCAACTCTAGTGCCTGCTCCTTTAGATGCCCTGAAGCAGGACCATCCAAGCAAGTAATGGACAAGTCTAAGCAAAAGAAGTTTTGATTCGATAAATCTTTAAAGAAGAATCCTCCTCAAGGGCTCTAAAAGCCTTACAGCTTTGATATATTATTATAGCTTTCCAATACTCCTACAAGGTTGTCAGTCTTAAACCTACTTCGTCTCTCCAAAAAGATACGTGGCATACTGAGTGAATCATTGCTACATGCTGACTCTTATTTGGTATAGTTTAAAGCACCTGCAATCCACCCACATGTCTCCATTGCTATTGAATCATGGAGAAGATTGTAAACATAACCTTTTCTCAAGTGGATATGTTAGTAAAGAAAAACCAATATGATAGGCCTTTGTACTACATTGGTTACATCGGCACTATCCAGGTGAATCGAATGCACATCGATCTGGGTTCCTCATTCAGTAATATCCCGAGGATTCTACTTTAAATCTTAGGGATTCCTATACACAAGTTGTCGGCAACCAACACTACTATCCTTGGTTTCAATGCTGGATGAAGCCACCTATGGGCAAGGTTCATCTCAAATGTCAGATAGGTGATCTGAGTACTAAAGTCACTTGCTACATCATTGATGTAAATGTATTCTAAAATATCTTGCTAGGACGTCCATGGATGCATGAGAATATGATCGTTCCATAAACTCTCCACTAGTGCTTCAAGTACGTTGACAGTGAGGGGGTTGTAAAACTCAAGTTCGCTGATGTCAACCCATTCAAGCGTGTGGAGGCTTACTGTCATGCCCCAGTCCCAAAATATGTAGGGCTAGGAATACTTAAGCATGCTAGCCGTATGTACATGGAAACTCCAATATATGGAAACCATACACATACGTATGCTGTTTATGAATAATAATAATTCTCAAGTGGTATATAACTTTACAAGTCACAGGCAATACTAATCTCATCCACAAAATAAAATAGAAATATATAGCCTAATATGGCAATTTACCAAGTAGAAAATAGTCGAGAAGAACTAGTAGTCGGGTGGAGATAAATCCACTACCAACTAGGATATGAAAGACAACAAAATATGTACATCATCTAGTAATCAAGAAGCTTTAAGGGAAGACCTCCTCGAAAGAGAAAGAAGTAGCCAGTCCTAATTCGTGCTTCTGCAAATAATCATGATCTTCTATACCTTGAAAGGGTGTCAGGCCCTCAGAGGGACATAACAAGTACACAAAAAATTGACATCCATGAAAGTAAAGCAGTAAACAATAAATATGGTAACTAAACTACCTATGTGATATGCGCTCGAGACATCTCTAATGGCGTATAAGGGAGGAGAAATAGAAGAATAGTCGTCCCATCAGACGTTCCGTAGAGATCGAGGGTTACACAATTGCACCATTTTCACAGTACAGTAATAAACAAAAATTTCATACGCTCACTAGCAGATTTTCCCCTCCCAATGAACTATTCGAATAGTATACACGGTGCAGACATAATGCAACGACGTCAAATAATATCTAAAAAACTAAACCAATACCAACTACTAACACAAGACTCGAACTCTCGTACCGATGATCAGTCGACACGCTAGTCCATGCACTCACTCACTCAGCATTGATCCTGTTTGAAATAGTATCAGGTCAGAAGATACCACGTATCTTTACAACATACCATATAAGTCAACTACTTCTATGATGCGTCCACACAACTAAACAAATAAAAACTAGGCATAATATAAACTGAAGAATACAATCAAGCAAGGTATAATTGCCTTCCAAGCCAAGATGTGAGCACAATAATTCTGGTTCGGGGCTCTCCATAGGGACGTCTCGAACACCTACCAATTAATTATTATACTAATTAGACTCTTATTCTTCTAGTTTAATTAGGTTATTATCTACTTATTAATCCTATGTTGGTTGCACATACAAGTAACTGGCCCTCAAAATATTACTAACCATTAACATTATCAAAAACCATTTTTAAAATATTATTTAATAAAAACTATTAATTCTAAAATTTATTGGATAATCGGGTTTTTAGTGATAGAGTCGTCTCCTATAAATTCTATGAGTCCAAAACCAAGTAGAAACCAAAAGTAGGTCATAGCAGGTTACTAACAAGTCAATAAAATCTATTTTTAATAAATGGATAATTCTGGAATAAATACTTAAAGATCAGAATTAAAATAACATAACATAATTTTAGATATAGAAAACATATATTTTTGGTCAGAGTTTAAGTATGAAATTACCGGTGTCAAGCTTTGTTAAAAGTATGTCAACTTGCTACATAAAATACCTAGAATTCTAATTTTTATAAATAGAAATAAAATCTTAATAAATATGGAAAAATTAGTAATAATTATAATAAATACTATTTTTTATCCATATAAAAATAATTATGATTAATCATCTACAAGTTGATCCTATTAGGGTTGGCAACCAAACTTTGCTAGTATGCATGCCAAGGGGTGGTACTTGGGTGTTGTGACAATATAATTATTAAATAATATAATTTGATATAATTTTAGAATATATAATTTCTGAAAAAATAATACTTCATCAATTTTTTTAGGGTTTTCTATCTATGATCAAGTCCTACCAAGGTCCAAGGGTCTCCAACATGCATACATCAAAACTACCCATAAAATATGCTCAAAACTATAATTTAATAAAAAATAATAAATCTAGAATTTATTATAAAAACTGAATATATTTTCTATTAATAACATCTATATAAATATATTAACAAGAATTAAAGAGAATTTCGAAGAAGGTTTCATGCATGCACAAAAGTTTTGGGTTGAAACTCAAAATTAGGGTTCATGGATTGCATGGGTTCTTTAATCATAAATTAATGGAGTTTACAAAATATTCCACATATATATATAAAAATCTATATAACATATAACAAGAAGATATTAAGTAGAAAAGGATTAAAGAACTTACTAGAAGAAGAAGGAGAGAATTGCTAGGGTTCTTGGATGGAAGAGGTAGTTTGGCCACGTGAGGACGGCGGGGGGGGGGGGGGGGGGGGGGGGAGGGGGTGGGGTTGGTTGGCTTGGTGATGGTGGTGGCGGCTTGGAGGAAGGAGGTGAAGAAGAAAATTAGGATTTTGTAGAGGAGAATTTAAGTTAAAAAATTAGAAGATATATATATATATATATATATATATATATATATATATATATATATATATATATATATATATGTGTGTGTGTGTGTGTGTGTGTGTGTGTGTGTGTGTGTGTGTGTGGAGAGAGGAGAGGGGGAGAGGGATACCCTTGTAGCCATCGACGGTAACTATCGTCAACAGTTAACTGGCTGGAGAGGGATACTCGGAGCGAGGGGTTTTGGATCTCGATTGGGAGGACCACTTCGCTCCCGTAGACTAAGGAGAATAGCGTTCTGTTAGTAGGTATCCGGACCATTATGCGATAGGCCCAGAGACATTCACCCAGCTTCTCATTCCATTTGCGCTAATTGGATGACACGAACTTCTTTAGTATCTTTATAATGGTCTTGTTGAATGCTTATGCCAGACCATTTGCTGCTGGATTGTAGGCAATCGAGGCTACATTATGGATTTAGTTTTTGTCACAAAATTGGTAAAAAGTATGACTTGCAAACTATGGACCATTGTAGTGGATGATCCTCCGTGGCAAGACGAAGCGGTATATGACGTGATGATTGACAAAGCTGATCACATTTGAGGTCTTGACTTCATTGAGTGGAACAGCTTCCGCCCATTTGGAGAAGTGGTCGGTGATAGCCAAGATGAACCGTTGTCCCTGAGAAGAAGGTGGACTAATTGGCCAGATAATGTCCATTCCCCATGCTTCAAACGGCCAAGATTCTACCGTTGGGTGTAAGAATTTTGAGGTCGAGTGGATAAAGTCTGCATAGATTTTGCATACTTGGCACTTTCTCACATAGTGAATAGCATCCGCTACCATTGTCAGCCAATAGTAATCCATTATCTGGAGAAGGTCCTGTAGCTTGGGTCGAGTTGATAGGCACGAAAACTCCGTCGTGAGCCTCGCGGATTGTCCATTTTTAGACATTTTTTTTATGGAACAAAACATGTAACCAGTCACACCCTCTTTTAAGTAGCTAAAGTACTGTTTCCTCCTATTAGAGCCGGAGGGAACATCTTCTAATGGAAGTGGCTTCATTTGGATTCTCGAAAAGAATTCCATAGACTGTATAGTCGATGAATAGGAGTCTCCTGTCTTGGTAGTCGATGTTTGTCTCTACTGAGTAGCTCAGGCATAGATAAAGATTATTTTTTTGGGCAGACAAACTCTTGACCGACTATATGATCAGCTGATGGATTTTGACCGAAACTGCTAGGGAGGCAGCGAGATCGAACAGGGCGTTAGCCTCAATGTTTTATAACCGAGGGACGCGCTCTATGAAGAACTCCTCAAAGGTGGAGATTATTCCAAGCATGACTTGGTAGTAGAGAATTAAGTCCTTGTGTTGGACCTCGTATTCACCCTAGACCTGACTGATTATCAGTTTGGAATCCCCGTAGGATTCCAGGTAGTCTACTCCTACTTATTTAACTAGTTGGAGCCCAATAACGAGGATATTGTACTCTGCCACATTGTTGGAGCATGGCTCTGTGAGACAGTAAGCGCGGTTGATGACCAGATCGTGTAGGAAAATTAGTACTATCCCGACGCCAGCGACAATATTGCCTTTGGGCCCTGTTCTTGAAGCATCGTCGAAGAACATTCGCCAAACGACTTCTGCGCTTGTGGTCATGTTTGAGTCCGCTACTTCGTTTGGGATCTCCTCGTAGAGCTTTGAGGTTTCAGGTACAGGGTGGGCCTCTAGGAAATTTGCTAATGCTTGGACTTTGACCGATTTTGTCCTAACATGTAATATTGGGTCTTCAGAATGGCAAAGACCAAAGCGAGGCACTCCTTCTCAATAGGATTATACATGTGCTTTACGTCGGCCATCATTCCACTGAGGTAGTAGATGGCTTGTTCGTGACCTGTATCACTTTTTTTGGCTAGTAGAGCTCCGAGGGAGTGATCCATTGCCCATATATATAGCAAGAAGGGTCTTCCCACAACAGGACTATCAATATTGGTGGTTCATGAGGTACTCCTTGATGCCGTCGAAGGTGCGTTGGCATTCTTTATTCCAGACAAAGAAGACTCCCTTCTTCATGAGCTGAGTGAACAGTTGAGAACGTCTAGAGAGGTTTAATATTAACCTCCTGATGTATTCCAGTCTTTATTGAAGGCCACGAAGTTCTCTGAGGTTCTTCGGCAGGTGCATCTCAAGTATTACTATAGTCTTGTCAGGGTCTACGTGGATACCCTTTAAAGTTATGACAAAACACAAAAACTTATCGCTGAAGACTCCCAAAAAGAATTTAGTAGGATTCATCTTGAGCTGGTGTGCACACATGAGGTCAAAAATAGTCTTCAAGTCCCAGAGGTGATCATCTTTAGAGCCACTCTTGACAGGGATGTCATCAACGTAACACTCCACTGTCTTGCTCAGATATTCATAAAAGATGGTGCTCATAGCTCGTTGGTATGTAGCACCTGCATTCTTCAGACCGAAGGGCCTGACTATGTAGCAGTACACTCTTATCAGTATTCAAAATGATGTATGCTTCTCGTCGTCAAAAAATATTTTGATTTAATTGTATCCTGAGAATCCGTCCATGAAGGACATGCGCTCGAAGCTACAAGAGTTGTGATCATTATATCTATGATCGAAAGGGAAAACTCGTCCTTAGGTTATGTCGTGTTCAGATCAATAAAGTCAATGCAGATTCTAATCTTCTTGTTCTTTTTTATGACATGCACGATATTGGCTACCCAATTCGGATGTTATTTCACGTGGATAAAGCCACTAGCTATCAGTTTATTGACTTTAGCTTTGATAGCATTTATTATGTCCGATCGGAACATCCGTTGTTGTTGCTTAACCTGCTTAGCGTTCGACAAGATGTTGAGTTTGTGGACCATAATTTTGGGGTCCAGTCCCAGCATGTCTTCGTATATCCAGGCAAAGATATCGATGTATTCCCTGATGAGATATAGCAGGAATTCCAGATCCTCATCAGATAGACTCATAGTGATGAAGATCAGTTTAGGATAGAATTCGTCATCCAGATCAATTTGTATGACTTTTTCTCAGTGGGAGGTTCTCGTTGTTCGAACCACATCTCCCATTATGCGTCTAGGCATTGGGCCCACGGTTCTACTTCAAAGAGTTCAGGTGAATTCTCGTCGTCTTCCTCAGGGTCAGCTGACACCATGTTGGCAAAAAATGTTTGTTTGAACATCTCTCCGATACTGATGTCGGAGTACTAAAATATAGACTCTAAAGAGTGAGAGTGTAACCCATCTTCTTCATTCGGGCCTTCGATGGTCGTGGGAGGTATGACGTACCCTAAGCCATGCTTGGTCTTATAGTAGTAATCCTCGAACTTTTCTGTAGGAGCCTGCAAATATAAAGGCAGCCGTCGTCCTTGGCCGTAGTGCAAGCCCCCAGTGGCTTCAGATCGTATCACATCTTCTGGATGAGGTACTTAGTTTGAGAGCTGTACCGGTAAAGTTGTATTTACTGGTATCGAGTTCTGGCTCCAGTTCCTCTGGTATGGAGGATTGGGAAATTTTACTCTACCGAAGATGATGAGTTTGTCTTCCCTCTTCGTTGCTGGAACTATGAAGTAAGATTTTTGTGTGGGGAGAACTTGGTTCACTGCATAGGTGGAAGTCACATGTGTATGCAGGTGCAAGCCAAGACCATGCTCCATAGAATATAATGTGCAGAGATGTGCAACATTTGAGTTGTTCAGATATAGCCTATTATTCATAAAATAAGGTATCCTATCCTCAGGAATTACATCGTCAAGAGAAAGGACATTAGCATGAGCGGCTACATACTCCTCTCGTTCGTCCTTCCCGATATCTACCCCTAGCGTGAGCGACGGCTTCGGTGGTCTCATGCATAGCTTTACCACTAGAGGTTCAGAAGTCGTAGTAGGTGCCAGATCTTCCTTTAGCGGTCGACTCGGTCTATGAAGGTGAACGACCAGAGGTTCAGGTGCTTTTCTGTGCATTTTCATCATGAGGGGAGGGACTGTGTCGATTGTTGGGTCCCTCATGATCGTCCCATGCCATGTATGATATTCTTACATAGGGAAAAATTGTTGGGACAATGGATGTCGTACTTTCTGCCTCAGACTCTTGCCATGAATAGCCATCCGGGAAAGTTGGTAGTGTCGTATCCTCTTCGAACTCGGAGGAAATACTACCCCCAATATAGGAATCTGCATCTTCTTAATGAGGGTGGCTACCCCCAGGGATCTCATCCGAACTTTCCTAAGTGAGAACTGGAAGAGGTAATTATTTTTTGTATTTTTCTTACAAAAAATACATATGTTCCTTGGGAATTGCTGTGTACTTAGAACGCCAGATTGTCATAGAGGTCCGCGGGATTACAATCCCAGTTTGCATAGCTGCCTGGGTTCTAAGGAAGAACTACCCCCAGTATCCGACAGCTTCTTCTTTGAGCGGGTGCCCAAGAAAATACCTTTCGCAGGTTCTGCTACCTGTCCTCCTTAGATCCGTCTTCTTGACTCGCTGGCCGAGAGCGATGGGCTGTAGGTGCTGGATTTCTGACCTTCCCTCATGGAGGGGGCCTCCCGAGCAGAATAACATGAGGCAAAGGGCAGCTCTTCTGCATCTAGTGCTTGTACCTGTTCTCCGGGTTGTAGTCGGGTGGGTGCCTTTGGTTGTAGCTGCTAAAATATCGACTGCTTGTTTGTAGGTACTACTGCTTTGTTACAACAACAGTTGATGATAATGTTCGCACAGTGATGCCCTGGGAGGATAATTCATATGCCATAGTTGATTCCCTCGCTTTGCGCTTGTGATTTATCATATTGCGCAAGTCAAGAGAGGGCTGATTCACCTTTGAAATCTTCTTATGAGCCCGGGTAGACTGAGCACATAGGTGTGTAGGTGTTGACTTTGATTCCTGACCTAGGGTTCGTACAAGAACTTGCCCCAAGTTGCTAATGAAAGACCCTTTATACTGACCCTGTCCGATTAACACTACAGGCTGGACGCATGGGCCAGTTTTTTATAATTTTCTATCAGGGGCACGTATTACATTTAGCGGTGCTTGTTGATGGTCTGTCGAATGAGCAATTGCTTGAGCTTGGCGAGCTCGTATTGCCCTAGAATTCTTCGTGCTAGCATACGCCAATGCGTAGTATAAAGAGTCCAAGTTTACTTCTTCGCCTTTCTCATTATGGCGCATGGAGTCAATGATGCGTGAGATTCGGTCGAAGACAAAACTTTTGCTGTTGTATTGGCCGCATGCGGCCATATGCCTACGACCTTTGAGCGGTGCCACATAGTCCTCCTCATGTGGCTTTTGACGTGGCCGTATGGAACGTGTCTTAGCGTTCAAACTCCTAACATCATAGTATTTTCCTCTGCCAGAGCTCAAGTGCTGAGAACTTTTCTTGTCCGACGAGGCTGTCGTATGAAAGACGTCAGCTCGTGGGGATATATAATGTGTATCCCCTATGGAAGGAAGAGAGACGGAAGAGCACGCTCCGCAGTTAGGTGAGGCACATCGGCCTTTGTAACCTATGTCCTGGGCCTTCAGGTGTTGAGTACTTTTTTTGTCATAAAAGGCTGCCGCATGAGAGGCGTCAGCTCGTGTGGACCCATAATGTGCATCCTCTGTGGCAGAGAGAGAGAGACGGAGAATGCATGCTCTGTAGTTGGGTGAGGCATAGAGGCCTTTGCAACCCATGTCCTGTGAGCCTTCTTAGGCTTTGCCAGCCTTGGAGAAGAGCTGCCCTCAGAGAGCATTTTCTCAAAGGCTTGCCGGTCGAAGCGTATAACCAGTATGCTCTTTTTTGAACCCAGCTTTGACACATCAAACTGCGTCATGACCTTTTTATCAGAGGAGAAGGAAGTCCCAAGTAGATTCGCCATCTTGTTTGCCATTGAAGTGAGTTTAGGAAAGCTTTTATTTAATAACAAACAAAAATAGTACAAAGAAATCCTAGACAGAAAATCTAAGTACAATATTTTTTATCTGGGTAATGTGACGATGGAGATCGAGTACTACAGCGACTCTTTTACTCCATTGACGGTTCGACAAGTGAATACGGGATGCTCTCTTCGCTTTTCACTCTCTCTCTTGATCTTGTGTGTACGTACGTAGCTCGCCTAGAGGTATATAATCTCTGAAATAGAAAAAGCCAGCCACCATTTGGAAGGTCTAAGTTGCTCCTATTTATAGCCATCATGTTGATGGGCTGTAGGTGTCGCATGTGATTCTGATTGGTAGAGTAAGGAGGCTCCTTTAACAAGATAAAATTGCAACTGTAGGCGCATATGATGGGAAGGTTGCTATGTATACATCCTTTACAGGATGCAGTTGAGTCCAAGTCGAGCTGCCATGTAGACGTTTGTTATGATTTATTGTTGCTAAATATCTGGGCGGTTCTTGCCTTTTGTTTGCATAACTTGGTCAGCTTGATACGTGGCCTGCATTTAGTTGGAGAGAATTACTTCAGTCATAACAAAGAGATTTTGCCTCAAGGAACCCTGCCATAGTCGATGCATGGTGTCCGGGACGCTTGGGGCCAGAGATGCATAGGACGTATGGAGTCTGGAATGCATAGGGCCAGAGACGCATGGGACGCATAGAGTCTGGGATGCATTAGGCCAGGGAGGCATGAATCCTTTTCCATTTTGTACACGTGGTGCTGCATGCCTGTCAGGAGTCATTATTAGTCTGACGAGAGCTTCGTACCTTTTAGTGTGCTAACATTTTTTGAGGCAGTCAGAAAATTCTTTTTGTCAAGATTCTGTGTCAAACATAATCTTTGTGCGAGGCCTTTATGTGGCCAATATTGGAGCGCATGGATGCTGGTTTTTCTTGGTCGCATGGTTATTTTGCGGCTTGATTTCTTCTGAGTCGATCTTGGGGCGCTTGATTGTTGGACGTATGGATTCAGATTTTCTATGCTTCTATACCGGTGAGTTCGTATCATAGTTCTCGTCTCGTTAGACATATATTTTGCTGAATTTTGAAAACTTTAATTCTAGCATATTTTTTGGTGCAAAGCGGGGTCCACATGTGGACCGGTATTAATCTAAAACTGTCATTTTTGTCCCTGTGTCCAAATTGGGGTTATGGGTAGTCTATTCTAACTATTTCACTCATTTCAGGAATATTGGTCATATTATTTTTAGCATCCGGAGGCGTTCATATAAATCCCCTATTTTTTATGATTGTTGACTTGCCAAGTTCATTACCTGGACGTCATCTTGCCACCATTCAGGATCCATTCAAGTATATCTTGCTATGTTACTGTCTTTACTCTATATATATAGTATGCCACTTGTATATGCCATTATTGATACTACTTTGGATTATATAACTGCGCATCCAAGCTATACTTGGGTGCAAGCGACTGGATTAGTCGTTCTCGTGTCTTGTACTTATTTTATGCATGTCGATCTAGTTTTAGGGGACTACCTTATGTTTGGTAGATATACTTATATCTTTCTTGGCCATGACACACATATTACACCATTGAGGTATCTTGTTAGGGGCATGGACTGTGTATTTGATTGGCTATCAGTACGTAAGGAACTTACGACAGATAGAGAACGTAACTGCTATGATTAGGGTATTAGAGGTTGAAGCATTTATAAAAATGGACATGCTATGGATATAACTTGGTTAATAGAAGATTATGGGGGATAACAGCTACTATGCATATGGGACAGGCACATTGGTATACCATAGTCTCCAAACAAAACTATAGGATTTGATGAGTTATGCAGATGACCACTGACGTTCTTTGATCATTACGTAAGGATACAGATGACTGTTGATAGTATATGTATACCACTAGCCTTGATCTAGATGGACTAGTCAAGTTAGCTTGAATCCCACCCATGCGTACGAAAGTTCTCCTCTAAATTGCATATTTATGCGGTTAGAATCACCCTTGCATCAATTATAAGTTTATTTCAGTTTACATAGCTTGTTTACTATGTATCTTATTACGTCCCTCTAAGGACCTAGTTTTTTGCTAGATTTGCAGTATTGATTATCGTTGAGTCCTTCTGGAGTTGCTGATGAGTATCCTCATAGTATGTAGGTAATATGACTAGGTACTTGTATAATATCTTCTGTAGTTATAGATACTTATTCTTATTGATTATTTATCTGTCGTTATAGCCTAGAAGTAGACTCATATTATTCATTTTGAGTCTATTTGAATATGTATTATATGGGGTACACACCATGATACATGTTGTCCAGTCTTATATTTTTTATTCTTGTGGATTGATATATATATATATATATATATATATATATATATATATATATATATATATATATATTGTGTTATCTAGATAGTGACCCTCACTAAACAGCTTATACGTATTTTAGTTGGACTATAGTCCAATTGATACGTAGCTGGCTATTATCACGTAGCCTGGCCCCGTATATTTTTGGGACTGGGACATGATACCTTTGGGTCTTGTTCTTGAAGCACCATCGAAGATCATTCACCAAATTGAATCTTTCATCATTGTGTTGACTCTAACACTTCTTCTGGAATATCGTCGTAGAGTTTCGATATTTCGGGCACTGGATGAGATGGCAAGAAGTCGGCTAATGCTTGGCCTTTGACTTCCTTCTATGGGACGAATAGCAGATCGTATGGAGACAACAACATTTCCCTTCTAGCTAGGCGAGAATTAAGTATACCTTGTTTAGTCATGAGCACAATGAGGGGATTAACTCTGGAGATGAAGTGGATAGTTTACCCAGTCATATAGTGTCACGTCTTCCAGATAGCAAGTATTAGAGCAAGACACTCATTTTGTATAGAATTATACCTGTGTTCGGCCCCAACCATTATTTAAATGAGATAGTAGATAATATGTCTATGACCTTCGTCATTCTTTTCAGCTAACAATGCACCAAGGGAATGATCCTTTGCATGAACAGAAAGTAAGAAAGGTTTTTCCATAACCAGAGTTACCATTACTAGTTGGTTTGTGAGATATTTTTTAATGTCAATGAATGCATGCTGCCATTCTTCAATCCAGATAAAAGAGACTCATTTCTTCATTAACTAAGTGAACAGTTGGCATTGCCCAGAGAGATTATATATAAATCTCCTAATATATGCCAGTCTTCCTTGAAGTCCGTAAAATTCTTTAAGATTTTTTGGAGGACTCATTCCAAGGATAGATTTGGTCTTCTCAGGGTCGAGATGAATACCCTTTGAAGTTATAATGAATCCAAGAAACTTGTTGCTGTAGACTTCCATGAAGGACTTAGTCGGATTTATCTTGAGTTGCACGCATAAGTTCGAACATCGTTCTCAAATATGGGAGGTGATCACCCTTGAGAAGACTCTTGAACGCTATGTCGCTAATATATCATTCTATTATTTTACGCAAATGCTTGCAAAAAATTATGCTCATAGCTCGCTGGTATATTATAACTATATTTTTTAAACGATGTTCGAAAGAATGTGTGCTTCTCATCATCCAAAAATATCTTAATTTAATTATAACCTGAGAAACTATCTATGAAGGACATCTGTTCAAAACCAAAAGTGTTATCGATCATCACGTCTGTGATCGGAAGAGGGAACTCATCTTTCGGATAAGCTGCATTCAGATCATGGTAGTCTATGTAGACTCAGATCTTCCTATTCTTCTTTATGATTGGAACAACATTGGCCACCCAATTGGGATATTTCTTTTCGTGGATGAAGTTGCTTGCTATCAACTTATTTACTTCAATTTCAATAGCTTCCACAATGTCTGAACAAAATTTTCGCTATTTTTGCTTCACTGGCTTAGCATTTGGAAGGATATTGAGCCGGTGCATTATGATCTGAAGATCCAAACTCGGTATATCTTCATAACTCCACACAAAGATGTTAATGTACTCTCTTATAAGCTATATAAGAGACTCTCGATCTTCTTTATAAAGACTTTTACTAGTGAAGATCGGTTTAGCGGATGTCTCTTCACCCAAGTCAAGTTGTACAACTTCGTCTTTAGTAGGCAGTTCTCATTTCTAAAAACACAGCTCCTACTGAGATTCCATATTCTGAGCCCATGTTTCAACATCAAAAGGATCTAGTGATTTATGATGGTCTTCAACTTGGTCTACTGACACCATATGGATGGACAATGCTTGCTCAAATATTTCTCTGATACTTGAATCAAAATACCAAGTAGAAGACTCGTATGAGTGAGACATTTCAGCTTCGACTTCTGAGCAATCAAGTGTGGTTTGAGGAGTGACATAACCTAAACCATGATCGATTCATTGGTAATATATTTCAGGTTTACCTTTCGGAGCAAAGTGATGTAATGAAAAATGTCGTCCTTTTTCGAAGTTGATCCCTTTGTTACTTTTCATGTCATATCCTATATTCTGGATGAAATTCTTAGCTTGTGTGTAGAAGCATAAAAAATCTTCCAAGTCTACATCCTATTCTAGCAGAAGAATAACTCCAAGAGGTCCTTGCAAAAAATCCCAAGACCAAGAGACTTCAATGGAAGACCTAGTGCCTCAATACCCGCAGAAAACAAAATCAACATCATCCCCCCGAAGACTCTATCAAACACTCTCCAGTAGAAGAAAGGGGGAACTCAGCACGTCACATCTATGTG
Organism: Iris macrosiphon; assembly: GCA_036927795.1. Taxonomy (NCBI): domain Eukaryota; kingdom Viridiplantae; phylum Streptophyta; class Magnoliopsida; order Asparagales; family Iridaceae; genus Iris; species Iris macrosiphon. Next base: position 94,094,995 of record JAYESA010000010.1, on the reverse strand, counting down.
ACCAATCACACGTTGCAGGCGGCATGTCACTTCAAGCCAACAAGTTGTCATTTTCGGCCACGTCGGCCATAAATGCTGAGGATTTCTCTTCTTCCAACATAGCCCAATTCTGTGGGTCTCCACCAGTAAAATAAAACCTAGCAGATCCCACATATCCCTGCGAAACATGTAAAGTAGAGTCCTCCATCTATAACTTCCACGATGCCACATCTTCTTTGTTCAAACTGCATCAACGTCTTCCACAAGTCCACCAAGCCCGTGCTTTTGGTAGTTTCGTAGAGTCCATGTCCTCTACGACTCTACGAGGTCCACATCTTCTATGACTCTACTAGGTCCACGTCTTCCATGGCTCCTCAACTCCCACAACCCTCGTTAAACAGCTGGTGATATGGAGGTGGTTTTGCCCACTTCCACACGATCGCCACTCTCTTCATCCAGAGTGTCAGCCCACCATATATATAGGCAACCGTTCACCAATCTTCGACTATTATCCATCTTCTAAAACCACAACATAGGTCATAACTGAATCAACTGCAAGCTATCTGGCATCTCAAGAGGAAATCGCTCCTTATTTTCTCGAGTAACGAGCTTTTGTTAGTAAAAAGGAATCAAATAATTCAAGTAGATTTTTTTATTATATATCAATAAGATTTTCCTAGGGCTACGGTCCCTACCAGACACGTTGGAACGTAGTCTACGCATTATCCGTTACAGGCTATAATCATGCCTAAGGAACCTCCCTAATAAAAGGTAATGACCGGACGATCATACCTCTATAAATACTCGGTACTTTGTAACATTTCAAAGGAGGGCCAATGCAACAGCAGAATAATAGCCACGACACCAAGCTCCTTCTTATCCCTAATGATACACTCTCCCACTCCATAGTTGTGTTCGATCATCAACGAAGCAAATGGATCGCTTTGATCTAACCTCCATCGCCACACTTCTCCAGAATCTTGGGCTTGTCCTCACGCCGTTGTACTTTTATTCTACTTGTAATCCAGTCTGACAATGAGTTCAATAAATTTTTTTTCCAATCTCTAATCATGTCACACTACTGATGGAAAGGTGGTGGCACAATCTGACACACTATCGATGGGAAGTAACACCGACGATTTGATCATGGACTTTGATCAAAAAAGTTTGAATGGAAAGTCTCCGAGAACGATGCCAAATCGCATAGGGAGTCTCTCGATGAGAAGCTTCCATATTGAACCAGCATCGCCGTCAATTATGTTGATCCTACTAAGCAGGGACGCATAATTCACTCCTCTGAAGAGGATACAGGGCATGTCGAGGCCCTCAGTATCCATGAACCAGTAGGGAACATCTTGATCAAAGCCAAAGTTGAACCCTACATCGTCAACAGGTTACGACAGAGTGATAATCAGAAGAAATATGTCAGAGTTATTGCTGCGGGAATATATGCCTACAAAATAAAAGGCGACATCATCAGCTATTATTGATACCAACAGTTGGTGGTATCTTCCAGTCTTGCACCTGAAAGAAAATTAGGTACCCCATTTAAATCTGAAGCATTGCATGATACTAGTGTTGGGGAGGCACAACCCTGATGACCTATCCATCGGAGGTGGTCGATATACTGGGGGTAGACGATCTCGCGCCAGCCGATGACTCACTAGAAGCATCCCTGGGGGTAGCAGTACCACTGGTACATATTCATCAACCGTGAATCGCCAAGAGGATGTAGCATTCATCGCCCAACCAGCAGAAGTTTTATGCCAAGCAGATCCAGGCCTACATGAGAATCTCAACCAAAGGAGAAAAGTATTTTATAATTCGAAAGTCATGCATCCTCACTCGTCCAATTGCCACTAGATTATAATCAAGTATTATTGTTCCAAACATTGTGCAATACCCATACGACCTTCTGCCTTCGACCGACTTTAAGCGGCCTCACCCCCAACTCGAAGACAACAGCCACTACAAACTTCCAATAAGATATCGTCCTACACTTCTTTCAACATAGTGAGGCACGAGTCTAGCCGAAAGAAACCTAGGAGGTCGAAAGAAACCATCCAACTTCCAGCATTAGTCACAGGTCCAACACTTTCTGATTATGAGCAAAGGGCATCAGTCCAACACGACTCTACCGAAGGCGTCTACCAAGGAACCAGATCAAGGAGTCGCTCTACACATTTTGCTACTACCTCTGGTGGTAGCCTATCAATTGGGTCCGAGTCTGAAGCTGAAAGAGTGGAATCAATCTACGCTTTATCTTATACCTTACCCTCTGTCGAAGAGAGAACTACGCCAGCCCACATGGCTACGCTGGACGATAACACTAGAGAAGACACTAGCACCATCCTACATAACATGGAAGTAAAGCTTGAGGAATTGTAATTTCTTTTGACAACCTTACTGACTCAACAAGGTCCATCAGCCGTGGCACCCCAGCCAACCAACGAAGGTAATCACATTATGGTGTCTATACAGTTGGTAACGTCCCTCTAGTACGAATATTATGTGCTTAATGACAAGATCCAATAGCTGATCAATTCCAAGGTTCTCGTATTATGCAACGAACAGAAGAAAGCGACCTCCAACACGGTGTCTATACAGTTGGTAACGTCCCTCTAGTACGAATATCGGGCGACACGGTTGTCTCCCCAAAGGCGAAACTAAGGGTCTTCTTGGATTTAGGGTTAAGAGAGTTAAGTAAGGGATATTTAAGTGAGGGGAAAAAGATCCAATCAGAAGAACCATGATTGGATTAAGGGTGGAGGTTTAGGAGGGAGAGTAATAAAGGGTTAAGTGGGGGTTTGTTTAACCCTCTTTTGTCCATTTTTTAATCCCCCAAATTGAGGGGTTTAACGAGGGAAAGTGAGAGGTTTTGTTTAAAAAGTCATAAATACATTCCATTTAAATCTTTCCTCCACTTAAAACCTCCAATCCAAGCAAGGGTTATTAAACACACTACACTTAACTCTCCCTCAAATCCAAGTAAGGTAATATGTATTGAATCTCCTTCCCCTCGCTTAACTCTACCACACTTAACCTTGCTTATTTTTTCCCCTCAATCCAAACAGACCCTAAGACTCGTCAACTTGCTTCCACGGTACAAGGATTGTACCTTGGTTCCTCTTACGTTGAAGAAAGGGGAAGTCTTGTAGGTATATCCCGATGTCCTCGAAGATGATCAATGGACTTCTTTCCCAAGAAGACTTGTCCTTGCAATGCTATCAATCTGGATCAAGAATATCCTCTCCCCATTTTGATCTTGTCAGATTCTGAAGAAGATGTTCGCATAGCAGACACAAGCATAGAAGACACAAGCACTACTCAGTCAGGAACCACAAGGATGGGTCGGATATACAAAAAGAATCATGACCAGTTTTATAGTGGTCATTTTCCATCTACCTTGAATCCTGCGAAAGATTCATCAAAGTCTCCATCCACAGAAAAAGCTAGACAAATTCGGTTTGACAAAGCCTTGCGGAAGGACGCTTCATAAGGTCTCATAAAACCATATTCATTTGATATCCTGACGCAGTTGGCCAACATCCCGGCCCACCTCTCTGTACATAAGCTCTTGCTGTAACGCCCCAGTCCCAAAATACGTAGGATTAGCAATACGTGAGCGTGCCAGCCGTATGTATATGCAACTCCAATATATGGATACCATAATACACACGTACGCTGTAGTATGAATATTAACACACATATGGTATATCTAATGTCACCGGTCACAGAAAATACTAATCTCATCCACACAAGTCATAGAAAAGAAATAACTAAACTAGAATAATGAGTCTGAATAATCCAAAAATAATAGTCGGGTGGAGACAAATCCACTACCAATGACTATATCAATACTAAAATGAGAGAGAAGGATAAATCTCCAATATAAAATAAGATGATGATAGAAGTGTATCAGCTAAGAGATCAATCGCTAGAGATAATCAAAGATGCTCAGAAGGTAAGACCTCCTCTGCAGAAAATAATGCGTCAAGTCCCGGCTCGTACTCCTGCGGATACTCCTGATCGTCTATACCTGGCAAGGGACCAGGTCCTCAGAGGGACGTAACAAGATACATAGAAGCATGCCAATTGAATACAGTAAACATGCAATTTAGACAGAAAATATATAAGTACGCTGTACAAGACAATCTATATAAAATACAAAATAAGGACAATTTTTTGACGTATGGGCATGGGTAGGCTACTCTATCTAATCTCACAGCTCACACACACGTCAGGAACATCAAAAATCGATATACCTCAAGGGTAGCGACCAGCGCGACACCAAAAATCGACATACCTCGAGGGTAGCGACCAGCACGACATAACTACCGTAGTGCATGCTAGTTACTATGGTTTACCAGAGTGGTTATAGCCCATACGCCTACTAATTATCCTCCCCTTCCATGATACTATGTGTCAAGTGTGTGTCAACATATATGTAGTATATAATTATGACTGAAAGAAAACACATATGCAATGAATATATAAAAATATAATAAGCATGCAAAGTACTGTAAGCAATTTGGCAAGGTATCTTGCCTGGTCTGAAAAAGAATGAAGTCTCAACTTAAGGCGTCGTCCAATCTACCCGTCACATAAATTAAACAAGTTAGGTTACAAAAGTGGGTGAATAGGTTCCTCTATTTTAATCTATTTAATTCTGAATAAAATAACCTAAAATAGTATTTTAATCTTATAATAATCTGATTTTATTGTTAAATCCTAATTTTGGTCCAAAAAAGTCAACTTTACGGATTTGTGATCCGTGGCACACAAATCGAGGCAATCTGTTGACCAAAAAGTCAACCTACTCAAATCCTTGATTTGTGTGTAGAATTCTATAGATTTCAGTGCTACATGAATACTGAAATCGACGATTTCATAAAATCACAAGTCGGTAAAGAGTTATGTCCACAAGGGCGCACAAATAATAATTTTTGGTAATTTTCTATTTACCTCTACGTTGCACGAATTTTACAGTAAATTAAAATTTTATGTTAAATTCTAGAAATATTATTTTATATAAGTTCACCATGTCAACTTTCTGAAACTTCAAACGGTTCATAATTCCAAATTCAGAATATCCCGAAATCTTAAAATTACGGAAACGCGTCTAATTTTGGACAATTGGCACTTTTAGAATTTTCTGAAAAAATTGGTTCATAAATTATTAAAATAATTTATATATTCAGAAAACTAATCTTGATATGGTTTTAACAAAAAAAAAAACTAGAACGCGTTTGGAGTCCGGAGCTAGGAGATATCGTCTTTTTAAGTCGTCATAACTACTAGAAAATGAGGCTGAATTTATGACATATTTTGACTATTTTTGGACGAAAAAGAGGGGAATTTGGAGAAGAAAAATATGAAGGATGAGGCATTTATAATGGTGGACACTACTTAAGTGAATACGACTAAGATTGACTAATTTGGATAGGATTATGATAAGTTCAAATAAGGATAGGATATGCCTGAAGTTGCTTTCCTAGTAGGCTCAGGATTTGAATTAATTTAAAATAGAGTTTGAGTTTATCTCAATAATTTATAATCTTAAATAAAATTAAAGATAATACAAATAATTTATATATAATCTTATTAATATCTATTAACACTAAATTAGCATCTATCTAATATTACAACTATATATATCCAAATAAATTCTAAATAATTTCAAAAATCTAACTAAATTTCTTAAAATTCTAAATAAATTACATAAAAATATAATTAAATATTTTAACCTAAAATAAATATTTGGTAGGAACAATATGCAAGTATGGTCTCATAGTAAATCATGAAAGTCCTAAAAATTTACGTTTTTTTATGTTTTAATTACCCTAAAATTTTAAAAAAATCTCCAAAAATCTAAATAGCCTTAAAATAATTCTAAATAAATATTTATATAAGTAAATATATTAAAAAATTTATTTTCTAATTAACTAAGAGAATACTCTAAAAAAATTTAATATTTAAAATAATCTATAATAAATATAATAATATAAAATACACACAAAATACCTATTTTGGGTGAGGGGGTTTACAATCTACCCAACTTACAAAAATTTTGTCCTCAAAATTAAAAATAAGGAATGATTTGTTAAATTTTTCACATTCGTATTTAAGGCAAGTCAACCGCAATCTTCTTAAAAATTTAAATGATAAAATCTATTCAAATTCATCATAATCTCTTCAAAATTAAAATAACCACTGTTTAAATCAAAATTTAACCTATCATAATCTCTTATAGATTTTTAAATAATCAACATCCAAATTTAATTCAAATCTATATGATATCTTGAAGATTTAAATAACCCACATCAAATTTTAAATCATGATTTCCAACTATAATATTTTTTTTTCTAGATTTTAAATAATAAACAACTCTAATCGAATTGTATTTTTATTTTTAACTTAAAAATTTTGTACTCTTCAAATTTTAAATTCAATTTCTATTATCAATATTTTAAATAGGTGATCCAACAATCAAAATTTAACTTTTAATTCAAATTATAAAATTGTAAAATTTTGAATTCAATCTCCAATATTCAAAATTTAAATTATGTGCTCAAATTATAAATATTTGGTCTGCAATATCAAAATTTTAAAATTTATTCTATAAGGCATTCTTATCTTTAAAGTTAAATCCTCATCATCTAAATCATTCTTCTAAAAATTCTCAAAATTAAAATGACTTAAATCTCTCAATCTAATCTTACTTGATCACAATCTAAAAAAAAAAAATTACCTCAAGTTGACAATGCAACTTCTATCCAACTTAGAATTTACTGATCTATCACATAGGCTATACATTTAAGAAAAACATCCTCAAATTATTTAATCGTGTTATTCAATCCATAAAATATCTCACATGTTTTATGCCCTTAATTACAAAAGATAGTCACTAAGTAATGTGATTGGCCTATGGGGTATATCTAGTACTCTCCGTGTATTAAACTTATACCAAGCACGAACGTTCGTCTTTCCGAAATAGGGGAAGACGAAAAACAATGACAAAGAATTCAAGGAAGAGGTGATAGAATACAGGTACGGGGTTCAAGGCGATTTTAAGAATTCAAGAGAGGGTTGTCAAGGCAGTTATGGATTAAAATCTTATTTTTGGTAAATTCCTATTTATATGTTCATATCAGAATAGTTATGTACCTGATATGATATGCTCTGACTTGTCTAGAGGGCAAGTATATTTATCTAACAAGTTGAGTAAACTATATATCTCAATCCACGTAAGGTAGTCATGCGAAGAGCGAACCAAGCGCACTAAGGTTGATCAGACCATAATACACTGATTCTAAATAGACAATTGTATTAGTGTGTGCACCCAAAAATACATATGTCATGAACAAGCTCGATAAAAGAATAAGCTTGCAAAACTAGGCTATAATAGCAGCATAAGTCGAGGTAGTACAGAAAATATAAATACGCTAGATTATGATAAAAGAAGGTACAAAAATAATTCAAGTTCACCAAGAAGATCGGTGTTGTGCCTCTACAGTTGCTATACTAACTCTTTGTCTAAATCTCTAGTCGACCAAATGGGGGTATGGGCCTCTAAGTTCTACAGTCTGGATAAACACTATCTTCTTATGCAAGTCTATAGTTGGTGTCATTCAATTACAATTCATTAATGGGTCAAAAGGGCTATGTGATACTAGGTTATGAGGCATACTACCAAACTTACAAAAAATTAACTAATAATGTTATTGAGCAATAGAGTGTATATACCTAGTATAAGTCACCTTCCTAACCCCTATCAAGCAGGAAAGAAAATATAAGATTGACGTTGTGAAAGGATCAAACAAGATGCAATACAAGCAATCAAATAAGAATGCGAAATAAAATCAAGGGAGGTGATTAAATAAGTGGATGAGATCCTATACTCTATTCCTATTTGCAGGCTTGTTCAGTACAGTAACATGACCGAGATAATATGCTCTAGACCTGCATGGGCCACCACAAAAATATGTTATGCCCCAGTTCCAAAATACGTAGGACTAGGAATACGTAAGCATGCCAGCCGTATGTATATGGCAACTCCAATATATGGATACTATAATACACACGTACGCTGTAGTATGAACATTAACTCACATGTGGTATATCTAATATCATCGGTCATAGAAAATACTAATCTCATCCACACAATAAGTCATAGAAAAGAAATAACTAAACTAGAATAATGAGTCTGAATAATCCAAAAATAATAGTCGGGTGGAGACAAATCCACTACCAATGAATATATCAATACTAAAATGAGAGAGGAGGGTAAATCTCTAATATAAAATAAAGATGATGATAGAAGTGTATCAGCTAAGAGATCCATCATTAGAGATAATCAAAGATGCTCAGAAGGTAAGACCTCCTCGGCAGAAAATAATGCGTCAGGTCCTGGCCCATACTCCTGCGGATACTCCTGATCGTCTATACCTGGCAAGGGACCATGTCCTCAGAGGGACGTAACAAGATACATAGAAGCATGCCAATTGCATACAATAAACATACAATATAGACAAAAAATATATAAGTACGCTGTATAAGATAATCTATATGAAATGTATAATAAGGACAACTTTTTGACGTATGTGCATGGGTGGGCTACTCTATCTAATCTCACAACTCACACACACGTCAGGAACATTAGAAATTTATATACCTCAAGGGTAGCGACCAGCGCGACACCAGAAATCTACATACCTCGAGGGTAGCGACCAGCGCGACACAACTACCGTAGTGCGTGCTAGTTACTACGGTTTTCTAGAGTGGTTATAGCCCATAACGCCTACTGATTGTCCTCCCCTCCCATGATACTATGTGTCAAGTGTGTGTCAACATATATATAGTATATAATTATGACTGAAAGAAAACACATATGCAATGAATATATAAAAATATAATAAGCATGCAAAGTACTTTAAGCAATTTGGCAAGGTATCTTGCCTGGTCTGAAAAAAAATAAAGTTCCAACTCAAGGCGTCGTCCAATCTATCCGTCACATAAATTAAACAAGTTAGGTTACAAAAGTGGGTGAATAGGTTCCTCCATTTTAATCTATTTTAATTCTGAATAAAATAACCTAAAATAGTATTTTAATCATATAATAATAAGATTTTATTGTTAAATCCTAATTTTAGTCAAAAGAAAGTCAACTTTACGGATTTGTGATCCGTGGCACACAAATCGAGACAATCCGTTGACCAAAAAGTCAACCGACTCAAATCCTTGATTTGTGTGTAGAATTCTATAGATTTCAGTGCTACATGAACACCGGAATCGACGTTTTCATAAAATCACAAGTCGGTAAAGAGTTATGTCCACAAGGGCGCACAAATAATAATTTTCGATAATTTTCTATTTACCACTACTTTGCACGAATTTTACAGTAAATTAAACTTATATGTTAAATTCAAGAAATATTATTTTATGTAAGTTCATCATATCAACTTTCCGAAATTTGAACGGTTCGTAATTCCGAATTTGGAATCTCCCGAAATCTCAAAATTACGGAAACGCATCTAATTTCGGAAAACTGGCACTTTTAGAATTTTCTGAAAAATAGGTTCATAAATTATTAAAATAATTTATATATTCAGAAAACTAACCTTGATATGATTCTAAAAAAAATTAGAACGCGTTTGGAGTCCGGAGCTAGGAGATATCGTCTTTTTAAGTCGTCATAACTACTAGAAAATGAGGTTGAATTTATGACAAATTTTGACTGTTTTTTGACGAAAAAGAGGAAAATTTGGAGAAGAAAAATATGAAGGATGAGGTATACATAATGGTGGACACTACTTAATTGAATACGACTAAGATTGACTAATTTGGATAGGATTGTGATAAGTTCAAATAAGGATAGGATATGCATAAAGTTGCTTTCTTAGTAGGCTCAGTATTTGAATTAATTTAAAATAGAGTTTGAGTTTATCTCAATAATTTATAATCTTAAATATAATTAAAGATAATACAAATAATTTATATATAATTTTATTAATATCTATTAACACTAAATTAGCATCTATCTAATATTAAGACTATATATATCCAAATAAATCCTAAATAATTTCAAAAATCTAAATAAATTTCTTAAAATTCTAAATAAATTACAAAAAAATATAATTAAATATTTTAACCTAAAATAAATATTTATTAGGAATAATATGCAAGTATGGTCTAATAGTAAATCATAAAAGTCCTAGAAATTTATGTTTTTTAATGTTTTAATTACCCTAAAATTCTAGAAAAATTTCTAAAAATTTAAAATAGCCTTAAAATACTTCTAAATAAATATTTATATAAGTAAATATATTAAGAAATTTATTTTCTAATTAACTAAGAGAATACTCTAAATAAATTTAATATTTAAAATAATCTATAATAATATAAAATATATACAAAATACCTATTTTTGGTGAGGGGGTTTACACTTGCGCCTATCCAAGGAGACTAGAGATACACTCTGAAAAGCCCTCCTACAAGTAGAGTCTTATCTGACGAAGATCGTGCCTCATCCATAGTGAAATGATGAATGTCCATGTTGCCATAATATGGCTCAACAAGTTCCTAACATTACCTTTTCTCATGAGGACATTCTGCTAAAACACAATCATCATGCTTAATCGCTATACTTTATCGGGTAGATTGGCTCTATTAAGGTGGAACAGATGCATATCAATCCCGGATCATCTCTGAGTATCATCCCTAGAATATACCTACGCATCGTCTATTGACAAATAAAACAGCTATTCTCAGCTTCAACGCTGACCATAACATTCTGCTTGGGTAAATCAGTTTGAAGTGGCGCATCGGGGACCTTCAAACGGAAGTTACGTTCTATGTTATCGACGTGAAGGTATCATACAACGTACTGCTGGGCCGACCATGGATTCACGAGAACCTGATTGTACCCTCAACTCTCCACTAATGCTTCAAATATATGGAATCACAAGAAAGGGTCAAGACCGAGTTAACAGACATTGATCCTTCCAAAGTTTTGGAGGCATACTGCTCAGACACTCTCCTCTATAAGACTATAATGTCTAAGGAGAACGAAGATAATAAAGTTAATGATGAGACATAGGTTAGAATGGTGAACGAAGAACCTATGGTATTCTCTTTCAAAGGCTACAAAGGAAGGACTAGTGTCTACGAGGAAGCAGAATCCTTCGTCATTGACCTGAGTACCCTACAAGCTTACCGAGGTCCGATCTCAAGTGAACCACCTTTTGTCATCAATCTTGGAACCTTGAGCAAACCAGAATCTTCGCTCATCGTTAACTTGGAGGACACGAGAGGATCCATCCCGAGCGACCACTTTGTCATCAACCTGGCTGACTTAAAACCCTACCAGGGGTTGAGTCACAGCGAGCCATTCATCATCGATATTTCTACTCTTAAGAAGGATGTGTAGACTCTCATCTGAGAAGGATAGAATACTGGTCACAGTGTGACTCCACAGACTACCAAAAAATCCATCCATTAGATACGTTCGGTGTTGTACATGAAGAACCCCTTGTTGATGCACGTATCTTCAGACTTTTAGACGAACGATCCTTTTTTGCTCAGAGCAGTGCACTCTCTTTTTGGTATGATCCCTATTAGAAGATCAGCACACTATCATCTTTGGCAGAGGAGATCCCGTCAAATAAATCCCTAAGAAGAAGAAGTATGACACATCTCCTACTACATTTATAGTTAGAACGCCTATAACAAGATAAAGCAGACTGTGTATGATCTCCAAAAAGGCCGTGGTCTGAACTACGGAAAAGGACGACGATTTCTACCGCAATCCTCCATCCCAAAAGGGAAAACCGATGAATTTTATCATAAGACTATGCATGGGTTAGGCTGCTTTAATCCCAGTTCATCATCCGATGCATCGCCTTCACCCACAGAAGAATCAACTTCCCCTGACCTTTTAGCATGGGATTCTAACACCATCATTGGAGCAATGTTCACAAAGCTCCTGACAGCAAATATGCCATCACATGAGGTATAAGACTCCATTGCCACTCCGATGAACGGGCGTCTTATTCCAACACTTGCTCATGAAAGCCTGATGGTTTATACACGCCGAAGTATGGTAGCTCTTATTCGGAGCAACTGCACTTTGGCTGAGCTTCCGCTTGGGTCCTAAACCAACAAGCCCATAATAAAATAGGGAACTGTGCATTCTCATACGGGTCTGTGGGTTTCGCACCCATGATGAACCCTAGAGGATTAGTGGGTTTCTAATAAAAATCTCCACCATCGTGTCGTGTCGTGTCTTTATCGGCCTATGTTAATCTCCGGAGGGTTAGTAGGTTTTCCACATATTCTAATTTGTCTCTTTTGTGTCCAATAATTTTCACGTGCTCGTGGGGTCCCCTACACAATTTTTGGATCTTTCCGCTGGTCACTAACTTTTCGCTTCTCTCCTAGGCTGATTGTTCTCCTATGGTATAAATGCATGTTTGCTTTCCCCAACAAATTTTTTGCTTACATGTCACATTGAAGTTTCCTTCCTTATTTCTTATATTCACTAACTAATGACTCGATCTTATGTCCAGAAGATTTCTTTTCTTGAGAACGATCACAAGGGTTCATTATTATGATCCAGACTCCTTTTTGATAAAATACTTTTTGGGGATTATACTGCTGCCAAGTCCAATAAACTATCTCTAACAGCCCCAATATATATTTCTTCCAGTATAGTCCCTTTTGCCTCAAAATATGGCATATAATGTCAATTCTTATTAGTGGTATCGTCATCATGACCCGATTGGGTTAAATAATCCTGAACTACATTGGTTCAGAAGCTTGAACCTCATAATTCTTTTTTTACTGTTCATATCGGGCATGGGATATGTTGTGGACAGTGGTCCCACCAGAAGGTCATTCCCTGTTGTCACCCTCACTTTTTCAAATAAGAATATTTTGGTCATTTTGAATATCTATTTATTTAGTGATTAATAATTATTATAGTGCTATTTAATTTAATTGTGCTTTATATTATTTATTTATAGATAGTGGGTTAGCCTATTATTTAGACCTGACACTAGTGAACCCAATTAGACTTGTCATGACAATAAGTGAGACCAACATGGACTAGACCCATTAGACCCATTTCGTCTAGTTAATTAGGAGGATTAGCTTAATTGGCATTAGTTTAGAGACTTCCAAATAGCCCTTCTGAATGATTCCTCATAATTAGCATATAGGGGTATAGTGGTCTTTGGTTGTTACATGGAGGAGGGGAAAGGAGGGGGCTGGCCATATAAGGAGGCTTTCTCTATCCTCTTCTCATTCTTTTCATGCAAATTAGATCCCTAATTTTTTAGATCCCCAATTTACTTCACCCCGCCATCAATTTTAACCCAATTTCTTCAATTCTCTCTCAATTTCATCAAGCAAGGAGCATTGAAGTTAGATCGGGGTTGAGGGACTCCATCTTCCAATATGTATATATATGAATTTCCTTTTATTTTAGATTCTAAATTATGCATTTGGCTATTAGGAACCCTCCCATGGCATAGGGCTACCTATAGGGAGAAGATCTAGGCTCTATTGGTCTGTTTTGACACTTATACATAGATTTTTGTGTGCAATTTAGGGAAATTATGAGATTGACACATCAAGTATGTGTTATGAGACTAATTTAGTCTAATTGGCCTTAGATCGGGATTGAGGGACTAGTTATGTGTCCATAATTGGATACGAGCATGTGTGTTGGTGATACATGAACAGTTAGTTGTGTTCTAGTGTTTATGTGTGATGGTTGGGTTGTGCACAGGTGATGTACTGTGGAATACATTTGCACTTACATATGTGTGCTAGTGTGCATTCAGAATTAGGAGAAAGTAAGGAGCAGTAGTAAGCATGTAAGCTCGAGCAGTGCTTGAAAGAACAGTGCAATTTTGGACTCATAGTTACCAGTTGCAGATAGATTAAGGGTATTTATGGAGTGCAATAGGAAATAAAACATCAGTTAGAGCAGCAACAACAACTGCTAACTCGAGGGCAGGCATTGCACCTTAGGTGCACTACAAAAGGGGGAACTACAACATAAGATTGTAATATAGTAGACTGCAATAGCAGTGTATCAGTCTTGTAAAAGACTGATACTTGTGGGGGAGGGAGTATTAGCCTGAGAAATTGAGGAGCATGTGTGCTTGTGGTATTCTAAGCCACTGTTGGATTGCACAGCTCGAGGGGGAGAGTTGAGTTACAGATCAGTGATGTGATGGGGGTAGCAGTTAAGGATAGGTAAGTGTAGTTGGTTAGCACATCAGTGTACAAGCTTAGGGTGTTGGAGTATGAGTTATTGTTCAACTTTGGTGTAAGGAAGAGTGATTGCAGTAGCTGTTAGTAGTGAAGTCTGGTGTGGTGTTAGTTGGTGAATGACTGATACTAACTGGCTTAGGACTGATGTACTAGGCATCAGTTATTAGCAGGTAAAAGGACTTATTGGGAAGCAGGCTGATACCTGATGACATGCTAAAAATAGATAACCTTGGTGATACCAGTGTATCATTACACCCTTAAGTTTCAGTGAGATGGGTTGATAGCTAATAAATATTAGCAGTGTACTAGTAAGGTTTGTGATAGTTAGGATACCAAGGTATAACCTATATACCAAGGTATGAATGGGAGTAGAGTAATGCCTATGGACTAAGGTACTTAGCCATAATAAGGTGTTAGTACATAGTATGTGTATCTTAGATACTAAGTTATAAGTAGGATAACTAGGATACCATTGTATCTAGGTAAGTATACGTATAGATAAACTACTTAGTATTAATGGCTGATATATTACTTGATATTAACTAGTAAGGTATTAGCTAGTTTTGATTATATATTTAGTATTACTTAGATATTAACTAGTAACGACCTAGAAACCTAGGTTTGACTTAGTATCAACTAGTTTACCCTTGTGATCAGCCTAGAAGCTAGGTATGGACCTAAAACAAGATATTGGCCTAATTTGATCTAGTTTGACTAGTATGACCTAGAAATGGCCTAAAAATTATATCTTAGTATATTTTAACATATTTATCACTTTATTACACCCAAGTGACATATATTTCATATATAGGTTTGTATGACACCAGCTCGGATACTGACTTATACCATTTGCTCAGGACCAGAGGCGAGTATACCTCTCTGTTAGTTTTTATTTTATGATTGTGTATATATCCCATGTTCTAGAAATGTATACTTGATTCTTACACAGTGGTTACACGGACTGGTACTAAATAGATTCTGTCAGGAGATGTTATCCCCTTACCGTGTTCAGGGGGTACTCCTTCACATGTATTTTATTATGTGCATCATGTATTGATTATCATATACTTTGTGTTCACACACTATCTGGTGTACAGTGTGCCTATATTACCCATGTTCGTAATGTGTCATGATCGGATCTATGAGTATTGGTTGGGGACGGAAGAGTAGAAGTTGGTTATGTGATCAAAGCCCAGTGTATTCGTGTATATGTCGATTATACATCATATGTGTAATCGAGTAATCTAATTACATTCGTGTTCAACCTAAACCGATCACCTAACGAACTTGTACCCTAAGGCACATTAGCTAGTATTATCTATTTCCATTACTTGTAGTTATTCTATATTGCCTATTCTTTCCTTTTAGTACTTTACATGCTTATTCTAGTTCATTTTCAATTCCTAGTTGCTAGTATATCTGGTATTTTTTTCTATTACTAATCATATATGCTCCACAATATATTTAAAACTACTTTCAGAGTTTTGTACTTTGCTTTAATCCTGATTGGATATATTTTTCAGATAAATGGTTAGTGGAGATGTGTTAGCCTAGTCATCGGCCTTGAAATTCTAGAGAAGTCATGTACAAACCTCCTGTAGTACCATGCCAGTCCCAGAAAGCTCCTGATCTCTGCCATCGAACTTGGAGTACCCCATGACTCCACTGCCGTGATCTTCTTAAGGTCAATTGAGATCCCATCTCCTGTCACCACATGACCAAGAAATTAGACCTTGTCAAGGAAGAACTCACACTTTGAAAGCTTCCCATAAAGCTTCTCCTTCCTGAGAGTCTCCAGAACTATCCTCAGGTACCCTTCGTGCTCTTCTGGCATCTTTGAATACAAAAGGATATCATCGATGAAAACCACCACAAACTTATAAAAGTACTGGTGGAACACCTTGTTCATCAGGTTCATGAACACTGTTGGAGCATTGGTCAACCCAAATAGCATCACCAAAAACTTGAACTGACCATACCGAGTCCAAAAAGCTGTCTTCGAAATATCCTCTCTCTTAATCTTCACCTGGTGGTAGCCTGACCTTAAGTCTATCCTTGAAAATACCTTCACGTTGCTCAACTGATCGAAAAGATCATCTATCCTCGGCAGCGAGTATCTATTCTTGATAGTAAGGTTATTCAGAGCCCTGTAGTCGATACACATGTGTATCGATCCATCCTTCATTGGTATGAACAATACCGGGGTAGCCCACGGTAAATAATTGAATATGATGAAGCCCTTGTCCTGTAACTCATCTACCTGCTTCTTCAACTCTGCCAGCTCGCTGTTGTTAACTCTATAGACATGCTGTGATATCGGCTCTGCACTTGATATCAAGTCTATAGAGAACTCAACGTCTCTGTCTGGTGGCAAGCCCAGCAACTCCTCTGGGAAGACATCTGGGAACTCCATAATCAAAGGATATTGTAACTCTTACTCTTCCACCAGGGCTCCATAAATGACCTCCTTGCTCTGCTCAACTGCTCCTATGGCAATCTCGAACTATAGCTCTCCCGGCGGACGAAATAAAACTCTGCCTCCACGATAATCTATACTAGCATGGTGCTAACTCAACCAATCCATCCCGAGTACAATATCGTAACTCAAAAGTGGCATTACGAGTAAGCACGCACTCAACTCTCGGCCTCCCAAAGTAACTCTCCGATCCTTAAAAATATTACTGACTAGGATGATGCCACCGCCAGTCATTATCTTGTAAGTCCTACTCAAGGCTTCAGCCTCTAAATGATGCTTAAGAGCAAAAGACACTGGTACAAAGCTATGGGAAGCACCGAAATCAAATAAAGCTAATACTAAAATAGAATCTAAAAGAACTGAACCTGTGATAATGTCTCCAATTGGCTCCGTCTCCTCAATTGTCATGGCGAAAGCTCGCCCATGCGGTGCTCCCCTCTGCTGTTGATGCTGCACAAAAAACTGCTGCTTGATCGGGAGTGGAGGTCCCCGCTGATGTATTGCAGGTGCTGCTGGTGATCTAACTGGTGCTCTAACTGGTGCTCTCTGAGTAGGAGCTCCACCCTGACCTGGACGAGTTGGTGTCAAATGATAATCCCTCAACTAGTGCCCCGCTGCTCTACAGAATAAATACACTCCCAATCTTTTCCTGCAGATGTCCTATCCGTGTTCTGGCTTCTTGCAGAAGGGACATATAAGAGTCTGCTGTTGATGCCTCTGAGGCTGCTGATGTGCCTGCTGGAACTGCTGACGTTGCAGCTAAAATGTCCACTGTTGTTGGAACTGGGGCCGCATGGCTGGACCCGTACTGCTGTTACTACTGAATATCTCCCGGTCCCTCTTGGGCTTCAAACTCAAGTCCCTCTCAACCTTGTGGGACTCCTTAAGTATAGCCTCGTAGGTCTCATGACTCGAAGAAATAAGGGCCTTTACGTCCAAGTTTAGGCCCTCCCTGAACCGGCTCGCCCTATCCTCTGGATCTCTTACCATGTTAGCTGCATACCGGCTTAACCTGCCGAACTCTGCGGCATACTCCTCAACTGATAGGTTCCCCTGCTGAAGGTTCTCGAACTATCACCCCAGATCAAGTCTTTCGGTAGGCGGAAAAAACTTGTTTTTGAACAAGTCCTTGAAGCCGTCCCATGTCAATCCTGGGGTAGCGATCTGTGGTCATTCCAGAATCAAGTACAGGCAATATCTAATATCTACAACCTAGCTGCCTCTACTTTTAGATCCTTTGCTAAGCGGGACAAACGCTTGATGCTCTCCATGTTCTCCAACCAGTCATCGGCATATTAATGCCCTCCGTCCCCTTGAAAATATGGGGATCCAACTTCTTAAAGTCTTGTATGTTTCCTAGTTTGGGCTGGGCCTCCTGTGGCTGGGGTGGTGCGGTCCTCTCTACTGCTGCGATACCACCTGGTGGGCATTCTCAATGCCCTGGCATAGTACATCCGCCTGCCTCTACTACTCTGCCATCTTCTTCCGAAATATGGCAAATATCTGTGTCACATTCGCTGGCATAGGTTGTGGTGGTGGTGGTAGTCCCTCAGAAGAAGTCAAAATCTGACCAACTCTATAGATAGGCGAGGGAGGAGGACCCCCCAAAGCAGTAAAAGCTCCCACCTGAACCGGAAAGGAAGCCCTCTGAATCGAAGGAGGTAGAATGGTATCAGTTGCTACAGCTGCTCGAACAGGGGGTGGAGAAGTCGTCGGCTTCTCGGAAGCATCTCCGGCATGCTATGAACGGGTCTTCGGCGGCATCCTGAAGATAGTTCGAACAAAAGATATTAATAAGGCATAAGATATGATATCATCAAGGAAGGACAATAATTATTTCAAAGAAGCAATATTCTGAATGGTAAGATGACAATGAACAATATGTGGAATTGTTTCCTAGATGTGATTGAGTATTCTCTCTCATCCTAGTGTCCTATATCTTATATTCTATTGTAGGCTCGTAATAGTATTCTAGGTCCGAGCACTACTACAAAATCGTACTAGTTGCGACTAGACCTGCATGGGCCACCACAAAAATGTGTCAAGACCCATACCCGATAATTGGACATGAGTCATGAGTATATCCAGCCTATGCCACATCATCAGTGGTAGAATGCTGTAAAGGTCCACAATACCATCTAACAACTCACACAATGATATATGTATATCTTGTCAATGGTAACTCATTCCAAAGGAGGACAAGATAAATATATATAACATTAATACTCAATCAAACGGACTAGGGATAGATAATAGCACGATGTCATAAAAGAAAAAAATAACGAGTTATCACAATATCCAAGTCTAGAGTTTAACAATAACATAAAGGGTCTCAATATAAATAACATGCCAAGGTCTAAGCTGGAAACATATCCAATACAAATAAAAGATACTAGCTACTAGTCTGTTATGGCTAGGTGTGTCTCCTCGACAGTTGGAGTCAGATTATCCTGGACTAAAGGATCTACCTCAGCTGGCTCTCCATCATGTAGGTCGTAGTAGGTAGGACACCAGTCCTCTAAGTAATCGTCTAGAAAAATATATCCAATCAGGAAAGGAGCAAAATACAATACTCTGAAAGCAGTTTCATATACATGGTAGAGAATATAAAACAACAATAGAAATAAACAGGTAACTAGGGAATGAAAGATAACTGGAAAAGTGAATACGAGCAATATGGTATGAACTTGCATTAAGAGAACTAATGATACTAACTAGTGCCTTAGAGGACAAGTTCATTATGTAATCGGTTTAGGTTGTACACGAATATTCTACGGCAACTCAATTACACGTGTAGGGTGTAATTGACATGCACACGAATACACTAAGGATTTGATCACATAATCAACTCTTACTACCTCACCCCAACTAATATTCATAGATCAAATTATGACACTTTACGCACACGATTATAATATGAGCACACGGAGAACACGATATGTACGAGCACAAGGAATACCCGAAGCACACGATAAAGTATATGTGTAAGAAGTATCTAATGCACTCGCCAAAATAAATAACATCTCCTGACTCAATCCATATAATACCAGCCCGTGTAACATGGTGTCAGAATCAAGTAAAACAGATCTAGAATATGCGATATATACACTATCAAATACGAAAAACTAACAGAGAATGTCCTCGTCGGAGGTCCTGAGAAAATTAGATGGAACGGTATCTGAACTTGTGTCATAGAAACCTATATATGAATTTACAGGTTACTAGGTATAAATGGAAGAGAACAAGTTAAAATAAGTAAAAATGTTGTTTTTTGGTCACCACGGTCAAACTAGGTCAATTTACTGGTTTAGGTCCGTAACTAACTTCTAGGTTAATTTTAGTTGGTATTTTAGTTTATATACCTTAATGCAAGATACTACTTATGATGTCTATATATATACCTCATATATATAGTACCTCAACATACTTTGCCACCCTCTTTAACACCTTAACACCATAACTCACTAAGTTAACTACATTCGGTATACACATACATCACTGACTGATACTTGAATACCAACACTAGCACCATACTTTAAATCACTACCCTTCATGCTAGGTTAGGCATATACCTACCCTTGCAATTACCTTGATGTATAACTAATACCTTAGTTCACTAGGCACCTATCCATTCCTATTCAGTGGTACTTGGGTATCATTACCTACACTAGACTTTAGACTCTGATACACTACCCACTCTAACACCTATGTACTACACTTAACTTCATGCACCAACTCAATTGTGCAATACCAACCATATTTCACTGATGCTCATGTATCACCTATATTTATCTGACACATAGACTCCAAAAAGCATTCCCTCAAGCACACAGGTAAACACTCCCTCACTCATATCTTAACTATGGATATCACTTGCTCACACTCTTACACACACACACACACACACACACACACACACACACACACACACACACACACACATACACACACACACACACACACACACACACACACACACACTTTGGTACTGGAAACAGTTCACCCTCCTCTCTATCAATCCCTGATACCCAAGTCTCTGTTGTTGCTAATGCAACTGTTATGTGGCAACTTGTAGTTGCTGTTGTTATGCCTAAGTTGCTACTGCAATAAATAGTGCAATTAACACCGGATCTGAATAGGCCTAAAATCCTCGGATACATCACATTCACTCCTTGTTTAATGCTCAGACAGAACCCAAGCTTCATCCCTCACTACTGCTAAGTGGCTTCTCTTAAGTGCAGTGCACTGCACTGTACTGCAGTATTGATACACCCTGCAGACCCTAACTTCCTGTGTCTCATAACAAAGACCGATTCCTCCCCCTTCTCTATATCTTAACTTACCTACTAAAATTTTTGCTACTAAGGTTGCTATTAACCCCTCAAGCCCATACACGACACTCCCCAAACTGCCACTGCTAAACCTTGTGCAGGCCTTCCAAGCATGCTGAACACAGCTCTTCCCAACATGGACTACACACCTAGATGCAAATACCCTTTATCTGATCTTACTTGTTGTATTCACCAATTTTAGTTGCAACTGATCTGGGAATCAACACACTGCAGAACTATACTTAGCCATGTTTAATCACACACTAGGCACACACACAACACTACCCGAGTCCTCTTCCTAACTATGATACTCTCTCATATGTTACTGATACAATTCTCAATATAATATCTGAAACATTAGTACCTTTCCCATTACTTTTATAGCTGCCTGAACTCAAGGTATTGCAACCCGAGTACCCACATGATGCCTCAGTCCACCATAACTCACTTACTAAAGCATGAATTTAATTCCTAACTCTTAGTACCAAGATACTCATCCCCTACTGTTTGATACAACATAGGAACTAATACCTATTCACACAAGTTTGATTATACACTTCACCTCTAGACCAAGCTAATACATCCTAATTAACACAACTTCAACTAATACCCATACTAGTTTTACAGGTACTGAGGTTGCCAACCTGGAACTTAAGACATCCCCCCTCCTAACCCGACTATCACCAGTTCCTAATATATTGTGATACAGAACAGTGGACTAGCACTTAACAAGGGGGTGGATGAAAGGGGTCTGAATATATAGGCTGATCAAGTAGCTGTTACACATAGTGCTTTAACTCCTCTACCCGACTGTGAGTGTCAACATGGATCGAACAATGGAACTGATGCTAAGGGATTGATACAATGGCCAATGTGCACACAACTCGACAGTGGGATATACACATGCCAAGGCCTATCAAGTTCAATGGGGACTGATACATAGTAAAAGTTTAAGTGATACACTACCCTCCCCTTAAACCCTATATATCATATAGTTACAAATATACGTATAAATAGGTACATAATATATAAACCTGCTCTATACTATTAATTAGTATCAACATATAAATATAAATATTAATTAGCTATCTATAGAACACATACACACTATAGATATTAACACAAATACTAGGTGAGCCACCTCGGAGTTTTCTCCAAATGGCCACAAAACTCCATGTAACTCTCTCCATATGACTCCTATGGACCTAGTTCTTCATCCTATGGGTAACCTTAAGCCAAGAAAGGGTTCCTATGGGTCTTGTTGAAATTAGTTGATGATCTTATTGATTGTCTCATTGGCATTATATAGCCTTACAGTCATTAATACAATGATCTCAATCATTATGACAATAATCTCATAATGGAATATCCTGTGACATATTCTGGCATCCCAAATATGTCCTCAGGATATTACCATGTGCTTATACTATACTTAAATATGACACCCAACATACCATATCAATACTCCCCCTCAAGATGGGTGAAAGATATTCACTAAGCCCATCTTGTCACATCCTCTAATCATGTTCACTGAGGCGAGTCCCTTGGTTAGTCCATCTACTACTTGATCCCTGGTTGGAACATGGCCAAGCTCCAATAATCCACTATCCAGCTTCTCTTTGATGAAGAATCTATTAATCTCGATGTGTTTGGTCCTGTCATGCTGTACTGGATTGTTGACGTCCCTTGCCTGCGTTCGTCCCAACTCCTGAGGCACCGACACCAACCCCCCTTCAGGTGATACCCCCTCCTTCACAAGATATCATTCCTTCTACTTCTACTCCTCCCACACCACTATCTGTACGGAGGACCACTCGCAGCAATGCAAGAAATCCTCCAAACAGATATGGTTGGGATATTGCTCAGTTTGTTTCTTATGACCATATTCCTTCTTATCATGGAGCATTTATAGCATCTTTGGATAGTATTACTGTACCTAACAATTGGTAGGTTGCCAAGAATGATCCAAAGTGGAAAGCGGCAATGCACGAGGAGTTGAGAGCTTTGGAGAAGAACCACACTTGGGAGCTTATGAGACTGCCAGGAAGAGAGCAGTTGGATGCAAGTGGGTCTTTACCGTAAAGCAGAACCCAGATGGACAGGTTGAGCGCTACAAAGCTTGACTAGTATCCAAAGGATACAGTCAGACATACGACATCGACTATGACGAGACCTTTGTACCAGTTGCAAAGATGAGCACTGTCAGGACTCTGATTTCTCTGACAGCGAATGGTGGATGGAAGCTACACCAACTGGATGTGAAGAATGCGTTTCCTCATGGAGATATAGTGGAGGAGATGTACATGGAGATACCACCAGGATTTGGCACAAATCAGACAGTAGGCAAGGTCTGCAGGTTGAAGAAGTCCCTCTATGGACTGAAGCAGTCTCCTCGAGCGTGGTTTGACAGATTTAGAAGGGCGATGATAGGGATGGAATATCAGCAGATCAATGCTGATCATACTGTGTTCTTCCGTCGAAGTGGAGGCCACATCACCATGCTTGCGGTGTATGTGGACGATATGATTATCACAGGAGATGATGAGCAGGAGATCGCCCAACTCAAAGGAAAGCTTGACAAGGAACTGGGATGTTGGGGTACAAACCTGCAGTGACACCAATAGATCAGAGGTTCAAGATTGATGCTGAGGCTGGAGAACCAGTTGATCGGGACAGATACCAGAGACTGGTTGGCAAGTTGATCTATTTGAGCCACACACGTCCTGATATCGGCTTTGTAGTAAGTGTGGTGAGCCGCTACATGCATGACCCACGGAAGGGTCATATGGATGCAGTATACCAGATTCTGAGGTACTTGAAAGGTGCTCCCGGGAAGGGACTAATATTCAGGAAGAACAATCACGTGAGCATCGAGGGCTACTGTGATTCTGACTGGGCTAGTTGTGCTGATGACAGGAGGTCTACCTCGGGATATTGCATATTTGTAGGAGGTAACTTGGTCTCCTGGAGGAGTAAAAAGCAGTCTGTGGTGGCCAGATCGACAGCTGAAGCAGAGTACAGAGCTATGGCCTTGGGAGTTGCAGAGCTGCTATGGATGAAGAATATGCTGGTGGAGCTAAAGCTGGATCAAGGAGCCAAGATAAAGCTGTGGTGTGACAATCAGTCAGCTATTAGTATCGCCAATAATCCAGTACAGCATAACAGGACCAAACACATCGAGATTGATAGATTCTTCAACCAGGCAAGGGACTTGGCACTGGCACTATCGGTACTGGTCCTGCAGTTTGCTTCTTTCTCCTGCTGTAGGTAAGTAACTCTCCCTAAGTCGTAGGCCTAACACCTTCACCTTCTTGTCCCTTCTCTGTGCCTCCATGCCAAACTTCTAAATTGGTTACCACCAAGTTCTCTATCTCCCCCTCTCGCCTAATACTAGCAGTATTAGGCGTGTTGTATGAAGTTCCGTCCTGGTGGTAGTATGGCTCATGCTCCCAAAAGTGGACATCCATACTGACAAACTTCTTCTTCTCTACTGGACTCCATCACACATACCCCTTCTGGGTCATCGAGTAGCCTACGAAGATGCATTTGACCGCTCTAGGGTTAAGTTTCCCAACTGATGGCCTGTTGTCCTTCATAAAACACACACACCAAAACACCTTCAGTGGGAGTATCCCACTATTATTGCCTTGCAATACCTCACATGGGGACTTCCATCTGAGGACCTTCGAGGATATCCTGTTGATGAGTTAAGCTGCTGTCAATACTGCATGCCCCCACAGACTCTGTGGGACATTCATGTCGATCATCATACTTCTTGTGACCTCCAGAAGGTGTTTGTTTTTCCTTTCTGTAACTCCATTTTGTGCTGGTATGTATGCACAAGTGGTCTGATGTTATATTCCGTGTGCTAATAATTATTCTACAAGCGTCCTGTTGGTATACTCTGTTCCATTGTAAGACCTCAGTACCTTCACAACTGCTTTGTACTGAGTCTGGACATGCTTATGGAAATCCAAAAAATAAACAGGTACATCATTCTTATTTTTCATCAAACATAACCAGGTAACATGAGAGGCACACTCAATAAAAGAAACAAAGTACTTATAACCATTCATAGTGTTAGTAGCACATGGACCCCAGACATCAGAATGTACTACCTCAAAAGCAAAAGTGTGCCTATGACCCATGCCAACATATGAGCTCCTAGTAAGTTTTCTTAACTCGCACGTATCACATACTAATTTCTCCTTATTTGTTTTTGCATAAATCTTTGGATACAACTTACTTAGAGTATCAAAGGAAGAATGTCCCATCCTCCGATGATGGAGTATCAAGGTATCCTCAGTCCTCTGTTGCAGTCCTTTCATGCCAGCCTTCTCTTCCATAGATACCAATGCTGAGTCCAGTCCTTCTCGATCTAGGTACCACAGTCCCTCATGCCAAGTGCCACTCCCAAGTCTTCGTCCTGTCCCTTTCTCCTGGAAGGTCACCTTAGGAATATAAAAAAAATAATGCATTTAAGTTGGAGGATTATAGAACTAATGGACAAGAGACTGACTAGAAAGGATGGAGCATATAAAACATTGGAGAATCTTACTGAACCTGTACAATTAACAGTACCCTTATCGACCACTGGCTGGAAAGTGCCATCAGCTGTCTGAATGCTGTCTGCTGATGCTAGGTGAGTGTAGGAAGAAAACTCACTAGCATTTCCCGTCACATGCCGAGATGCTCCCGAGTCGATAATCCAGTCCGATGATTTAAGGGAAGAGATAGACGCAAGGGCAAATAATTCATCAGTACCTTCTGATGGATGGGCATACATGGCAGCGTTGCCCCTAACAAAGAATAAGGTGGACGCCTCCTCTGTTCTACTCCTCATGTCTCCCAGTGCCTGGTCCTCCACAGTAAAGGTGCCATCAGCTTCTCCGTTTCCTTCTGATATCAGGAGGTTCGCCCGATAACCTCCTCGGCCGCCTCGTCTACCCCCTCGACCATGACCACATCCTTTATTATATCCTCGTCCGCCGAATGATCCTTGTCTACCACCTGAATCTCCCTCCTTAGGTGGTTTGGTACAAGCATACCGATGATGACCTATCTCCCCACAGTTGTAGCACTGCCGGTTATGCTGCCAGGGCTCTCCCTTAGATCTTGTATTACCTGAGCTGGTGATCGCTAGTGCTGACTTTGCTTCGGGGGGACCACTTGTCCCAGCTTGCAGCCTGATGCGTGTCTCTTCCTGGATCATGGCTGAGATAGCCTCCTCAAGCCTAGGGATCTTGGGTTGGGCTAGAAGTAAGGCCGTCCTCTGTGCGAAAGCTGCAGTCAGCCCTTTGAGGAACTTCATCGTCCTCTCCTGCAGACACACCTATCTCTCCTTACACTTAGGGTCCCCGCAGCTCGCCCGATCTGAGGAGTGATCATAATTCAACCACAGACGCTCCAACTCCGTGGCATACTCCTGCACCGTCTTCTCTCCCTGTACAGTGTCATCAATCTCCCCCTTTATCTGGAAGACCCGTAAGTTGTTTCCCACACCATCATAGGTCCTTCTCAACTTCTTCCACACATCTTTTACCATCTCAATACCTTCTACTGTGGCGGCAATAGACTGGACTAAGGAGTTGAGAAGCCAGATGTAGATCACCATATGAGTGGACTTCCACTCATTGCATCCTGTCGAGCCCTCGTCCGGCTCTGTCGTCTCGCCCGTCAGGAACCCCTCCATGTTTTTTTCTGCGAGGGTTCTTCTCACCCGCTGTGACCAACTCAGATAGGTGGCTGGTCCATCTAATTTCAGATCGATGGAGGGAAGCTTCAACTCCGGCGACGTTCGTGTCATGTTCTCACCAGCCGACATCGTCAACAACTTCATCAACGTTGCCACCTCTGCAGAATCTAGCTTCTTGATGATCTCCTCCATCGATGCGTCGTCTATCAAATCATGTCACATCCGCTCCACGACTCACGCTCGTCCTCGTCGTTCACTCCTAGATCCGAATATGTTCTCCCTTTTTTCAGATCTAGGCATCCCTATTAGGCGCTGTCTTGTGCTGGTGCGGAGGAGGCGGCAGCAGTCGCAGCAGCTGCAGCAGCAGCAGTAGCCGCAACAGTAGCGGGATGGGGCAGCAACAGCGAAGGGCGGCATGCGAAGGGCGGAGAAGGAAAGAAAGGGGGGGCGTGTGGAAGAGTTCGGTGGAGAAGATCTAGGAAATTCTCCTGTGGGTTTGTGGAAGCTTGGTGACAGCTAGGGTTTATGGAAACTTGGCTCTGATACCATGTTAAAATTAGTTGATGATCTTATTAATTGTCTCATTGGCATTATATAGCCTTACAGTCATTAATACAATGATCTCAATCATTATGACAATAATCTAATAATAGAATATCCTGTGACATATTCTGGCATCCCAAATATGTCCTCAGGATATTCCCATGTGCTTATACTATACTTAAATATGACACCCAATATACCATATCAACAGGTCTATTATACCATTCTAGTATGAGAATCACAAGGGAAATGAGGTTTTACTTATTGGGAGATGGATTCCCAATATGGTTCCTTCCAATGAGCACAAGGATGAGAAATAGACTTCAACTCCTAGCAATGCTCCTCTTCTTCTAGCCTCTTGTAATCCTCAAGCTTCTAGCTCTCCATAGGGATAAAAATGAGAGGGATGGGACTTGGTTTGATGAAATTTGGGGGAGGAAATGGATGCTTGGAGGGAAAAACTAACTTAGGGTTTCTTCATGAATAATAATAAAGAAGATGGAGGCTCCTCTCCCTCCTTATAGGGCCGACCACTTAGGATTTGGGTTGGCTAAGGCACAATGTCAAAAATGCCCCTCCATGTTGTCATAAAAAGTTATTTAATTCCTGGGGGTTTAACTAAGAGGGTCTCTAATTTAATTACATGGGTTTATATATCATTCTCTCTTATTAAAATAATCAAGTATGACTAACTAATTGGTGTACTAATGGCTTGCCAAGTCTAGTTGGTTTTAAGTCTAGTCTAACTAAGGGCTAACACACAATCTTCTATATTAAATATAAATAGACAATCCACACAATTAATTATGTAATAAAATATAACAATAATAATAATACCAAAATGACTAAAATACCCCTATCTAGAAAAGTGATGGTAACAATCCTACCCTCCTTAGAAAATTTTTTTGTCTCAAATTTAAGAAGAACTAGTACTGCACAGACAATCATAATAAGAATAGAAAATACCTTACAGCTCAAAAAGATATGGGTATCGCTCGCGCATCTTGGCTTCTCTTTTCCAATGAGACTCTCTCGGAGAGTGATGCCTCCATGCGACGCATACCAAGGGAATCATCTGGTTCCGCAACACCTTCTCCAGGCGATCCAGAATCTCTACTGGCTACTCTGGATAATTGAGAGTCGAACCCACCTCGATCTTCGAGTAATCTAATATGTAACTAGGATCTGCCACGTATCGTCTCAACTGTGACACATGGAACATATCTTGTACTCCCTGTAATATAGGCAGCAAGTCTAGTCTGTAGGCTACTGTACCAACCTTCGCAAGTACAACGAAGGGTCCGATGTACCATGGACTAAGCTTTCTGCTTCCACCAAAGTGAATCATTCGCGGTGTCGGAGAAATCCGTAAGAACACCATATTGCCAACCTGGACAAAATACTATCTTAACACACAACTACAATCAAAAGAATCACAAGCAATACAAAACAAACCTACCTCAAACTCTATAGGTCTTCGGTGGCTGTCAGCCCAATACCATTGTCTATCCTGCGCCACCCGGAGTCTATTGTAGAAGCATAAAAAATATGCTGGATAGCTATACGCAGCATGTGGATGCAGGGCAGCGTAAACAGAGGACCTCAGATCCATCAAACATACAACAGGGCTTTTCTACTGAGCACAGCGTAAGAATGTAGGCTCAAGGACCATCCGCACAATGCAGTATGTCCAGAGCATAAACAGGGTGCTTCATCGCCTTTATGGCGTAAAACTCATCCGCTTTCAATGCAGCATTGAAGTGTATGAGGAACGCTTCATATTCTTCAAAATGAACCTGTCAGATCATGCAATGAACCTGATGTCTGGACTCCTGACAAAGAGTACTGCACGACAACCCAAGCGACGAGTATAATGATGGCGCAGCACTGCAACCCAGGCTGTCATTTACTGCCATTTCCTTTGCGTAAACCACTTTTACACATATGAAGGAATATGCTGCCTAGTTTTACACAGGCCGATAAGAGCCGTTTACGCTCCGCAGAAGACAAACAGCCTGCCACGTCAAAAGCTGCACTTCGTACAGGGCTCGAGGCACGTCTCTGTATTTAATGCGCAGAGCGGTGACAGTTTTTCGAGGCACGTCTCTGCACTTAAAGTGCCGAATATTGACAGATGCCCAAGGCACGTCTTTGCACTTGATGTACAGAAGGGTGGCAGGCCTTCAAAACATGCCTCCTTATTTAATGCACAGGATGATGGCGGATCTCCACATTTAATGCTGGAGATTTGATTAAATGTCACCGAACCGTCGTTAGTGACATCCCCTTTGGGTAAACTACTCTTACGCATATAAGGGAATACGCCGCCCAGTTTTACACAGGCAGACATGAGCTTCTTACGCTCCGCAAAAGGCAAACAGACCGCCACATCAGCAGTCACTCTTCGTACAGGATTTGAGGCGCGTATCTGCATTTAATGCACAGAATGATGGCAAATCTTAAAGGCAAGCCTCTGCATTTAATGCGCAGGATGGGGGCAGATCTCTGCATTTAATGCAAGAGATTTGATTATATCTCCAAGAGCCGTAATTCCGGCTAAAACGTCCACATCATCTCGGCTTCTACGCCTGCTCGGCTTCTATGCCCACTCGGCTTCTACGCCTGCTCGGCTTCTATGCCCACTCGGCCTCTATGACCACTTGGCTTCTATGCCCACTCGGCTTCTACGCCTGCTCGGCTTCTATGCCCACTCGGCCTCTATGACCACTTGGCTTCTATGCCCAATCGGCTTCTACGCTTGCTCGGCTTCTATGCCCACTCGGCCTCTATGACCACTTGGCTTCTATGCCCACTCGGCTTCTATGCTTACTCGGCTTCTATGCCATGGTGACAGTTACTTGGCTTCTACGCCAACCTCTTCTACACAAGGGATAACTACCTATGTGGCTTCTACGCCGTGATCTTCACAGCAGATATACGCGTTTTGTCCCTTAGTTGGACACGCGTCACATGCTCACTCAAAAGGTCATCTATACGCAGGCATTGGTTATTTTAAACCATCGTGTAAAAGGGTGCTGTACTTTCCACTACTCGATTTCTACGCCGACTGTGTGGTCACTGTCACTAAAAACTCTATAAATAGAGACCTCTATCAACAGAGGAAAAGGTCAAAGAAATTAGGTCGGAAAATAGATCAAGAAATCCAGTATCAGATCCAACTGTCGCAAAGATCGAAGGTTAAACGGTCAAGGGAGAGAGAAGAGGAGAATCCAGAGCTCAGGCAAAGAGAAGGGATCGACGACTTTGGCATCGGGCATCCCCCCCTCTTTAGCAACCTTCGAAGCTGCTTTCTGTCTTCCACAACACTTCTTCAACATCGTGTGGTCCAAGGGCTAAAGTGATCGACTGCAGATCAGACACCTACAGCAATATTTACCCAGATTAAATAAATTGTACTTAGACATCCTTGTGTAGGATCAAATTGTACAATCTTGTTTGTAAACATAAAAGAAGGGCGAGTTTTCGTATAAAACCTCATTTTCCACATTATCAATCTTTTCTCGTTTATTATCCTAAACAAGATGGCGACTCTGCTGGGGACGTCTTTCTCTTCTGATGAGGAAGCTATTGCTCAACACGATACGGTATCCGTGGGATCCATGAAGAAGACACTAGTCGTCCAGTTCGACCAGTCTGCCTACGAAGACATGCTTCGAACAGGGGGTAGCTCTCACTCCCTCTCCGTCCAAAGCAACAGGAAGCTGCGCAAGGTCTAGATGCCTAAAACATCCTCTACCATTTCTGTGGACTCCCGATCTCTCCGACCAATGAGGTTGTAGCTTTGCTCCCTCCTCACCTTGTACGTAAAATTCAGTCACCTGTCTCTGGCAGGACCGACAAAACTTTTAGCAAAGCCTCAGTGCTAACCCAGAAGTATAATCTGTGCCTTGTGCATAAAATTCAGTCACCTGTCTCTGGCAGGACCGACAAAACTTCTGGCAAAGTCTCAGCGCTAACCCAGAAGTATAATTCGCGCCTTGCGCGTAAAATTCAGTCACCTGTCTTTGGCAGGACCGACAAAACTTTTGGTAATGCCTCAGCGCTAACCCAGAAGTATACTCCGTGCTCTGCGCATAAATTTCAGTCTCCCGTCCCTGGCAGAACAGACGAAACTTCTGACAATGCCTCAGCGCTAGTCCAGGAGCCTAATCCGCGCTCTGCGCATAAATTTCAGTCTCCCGTCCCTAGCGGAATAGACAAAATTTCTGGTGATGCCTCAGCGCCAAATCAGGAATCACAAATGTGCTCCGCGCGTAAAAATGCATCTGTCTTTCGTAGAAAAGCAGATGATCACTGCAAACTACGCAAGGGAAAGCAAGCGACGAACTACTCAGCTTCTCGACCTTTACGCCAGCAAAGGAATAAGCCATCATCTTCTTCTTCTGCAACTCATCATGACCTACTAACACTAACTACCCAGCGAGGTAAGACTATGTGGGTTCATCCAGATCTGGTGCCAGAGATCGAGAAAGAGACTCAAGCTGCTAAGGCTAGGTCTAAAAAGAACTCAAAGCACAAACTGTGTCACATGATTACGGTACACTCGGCATCAGAAGACGAGGTCTTGGCTACTTGAACCCGCTCAGGGAAAGCCTACCTCCAGGACTATGGAGCCAGCCAAGAGGATGCATCGGCAGACGCTTCAGCTGCCAAGCCTTCAGAACCAGAATCCGTCATACCAGAGGCCGGTCCTTCAAGACCAACTTCGGCGGACAAAGGGAAGCAAAAAGAAGTGCGCTTTGATAAACCTGTGAAAAACATTCAAAACAAAGGTTTAAAGAAGCCATACAACTTCGATATTCTGGCCCAACTGGCTAATACACCAGCCAGGCTGTCCATCTTCGAGCTACTCAGGCTCTCTCAGGACACTCGTCAAGCCCTGAGTGAAGCATTGATGCAGGCGGATACATACTTGACCCAGCTCAAGTCCCCTACCGAAGAACCCGTGGCGTGTCCTCAATGCCACAGTGTGATGGAGGTGATCCCAAACATCACTTTCACTCAAGACGACATGCTGTTAAAACACAACAGGCATGACAGACCCCTCTATTAGAACGGGTATATCGGTTCCATGGAGGTCGATCGGATTCACATAGATCCGGGATCGTCAATCAGCATCATTCCTCATAGTCTGCTCAGACCACTGAGGATTCCTACCAGTGAATTGGCGTACACCACCACTACAATCGTGGGTTTCAACGCCGAAAGAAGTAAGCCGTTGGGGAAAATTCGCCTGAGAATCCAAATTGGCAACCTCAGATTGGTGGCTACATGTTACGTCATCGATTCAGAGGTGTCCTACAATATTTTGCTGGGTAGACCTTGGATCCACGACTACAACATCGTTCCTTCAACTCTACACCAATGCTTCAAATATGTAGACGCCCGAGGAACAGTACAAACGGAGATTGCTGACTTGAACCGTTCAAAGGAGTAGAATCCTACTACTCTGATGCCGTGTTGTACTCTCAAGACTGCACGGAAGAGGTGTCAGCCGAAGCAGAGAAGGAATTCCACCGGGAGCCAGAGGAACCCTCTGCCAAGCAACCTCTGTCAATCAAGGTGAAAGGACGGACTACTCGTCCAAAAGCTATAAAACCTATGGCTATCCACCTGAACGAGACCAGGTCAGGAAATGGGGGTGATCCTCTAGTGATCACTCTGAACCAGAAGCCTCCACCCTTGGTCATCAACCTTCGACACAACAGACAGCCGAGTGATGTAAATACAACCGGGAACGAAGTTTCAGATGATAATAAACATCCTCTTTTTCAGTATATTGATGCCCAAATTCTAAATCAGGAATCATCCCCCTACGACGATATAGAACCTATAGTGCAAAATTTTTTGGAAGCTATAGATTCCTATTATCCATATATATGGGAAGTGGCGTCATCATCCAATATCACCACAACATATGGACCGCATGAGGATTCTATCTCCATTGTCCCGCCTACTTGCAGCAGTCAGCATTTAATAGTCTTCGGTCGCATGCGCAATCAACTGACTGTGCAAGAGGATTCTTCCGACGATGATGCCGGTAAAATACAGATTCACAGATACAACCCGCAAGCTCTGAAGATCATGCAAAATATGGGTTATAACTTGAAGCTGGAACCGGGTCTCAACTACGGGAAAGGCAGACGGATTACGCTGCACGGCGATCCCTACTATCAACAAACTCGTTTCGGGTTAGGGTATACCACCTCCCTCGCAGCTCCTGAGACAAACGAGGATATCTTTTCCTCCTCTCAAAACGGCTCAATACCCTCCGACCCATCTCATGCTCTCGAGCGAACATTATCAGTAAATATGGTAGTGACGGATTCCTTCGAATTAGATGATCAGGAATCCGAACCATTTGAGAATGACGCTTGGGCTCAGCAAATGGATACACAATGGGAGTTCTGCTTCGAGCAGAGAGAACCTCCCACTGAAGACAAAGTTATCCAAATTGACGTTGGGGATGAACTTTCGCCAAAGCCGATATTTATCAGTAACAATCTTTCCGAAGCAGAAAGGGAAGAAGTTATCCAGCTGATAAAAGAATATATCAACGTCTTTGCGTGGAATTGTGAGGACATGCCAGGCCTTGATCCGAAGGTAGCCACTCATAAGCTCAATATATTGTCCGATTCGAAGCCTGTGAAGCAGCACCAATGCCGGTTCCGCCCGGATATGATGGACGCTATTGAAGCTGAAATCAAGAAGTTGATAGCCTGCAGCTTCATCCGTGAAGAACAACATCTCGACTGGGTCGCCAATGTTGTCCCGGTCATGAAGAAAAATAGGAAAGTACGAGTCTGCATCGATTACCGAGATCTGAATGCAGCCTGCCCCAAGGATGAATTTCCTCTTCCCATCACAGACGTCATGATTGACAATACATGCGGTTTTGAATGTATGTCTTTCATGGATGGATTTTCAGGATACAATCAAATCAAGATGCATCCTGAAGACGAGAAGCATACTGCCTTCCGGACACCACTGGGGGTATATTGCTATACGGTCATGACCTTCGGACTGAAGAATGCCAGGGCTACATACCAACGGGCTATAAGTAACATATTCCATGAGCATTTACGCAAGACAGTGGAGTATTACATGGACGATGTAGCTGTCAAGAGCCGCCTCAAGGATAATCACATCCAAGACCTGAAGACAGTATTTGACTTGATGCGCCAACATCAACTCAAAATGAATCCTACAAAGTCCTTTCTGGGGGTATCCAGTGGCAAATTTCTGGGATTTGTCATAACCGCCAAAGGCATTCAAGTGGACCCTGATAAAGTCAAGGCCATCTTAGAAATGCGACCGCCCCGTAATCTGAGGGAACTCAGGGGATTTCAAGGTCGTCTGGCTTATATTCGGAGATTCATATCCAACATCTCTGGGAGATGTCAACCTTTTTCTCGCCTCATGAAGAAAGGTGTATCCTTCGTATGGGATGAAGCTTGTCAGCAAGCATTCGGCGACATCAAACGCTACCTCACTAGTCCGCCGGTTCTGGTGCCTCCTGTCATAGGAAGACCATTCGTGCTGTATGTTCGAGCGATGGATCATTCTCTAGGAGCTCTTCTCGCACAAAAGAACGAGATGGGTCACGAGCAGGCTATCTACTACCTCAGCAGGATGATGGTCGGAGCCGAACACCGGTACAATCCAATGGAGAAAGAATGCTTCGCTCTGATGTTCGCTATTCAGAAAATGCGACACTATGTCACAGGCCAAACTATTCACATCATCTCCAGGATCAATCCTCTTTGGGTACTGATGAGCAAACTAAGTGTTCTCAATTCCCGACTCGCAACTTGGGCGATGCTATTAACACCATATGACATGGTGTACGTCCCTCAGAAGTCCGTCAAAGGCCAAGCATTGACTGATTTCCTGGCTGCTCATCCGATCCCGGAGGCCTCCAAGCTGTACGAAGACATTCCCGACGAAGTTGCAGAATGTAATTCCGCAATAAAAAGTGATGCATGGCAACTGTTCTTCGATGGTGCCTCCAGAACTGGTCCCAGGGGAAACGTGGTTTCGGGGGTAGGGATTGTCCTGGTTACTCCTGATAAGCTCGTCATCTACCGAGCATATTCTCTTAGCGAGCCCTGTTCCAACAATGTGGCGGAGTACAACGCTCTACTAATCGGCCTCCAAGTCGCTAAAGAATTGGGCGTCGAATCTCTGGAAGCTTTCGGTGATTCTCTGCTGATCGTCAATCAAGTCAGAGGAATATATGAAGTCCACAATCCAGACCTCATCCCCTATCACCGAGCAACGGTTGAGATAGCCATGACATTCAAAGGATTCTTCCTAGAGCATGTGCCTCGATCTCAGAATCTGGAAGCTGATTTCCTAGCCAGTCTAGCTGCAGATTTAGCTACCCCTATAAAAAGGCAGAATTCGGTAATCCTTCTTAGCAGAGATTTATTTTGTGTGAAAAGCAACTTTCACATAGAATACAGCTACGCGGTGGACACAGATCCTCCCAGGAGAGACTGGAGAAGTCCCCTTATAGATTTCGTAGCATACGGAATCTTGCCAGAAGATCCTAAAGAAGCGGTATCCGTCAAAATACGATCATTACGCTTCTATTTCGACGCATCATCACAATGTCTATATCGCCGGTCTTATGACGGACTATTATTACGATGTCACTCTGGTGATGAAGCACAGCGGATTATCCGTGAAGCCCACGACGGCGTATGCGGAGCGCATCAACCCGGTCATAAGCTACAGGATCGCGTCAGAAAAATAGGCTATTATTGGCCTACTATGATCACAGACACAATAAAGTATGCAAGACACTGCAGAGCCTGTCAGGTCCACGCAGACTTTATCCATCAACCTCCCGAACATCTACATCCTACGGTTGCGTCCTGGCCTTTCGAAGCATGGGGTATGGATATCATTGGTCCTATTCACTCGTCTTCTTCCAGAGGTCACCGGTTCATACTGGCCATCACGGATTACTTCTCCAAATGGGCAGAGGCAATCCCTCTTGCTGAAGTGAAGGCATCTAATGTGATCAGCTTCATCAAACATCACGTTATTTACCGCTTCGGGATACCCCGAAGGATAATCTATGACAATGGGCCTCAATTCATCAGCCAAACGTTTTATCAATTTTGCGATGAAAATCGGATACAGAATTTTGCCTATACGGCATATAATCCTGCTGCTAATGGTTTGGCGGAAGCTTTCGACAAAACCATTATCAAGCTCTTGAAGAAGTTCGTCTCTTCGAACAAAAGGGATTGGAATAAGAAGCTGGGAGAATGTCTCTGGGCATACCGCACAACTGGACGAGCACCGACAGGTTGTACACCATTCTCATTAGTCTACGGGAGCGAAGCGGTTCTCCCCATCGAGATCCAAATTCCGTCACTCAGGATAGCCGTGGCTAATGGGTTGACTCAAGAAAAGAATGACCTGTTAAGGCTTCAAGAGCTGGAAGGATTAGACGAGAAATGCCTCCAAGCTCAACAGCGCATCGTGCTCTACCAAGCACGCATTTTCAAAGCTTTTAATCAAAAAGTGAAGGAAAGGGTGTTTAAAGTCGGCGAGCTAGTTTTAGCCGTAAGAAGGCCGATGATTCTTACTCACAAAAGTAAGGGCAAATTCCCGCCCAAATAGGAAATATCGCCGATAATTCTTAGCCGTAAGAAGGCCGATGTTTCAGCTAGCCCAGTGTCGTCGAATTCTCGGATCGACAATATCGCGGACTGGGAGGACCTCTTCAGTAACGCAAAGCTCAGATTCTTCGCCAACACCCTTGATATTAACATTTTCAAAGGGGTTTAGAAGATATCAGTGTACCGCTCGATCAGCACAGCTAGATCCGATTGGACACTGGGGGTGGCCTCGACATTGGCAAATTCCCATCCGAGAACAACCGCAGACGATGTTGCCATGGCCGTCGCCTTAACAGGTGGTGCGACGAAAGAAGAAGCGCCAACACCAGACGAAGATACCAGCATACTCAAAGAAGGCATTGTCGCAATGACATGCTCGTCCTCCTCTTGAGATATCGGAACCTCGTCGACAAGCGAGCCGGCACCAGAAGATGTTTCCTCCTCAAAATTAGCCACCTCCGTGTCACCGCCAGGACCTGACATAGAGCTGAAGGGCGTATCTACACTGCCCTCCCCGAAGAGGTCTTCCCCTGAAAAGAGGACGAAGGGAAGTTAGTATCGAAATGATGTTAACTTTTCTAAGAAGAGGCATGAAGACGATATTTACCCATGGCTGACGGCATATATATCGCGTCTGCGGCCTGTACAGCTAAATCCTTTCTTAACGATGCTAAGCAAGCTGTCATACCTGGAGAAAGGGGTCTGCTAACTGACGTTGGCAAATAGTCTTCCAGATCCTCGTCAAATTCCAACTGAGGCTCATCGGCAGGAATCTCGCCGGGTGCACTGACAGGCACGGCAGGGGTCTCTCCCGATGCTGATCCACGTAAAGATATACTCAGCCCCGGAGGCGACCTCGTTCCACTACCTGAAGCAGTAGCAGCGACGGCGGCCTCCAGCAGAGATTCTCCGGCACCACCAGCCGGAACTGTAGAGGGTCTCTCTCTAAAAGGCGAGGAACCTCCAATCAAAGAATCATCCCCAACATGGGGAGATGCAGGATCATTTCCAGGAGCCTCAATTCCAGGAATTCGGAAAGGACGATTGACCATCTTCTTCTTCCTCTTGCGAGGGGAAGTCTCCTTCGGAGTAGGATCTCTTCGCTTCTCGGAGATTACCAAAGGCCCTGCAGGCAGGGGTACTTCACCCCTCGATACCGCCAACAGAGGCTCATCTAGATTGACGAACTCCTCACCCTCGTCGGGAGAGACCGAGGGGACTTTCACTCTTCCCCCAGACTTGGAAGAGGGCACCCTAAAACTTCCTTGCATGTCAAAATCGCGATGGAAGGTGTTCGTTGCCACAT
Organism: Iris macrosiphon; assembly: GCA_036927795.1. Classification (NCBI taxonomy): domain Eukaryota; kingdom Viridiplantae; phylum Streptophyta; class Magnoliopsida; order Asparagales; family Iridaceae; genus Iris; species Iris macrosiphon. The sequence goes on along the minus strand of JAYESA010000010.1, from coordinate 94,056,729 downwards.
AGAACTGGGCATACGAGTGCAGAATGCACAGCTCCGTGGAGAGTGTAATGACCGACACGGTAAAAATTGCTCCAGTACAGCCCATAAGGAAATATTGCCATCTTCTCGCTCCATCAATGAGGCCACCCCTGGACCGGAAGCTGGTGACGGCGTTGCCCACGTGCAACTGATCGTACCCAAACTGCCTGGCAAACCGACTAGGCAGGTAGGGCTCCAGGAATCAATGGTCTTCACTTATGTACAGTAAATGGGAAGGTCTAATGCAGACCAACCAATTAAAAGCTTCAGGAGAAAGATTGGTCTTCTCTCTGCCTGAATCCTCAAGCCTAATCCCCGATTGATTGCGATGTACAGAGGGGACAGTGCAGAAGAGCTTCCAGCTGTGACTGAAGCCCAGCACCCGCCGACAGTCTAGAACCGTGGCCACATTCCAGGAAGATTTCTGGTAGTTCAACAATAAGCTAGCCCCCGAACTACTACCAGAACCGGGAGACATAACCCTGGGGTTATAAAGAATTAACCATCCCATCAGATATAGGTATGGTAATTCTACCCTGGGAAAGCTATCACGCCGAGTCTCATCGGCGAGAAGCCCATCAGTCATGGCCCTCAGGCCAGCTTGAATGCGGCACACCATGGCAGGGAGCAAGCCCAGTCTTGCCTCAAACACCATATGCACTACAGGCCATAGCGTGTTGCGGTAAATACGGTCTGCAGATGCGACGCCAGGTACCACCACTCGGCGCAGCCATATGGAGAGGAAGCCAGCCAGTTGAGCTTTCCTGGACAGAGGCCTACGGCAGCGCCTCAAATAACTATAGGCCTTAGTGCCTACAGGATACTGTCCTATCCCTTCGTCGAGGATCAAGTCCGGAGCCCCAGCGTCTACCATGAGATCGTCGACTACCTGAGCATTAAGCGCGCTCAGAGGATTCACAGGCTGATCCTTGCCCTCCAATACCTTCTCCGGCTTAGCATTCCTGGATCGGTGAAAGAAGAGGTAGGACGTCCATTTATTGATGTGAGCCAAATCTGAGGGCTCACCATAAAAAGTGGTACAAGCGAGGTAGTGGCACATCAGCTCCTGCTATACTTCCACTACCCGAGGGCCTGAATCCCCCAGCTCCCGGTTCGTAGGAACATACTCTTCATACGGAGTATCCCCCATCGGCAGTCTCGAGATCTCTGCCATCTCATGAAGGGCCAATCCCAACTCCCCCAGTGGAGTGGCGAAAGTCCAGGTGAGCGAAATATATCGCTCCATCAGTGCCAAAAATAGGTTGGGGTTAGGAGGTAACCCAACACTGGTAGCACTCACAGATGCAAACAGACCAATGCTCTCCAACTCGGTCTGGAAATGCTTCAGGGCCCAATCAACTAAACGAGCCCATCGAAGGTTTGTAGGGGCGATCCACCCACCGCACCGAGGGTTCACCTTAGGGTATACTCCTCCGTGCCCCATAAAATTATTGTAGAAGGTCGATAATTGGACCCGCTGGATCACCAAGCTATTTTCATTCGGGATACTGCCCGAGTACAGTCCTCTGAACATCGTCACATTGCCAGAAGGGCGGCTGACAAACGACCAGTGGTCCGCTCCTTTCAGATGAAATATCTTCCCCAGCCTGCCGTAAAGATCAGGAGTCATCGTCTACGACATCCTCCTGGGATGTGTGGCATGAAAGAACGCCGAAATGGGATAGTCTCTCGGCATCTTGGGCAGATACAAAACCAAGCCCCGGGCAGGGAAAACCCAGAGTTCTTTCTTGGGCTTCGTCTGGGATTACTTGTCGATCATGTCCCCGAAGAGGAAAGTCGGCTTTATGTATTGGTCCCCGTCTATATACGTCAGGGGCTCCCCGTTGATCAAGTTCAGCAGGGTTCGCTCGCCCTGAGCCGATATCAGAATTTCCCTTCCCTCGGGATACTGGGGCCCGGAGATAGGAAATGTCACGTGTGACAGATCCTTCAGATAGTTGGAGTGCAGCATCCCGGCGGCAGAACCCATCACATTGGCTAGCGGAGACACATGAAAGTTAACTGCAAGAGTGCAAGAAAAATACGTCAGTTCCTATAACCAGACATTATAGATCTTGCAGCATACGCCAAAAATCAACAGTCTGTGCTTCACACCAAGACCGTAAAAACTTGACCATTACGCTGGAATCCATTTCTTAAAGCGTAAAGTTCAAGGCCGACAGTACACAGTCTGTGCTTTACGCCAGACTGATAAAGTTGAGGTATTATGCCAGAATCTTCATCCAGAAGCATAACACTCAAATTTTATACGCCAACTTTCGACAGTCAAAGCTTTTATGCCAGACTGCGAAAAGATGGAGTTTTTGCGCTGACACATTAGAAATATGGGCATAAAATATGAAACGTCTCTGTGTATCGTCTTCCTCAAAAAAGGCTATCAGCACAGAAGACGACCTAGCATGGTCACGTACCACGTGTGCGAAGGATTTTCAGTCGTTATTTTTCGTCCCAAATGCTCTACCTTTAAGGCCGGGTGTACTGCTCGTCGGTGGGATACTTCGCTCAGAGTGAAATTCGCCTTGCCCGACCGAAGCTGCTCTCTCTTGAGCAGAAGAATGAGAAGCAGAATCAACCTTCTTTCCCTTAGTGGAGGGGACTTGTTTCGGGGCCATTACTGGAAACTTTGAAATCTCGAAGAAGAGACGAAGAAGAACTCGAACAGACGAAGGCTTTCTTTCGCAGAAGACGGATGAAAAGTTTTCTCTCTCAGAAACTTGGGGTATATATAGAGTTCAGATGGACTCCTCAAATCCCGAACCAAATCTCTTAATTAATATTCGGTTATGATTGGGTACTACGTCAGCCTATTACTCAGAGAAGGCGGACAGTCAGCGAATTCGAAAAGTTTTCGCGCAAAGTAGATTCATGGTTCTTACGCTAAGGAACTTTCTACGCTCGACAGCTACAGATCTACGGTTTTACGCTCACAGGCTATAAGTCTATGGTTTTACGCCCGGATTCCTTTGTGCTCGGTAGGTTTTATGCTCGAGAGGCTACAAACCTACGACTTCACGCTCAGCAGCTACAAATCTATGATCTCACGCTCGATGTCGTTTAGTTTATGCTCAGAGGCAACAGATCCACAACTGCAAGCTCAGAAGATTTTCTTTTCACAGGCTACAAATCTACAGTTCTGTACCAAAGAGCTTTTTATGCTCGACAACTATGAATCTACGGTTTTACGTTCAATGGCTACAAGTCTATGGTTTTACGCCCGGATGCCTTTGTGCTCGATAGCTTTTATGCTCGAGAGGCTACAAACCTACGACTTCACGCTCAGGAACTACAAGTCTACGATTTCACGCTCGATGGCGTTTAACCTGTGAAATAAAACTTAGCAATGCGTGTTATGTATCAGTTGAGTTTTGTGTTGTAAGAGGGGAGTGAGACCAGGAAGAAGTGTTTTGTCACTGCAGTAGTGAGACTGTATGCCAGTGTCAATATCTGGGAGTATCAGTGAGTTGGTGCTGGAGTATAGAGTATCAGTTGCTTGAGTGCCATTGTATGGTTTCAATGTGTTTAGTTCTAGGTAGTGTAGGGGGAGGTGAAATCTGTGTGTGTAGAGTGAGTTTGTGTTAAGTACAGTGTGGTTGTGAGTGTCTTAGAGTGCAGAGTGTTTTAGGTATCAGTTAGATAGGTTCCTGTGTGCCTCAGTGTATTAAATTTCTGTGTGTGTGCAGTAGCAGTTAAGGTAATATATATAAGAATGTCTATGACAGTTAAGACATAAGTGTTAGTTATTATAGACCAATATATATATATAGTATCATAGTACTTATATATTATTTTCATTAGTTAGTGACCTTATAGACTAATTAACTAGTTTTGGACCTAAACCTAGTATAGACCTAGAAATGGCCTAACACCCTAATTTCAACTTAGCTAATCACTTTTATGATTCCAAACACCATTTTAACCTTGATATCTTATATATAGGTGATTGTGATCCCACTTTGGACATCGATCCTCACATTTTGCTCAGGACCGCAGGCGAGTACATTCTCTGACAGTTTTCATTGTTGATTACTTCTATAAATTGTAGTGTATTACATACTTGATTCCGACACTGTGGATACACGGGTTAGCACCCTAGATCCCCATCATGAGGAGTCGTGATTGGAATCCATCGTGCTAGCTGGGGGATGGGGAACTATTAGTAGATTATGTGATCATATCCAAATCCTTTACATGCATCATAGCTCACCCCACTTCTCACGTTGGGTGCGGCCTGACCATCTTACATGCATCATAGCTGTTATATATGATTAACCTGACCACTACATGCATCATAGCTAACCATATGGTTAGCCTGACCTACAAGAATCATAGTTAATCATATATAACCAGCCTGATCAAGTCCCAAGCCGATCACATAATAAACTGATAATTCAAACACTTAGCTAGATGTCTATTTTATTCAGATTCACCTGTTCCAGCATTCACTACTTATTGTCTAGAATTCACTATTTATTGTTCATTGCTAGATGCTCTATTGCCTATTTCCATTTTCTCCAGTACTTTACATTTCCAGCATTTATTTCCATCTTGTATTTCTTGCACTGTTTATAGATTTTGTCAATTTAATGAAACTGCTGTTAGTGCTTGTGCTTCGCTCCAATCCTGACTGGATAACATTTTTCAGAGGACCTGGAGAGCTTGTGCCCCACTCATTACGGCCCAGGATTAGAGGGTGATTTCACTCCAGAAATCCCAGAGGAGTTGCCTAGCCTAGAGGAAAATTTACTTGGCTGTTCTTAGATTATTTTTCTGCATTTATTGTTTTAGACTAAGACTGAGTTGTATTTATTATTTTGTGACTTTGTGAGGTCATTTAGACCCAGGATTTGAGTTGGTCTTATTGTGGTTGGTTTTTATTAGAACTCTTTTCTATTCTCATCGTGCTATTATTTCTATTAGCTTGTGATTGAGTATATCAAAGAACTGTGGATTATTATCATTGTCCTCCGTGTGGAGTTGAGACTATTGACAGGATATATTATATGTTGAGACCTAGACAGCGTTCTACCGCCGATGCTGCGGCGTAGGCTGGACGTACCCACGACTCATGCCCAAATTCCGGGTGCGGGTCGTGACACTTTCTCTACTGTACCAACTCTGGATCCAGTATTTGACGTTCGCCAACGTCGCTCCAGCATATTGGAGATCTGCACTTCCTTCCGTACAACGCCTCGAAAGGTGCCATCTGAATGCTTGCCTGATAGCTGTTGTTGTAGGAGAACTCCACTAAATACAGACAATCAGGCTAACCGTTAATGATTGCTAAGTTTTATTCACGTGTCACGACCCGCACCCGGTTTAGGGGCACGAGGGCGTGGGTACGTCCAGCCTACGCCGCAGCATCGGCGGTAGAACGCTGTCTAGGTCATGTAACTATCTAATCAAACTCACGTGAATACCCAACTCCATAAGGAGACGTGGATATCATAAAATAATGCTAGAAATACTCAATCACATAAACTGAAGCGCGATGAGATATCAAGGCAAGTAAGAAATACAAGACAAGTCTAACGACAAAATAATCATACCTGCAATAATTAACTTCCAATCCTCAAGTGTGTCAGAAACCAGTCTACTAATTATACACTTATACATATTTTGTATATAATTTGGTATAACCATATATATATGTATTATATTTGATTATTAATAATACGTTTAATTGGTGAATCTACTAGGTGATCCTAGGTGACCAGTCTCATACCTAGAGAAGTCCCGAACTCAGTATTTTTGACTGTGTCAGTGTAGCATCTGATGCAAATGTGGTTTTGCTTGTGATGTGTTTATAGGACTGTTGGTTTACCCAGGGGATACTCTGGAACAGGACATCAATAATTACCAGCTAAGGACCCAAGGCAAGTACATTCTCCGATAATTTCCAATTTCTTGATAATTTCTATAAATTCAATAATCTTGAAATATTACAACTGAATCCTTGACACTGTGCTACACGGACTAGTATAGCTTGGATCTGCAGTCATGAGATGTTACATTGATTATCATATTGATATTGTACACGACATGTATATTAGACATCATACATGATAAACTGGACTTGCTCGTGTATCGTGACGTGTCATGGTTGGATCCACAGTACTAGTTGGGGGCGGAGAAGTAGTTAGTAAGAAATGTGATCATAACCTCTTATTGTAGTATAGAACAATGTAAGTGTTAATCATGCTCTTCACCCATGATTAGCCAGGCCCTGTAGCTATCGTACATGTTCCCAAGCCGATCATATTTTGAAACTACTATTTCAAACACTTAGAATAGATTATAGTTCCCTATTTAAATCATATACTACATCACCCGTATATGATACTGTTCCTTGTTCTTTTTATTTTCATACATGCACTGACTGTATTACATTGCCTGTCTCTCTTTAATTGCCATTGCATTTATTTTACTGTCTTCTCAGTAGCTAGCATGACATGTTTATTGCTTATAGTCCTTATCAATTAAATAGAACTGTTATTTGAGATTTGTACTTTGCTCCTTCCTGACTGGAAACAATTTTCCAGACTATGCCTTAGAGGACCGCTGTCCGACACTTTATGGACCATATGGTGGGTAGCTGCAGACTTGGTAGATTAGTTGTGATTCCGGGAGGTCGAAATTGCTATTTTTGTTAGTTCCTTTTAGTAGGCTTGTTGGTACCGGATTTGTCTCCGGCATTTTTGATGACTTGGATAACTGTTGAGTTAAGTTATTACTTTTTGACTTGTGTTGTAGTTAATTCTGTTTGATTTCTTATCGTACTGTAATCCTGTGATTGAGTATGTGTACATCTTATTCGTGTCATCCGTGCCTCCTTATGGAGATTGGATGCTTGTGTGAGATTGGCTAGATAGTATCAAGACCTTGACAACGTTCTACCGTCGATGCTGCGGCGTAGGCTGGACGTACCCACGCACTCGTGCCCCTAAACCGGGTGCGGGTCGTGACAGGATGCCTTTGTGCTCGATAGCTTTTATGCTCGAGAGGCTACAAACCTACGACTTCACGCTCAGGAACTACAAGTCTACGATTTCACGCTCGATGGCGTTTAGTTTACGCTCAAAGGCTGCAAACTCATAATTTCATGCTCTATGACTTTTCGCACATCTGAAAGATGCGTAGGCCAGTACAGTACATCTGAACAAATTTTCAAGGCGGTCAATCGCAGGAGTTCACACAGAAGATACTCCTTCTTGACCTCAAGATACCCCAGGTACCCGAAGCATACGGAGTTCAACATTGAAAATTACTCTTCTTCATGGGTCAATTCGAAGTTCATCCAAAATCTAGTCTGACAGCCATTCCTCGCCCGGTTCCAAGGGATTTTCGAGAAGTCACTCTTGAAGACGATGGTCTGAACAAAAAATTCTGTTTATCAGAAGTAAAAATGGTTCAGAATTCTATGCGGTTCCTAACAGCATGACAGTTCGAACACTCAACTGCTAAAGCGGCTTTCTGCGCATCCTTAGTTATGCATAAAAGACAGGACAGGACCTAGCGCTCTTTCCACACAGAGTCGGCATAAAGAATCAGACGTGTCGAAGCTACACATATTCAGACTTCACAGCAAAGTATGGCAAGGTGATCATATGAAGAAGAAGACGATCTTATTAAAATCATAATTATATATGAGGGAAATCCAGCCTACAAGGGTTTTTCTCTATTTTTGTGGTTACATATGAGGGAAATCCCATCTACAAAGGGCTTCCTCATCGTCGGCTGAAGATCTCACCCAGAATCTGTTCTGCCAGGTTCTCGTATTGGTAAAGATCTTCCTCTTCTTCCATGGCAGTTCGTCGACATCCACAGTCGATGAACAAGAAGATAATCAGTGGCGGGAGGATACCAAAACTGGGCATAGACCCATCCTACAAAAGAAGAAAAGCAGGGTAAATCTGCTTTCCTATAACCAACGCCACTCGTGGACAACAGCTAGTTGGTCTACCCTCGTCCGCAGGTAACGGAAGAAGGTACCGCTTGCAAGCGGCATGGCGAAATGCGACCCTTCTTCTCTCCCGAAGTACAAAGTTGCTGATTATCCCGAGCAAAGGAGGCTATGATATCCTTCAATGATCCATCGTTGCAGAGAATATTTGCTCGAAGACACCATCTTTTTCGGCTCCTTACATGCTGGAAGGACATGATCTCCTTCTTCCTCAAGTCGACCCGACGAACTCCGGCCATCATCTCTGTGTGGTGAAGGAAGTATGGGAAGACAGGAAAACTCCTCAGCCTTTTTATAGGCGAAAGAGATCAACGATCCCCAATAACTTCGCCATAAAGTCAGCCATGAAAGAACGTTTCAGGCTTGACCATTTCAGGCTCCACTCAGAGCGTTTCGAGTTACGAGGAACGGTTCATGCTTCATTCAAAGCGCTTCAAATTACGAGTATTTTTAAAAGCTTTGAAGGGGGTCTTGTAGAAGCATAAAAAATATGCTGGATAGCTATACGCAGCATGTGAATGCAGGGCAGCGTAAACAGAGGACCTCAGAGCCATCAAACATACAACAGGGCTTTTTCGCTGAGCACAGTGTAAGAATGTAGGCTCAAGGACCATCCGCATAATGCAGTATGTCTAGGCTGCTCCAGCGTAAACAGGGTGCTTCATCGCCTTTATGGCGTAAAACTCATCCGCTTTCAATGCAACATTGAAGTATACGAGGAATGCTTCGTATTCTTCGAAATAAACCTGTCAGATTATGCAATGAACTTGACGTCTGGACTCCTGACAAAGGGTACTGCACGACAACCCAAGCGACGGGTATAACGATGGCGCGGCACTGCAACCCAGGCTGTCATTTACTGCCATTTTCTTTGCGTAAACCACTTTTACACATACGAAGGAATAAGCAGCCTAGTTTTACATAGGCCGATGAGAGCCGTTTACGCTTCGCAGAAGACAAACAGTCTGCCACGTCAAAAGCTATACTTCGTACAACGCTCGAGGCACGTCTCTGCATTTAATGCGCAGAGCGGTGACAGTTTCTCGAGGCACGTCTCTGCACTTAAAGCGTCGAATACTGACAGATGCCCAAGGCACGTCTCTGCACTTGATGCACAGAAGGGTGGCAGGCCTTCAAAATATGCCTCCTTATTTAATGCACAGGATAATGGCGGATCTCTATATTTAATGCTGGAGATTTGATTAAATATCACCGAACCATCGTTTAGTAACATCCCCTTTGTGTAAACTACTCTTATGCATATAAGGAAATACGCCACCCAGTTTTACACAGACAGACGTGAGCTTCTTACGCTCCACAGAAGGCAAACAGACCACCACATCAGCAGTCACTCTTCGGACAGGATTCGAGGCGCGTATCTGTATTTAATGTACAGAATAATGGCAAATGTTAAAGATAAGCCTCTGCAATTAATGCACAGGATGGGGGCAGATCTTTACATTTAATGCAAGATATTTGATTATATCTCCAAGAGCTGTAATTCCGGCTAAAACGTCCACATCATCTCGGCTTCTACGCCTGCTCGGCTTTTATGCCCACTCGGCTTCTACGCCTTCTCGGCTTCTATGCCCACTCGGCCTCTATGACCACTTGGCTTCTATGCCCACTCGGCTTCTATGCTTGCTCGGCTTCTATGCTCACTCGGCCTCTATGACCACTTGGCTTCTATGCCCACTCGGCTTCTACGCCTGCTCGGCTTCTATGCCCACTCGGCCTCTATGACCACTTGGCTTCTATGCCCACTCGGCTTCTATGCCTACTCGGCTTTTATGCCATGGTGACAGTTACTTGGCTTCTACGCCAACCTCTTCTACACAAGAGATAACTACCTACGTAGCTTCTACGCCGTGATCTTCGCAGCAGATATACGCGTTTTGTCCCTTAGTTGAACACGTGTCACATGCTCACTCAAAAGGTCATCTATATGCAGGCATTGGTTATTTTAAACCGTCGTGTAAAAGGGTGCTGTACTTTCTACTACTCGGTTTCTACGCCAACTGTGTAGTCACTGTCACTAAAAACTCTATAAATAGAGACCTCTATCAATAGAGGAAAAGGTCATAGAAATTAGGTCAGAAAATAGATCAAGAAATCCAGTATCAGATCCAACGGTCGCAAATATCGAAGGTCAAACGGTCAAGGGAGAGAGAAGAGGAGAATCCAGAGCTCAGGCAAAGAGAAGGGATCGACGACTTTGGCATCGGGCATCTCCCCCTCTTTAGCAACCTTCGAAGTTGCTTTCTGTCTTCCACGGCACTTCTTCAACATCGTGTGGTCCAAGGGCTAAAGTGATCGACTGCAGATCAGACACCTATAGCAATATTTACCCAGATTAAATAAATTGTACTTAGACATCCTCGTGTAAGATCAAATTGTACAATCTTGTTTGTAAACATAAAAGAAGGGCGAATTTTCGTATAAAATCTCGTTTTCCATATTATCAATTTTTTCCCATTTATTATCCTAAACATCTATCTCTGATAAGCTTCACCTTCTCGGCTGCATCCACAATCATCTTTGGTCCCAACAAGGCTCTCTCTCTCTAACATTATCCTAAGATAAAGGGGTGCGACATCTTTGCCCAAATAATGCCTCAAATGGCGACATTTTAATATTGGCCTGGTAACTGTTGTTATAAGAAAATTCTACCAGGTAGAGATGATCCTCCTAAGAACCTCCGAAGTCTAGAACACAGGTGCGTAGCATATCCTCGAGAGTCTGAATAGCCCTCTCCGACTGCCCATCCGTCTGGGGGTGATATGCGTACTGAACTTGAGCTGGATACCCAAGATAGCCTAAAAACCCCTCCAAAAGTGGGACATGAAGAGACTATCCTGATCTGAAACTATGCTCACAGGGATCCCGTGCAATCTAATAATCTGCCATACATACATTTTTGCTAGCTTCTTCGTAGACGTACCCACTTTAAATGGCAAAAAGTGGGCCAATTTGGTCAACATTTCCATGATGACCCAAATCGCGTCTTTTCCTCCTGGGGATCACGGAAGCCCCAAAATAAAATCCATGGTAACATGCTTCCATTTCCACTCAAGAATGGGTAAGGGATTAAGTAAACCGCCTGGCCTCTACCTTTCTGCTTTCACCTGCTGGCATAATAAATATCTGGATACGAAGCGCGCCACCTCTTATTTTATGCCATACCACCATACATGTTCCCTTATATCCCTATACATCTTGTTATCACCCGGATGCATAGAGTACTGAGAGCAATGTGCTTCCTGCAGAGCCTCCTCACACAAGTCTCCACTCGGTACACACAACCTCGTACCGTGTCGCAAGGAACCGACTTCAGCAATGGTAAAGTCATCCAATTGCCCGGCCTGAACCTGTGCTCTGATGCTCCTCAGAGTCATGTTATCATATTTTATGGTCCTGATCCTGTTGATCAGCTCTGACTGTATCTGTAATCCCCACATCTGTATCTCGATACCAGAAACTACTACCTCAATTCCTATGCTCTCCAAATCGGCCAACAAGTACATGTCTGATGTCAAGTACATAACCACCGGATACCTGCTCAATGCATCGGCGACCACGTTGTCCTTTTCTGGGTGATACTGTGGCGATATATCAAAGTCCTTATCAACTATAACCACCGTCACTATCTCATGTTTACCTCCTTCTGTGTAAATACGTACTTCAAGCTTTTATGATCTGTGAAGATCTCCACGCGCTCTCCGTACATATAGTGCTTCCACAGCTTTAGAGCAAAAATGACCGTTGCCAACTCCAAATCGTGGGTCAGGTAGTTCTTCTCATGAGGATGTAACTGCCTGGATGCATAGGTAATTACCTTCCCATTTTGCTGCAGAACGCAATCCAAACCCTTTCTTGAAGCATCACTATCCACCTGTCCCTGATGGCGACGGCAATACTGGAGTTGTCGTCAATCTCTTCTTGAGCTCATCAAAAGTAGCCTGACACTCTTCTGTCCATACAAACTCTACGTCCTTCTTGATCAGCCTAGTCATCGATCCTGCAATTTTGGAGAAGTCCTGTACAAACCTCCTGTAGTACCCTACCAGTCCCATAAAGCTTCTGATCTTTGCCACCGAACTTGGAGTAGCCCATGACTCCACTGTCGCGATCTTCCTAAGGTCAACTGAGATCCCATCTCCTGTCACCATAAGACCAAGGAATTCGACCTTGTCAAGGAAGAACTCACACTTTAAAATCTTCCCATAAAGCTTATCCTTCCTGAGAGTCTCCAGAACTATCCTCAGGTGTCCCTCGTGCTCCTCTGGCATCTTCAAATACACAAAGATATCATCGATGAATACCACCATGAACTTATTAAGGTACTGGTGGAACACCTTATTCATTAGGTTCATGAACACCTCTGGAGCATTGGTCAACCCAAACGGCATCACCAAAAACTCGAACTGACCATACTGAGTCTGAAAAGCTATCTTTAAAATATTCTCTCTCTTCACCTTTACCTGGTGGTAGTCTGACCTCAAGTCTATCCTTGAAAATACCTTTTCTTCGCTCAACTAATCGAAGAGATCATCTATCCTCGGCAGCGGGTATCTATTCTTGATAGTAAGGTTGTTCAGAGCCCTGTAGTCGATACACATGCGTACCGACCCATCCTTCTTTGGTACGAACAATACCAGGGCACCCCATGGTGAAGAACTGGATCTGATGAAGCCCTTGTCCTGTAACTCGTCCACCTGCTTCTTCAACTCTGCCAGCTCGCCGTTGTTAACTCTATAGATATGTTGTGATATCGGCTCTACGCCTGGTATCAAGTCTATAGAGAACATAACGTCTTTGTCTGGTGGCAAGCCAGGCAATTCCTCTGCGAAGACATCTAGGACTCCATAATCAAAGGATGTGGCAACTCTACCTCTTCTACCAGGGTTCTATAAATGACCTCCTTGCTCTGCTTATCTGCTCCTATGGCAATCTCGAACTCTGGCTCTCACGATGGCCGAAACAAAACTCTACCTCCACGACAATCTATACTAGCATGGTGCCTACTCAACTAATCCAAGTGGCATTACAAGTAAGCACGCACTCAACTCCCGGCCTCTCAAAGTAACTCTCCGATCCTTGAAATATCACTAACTAGGATGATGCCACCCCAGTCATGATCTTTCAAGTCCTACTCAAGGGTTCAGCCGCTAAATGATGCTTAAGAGAAAAAGATACTGATACAAAGCTATGGGAAGCACTAGAATCAAATAAAGCTGATGCTGGAATAGAATATAAAATAACTAAACCTGTGATGATGTCTCCAACTGGCTCTGTCTCCTTAATCGTCATAGAAAAAGCTCGCCCCTGTGGTGCTCTCCTTTGTTGCTGATGCTTCACGAAACACTGCTGCTAGGTCGGGAGTGGAGGTCCCCGCTGCTGTGCTGTTGGTGCTCTAACTCGAGCTCTAACTAGTGCTCTCTGACCAGGAGCTCCACCCTGACCTGGACGAGCTGGTGCCAAATGACAGTCTCTCAGCTGGTGTTCCGCTGCTCCACAGAACAAATACACTCCCAATCTCTTCCTACAGATATCCCATCCGTGTCCTGGCTTCTTACAGAAGGGACATATGAGAGACTGCTGCTGATGCCTCTGAGGCTGCTGATGTGCCTGCTGGAACTGCTGACACTGAGGCTGAAATGTCAACTACGGCTGGAACTAGGGCCGCTTGGCTGGACCCGTACTGCTGCTGCTACTAACTATCTCCCGGTCCCTCTTGGGACTCAAACTCAAGTACCTCTCGACCTTGCAGGCCTCCTTAAGTATCATCTCATAGGTCTCATGACTCAAAGAAATAAGGTCCTTTATGTCCCAGTTTAGGCCCTCCCTGAACCGGCTCGCCCTGTCCTCCGGATCTCTTACCATGTTAGCTGCATACCGGCTCAACCTGCCGAACTCTGCGACATACTCCTCAACAGATAGGTTCCCCAGCTGAAGGCTCTCAAACTGTCATTCCAGATCAAGTCTCTCGATAGGCGAGAAGAACTTCTTCTTGAACAAGTCCTTGAAGCTGTCCCACGTCAATCCTGGGGTAGTGATCTGTGGCTTATTTCGGAACTAAGTACTGGCAATATCTAACAACTGCAACCCGGCTGCCTCCACTTTCAGATCCTCTACTAAGCGGAACAAACGCATGATGCGCTCCATGTTCTCTAACCAGTCATCGGCATATATAATGCCCTTCGTCCTTTTGAAAATACAGGGATCCAACTTCTTGAAGTCTTATATGTTGCCTGGTTTGGACTGGGCCACCTGTGGCTAGGGTGGTATCGTCCTCTCTACTGCTACGATAGCCACCTGGTGGGCATTCTCAATGCCCTAGCATTGTACATCCATCTACCTCTGTTGCACTGCCGTCATCGCCTAGAATATGGCGAACATCTGTGTCGCATCCACTGGCATAGGTGGTGGTGGTTGTGGTAGTCCCTCAGAAGAAGCCAAAATTGGACCAACTCTCTATATATAGTATATTTCTCTATTAGTATATATATGTATTCAACTATATATATTAGTATATACGTATTCAATAATATATATTAGTATATATATATACATATATACATGTATATAGTATATGTATTAAATTGGTATATATATATATAAATATAGTATATGTATATTTTCACTGGTCTATGTATATATATATATTCAGTATACGTATTCTTTCGTATACATAAATATTGGTTGTTTTATATATATAAATATGTGGTACGTATATATATAGTATAAAATTCTATTTAGTGTATATACTCTTATAAATATTTTTGTATGTAACTATTTGGTATGCACACACACACACACACACACACACACACACACACACACACACACACACACATATATATATATATAATGATACATGCTAATTGATAAACGTACTAGGCGACCCGAGTGTAATTATGGATACCCCGTATTTACATTAACCTGCAACCCTGTAAATTATTAGGAGACTGCCATATGTACACTCACGTATTGGCAAGACCCGTACTATTACTATCTGTCTATCTTGCACAACAATAACAGACGCGACACCCGCGCAATTAGACGCGCACTTGACCCTAGTTGACCAGTGTAATACCTAGTGTAGCCTCTGAGTTCAATGTATGTGTGATTGTGTTAGTATAACGTCTGATGCAAATATTATATTTTTATGATATATCTATAGGACTATTGGATCATCCAAACGATACTCTGGAACAGGACATTGGTATTACCAGCTAAGGACCCAAGACAAGTATATTCTCTGATAATTTCTAATTATTTGATAATTTCTATAATTCCAGTATCTAAAAATGTTACATCTGATTCTTGACACTGTGCTACACGGACTAGTATATAGATTGGATCTTTAGTCATGAGATATTACATTGGTTATCGTATTGACATTGTACACGATATTGATATTATACATTAATATTAGACATCGTACATGATATATTGGACATTGATCGTGTATCGTGACGTGTCATGATTGGATCCACAATACAAGTTGGGGGCGGGGGATTGCTAGTGAGAGATGTGATCAAATACCTATCGTACAAGTGTAAAATATTATTAGTGTTAATCATTCACCTCATGTATGATTAGCCAGGACATGTAGCTATCGTACAAGTCCCAAGCCGATCACATTTTGAAACTATAATTTTAAACACTTAGAATAGTTACAGTTCTCTATTTTAGTTCATATACTACATCACTCGTATATGACATTGTACCTCTTTCCTTTTATTTTATATATGCACTGAATGTACCATATTGCCTATATTGCCTGTCTCTTTATTTTGCCATTGCATTTATTCATTGTCTTCTCCCAGTATATAGCATTATCTGTTTATTGTTTTATAGTACTTATCAATTAAATGGAAATATTATTTGAGATGTACTTTGCTCCTTTCTGACTGGAAATATTTTTCCAGACTATGCTTTAGAGGACTGGTGTCCAATATTTTATGGACCACAAGGAGATTAGCTGCAGACTTGGACATTGGTATTTCAGTTGTGATTGCGGGAGGTCTAGCCGGAATCACTAGTTATCTAGTTAGTTCTTTTAGCATATTATTTGGTACCGGATTTGTCTCCGGCATACTTTGTTGAGATTTGGATATTATTGTTGAGTTAGATTATTTCTATTTAGACTTGTGTTACATTTTACTTATTTTCTTCGATATCTTATCGTGCTGTAGTTATGTGATTGAGTATGTTGTTTATATTATATTGTGATTATCCATGTCTTCTTATGGAGTTGGATACTCGTGCGAGATTGTTTAGATAGTGCATTGACCTAGACAGCATTCTACCGCCGATGCTGCGGCATAGGCTGGACGTACCTACGTACTCGTGCCCCAATTTTGGGTGCGTGTCGTGACAACGGACAAGCGAGGGAGGAGGATCCCAAAAAATAGTAGAAGCTCCCACCTGAACCGGGGAGGAAGCCCTCTGAACCGAAGGAGGTGGAATGGTATCAACTGCTACAACTGCTCGAATAGGGGGTGGAGAAGTCGTCGACCTCTCGAAAGCTGCTCCAGCATGCTGTGAATAGGTCTTCGGCGGCATCCTGAAGATAGTTTGAACAAAAGATATTAATAAGGCACAAGATAAGATATCATCAAAGAAGGACAATAATTATTTCAAAGAAGCAATATTCTGAATGGTAAGATGACAATGAACAACAGGTAGAATTGTTTCCTAGTCGTGATTGAGTATTCTTTCTCATCCTAGTGTCCTATATCCTATATTCTATTACAGGCTCGCAATAGTACTTTAGGTCCGAGCACTACTACGATATCGTACTAGTTGCAACTAGACCTGCATGGGCTACCACTAAAAATGTGTCACGACCCATACCCGAGAATTGGGCATAAGTCGTGGGTACGTCCAGCCTACGCTGTAGCATCGGCGGTAGAACGTTGTAAAGGTCTACAATACCATCTAACAACTCACATAATGATATATATATATCCTATCAATGGTAACTCACTCCAAAAGGAGGACAAGATGAATATATATAACATTAATACTCAATCAAACAAGCTAGGGATAGATAATTGCATTATGTCATAAAAGAAAGAAAATAACGAGTTATCACAATATCCAAGTCTAGAGTTTAACAATAACACAAAGGGTCTCAATATAAATAACACGCCAAGGACTAAGCTTGAAATATATCCAGTACAAATAAAAGATACTAGCTACTAGTCTGCTATGGCTAGGTGTGTCTCCTCGACAGCTGGAATCAGATCATCCTGGACTAAAAAATCTACCTCAGCTGGCTCTCCTTCCTGTGGGCCGTAGTAGGTAGGACACCAGTCCTCTAAGCAGTCATCTGAAAAAAAATATCAAATCAGGAAAGGAGCAAAGTACAATACTCTGAAAGCAGTTTCATATACATGGTAGAGAATATATAACAGCAATAGAAATGAATATAAGATGCACAGGTAACTAGGAAATAAAATATAACTAAAAAAGTAAATACGAGCAATATGGTGTAAACTTGCATTAAGAGAATTGATGATACTAACTAGTGCCTTAGAGTACAAGTTTATTATGTGATCGGTTTAGATTGCATACAAATATTCTACGGTAACTCAATTACACGTGTAGGGTGTAGTTGACATGCACACGAATATACGAAGGGTTTGATCACATAATCAACCCCTACGCCCCCGCTCCAACTAATATTTATGGATCAAATCATGACACATTACGCACACGAATATAATATGAACACATGGAGCACACGATATATACGAGCACAAGAAATACCGATGCCACACGATAAAGTACATATGTAAGAAGTATCAAATATACTCGTCAAATAAATAACATATCCCGACTTGATCCATATAATACCAGCCCGTGTAAGATGTTGTCAAAATCAAGTAAAATAGATCTAGAACATACGATATATACACTATCAAGTACTGAAAACTAACAGAGAATGTACTCGCTTGAGGTCCTGAGAAAATAAGATGGAACAATATCCGAACTGGTGTCACAGAAACCTATATATGAATTTACAGGTTACTAGGTGTAAATGAAAGAGAACAAGTTAAAATAAGTAAAAATGTGGTTTTTTGGTCACCACGGTCAAACTAGGTCAATATCCTGGTTTTGGTCCATAACTAACTTCTAGGTTAATTTTAGTTGGTATTCTAGTTTATATACCTTAATATAAGATACTACTTATGATGTCTATATAAATACCTCATATATATAATACCTCAACATACTTTGCCACCCTCATTAACACCTTGACACCATAACTTACTAAGTTAACTACATCCAGGTATACACATACACTACTGACTGATAGTTGAATACCAACACTATCACCATACTTTAAATCACTATCCCTTCATGCTAGGTTAGGTATATACCTACCCATGCAATTACCTTAATATATAACTAATACCTTAGTTTACTAGGCACCTATCCATTCCTATTCATTAGTACTTGGCTATCATTAACTACACTAGACTATATACTCTGATATACTACCCTCACTCTAACACCCATGTACTATACTTTACTTCATGCACCAACTCAATTGTGCAATGCCAACCATATTTCACTGATGCTCATATGTCACATATATTTATCTGACACATAGACTCCTAAAAGCATTCCGTCAAGCATACAGGTAAACACTTCCTTACTTATATCTTAACTATGGATATCACTTGCTCACATGTATCACTCACACTCTTACACACACACACGGTGGCACTGGAAATAGTTTCCCCCCCACCCTCTCTATCAATCCCTGTTACCCAAGTCTCAGTTTTTGCTGATGTAACTATTGTGTGGCAATTTATAGTTAATATTGTGTCATGATCCGTACCCGATGTAGGGATGCAAGTCGGGAACAACGCCCAGCCTACGCCATAGAATCGGCGATAGAACGCTGTCTGGGTAATCTATCTAGCAATATAATAAACCACCAATAATAATAATATACTCAATCACCGATCTAAGATGGAAATAAGTACGAATATGATAAAGGAATAGAATAGTCACATACAACTTATGAGTCTAAAATAATAACATCAATGAGTCTGAAAAGAATACTAACAAAATAAGCTGAAGACAAATCCAGTAAAAATGAATACTAAGAAGCTACTAAATTCGGGTCATCTGTCTCAGTCGGGATAAGTCCCTCATGAGCCAGGGTCTCTGACTCTAAGCCCACAACATCTTAAGGTCCATAATGTGTAGGGTAACACTCCTCAGTGTCATCTGGAAAATATATCCAGTCAGGAAAGGAGCAAAGTATATCTCTAACAACAGTTCTAATCAATGATAAAAACTATGTAACAATAAATAGATATGAATATATAAGATGCACAATAGATACAAGAGATATACAATAAGAAAATACTGGAATAAATACAATAATAAACAATATGACAATGAACAAGAATACTAATGACTAAGTGTATGAGTACAAGCTTTAACATATGATCGGCTTGGGAACATGATACAAGGTTTATGGCCTGGCTAATCATACATGCGGTATATGATTAATACTATTCAAGAGCAAGACTTGATACAAGGAGGTTATGATCACATATCTACACTAAAATACTCCCCACCCTTGACTGGTATAATAGATCCAACCATGGTATGCTATGGTACGAGATTCTCTAGGAAGGTAGCAAATCTCCCCGAGAATCAGTGTCTGTACATGCACAAGATAATCAATAAAATAAGACTTGCACAAGATACACCATATACAAGGAATAACATCTCATGACGAGATCCGGATATACCAATCCGTGTAACCATCGTGTCAAGAAACATGAATATCTATACTAAATACAATAAACATAGAGGTTATCATAAATAAGAAACTATTAGAGAATGTACTCGCCTGAAGTCCAAAGAATAGTCTCACAGATGTTTGATACGGTGCCTCGAAGACCTAGATATGGAATACAACATCAATACAAAGTTTCGGAAAGAAAATAAGTCAAACTAGTCAACTTCTACGTCAACAAGCCATTTCTAAGTCAAAAAGTCAAACTAGGTCAACTCTAAGTCAAACCGATCAAACTATGGTCAAACTATGGTCAAACTAGGGTCAAATATGTCAAACTACCTATTTCTAGGTTGCATGAGTCTATCTTAATGATATTGGGTTCAAACACTAGAGTCTAGGTTATAAAAGCTATATCTTAGGATATAGGATACCATATCTCAGGATACATAAAATAATAGGTAAAGCATCACATATACATATCAAATAATTATTAATTATGTAAAATCCTAATTATAAACATTAAATGGATACCTTGGTTTCGAATCAACTTGGTATCACAACACTAAACTATAATCTTGATACCCAAACCCAATACCTTGGGTATCCCCACATACCTTGATACTTACCATAGTATTTCAAGGTAATATCCAATACCTTGTTTATACTAACTACCCATAAAAAATGTATGCTAACAACTAATAATTATAAATATAGTATACAAAACACAATTAGCAATTAGGAACATATATACATATATATAACTATTATATTTAAATATATAATATCTATTCAAAATCGCATAACTGTCACTAAAATCCCTGCTGATCGTCGCTATAGCTGCTGATACTGCTGTTATTGTGACAAATTCCTGCTGTTGTCGCTGTTGCTGAACTGTTGTTGTCGCTGTTGCTGCTGTAGTCGTCGCTACTGCTGCTGCTGTTGATATTGTTGTTGCGGCTGTTGTTACTATTTTCGCTGCTGCTGCTGCTGTTTTGTTGCTGCTGTCGCTATAGCTGCTGCTGCTATTGTGTTATGTTACTACTGCTGCGGTTATCGTAACACTGAATTATCACTATAGCTGATGTTGCGATTCCCATTCTCTTATATATATATATAACACAATATATATATATATATATATATATATATATAATATATAACAAATAGTATATAATTACTACTATATATAACTTACAACTATATAAAATATATGTAAACATACACACACCTCTACAAACATATACATGTATATAAAAACTATTATGACATAACATACATATATATAGTAACTAGTAACATATATACGTACATGTATAAATAATCATACACAATATAAATACATATAACATATAAGTATATATATAACAACATTATATATATATATATATATATATATATATATATATATATATATATACTACAACATTAAATAGCTCTTATATATGTTGAAGAATATCTACATAAAAATATATACACATAGATATAATAGATACATAGATCTATGACACATTAATACATAAATATATAAACAATATATATATATATATATATATATATATATATATATACATATTTATAATTATACATCATCATGTCCAAAAACAAAAAAGAAATAGATCTAGAAGTAATTGCACAAACACATAGAGCGTATCACACCCGTATCCCACTAGATCTAAGATACGCTTGCGATACGAGTTCATCACACAACCAAATGTACCCCAAAGGATACGAGCAAGTCAAATATATTATTTATGAATAATACAAAGAGTCAAACACAAATCTACGTGTCCATGTTAAAATATGACATGCTCAAAGTCCCGTGTCGGAGAAAAAACCCCCAAATTAACACGTATTACCAAATTATTGGGATACGACCTACACGTACCCAATTGTGGACACGACACTAGCCCCAAATACACAAGCACATGCCAAATTGATCTATATGACCAATTGACACACAACAAATGTCAATCTCAGAATTCTCCCAAAATTGACACAAAAAGTACCATAACTTTCTCAATATGCCTCCTATGAACACAAAACCAAATCCTATGGGTAGCTTATGCATATGGGTTGATTTATCATAGTTAAATATCAGATTTAGAACCTAAATTAAGGGAAAAAATTGAATTATACCTATTAAGAGATGGATTCCCAATACAACCTCCAAATTTGATGAAATTGGCCTCCAACTTGTAGATCCTTGCTCCTCTTTATAGATCCTTGCTCCTCTTTGTAGATCCTTGCTTCATTCTTCTAGATCTTTGCTCCACTAGTCTCCAATGGTGATTTTGGGAAGGAACTAGGATAAAATTTGGTAGAAAAATGATATGAGAATGAAGGAATTTGGTTGAAGAAAATTTTAGATCTAGTTTTCAAATGAAAAGAGGAGAAAAAAATATTTTCCCCTTCTTTAATAGGACGGCCCCCTTACCCCTTCCTCAAGTCACTATGTAATGTCCATTATACCCCTTGGGGCCTCTCATGAAGAAATAATTAAGGAGGGAAGCTTCTAGTCTAATAGTTTAATTAAATTAATTATTCTCCTAATCAATGGGCTTTCTAGTTGGGCTCAAATCTAACAATTAATACATGTTTGTCCATGAGTCTAAACTAAACTAAACTAGTTAGGTCCACTAACTCAAGTCCAAAATAAATAACCAACATCTAACAATAATTAAATAATACAACAAATAATTATTTAACATGCATAATATTTAATTAATTATAAAATGTGGTAGTGACAAGTCTACCCTCCTTAAAATAATTTCTTTCTTGAAATTCAAAGACGAATACTACCCCCAGAAAATAAAAGAACAAAAGAACAGAATTAAAGAACAGAACTAATTATGAAAGAACATACCTCAAAGCACAAACAAATATGGATAACACTCTCGTATTTCATCCTCTCTCTCTCCCAGGTAGACTCCTCCGGAGAGTAATGCCTCTATGCGACGCGTACCAAAGGAATAGTCAGGTTCCTCAGCACCTTCTCTCTTCGATCTAGAATCTCAACTGGCTGCTCCGGATAGCTAAAAGTAGGGCCCACCTCTATCTCTGAGTGATCCAAAATATGGCTAGGATCTGCCACGTACCGTCTCAACTGTGACACATGAAACACGTTGTGCACTCCCTCTAGTGCATATGGCAAATCTAGTCTATAAGCAATTGCACCGACCCTCTCTATAATAGTGAAAGGTCCGATGAATCACGGACTAAGCTTCTCGCCTCCACCAAAGCGAAATGTGCCTCGTATCGAAGAAATCCTCAGAAACACCAAACCTCCCACCTAGAACAAAATAACCCCTTAAGAAATTAATCTATAACAAACAACCAATAACAAGCACAAAATAAAAATCTAAACTTTACCTCAAACTCCAAAGGTCTCCGGTGGCTATCGGCCCAATGCCGTTGTCTGTCCGGTACCACACGAAGTCTGTCTCTGATCAACTGAACCTTCTTCGCTGCATCTACAACCATCTATGGCCCAAGCAAAAGTCTTTCTCCAATATCGTCCTATGATAAGAGAGTACGATATCTCCGACCATACAGAGCTTCAAAAGGTGACATCTCTATACTAGCCTGGTAGCTATTGTTATAAGCAAACTCTACCAAATGGAGATGGTCCTCCCAAGAACCCCCGAAATCTAGTACACAAGTGCACAATATATCCTCGAGAGTCTGAATAGTCCTATCTGACTATCCATCTTTCTGGGGATGATATGCAGTACTGGACTTGATTTGAGTGCCCAAACTCTCCTACAAACTCCTCCAAAAATGAGAAGTGAAACGACTATCTCGATTCGAGACTATGCTGACAGGAACTCCATGTATCCTGACGATCTGCCTCACATACATCTCTGCCATCTTCTCCATAGACAAACCCACCTTAAAAGGCAAAAAGTGTGCCGACTTGGTCAACCTATCAACGATGACCCAAATTGTGTCTTTCCCTCCTAGAGATCGTAGAAGTTCGGACACAAATTTTATAGTAATGTGTTCCCACTTCCACTCTAGAATGGATAATGGCTGAAGTAAACCTCCTGGCCTCTGCCTCTTAACTTTCACCTGCTGGCAAACTAAGCATCTGGATACAAACTGTGCCACTTTTCTCTTTATGCCATACCACCACACACTCTCTCGCATATCCCGATACATCTTGTTGGCACCTGGATGCATGGAATACTGAGAGCGATGCACTTCCTACAATACCTCCTCACGCAGCTCCCCACTAGGCACACACAATCTAACTCCATCCTGCAAAGAACCATCCTCAGCAATGGTGAAATCATCCTCCAATCCTGCTCTCACCTAAGCTCTGATGCTTCTCATAGATACATCCTCATACTGTGCTGCCTTGATCCTGTCCATCAAATCTGAATTTATCTACAATTCCTACATCTGCATAGCATAACCATGAACTATCACCTCAATGTCCAAGCTCTCCAAGTCCTCTAACAAATATTAATCCTGCGTCAAGAACATAGCTACCGAATACCTGCTCAAGGCAACGGCAACTATATTAGCTTTCCCATGATGATACTGCAAAGATATATTAAAATCTTTCAACAGTTCCAACCATCGACGCTGCCTCATGTTCAACTCCTTCTGCGTAAAAATGTACTTCAAGCTTTTGTGGTCTGTGAAGATCTTCACACGCTCACCGTACAAATATTATTTCCACAACTTCAGGACAAAGATGACTGCTACCAACTCCAAATCATAGGTAGGATAGTTCTTCTCATGAGGACGTAATTGCCTGGATGCATAGGCAATCACTTTCCTATTCTGCTGAAGAACAACCCAAACCTTTCCCTGATGCATTACTATAAATAGTGAAACCTCCAGACCCTGATTGCTATGTCAAAATAGGAGCAGACGTCAACCTCTTCTTCAATTTCTCAATAGCAACCTGGCAATCCTCCATCCAAAGAAACTCTATATCCTTTCTGGTGAGTCTGGTCATCATCTCGGCAATCCTTGAAAAATTATGCACAAACTTCCTGTAGTAGCCTGCCAATCCCAAGAAACTCCTGATTTCCGCTACCGAACTTGGGGTCTTCTTAGACTCCACTGCTGCGATCTTTTTTGGATCCACTAAAATACCATCACCAGTCACAACATGCCCCAAGAACTCTACCATGTCCAGGAAGAACTCACACTTGGACAGCTTCCCATACAACTTTACCTTCCTCAGCACCTCCAACACAATCCGCAAATGCTCCACGTGCTTGTGTTTGATGATAAATGAAAGAGAATACGAAAACGAGATTTTATACAAAAATCTGCCCTTCTTCTGTGTTTACAAACAAGATTGTACAATTTAAATCCTATACGAGGATATCGAGTATAATTTACTTAATCTGGGTAAATATTGTTATAGGAGTCTGATCTGCGGTCGAACACTTTGTCCCTTTGTCCCTTAGACCACACAATGATGAAGAAGTGTCGTAGAAGACAGCAAGCAGCTTCGAAGGTTGTTGAAGAGAGTGGATGCCCGATGCCAAAGTCGTCGATCACTTCTCTTTGCCTGAGCTCTGGATTCTTCTCTCTCTCGACCATTTTCTCTCATGATTTCTCCTTTTTTTGTCGACCTTGGATCTGATACTGGATTTCTTGACCAATTTCCGACCTTGAATTCTTCGACCTTTCGAACTTTTCCTCTGTTGATAAAGGTCTCTATTTATAGAGTTTTAGTGACAGTGACCACTCAGTCGATGTAGAAACCGAGTAGTGGAAAGTACAGCACCCTTTTACACGATGGTTACAATAACCATTGCCTGCGTATAGATGACCTTTTGAATGAGCGTGTGACGCGTGTCCAACTAAGGGACAACGCGTATAACTGCTGCAAAGATCACGGCGTAAAAGCCACATAGGTAGTTATCCTTTGTGTAGAAGAGGTTAGCGTAGAAGCCAATAATGTCACCATGGCGTAGAAGCCAAGTAGGCATAGAAGCCGAGTGGGCGTAGAAGCCGAGTGGGTAGAAGCCGAGTGGGCGTAGAAGCCGAGATGATGTGGACGTTTTAGCCGAAATTATGGCTCTTGGAGATATAATTAAATCTCTTGCATTAAATGCAGAGATCTGCCCCCATCCTGCGCATTAAATGCAGAGGCTTGTCTTTAAGATTTGCCATCATTCTGCGCATTAAATACAGATACGCGCCTCGAATCCTGTACGAAGAGTAACTACTGACGTGGCAGTCTGTTTGTCTTCTGCAGAGCGTAAGAAGCTCACGTCTGCCTGTGTAAAATTGGGCAACGTATCCCCTTGTATGCATAAAAGCAGTTTACGCAAAGGGGATGTCACTAAACGACGGTTCGGTGATATTTAATCAAATCTCCTGCATTAAATGTAGAGATCCGCCATTATCCTGCACATTAAATGCATAGGCGTATTTTGAAGGTCTGCCACCCTTCTGTGCATCAAATATAGAGACATGCCTCGGGCATCTGTCAGTATTCGGCACATTAAATGCAGAGACGTGCCTCAAGAACCTGTCACTGCTCTGCGTAATAAATGCAAAGACGTGCCTCGAGTCCTGTACGAAGAGCAGCTTTTAACGTGGCAGGCTGTTTGTCTTCTGTGGAGCATAAACAGCTCACATCTGCCTGTGTAAAACTAGGCAGCGTATTCCTTTGTATGCGAAAAAGCAGTTTACGCCAAGAAAATGGTAGTAAATGACAGCCTGGGTTGCAGTGCCGCGCCATCATTATAGCCGTCACCTGGGTAGTAGTGCAGTACTCTTTGTCGGGAGTCCAGACGTCAGGTTCATTGCCTGATCTGACAGGTTTATTTCGAAGAATATGAAGTGTTCCTCGTACACTTCAATGCTACATTGAAAGAGGATGAGTTTTACGCCATAAAGGCGATGTAGCACCCTTTTTACGCTGAAGCAGCCCGGGCATACTGCATTATGCGGATGGTCCTTGAGCCTATATTTTATGCTGTGCTCGGCGAAAAAGCTCTGTTTGCACGTTGATGGCTCTGAGGTCCTCTGTTTTACGCTGCCCTATATTAACATGCTGTGTATAGCTATCCAGCATATTTTTCATGCTTCTACAAGACCCCCTTCAAAGCTTTTAAATTTCTTGTAATTTGAAACGCTTTGAATGATGCATGAAATGTTCCTCATAATTTGAAATGCTCTGAATGGAGCCTGAAACGGTCAAGTCTGACACGTTCTTTCAAGGCTGACTTTATGGCGGAGTTATTGGGGATCGGTGTGATCTCTTTCGCCTATAAAAAGGCTGAGGAGTTAACCTGTTCTTCCCATATTTCCATCACCACACAGAGATGATGGTCGGAGTTCGTCGGGTCGACTTGAGGAAGAAGGAGACCATATTCTTCCAGTATGTAAGGAGCCGAAAAAGATGGCATCTTCGAGCAAATGTCCTCTGCAACGATGGATCATGGAAGGATATCATAGCCTCCTTTGCTCGGGATAATCAGCAACTTTGTATGGCGGTTCTTTCGGAGAGAGGAAGGATCGTATTTGACCACACAGCTTGCAAGCTGTATCTTCTCCTGATACCTGCGGACGAGAGCAGACAAACTAGCTGTTGTCCGTGATTGAGTTGGGTGAAATATCTTAACTCAATCTGTCACGGTGCTGGACGCAGGAAAGTAGATTTACCCTGCTTCCCTGTATTGGAGGATGGGTCTGCATAATTTAAGCAGGCCCAATTTTGTATCCTCCCACCATCGATCATATGTCAGTCGGTTTGCGGACACCGACTGACTGCTGGAGAAGATGGATGAAGAATTCCGCCCTTGCGAGAACCTGGCAGAACAGATTCTGGGCGCGATCTTCAGACGACGATGAGGAAGTCCTTTGTAGACGGGATTTCCCTCATATGTAATCATAAAAATAAAGAAAAACCCTTGTAGACTGGATTTCCCTCATATGTAATCATACTTTAATAAAAATCGTCTTTCTTCTGTGCATATGATCATCTTGCCATATATTTTTGCTGTGAAGTCTGAATATGTGTAGCTTCGACACGTCTGATACTTTACGCCGACTCTGATAGAAAGAGTGTTAGGTTCTGTCCTGTCTTTTACGCATAGCTAAGGATGCGCAGAAAGCCGCTTAGCATTCGAGTATTCGAACTGTCCTGCTGTTTAGGAATGAGGAACCGCGTAGAATTTTGAACTGTTACTTCTGATAAACAGAATCCTTTGTTCAGACTATCATCTTCAAGAATGGTTTCTCAAAAATCCCTTGGAACAGGGCGAGAAATGGCTGTCAAAAACTGAGTCGCCATCTTGAACTGTAGACAAAATATTCAGACTGGATTCTGGATGAACTTCGAATCGACCCATGAAGAAAAGTAATTTTCAATGTTGAACTCTGCATGTTTTGGGAACTTGGGATATTTTGAGGTCAAGAAGGAGTATCTTCTGTGTGAACCCTTGCAATTAACCGCCTTGAGAATTATTCAGATGTACTGTACTCTGGCCTGCATATCTTTCAGATGTGCGAAAAGTCATAGCATAGAATCATAAGTTCGTAGCCTCTTGAGCGTAAAAGCTACTGAGCATGAGAGCATCCGGGCGTAGAACTGTAGATTTGTAGCTTCTGAAAAGGAAATCTTCCGAGCGTGAAACTGTGGATCTGTTGCCTCTGAGCGTAAAAACCACCGAGCGTAAAATTATAGATTTGTAGCCTTTGAGCGTGAAGTCGTAGGTTTGTAGCCTCTCGAGCATAAAAGTTGCTGAGCATAAGAGCATCCGGGCATAAAACCATAGACTTATAGCCTGTGAGCGTAAAACCGTAGATCTGTAGCCGTCGAGCGTAGAAAGTTCCTTAGCGTAAAAAACCACGAATCTGCTTCGCACGAAAACTTTTCGAATTTGCTGACTGTCCGCCTTCTCTGAGTAATAGGCTGACGTAGTACCCAATCATAACCGAATATTAATTATGAGATTTGGTTCAAGATTCGAGGAGTCCATCCAAACTCTATATATACCCTAAGTTTCTGAGAGAAAAACTTTTCATCCGTCTTCTGTGAAAGAAAGCCTTCGACTGTTCGAGTTCTTCTTCATTTCTTCTCCGAGTCTTCAAAGTTTCCAGTAATGGCCTCGAAAAAATTCTCCTCCTCCAAGGGAAAGAAGGTTGATTCTTCTTCTCGCTCTTCTGCTCAAGCGAGAGCATCTTCGGTCGGGCAAGGCGAGCTTTATTCTGAGCGAAGTATCCCACCGACGAGCAGTGCACCCGGCCTTAAAGGTAGAGCTTTTGGGACAAAAAAGAACGACTGAAAATCCTTCGTACACGTTGTACGTGAACGCGCTAGGTCGTCTTCTGTGCTGATAGCCTCTTTGAGGAAAATGATGCACAGAGATGTTTCATCTTTTACGTCCACATTTCTAATGTGTCAGCGCAAAAACTCCATATTTTCGCAGTCTGGCGTAAAAGCTTTGACTGTCGAAAGTTGGCGTATACTATATAATTTGAGTGTTACGCAGGGATGGAAATTCTGGCGTAATAACTCAAATTTTGGCAGTCTGGCGTTAACACAAACTGTCAAAAACTTTGTGTATACTGCCAGTCTTGACTTTTATGCCTCGGAATGGGATCCCAGCGTAAAAGCTCAGTCTTGGCATAAAGCACAAACTGTTGATTTTTTGCATATGCTGCAAGATCTTTAATGTCTAGTTATAGGAAAATGTGTTTTTCTTGCACTCTTGCAGTTAACTTGCATGCGTCTCCACTAGCCGATGTGATGGGTTCTGCCGCCGGGATGGTGCACTCCAACTATCTGGAGGATCTGTCGCACGTGACATTTCCTATCTCCGGGCCCTAGTATCCTGAAGGAAGGGAAAATTTGACATCGGCTCAGGGCGAGCGAACGCTGCTGAACTTGATCAACGGAGAGATCCTGACATACATAGATGGGGACCAATATATAAAGTCAGCTTTCCTCTTTGGGGACATGATTGACAAGCAGTCCCAGACGAAGCCCAAGAAAGAACTCTGGGTTTTCCCTGCTGGGAGCTTGGTTTTGTATCTGCTCAAGATGTTGAGAGACTATCCCATCTCGACATTCTTCCATGCTACACATCCCAGGAGGATGTCGAGGACGCTGACTCCCGATCTTCACGGCAGGCCGAGGAAGATATTTTATCTGAAAGGAGCTGACCAGGGGTCTTTTGTCAGCCGCCCTTCCGGCAATGTGACGACGTTCAGGGGACTGTACCCGGGCAGTATCCCGAGTGAAGACATTTTAGTGATCCAGCCGGTCTAATTACCGACTTTCTGCAATGATTTTATGAGGCACGGGGGAGTATACCCTAAGGTGAACCCTCGGACAAGTGGGTGGATCACCCCTACAAATCTTCAATGGGCTCGCTTAGCTGAATGGGCCCTGAAGCATTTTCAGACCGAGTTGGAGAGCATTGGTCTGTTTGCAGCTGTGAGTGCCACCAGTGTTGGGTTACCTCTCAACCCCAACATGTTTCTGGCACTGATGGAGCGATATATCTCGCTCACTGGGACTTTCGCCACTCCACTGGGGGAGTTGGGATTGGCCCTCCACGAGATGGCAGAGATCTCCAGACTGCCGATGGGGGATACTCCATATGAAGAGTATGTTCCTACGAACCGAGAGTTGGAGGATTCAGACCCTCGGGTAGTGGAAGTGTACCAGGAGCTGATGTGCTACTACCTCGCTTGCACCATTTTTTATGGTGAGCCCTCATATTTGGCTCACATCAATAAATGGACGTCCTATCTCTTCTTTCACCGGTCCAGGACTGCTAAGCCAGAGAAGGTCTTGGAAGGCAAAGATCAGCCTTTGAATCCTTTGAGCTTGCTTAATGCTCAGGTAGTCAACGATCTCATGGAAGATGCTGGGGCTCCGGACTGGATCCTCGACGAAGGGATAGAGAAGTATCCTGTAGGCACTAAGGCCTATAGTTATTTGAGGCGCTGTCGCAGGCCTCTGTCCAGGGAAGCTCAACTGGCTGGCTTCCTCTCTATATGGCTGCGCCGACTGGTGGTACCCGGTATCGTATCTGCGGACCGCATTCACCTCAACACGCTATGGCCTGCAGTGCGTCTGGTGTTTGGGGCAAGACTAGGCTTGCTCCCTGCCATGGTATGCCGCATACAAGCTGGCCTGAGGGCCATGACTGACAGGCTGCTCGCCGATAAAACTCAGCGTGATAGCTTTTCCAGGATAGAATTACCATACCTGTATCTGATGGGATGGTTAATTCTTCATAACCCCAGGTTTATGTCTCCCAGCTCTGGCAGTAGTTCGGGGACTAGTTTCTTGTTGAACTACAAAAATTCTTCCTGGAACATGACCACAGTTATAGACTGTCGGCGGGTGCTGAATTTTAGTCACAACTGGAAGCTCTTCTGCACTATCCCCCCTGTACATCTCAATCAACAGGGGATCAGACTTCAGGATGTAGGCGACAGGAAGACCGTTCTTTTTCCTGAGACTTTTAATTGGTTGGTCTATATTAGACCTTCCCATCTATTGTACAGAAGTGAAGACCATTGCTTCTTCGAGCCCTACTTGCCTAGTCGGTTTGCCAGGCAATTCGGGTATGACCAGTTGCACGTGGGCAATGCCGTCACCAGCTTCAGGTCCAGGGGTGGACTCATTGATGGAGCCAGAGGATGGTGATATTTTATCATGGGTTGCATTGAGGCAACTTTTACCGTGCCCGTTATTTCACTCTCCACGGAGCTGCGCATTCTCCATTCGTATGCCCAGTTCTACGTGGCATCTAACACCTTCCATCGCGATTTTGATATGCATAAAAGTTTTAAGAAGCCCTCTTCCAAGCCTGGGGGAAGAGTCAAAGTCCCCTCAGTTTCTTCTGACAAGGGTGAGGTATCCGTCAATCCAGATGAGCCTCTGTTGACGGTACCGAGGGGTAAAGTACCTCCGCCCGCAGGGGCTTTGGTAATCTCTGGGAAGCAAAGGGATCCTGCTCCGAAGGAGACTTCTCCTTGCAAGAGGAAGAAGAAGACGGTTAATCGTCCTCTCCGAATTCCTGGTATTGAGGCTCCTAGAAGTGAGCCTGCATCTCCCCATGTTGAGGATGATTCTTTGATTGGAGGTTCCTCACTTTTTAGATAGGGACCCTCTAACGTTCCGGCTGGTGGTGCCGGAGAATTCCTGTTGGAGGCTGCTACCGCTTCAGGTAGTGGAACAAGATCACCTTCGGGGCTGAGCCAAATGAGGATATCTTTACCTAGTCATCATCAGGAGAGACCCCTGCCGTGTCTGTCAGTGCACCCAGCGAGATTCCAGCCGATGAACCTCGGTTGGAACTTGACGAGGACCTGGAAGAGCATTTGCCAGTGTTTGTTAGCGTACCCCCTTCTCCAGGTATGATAGCTTGTCTAGCATCACTAAGAAATGATTTAGCTGTACTGGCCGCGGACGCGACATATACACTATTGGCCATAGGTAAATGCCGTCTTCTATGCCTCTTATTTAGGAAAATTACCATTATGTTGATATTAACTTCCTTTTGTCTTCTGTTCAGGGGAAGACATCTTCGGGGAGGGCAGTGTAGATGCGCCCTTTGGCTCTGTGTCAGGTCCTGGCGGCGACACGGAGGTGCCTGATTTTAAAGGGGAAACATCTTCGGGTGCCGGCTCGCCTGTCGAAGAGATTCCGATATCTCAAGAGGAGGACGAGACTGTCATTGCAACAATGCCTCCTTTGAGTACGCCAGTCACTTCGTCCGGTGTTGGCGCTTCTTTTTTTGTCGCACCACCTATTGAGGCGACGGCCGTGGCAACATTGTCTGTGATTGTTCTTGGAGGGGGACTCGCCACTATCGCGACCACTCCCAGCGTCCATTTGGATCTAGCTGCGCTGACCGAGCAGTACACCAGTATCTTCTACACCACCTTGAAAATATTAATATCAATAGTGTTGGGGAAGAATTTAAGCTTTGCTCGCTGAGGAGGTCCTCTCTATCCGCGATCGTACCGATCCGAGAATTCAACGACACAGGGGTAGCTGACACGCTGGAGGAGATAGTTAATGGTTTGGAGCAACCCATTAACAAATACTTGCAGCTAGCTCGAGGCAACTTTGACGGTCTCGTTCAAGCTAGGTACGACTTCCTGACTGCGCAGCTTGCTGAACAGATGGAGTCTCTGAATAAGTCCATCGCGGCTCAGCGACAGGAGATGGATCATGAGCGTGTCCAATTGGAGTATGTCGTCCCCGAGTTGACCCGGTGCGAAGCCGAATATGAGAAGATGGCAGCGAAGGCCCGCATATTGAAGGATGAGCTCATTCGAGTAGAGGCGAAGGCTCTCTCTTTGTCGGCGGCCTGAGATGTGCTGAAGGAGCGACGGGCGACTGTTCAGCAGAATCTGACGCATGTGGGTGTCATCCATGCTGATTTTGTGCAGGCTCGGTCTGAGCTAGTTGCTTTGAACAATGATGCAGCAAGGTTGGAACGGGCTTATGCCGACGTCTTGAACTCCCGGGATGAGAGAATGGTTGCTCTGGCGCAGCAGATTCGCGACCTAACCACTCCCCCCAAATGATGTACTTTTTGCTTTTTAATGTACTTTTGCTCTTTTTGGGAATAGTAAAGAGGCTCTTATCTGACTTTGTGGACCCATCTTTTTGGAATATAAATGACAGGTTTGGGTGAAAGTGATATCAGAGGTAATATGGACGTGATATACTCTCGGTAAGTTTTAGCAGGATATATCTATTCAGAGGTAATATGAAAATGATTGAATACGATCCAACTAGTTTTGTTTTGGAAGTAGTTTTGTCAGAATGAGATTTTTGCCATATTCTACTTGAGCAAAGTAGGTTAAGCTTAGTACCTTTTCAGAAATTTGCCATTGATAGAAGCTATTAACATGTCTCCATTAGGCTTGGCTAACATGTAAGCGCCGTTTGAGAACGTCGTCTCGATCACGTAAGGGCCTTCCCATTTGGGCTAGAATTTGCCCTTACTCCTGTGAGTAAGAATCATCGGCCTTCTTACGGCTAAAACTAGCTCACCGACTTTGAACACTCTTTCCTTTACTTTTTGATTAAAAGCTCTGAAAATGCGTGCTTGATAGAATGCGATGCGCTGTTGAGCTTGGAGGCATTTCTCATCTAATCCTTCTAGCTCTTGAAGCCTTAACAGGTCATTCTTTTCTTGAGTCAACTCATTAGCCACGGCTATCCTGAGTGACGGAATCTGGATTTCGATGGGGAGAACTGCTTTGCTCCCGTAAACCAGTGAAAATGGGGTGCAACCTGTCGGTGCTCGTACCGTTGTGCGGTATGCCCAGAGACATTCTTCCAGCTTCTCATTCCAATCCCTTTTGTTCGAAGAGACGAACTTTTTCAAGAGCTTGATAATGGTTTTGTTGAAAGCTTCCGCCAAACCATTAGCAGCTGGATTATATGCCGTAGAGGCCATATTTTGTATCCGATTTTTATCGCAAAATTGATGAAATGCTTGGCTGATGAATTGAGACCCATTGTCATGAATTATCCTCCGGGGTATCCCGAAGCGATAAATGACGTGATGCTTGATGAAGCTGATCACATTAGATGCCTTTACCTCAGCAAGAGGGATGGCCTCTGCCCATTTGGAGAAATAATCCGTGATGGCCAGTATGAACCGGTAACCTCTGGAAGAAGACGGGTGAATAGGACCAATGATATCCATACCCCATGCTTCGAAAGGCCAGGACACAACCGTAGGATGTAGATATTCAGGAGGTTGATGGATAAAGCCTGTATGGACCTAACAGGCTCTGCACTGTCTTGCGCTCTTTATTACATCTGTGATCATAGTAGGCCAGTAATAGCCTATTCTCCTGATGCGATCCTGTAGCTTAGGACCGGGTTGGTGCGCTCCGCATACGCCGTCGTGAGCTTCACGGATAATCCGATGTGCTTCATCACTAGAGAGACATCGTAATAATAGTCCGTCATAAGACCGACGATATAGACATTATGAAGATGCGTCGATAGAAGCGTAATGATCATCTTTTGACGGATTACTGCCTCTTTAGGGCCCTCCATTGTAACATGATACCATATTTGTTAAGGACATCTCGCTGGGAGATCTTTGGTGGACCTATCGTTTGTTGCGTACGAAAGTGCAAATAATAGGTTTGGGACAAGCCCTGCCAGATGTAA
The DNA here is from genome assembly GCA_036927795.1 of Iris macrosiphon. Taxonomy (NCBI): domain Eukaryota; kingdom Viridiplantae; phylum Streptophyta; class Magnoliopsida; order Asparagales; family Iridaceae; genus Iris; species Iris macrosiphon. The sequence goes on along the minus strand of JAYESA010000010.1, from coordinate 94,021,812 downwards.
TATGGACATGGCAGTTTTTGTGGACTCGACACAACTGGCGTACTTAGAGTTAAGTACGGGTGCTAAGTTAAGATGACAACCGATATCAGAGGTAATATGGACATGATAATCGATAGCCAAAAACTCGGAAAGTTTGTTCAGAGGTAATATGAACATGACAAACTCTTGAGTTGCAACTCCACTGGGGGTGGAGGAGTATATCTGCTCAGAGGTAATATGGACATGGCAGTTTTTATGGACTCAACACCACTGGCGTACTTAGAGTTAAGTACGGATGCTAAGTTGAGATGACAACCGATATCAGAGGTAATATGGACATGATAATCGATAGCCAAAAACTCGAAAAGTTTGTTCAGAGGTAATATGAACATGACAAACTCTTGAGTTGTGACTCCATCGGGGATGGAGGCGTATATCTGCTCAGAGGTAATATGGACATGGCAGTTTTTGTGGACTCAACACCACTGGCATACTTAGAGTTAAGTACGGGTGCTAAGTTGAGATGACAACCGATATCAGAGGTAATATGGACATGATAATCGATAGCCAAAAACTAGGAAAGTTTGTTCAGAGGTAATAGGAACATGACAAACTCTTGAGTTGTGACTCCATCGGGGATGGAGGTGTATATCTGCTCAGAGGTAATATGGACATGGCAGTTTTTGTGGACTCAACACCACTGGCGTACTTAGAGTTAAGTACGGGTGCTAAGTTGAGATGATAACTGATATCAGAGATAATATGGACATGATAATTGATAGCCAAAAACTCGAAAAGTTTGTTCAGAGGTAATATGAACATGACAAACTCTTGAGTTGTGACTCCATCGGGGATGGAGGCGTATATCTGCTCAGAGGTAATATGGACATGACAGTTTTTGTGGACTCAACAACACTGGCGTACTTAGAGTTAAGTACGGGTGCTAAGTTGAGATAACAACCGATATCAGAGGTAATATGGACATGATAATCGATAGCCAAAAACTCAAAAAGTTTGTTCAGAGGTAATATGAACATGACAAACTCTTGAGTTGTGACTCCATCGGGGATGGAGGCGTATATCTGCTCAGAGGTAATATGGACATGGCAGTTTCTCTAGGGTAAGAAATGTTTGGACAACAGTTCAGAGGTAATATGAACATGAACATATGTCTTTAACAATTCACTATGGAGTGATTTTCCTGAGTGAGGATAGTCCTGAAGAATCCACTGGGGAAATTTTAGGGACTCTTCGTCACGTATATTCCTGAAGGGAGCAAATCGTCATGTTAGAAAAACTGATTTACGATGATCATCCCTTCGTTTACAGATGCAAAGTGATGACTTTGGCATCGATCAACTCCTGGAGTCTCCTTTTCAGTACATAGCACGCCTTTGTAGGATGATGAATGTACCGATGAAAGAGACAATAATTTGGGTCGTCGACTTTGCCAGCTCTCTCAGGATACCTGATGTTGGGAAGCTGAAGTTTGTGTTCCTCTATCAACATATTGAAGATTTTAATGATGTCATCTTCATTGAAGGAGAAAGTCCCTTTTGGTCTTCGGGCTCCCGATGCCTGAGTTTTACGTCCTTCTGGGAAGATTGTCATCGTCGCATCATTTTCGGATTCTGAGGAAATTATACCCCCAGCTTTGGATGCCGCCCTGTTTTGTCGAGGTAAGCTACCCCCAGACATGCCGTGGCATCTGTCCACAGAAGCTGATTTAGCAGGGCCTGCCTTTGTTTGTACAGGATTAGACTTTGAAGATTTGGGTTTCGCAAGAGATGCGGTATATCCCAACCCAAAACGAGCTTGTTGACGATAAGAATTACCATACAACGGTGTTCGTCTGCCTTTTCCATAGTTGAGGCATTGTTTCAGCTTCAAATCATAACCCATGCTTTGTATAATTTTTAACGATTGCGGGCTATATCTGTGGATTTATATTTTGCCACCCTCAGACTCACGAAATTCTTCCTGTACAATCGGGCTGCTCCACATGCGACTGAAGACTATTGGATGCTAGTTGTCGCGAGTTGGAGGAATAATAAAGATGGAATCTTTATGTGGTCCACCTGTCAGGACGATATTAGATGTTGATCATCTTCCCATAAGATCTCCCCACGTTTGACCATTAGGGGAACTGAAGCCTGTTTATGACCCTTGTCTTCAAGTTTCTGGATCAGAAATTCATATAAGTCAGAAGGATTTACAGAAGACGAAGATGGCTTGTTCCTTCTGTTCACATCAGTGGGCATACGAATGTTGGGAACCATAGTTTTCCCTGTGCCACCTATATACAACAGGTTGGCCATCTGGGTAGATAATCCTCGAGGAGGGTGTCTTTCCGTAAATTAAGCCTTCTTTACGCTGAGGGGCTTCTCCTGGCATAATTTGGAGCTCTGCTCTAGTTGGCGTAAAGCCGAGGATGTCCTCAGTCGGCCATCAGCCTCTCACGTAATCCGAAGGGCGGGCAGATTGTTCCCTTGCTGGCGTAAAGGCCGAGAAGTTGAGTAGTCCGCCGCTTGCTTTCCCTTGCGTAGGTTGCAGGGATCATCTGCTTTTTTGCGGAAGGAAGATGCATTTTTACGCGCGGAGCGCGTTTGGAACTACTGATTTGGCGCTAAGGCATTGTCAAAAATTTTGTCTGTTCCACCAGGGACGGGAGACTGGTTTCTACACGCAGAGCGCGACGTAGGCTTCTGGACTAGCGATGAGGCATTGTCCGAAGTTTCGTCTATTCCGCCAGGGACGGGAGATGGAAATTTATGCGCAGAGCGCGGAGTATACTTCTGGACTAGCACTGAGGCATTGTCCGAAGTTTTGTCTATTCCGTCAGTGACGGGAGACTGAATTTTATACGCAAGACACGGACTATACTTCTGGATTGGCGCTGAGGCATTGCCAGAAGTTTTGTCTGCCCTGTCAGAGACAGGCGACTAAATTTTATGCGCAAGGCACGGAGGGAGCAGTGCTACAACCTCGTTGGTCGTAGAGATCGAAGAGATCGGAGAGTCGACAGGAATGATAGAGGATGTCTTGGGCATCCAGACCTTACGTAGCTTCTTGTTGTCTTGGACAGAGAGAGTGTGAGAGCTACCCCCTGTTCGAATCATGTCTTCGTAGACAGACTGGTCGAATTGTATGACCAGTGTCTTCTTCATGGATCCCACGGATACCGTATCGTGTTGAGCAATTGCTTCCTCGTCAGAAGGGAAAGACTTCCCCAGCAGAGTCGCCATCTTGTGTTTGATGATAAACGAAAAAGAATATGAAAACGAGGTTTTATACGAAAACCCGCCCTTCTTCTGTGTTTACAAACAAGATTGTACAATTTAAATCCTATACGAGGATGTCGAGTACAAATTATTTAATCTGGGTAAATATTGCTATATGAGTTTGATCTGCGGTCGATCACTTTGTCCCTTGGACCACACGATGATGAAAAAGTATCGTAGAAGACAGCAAGCAGCTTCGAAGGTTGCTGAAGAGAGTGGATGCCCGATGCCAAAGTCGTTGATCACTTCTCTTTGCCTGAGCTCTGGATTCTTCTCTCTTTCTCGACCGTTTTCTCTCCCGATTTCTCCTTTTTTTGTCGACCTTGGATCTGATACTGGATTTCTTGACCAATTTTTGACCTTGAATTCTTCGACCTTTTGACCTTTTCCTCTGTTGATAGAGGTCTCTATTTATAGAGTTTTAGTGACAGTGACCACTCAGTCGGTGTAGAAACCGAGTAGTGGAAAGTACAGCACCCTTTTACACGACGGTTACAATAACCATTGCCTGCGTATAGATGACCTTTTGAATGAGCGTGTGACGCGTGTCCAACTAAGGGACAATGCGTATAACTGCTGCGAAGATCACGGCGTAGAAGCCACGTAGGTAGTTATCCTTTGTGTAGAAGAGGTTGGCATAGAAGCCAATAATATCACCATGGCGTAGAAGCCGAGTGGGCGTAGAAGCCGAGATGATGTGGACGTTTTAGCCAGAATTACGGCTCTCGAAGATATAATCAAATCTCTTGAATTAAATGCAGAGATCTGCCCACATCCTGCGCATTAAATGCAGAGGCTTGTCTTTAATATTTGCCATCATTCTACACATTAAATGCAGATACGCGCCTCAATCCTGTACGAAGAGTAACTATTGACGTGGCAGTCTGTTTGTCTTCTGCGGAGCGTAAGAAGCTCACGTCTGCCTATGTAAAACTGGGCAGCGTATCCCCTTGTATGCGTAAAAGCAGTTTACGCAAAGGGGATGTCACTAAACGACGGTTCGGTGACATTTAATCAAATCTCCTACATTAAATGCAGAGATCCGCCATTATCCTGCACATTAAATACAGAGGCGTGTTTTGAAGGTCTGCCACCCTTCTGCGCATCAAATGCAGAGACATGCCTCGGACATCTGTCAGTATTCGGTGCATTAAATGCAGAGACGTGCCTCAAGAACCTGTCACCGCTCTGCGCATTAAATAGAGAGACGTGCCTTGAGCCCTGTACGAAGAGCAGCTTCTGACATGGCAGGCTGTTTGTCTTCTGTGGAGCGTAAACAGCTCACATCTGCCTGTGTAAAACTAGGCAGCGTATTCCTTTGTATGCGAAAAAGGGGTTTACGCCAAGGAAATGGCACTAAATGACAGCTTGGGTTGCAGTGCCGTGCCATCATTATAGCCATCGCCTGGGTAGTCGTGCAGTACTCTTTGTCAGGAGTCCAGACATCAGGTTCATTGTCTGATCTGACAGGTTCATTTCGAAGAATACGAAGCGTTCCTCGTACACTTCAATGCTACATTGAAAGCGGATGAGTTTTACGCCATAAAGGCAATGTAGCACCCTTTTTATGCTGAAGCAGCCTGGGCATACTGCATTACGCGGATGGTCCTTGAGCCTATATTTTATGCTGTGCTCGGCAAAAAAGCTCTATTTGCACGTTGATGGCTCTGAGGTCATCTGTTTTACGCTGCCCTGCATTAACATGCTTCGTATAGCTATCCAGCATATTTTTCATGCTTCTACAGTGCTCCTCCGATGTCTTCGAGTATATGAGTATGTCGTTGATGAACACTACCACAAACTTGTCAAGTTACTGATGGAACACCTTATTCATCAAGTTCATAAATACCTCTGGTGCATTAGTCAACCTAAACGGTATCACCATAAACTCGTACTTACCATACCGAGTTTTAAAAGCAGTATTCGGTATGTACTCCGGCTTCACTTTCACCTGGTGGTAGCCTGATCTCAAATCTATCTTGGAAAATATCTTGGCATCACTCAACTGATCGAACAGATCATCATTCTGTGGAAAATGATACTTATTCTTGATAGTGAGATTATTTAATGCCCTATAATCAATGCACATGGGCACCGATCCATCCTTCTTCGGTACAAACAATACCGGGGCTCCCCATAATAAAGAACTCGATCTGATAAATCCCTTATCCTGCAATTCGTCCACTTGTTTCTTTAGCTCGACCAGCTCGTTGTTGTTTACTCTATAGACATGTTGCAAAATTGGTTCTATACCTGGCACCAAGTCTATAGAGAATTTAACATCTCGATCTGGCGACAATCATGGCAATTCCTCAGGAAACACATCCAAGAACTATGCTATCAACGGATGCAGCAACTCCTTGTCTTCTACCATAGCTCCACAAATAATGTCTTCTTCCTGCTCTACAGCTCCTCTAGCAAACTCGAACTCTGGCCCTCCTGGTGGACGAAACAAAACTATACCTCCTCTACAATCTATACCAGCACGGTGCCTACTCAACCAATCCATCCCGAGTATAATATCGTAGATCGGAAGTGGCATTACAAGTAGACACGCACTCAACTCCCAGCCTCCTAGAGTAACTCTCCAATCCTTGCAAATATTATTAACCAGGATAATGCCTCCCTCGGTCATGATCTTGCAAGTCCTAAGCAAAGACTCAGCTACTAAACCATGCTTCAGAGCAAAAGAAACAGATATAAAACTATGGAAAGCACCACTATCAAATAAAGCTAAAGCTGGAATAGAATCAAGAAGAATAAAACCTGCGATAACATCCCCGGTAGGTTCGTCCTCCTCGACGGTCATAGCAAACGCTCATCCCTGACGTGCACCTCCTTGCTGCTGATGCTGGACATAATACTACTGCTGTTTTGGAAGTGGTCCCCTCGGCTGTACTGTAGGTGGTCTCGTCTGTGCCCTTGGAGCTGAAGCTGCTCTCTGAACTGAACAGAGAGGATTGGAATGACACTCCCTCAGCTGATGCCCTTCAGTACTATAATACAAACAAACTTCCAACCTCCTCCTACAAACTTCCCAGATATGACCGGGCTTCTTGCAGTAGTGGCAGAAAGCTTGCTGTAACTGTCTCTGCTGTTGTGGTGTCTGGTGAAATAGTGCCCTAGCTGGAGTATGGTGCTGCTGAGGCTGCTGCAAAGGCCTGGACTAGAAATGAGGATGTTTGGCAGATACTGCACTGCTGTTTGCCCCCAGAAAAGAATTACGGTCTCTCTTGGGCTTCAAATCCAACTCTCGCTCAACCTTGCATGCCTCCGCAAGTATCTCCGAGTATGTCTCATAAAAAGATAGAATAAGGATCTTCACTTCCCAGTTTAGACCCTCCCAGAAACGAATAGCCCGAACCTCCGACTCTCTCACCAAAAACTCTATAAATCGGCTCAACCTGCCGAACTCTGCAGCGTACTCCTCCACAGACATGCTCCCCTGAATGAGGCTCTCAAACTGCCTCCCCAAGCCTAGCATGTCTGCCCGAGCAAAGAACTTCTTCTTGAAGAGATCCTTGAATACCTCCCAAGACTGTCCCACGTCAACAAGAATCGGCTCATTCCTTAACCAAGTGCGGGCGACGTTGAATAGTTAAAGTCCTACCGTCTCAACCTTCAGATCCTCAGAAAGACGGGACACCCATATAAGACGTTCAATATCCTCGATCCAATCATCAGCATAGACGATGCCCTCCGTCCCCTTGAAGACCCTAGGCTCCAGCTTCTTGAATTCCTGAATATTGCCTGAAAGAAGATGAGCAACTTGAGGAGCAACCTGCTACTGGACCGGAACTCCTCTCTCGACTACGGCACGAGCAAATTGATGAGCACTATCGATGCCCTGCCATAAAATGTTCGTCTGCCTCTGATGTGGCTCTTACTGAGCCCTCTGTGGCTCGAGCATCTCATGAAATAGTGTAAACATCTGTGTCACCTCTGCTGGCATGAAAGGTGGAGGTGGAAGCCCCTCAGATATAGTTGGCACAGTCCTCTGAGTAGGTGGTGGACCTCCGAAAGCAGCTGACACTCCAATCACCAGAGAACTGACTAGTGCAGGCCCTCGGGACATCGCAGACCTTTTAGAATCTGCTCTCCCCTGTTGTAATCTAGTCTTAGGTGGCATCCTGAGACAAAGCGAAAGAAAGAATCAATATGGCACATGATGTAAGACACTCAAGAAAATTACAGTTTAAAGATCAAGTATCAGTATCAAAGGAGAATAGTTGAATGAATCAAATTTTTTTCCTAGATGTGATTGAGTATTCTCAGCCTATAGCCTATATCCTATATCCTATATCCTGACACAAGCGCATAATAGCACTCAATTCAGAGCACCACTACGAATCACACTAATTGCGACCTCGAATAGACCTGAATGGACCACCACTAAAAATTTGTCACGACCCGCACCCGATGTAGGGATGCAAGTCAGGAATAATGCCAGCCTATGCCACATAATCGATGGTAGAACGCTGTCTGGGTAATCTATCTAGTAATATAATGAACCACAAATAATAACAAATATTCAATAACAGATCTAAGATAAAAATGAGCACGAATATGATAAAGGAATAGAATAGTCACATACAACTCATGAGTCTAAAATAATAACATCAATGAGTCTGAAAAGAATACTAACAAAATAAGCTGGAGACAAATCCAGTACACAAGAATACTAAGAAGCTACTAAACTCGGGTCATCTGTCTCAGTCGGGATAAGTCCCTCCTGAGCCAGGGTCTCTGACTCTAAGCCCACAACATCCTGAGGTCCATAATGTGTAGGGTACCACTCCTCAGTGTCATCTACAAAAATATATCCAGACAGAAAAAGAGCAGAGTACATCTCTAACAACAGTTATAATCAATGATAAAAACTATATAACAATAAATAGATGTGAATATACAAGATGCACAGTAGATACAAGAGATATAAAATAATAAAATACTGGAATAAATACAATAATAAATAATATGACAATGAACAAGAGTACTAATGACTAAGTATATGAGTACTAGCTTTAACATGTGAATTGCTTGGGAACATGATACAAGATTTATGGCCTGGCTAATCATACGTGCATTGTATGATTAACACTATTCAAGAGCAAGACATGATATAAGGAGGGTATAATCACATATCTATACTAAAATACTCTCCACCCTCGACTGGTATAGTAGATCCAACCATGGTATGCTATGGCACGGGATTCTCTAGGAAGGTAGCAAATCTCTCCGAGAATCACTGCCTGTACATGTACAAGATAATCAATGAAATAAGACTTGCACAAGATACACCATATACAAGGAATAACATCTCATGACAAGATCCATATATACCAATCCGTGTAACCGTCGTGTCAAGAAACATGGATATCTATACTAAATATAATGAACATAGAGGATATCATAAATGAAAAACTATCAGAGAATGTACTCGCCTGAAGTCCAAAGAATAGTCTCAAAGATGTTTGATACGGTGCCTCGAAGACCTAGATATGGAATACATTATCAATACAAGATTTTCGGAAAGAAAATAAGTTAAACTAGTCAACTTCTAGGTCAACAAGCCATTTTTAAGTGAAAAAGTCAAACTATGTCAACTCTAAGTCAAACCGGTCAAACTATGGTCAAACTATGGTCAACTATGTCAAACTACCTATTTCTAGGTTGCATGAGTCTATCTCAAAGATATTGGGTTCAAACACTAGAGTCTAGGTTATAAGAGCTATATCTTAGGATACTAGGATACTGTATCTCAGGATACGTAAAACAATAGGTAAAGAATCACATATACATATCAAATAATTATTAATTATATAAAATCCTAATTACAAACATTAAATGGATACCTTGGTTTTGAACTAACTTGGTATCACAACACTAAACCATAATCTTGATACCCAAACCCAATACCTTGGGTATCCCCACATACCTTGATACTTACCTTGGTATTTCAAGGTAATATCCAATACCTTGTTTATACTTACCCATAAATAATATATGCTAACAACTAATAATTATAAATATAGTATATAAAACACAATTAGCAATTAGGAACATATATAATATATATCAATACCATATATATATACATATATATAACAATTATATTTAAATATATAATATCTATTCAAAACCGCATAACTGTCACTAAAACCCCTGCTGATCGTCGCTATAGCTGCTGATACTGCTGTTGATACTGCTATTATTGCGACGAATTCCTGCTGCTCTCGCTGTTGCTGAACTACTGTTGTCGCTGTTGCTACTGCTGTTGTTGTTGCTACTGCTGTTGCTGTTGCTATTGCTGCTGCGGCTGCTATTGTTATTTTCGTTGCTGCTGCTGTTTTGTTGCTGCTGTCGCTATAGCTGCAGCTGCTACTGTGTTATGTTGCTGCTGCTGTTGTTATCGTGACACTGAACTGTCAATATAGCTGTTGTTGCGATTCCCATTCTCTTATATATATATATATATATATATATATATATATATATATATATATATATATATATATATATATATATATATATATATATATATAACACAATATATATATAATATATATAACACAATATATATATAATATATATAACACATAGTATATAATTACTACTATATATAACTTACAACAATATAAAATATATGTAAACATACACACACCTCCACAAACATATATATGTATATAATAACTATTATGACATAATATACATATATATATATATAGTAACATATATACGTACATGCATAGATAATAATACACAATATAAATACATATAACATATGAGTATATATATATATATATATATATATATATATATATATATATATATATATATATATATATATATATATATACACTACAATATTAAATAGCTCTTACATATGTTGAAGAACAGCTACATAAAAATATCTACACATAGATAAAATAGATACATAGATCTCTGACACATTAATACATAAATATATATACAATAATATGTATATATATATATATATATATATATATATATATATATATATATATATATATATATATATATATATACATATATATATATATATATATATACACACACATCATCATGTCCAAGAACAAAAGAGAAATAGATGTAGAAGTAATTGCACAAACACATGGAGCGTACCATACCCGTATCCCACTAGATCTAGGATACGCTTGCGACACGAGCCCACCACACAACCAAACATACCCCAAAGGACACAAGCAAGTCTAATATATTATTTATAAATAATACGAAGAGTCAAACACAAATCTACATGTCTGTGTCAAAATGTGACATGCTCAAAGTCCCGTATCGGAAAAAAAACCAGCAAATCAACACGTATCACCAAATTGTTGTGATACGACCTACACGTACCCAATTATGGACACGACACTTGACCCAAACACACAAGCACATACCAAATTGATCTATAGGACCAATTGACACACACAACAAATATCAATCTCGGAATTCCTCCAAAATTGACAAAAAAAATACCATAACTTTCTCAATAGGCCTCATATGAACACAAAACCAAATTCTATGGGTAGCCTATGCATATGAGTTGATTTCACATGGTTAAATCTCATATTTAGAATCTAAATTAAGGGAAAAAACTAAATTTTACCTATTGGAAGATGGATTCCTAATGCAACCTCCAAATTTGAAAAAATTGTCCTTCAACTTGTAGATCCTTGCTCCTCTTTGTAGCTCCTTGCTTCCTCCTTCTAGATCTTTGCTCCACTAGTCTCTAATGGTGATTTTGGAAAGGAATTAGGATAAAATTTGGTAGAAAAATGATATGGGAATGAAGGAATTTGTTTGAGAAAAATTCTAAATCTAGTTTTCAAATGAAAAGAGGAGAAAGAATCATTTCTCCCCCTCTTTAATAGGCCGTCCCCCTTACCCCTCCCTTAAGTCACTATGTAATATCAATTATACCCCTTGGGGCCTCTCATGAAGAAATAATTAAGGAGGGAAGCCTCTAGTCTAATGGTTTAATTAAATTAATCCTCCTCCTAATCAATGGGGTTTCTAGTTGGGGTCAATCTAACAATTAATATATGTTGGTCCATGAGTCTAAACTAAACTAGTTAGGTCCACTAACTCAAGTCTAAAATAAATAACCAACATCTAATATAATTAAATAATACAACAAATAATTATTTAACATGCATAATATTTAATTAATTTTAAAAGTACTAAAATACTCTTTCTTAGAAAATATGGTAGTAACATGTTATTATGCCTAAGTTGCTACTGCAACAAATAGTGCAATTAACACCTGATCTGAATAGCCCTAAAATCCTCTGATATATCACATTCACTCCTTGTTCAGTGCTCAGACTGACCCCAAGCTTCATCACTCACTACTGCTAAGTGGCTTCTTTTAAGTGCAGTGCACTGCACTACAGTACTGATACACCCTGCCAACCCCAACTTTCAGTATCTCATAACAGAGCCTGATTCCTCTCCCTTCTCTATATATTAACTTACCTACTAAATTTTTTGCTACTGAGGTTGCTATTAACCTCTCAAGCCCATACCCGACACTCCCCAAACTGCCACTGCTCAACCTTGTGCAGGCCTTCCAAGCATGCTTAACACAGCTCTTCCCAACATGGACTGCACACCTAGATGCAAATACCCCTCCTATGATCTCACTTGTTGTATTTACCAAATTCAGTTGTAACTGATCTGGGAATTAATACACTGTAGAATAACACTTAGCCATGTCTAATCACATACTAGGCACACACGCAACACTACCCGAGTCCTCTTTCCAACTCTGATACTCTCTCATATGTTATTGATACAATTCTTAATCTAACATCTAAAACATTAGTGCCTTCCCCATTACTTTTATATCTGCCTGAACTCAAGGTATTGCAACCCGAGTACCCACATGATGCCTCAGTCCACCATAACTCACTTACTGAAGCATGAATTTAATTACTAACTCTGAGTACCAAGACACTCATCCCTTACTGTCAGATACAATAAAGGATCTAATACCTATTCACACAAGTCCGATTATACACTTCACAACTAGACCAAGCCAATACATCTTAATTAACACAACTTCAACTAATACCTATACGAGTTTTACAGGTACTAAGGTTGCCAACCTGGTACTTAAGACATCCCCCCTCCTAACCCGACTATCACCAATTCCCAATATGATGTGATACAAAACAGTAGACTGATACTTAACTAGGGGGGTGAATAAAAAGGGTCTGAACATATAGGCTGATCATGTAGCTGTTACACACAGTGCTTTAACTCCTCTACCCGATTGTGAGTACCAACATAGACTGAACAATGGAACTGATGCGAAGGGACTGATACAATGGCCAATGTGCACACAACCCGACAATAGGATGTACACATGCCAAGGTCTATCAACCTCAATGAGGATGGATACACAATGAAAGTCTAAGTGATACACTACCCCTCCCCTTGAACCCTATATATCATATAGTCACAAATATACATATAAAAAGGTATATAACATATAACCCTGCTCTATACTATTTGTTAGTATCAATATATAAATATACATATCAATTAGCTATCTATAGAACACAGATACACTATAGACATTAACACAAATACTAGGTGTGCCACCTCGGAGTTTTCTCCAAAGGGCCACAAAACTCCATGTAACTCTCTCCATAGGACTCCTATGGACCTAGTTCTCCATCCTATGGGTAGCCTTAAGCCAAGTAAGGGTTCCTATGGGTCTATTACACCATTCTAGTATGAGAATGACAAGAAAAATAAGATTTTACGTATTGGTAGATGGATTTTTAGTGTAGTTCCTTCTAATGAGCACATGGATGAGAAATAGACTTCAACTCCTAGCAATGCTCCTCTTCTTCTAGCCTCTTATAATCCTCAAGCTTATAGTTCTCCATGGGGTTGAAAATGAGAGGGATGGGACTTGGTTTGAAGGAATTTGGTGGAGAAAATCGATGCTTGGAGGGAAGAACTAACTTAGGGTTTCTTACTTAGGGTTTCTTCATGAATAAAAATAAAGAAGATGGAGGATTCTCTCCCTCTTTATAGGGCCGACAACTTAGGGTTTAGGTTGGCTAAGGCACAATGTCCAAAATGCCCCTCCATGTTGTCATGAAGAGTTATTTAATTCATGGGGGTTTAACTAATAGGGTCTCTAATTTAATTACAAGGCTTTATAGATCATTCTTTCTTATTAAAATAATCAGCTATGACTAACTAATTGGTGTACTAATAGTCATGCCAAGTCTAGTTGGTTTCAAGTCTAGTCTAACTAAGGGCTAACATACAATCTTCTATATTAAATATCAATATACATATACAATCCATACAATATATTATGTAATAAAATATAATAATAATATAATACCAAAATGATTAAATTATCCCTATCTAGAAAAGTGATGGTTACAATCCTACCTTCATTAGAAAAAAAATTTGCCCTCAAAATTTATGAAGAACTAGTACTGTATAGGCAATCATAATAAGAATAGAAAATACCTCACGGCTCAAAAATATATGGGTATCGCTCGCGTATCTCGGCTTCTCTCTCTAAGGTAGACTCTCCCAGAGAGTGATGCCTCCACGCGACGCGTACCAAGAGAATCGTCTGGTTTCGTAACACCTTCTTCCGGCGATCCAGAATCTCTACTGGCTCTCTGGATAACTGAGAGTCGGACCTACCTCGATCTCCGAGTGATCTAATACGTGACTAGGATCTGCCACGTATCATCTCAACTGTGACACATGGAACACATCATGTACTCCCTCAAGTGCAGGCTGTAAGTCTAGTCCGACCTTCGTAAGTATATCGAAGGGTCCGATGTACCGTGGACTAAACATTCCACCTCCACCAAAGAAAATTGTGCCCCGTGTCAGAGAAATCTGCATAAACACCAGATCACCAACTTGGATAAAATATCGTCTTAACACTCAACTACAATCAAAAGAATCACAAGCAATACAAAACAAACCTACCTCAAACTCTAAAGGTCTTCGGTGGCTGTCGGCCCAATGCCGTTTTCTGTCCTGCACTACCCCAAGTCTATCTCGGATAAGCTTCACCTTCTCGGCTGCATCCACAACCATCTTCGGTCCCATCAAATATCATCCCAATATAAGGGGGTGCAACATCTTCGCCCATACAATGCCTCAAATGGCGACATATCAATGCTGGTCTGGTAACTGTTATTGTAAAAAAATTCTTCTAGGTAGAGATGATCCTCCCAACAACCTCCAAAGTCCAGAACACAGGTACGGAGTATATCCTCGAGAGTATGAATAGTCCTCTCCGACTGCCCGTCCGTTTAGGGGTGATATATGGTACTGAACTTAAGCTGGATACCCAATCTTGCCTGCAAACTCTACCAAAAGTGGGACGTGAAGCAACTATCCCGATCTGAGACTATGCTTACAAGGACCCCATATAATCTGATAATCTGTCGCACATATATTTCCGCTAGCTTATTCGTTGACGTACCCACTTTAAATGGCAAGAAGTGGACAAATTTGGTCAACCTGTCAATGATGACCCAAATTGCGTCTTTCCCTTCTGGGGATCGCAGAAGCCCCGAAACAAAATCCATGGTAACATGTTCCTATTTCCACTCAGGAATGGATAAGGGCTGAAGTAAACCGCCTGGCCTCTGCCTTTCTGCTTTCACTTACTGGCATACTAAATATCTGGACATAAAATATGCCACCTCCCGTTTCATGCCATACCACCATACATATTCTTTATATCCCTATACATCTTGTTGGCACCCTGATGCATAGGATACTGAGAGCGATGCGCTTCATGCAGAACCTTCTCACATAAGTCTCCACTCGGCACACACAACCTTGTACCGTATCACAGGGAACCGTCCTCAACAATGGTAAAGTAATCCAATATCCGGCCTGAACCTGTGCTCTGATGCTCCTCAGAGTCATGTCATCATACTTTGTGGTCATGATCCTATCGATCAGCTCTAACTATAATTGTAATCCCCATATCTGTATCTCGATACCAGAAACTACTACCTCAATTCCCATGCTCTTCAAATCGGCCAACAAGTTCCTGTCTAATATCAAGTACATAGCCACCGGATACCTGCTCAAGGCATCGGCGACCATGTTGGCCTTTCCTAGGTGATACTATAGCGATATATTGAAGTCCTTCATCAACTCCAACCACCGTCGTTGTCTCATGTTTAGCTTTTACTGCATAAATGTGTACTTCAAGCTTTTGTGGTCTGTGAAGATCTTCACGCGCTCTCCGTACAGATAGTGCTTCCACAGCTTAGAGCAAAAATGATCGCTACCAACTCCAAATTGTGGGTCGGGTAGTTCTTGTCACTACCACATTCCAAAATAGGGGTAATTTTGTCATTTTATATATTATAAGTATTGCGTGTATTTATTTTTGAATAATTACATGAGATATATATATATATATATATATATTATATTGTATAGTGTTTATTAATGTATGAGTTAGTAGGCTAGACCCAAAAGCCCACTAGTTGATACTCTGACCAGATTATAGGGTTATGATTTTAATTTGTATTATTCGGAAGTAAATATTGAGGATTATAACTAATTACCGCGATTTATTTAATTGTTGCGCCTTACCGTTGCTTCGATATTTGGAGCGCTACTCTAGTTTTTGCATTCCAACAAATTTTATACCATTGTCCTAGACGTGCCAGACTTTTATTTTGATCTTTGTGTAACTCATAAATATGCCCTTTTATGCTTTATTTTAGTCGCACAATATTCGTCGTGGACGTTTATTTTTAATTCTAAATAAATCCAACTTTGTATCTTTGTGCGTTCTAATCGAAATTGGAGACACAATCTCGACCCGTTTTGTGCAACCCAAATTATGACACTTGTGTCCCACCTAATTTTAATCCCATGTACTTCCAATTAATTTTAGAACACCATTTACATTAATTTTAATTAAATTGATGTAAGGACCCAACTAGACCCAAAACTAGACCCAACACCAAACTAAACCCCCATTCACACCCTCAAGCTCTATCCTAACACCAAACATCCTTTTCATCCAATACATCACACCAAACATTGTGTTTTCCCTCATCCAATCCAAAAACCCACTTTCTGTACAATTTTCCAATTGTTGGGGACTTATTAGTAAAAGTGCAATGATATGTCACCATCCTGTTGGTCAAGACCAATGAAGAACCAACCCCTCCCCCTTTGAC
The DNA here is from genome assembly GCA_036927795.1 of Iris macrosiphon. Lineage (NCBI taxonomy): Eukaryota > Viridiplantae > Streptophyta > Magnoliopsida > Asparagales > Iridaceae > Iris > Iris macrosiphon. Next base: position 94,005,320 of record JAYESA010000010.1, on the reverse strand, counting down.
CGGTCCTTCCTCTCTCTCTCTCCTCCTTTTTGGTTTGACATTTCCCTCATGATTAATCTAGGCCACTCATTTTAAATGGAGCCATCCTCACCGCACAACACCCTCTCCATTATATATATATATATATATATATATATATATATAATATATATATATATATATATATATATATATCCTCAACCCCTCTCCGAAAATAACCCCATCCCAAAGCATGGTCGGCCCTAATCCCTAGGAGGTCACCATCAACATCTTCTTTCCTCATGCAAAATACCTCTCTATTATATTTTCTTCATCACCTCCACCATCAAAACTCAAACCTAACCCTAAACCGAAACCTATATCATCACCAATTACCAGCCCTCCTCCTCTTCCCCATGCCTCACCCGGCCGTCTCCACCCCGTCGTTCTCTCTCGCTTGAGCCAACCACAACGTCCCCGCTGCACCCAGCCCGCTGAACTCGCCCATCACGCCAGAGTCCTCCACCGCTCCGCCTGAGCACGACCCTCTATACCCCGTCTCTCCTTCTTCACGCTATCGCCGTTCTCATCCCGTCGATGACGAGCAGCCACTGATCCTCATCTGAACGCCGATGCCAGCCATCCCCTTCCCCCTCGTCACGACCGGAGCCGACCCCGACCGCCTGGAAACTGTCCCCGCGCTCGCCTGAACTCGCTTCTCCTCCCACCATCAACTAAACCGAGCAGCCTCGTCACCACCATCCATCCTCCACCCGACCAAGCACCCGCTGAACTCGCCTAAAGCCGCTGCCAACCCGACCGTGCGCCTGACTGAATGCCGGAGTCGACTGGACCTCGCCTGACTGAACGCTTGAACGTCCCCTCCTTCTCCTGCTCGACAGCAGCATCCTCCCATCCCTCGACTCCTCATCATCACCCTCATCATCACCATCGTCGTCACCATCGTCATCGTCGTCATCATCGTCATCGTCAACCACGTGCGTACCCGCGCAGGTTCGTTCCTGCCCTCCTTCATGATTTTATGTACGTATGTGTATATTATTCAATTTGGTATATATATATATATATATATATATATATATATATATATATATATATATATATATATATATATATAGTATATGTATATTATTTATTTTGGTATGCATATAATTATTGGTTGATATATACATATATAAATATATGGTGTATATATATATATATATATATATATATATATATATAGTATATATATATATATATATATATATATATATATATATATATATGTTGTAAGTAATTAAATACTATGCTAGTTAAGACTATATATATATTTATATACGTACTATGAGACCCTAGTATTAATTACGGATAACCCGTAGTTACATTGACCATGTGACCCTATGAATTGTTAGTAGACTGCCATATGTACACTGACATACTGGCGAGACCCATATTATTTTGACTGTCTGATTTTGCACAGCAATTACAAACGTGAAACCCATGTAGCAAGACGCATATTTGACCCTGCTAGTTGACCAGTGTCATACCTAGCGTAGCCCCTGAGTTCAGAGTATTTATGATTGTGTGTATATTAGTGTGATGTCTGATGCAATATTGTATTATTTAATAATGTCTATAGGACTGTTGGATTATTCAGACAAGACCTCGGAAATCGGACATTGTTAATGCCAGCAGCAGGACCTCTAGGCGAGTACATTCTCTAACAATTTTCATTATGTTAATTATCTCTATGATTCCAGTTGTATAGCGTATATGATTCTGATACTGTTGTATACACGAGTTGGCATCATCGAGACATGTCACGAGGAGTCGTAATTGGGATCCATCGTACTAGCTGGGAACGGGGAAATATTAGTAGCTTATGTGATCATACCCAACTCTACTTGTATTATAGCTCACCCACACCTCACGTCGGTGCAGCCTGACCATTATATGCCTCATAGCCTGTTATGTATAGCCTGATTATTTCTTACATCATAGCTATCTGGATGGTTAGCCTGACCTTACATGAATCATAGCTAGTCATACATAGCAAGCCTGATCAGTCCCAAGCCAATCACATGATATGTTGATATTTCACACACTTAGCTAGATAGTCTATACATGTATCTCTAGTTTATTGATCTAGCATTTCTCTATGTTCTAGTTATTGTTCTAGTATTCACTTATATTCCAGTTTATTATTCTAGCATGCACTTGTATCCTTGTTTATTGTTCCAGCATTTCTCCATGGTCGTGACACATTTTTAGTGGTAGCCCATGCAGGTCAGACTTCACAAATTGTGCGATATCATGATAGTGTGATATCTTAGTTGTACTACTACGTGCCTATGATAGGATATAGGACATATGATACTAGGATGAGATAGGATACTCAATCACAAATTCTTGAGAGATTCATGGGACGAACCTTGAGAATATTATTATAATTTCTAATTTAAATCTTTTTCCTTGTTTTCGTCCGTTCTCACTTGTTGTTATTGAATTTACTTTTTGTTGATCAGTTGTTAAATTAATTCTTGGTGTCGTTGTTAAGTTTGATTTCATATCGAGATAAACTTTACGGACTAAAATTTACGGTATCATCTGATGACATATGTTGATAAGGACAGTGAGAAAGGTAAAACGTCTACTTTGGTTATGGAGCCTAGAGTTTATCACAGCCACGTTAGCTGTCATGACAGAAATGTAGGAACCTGACCTTGGATGTACATATCTTAGTTATAAAATTTAGAGTCTCTCGCAGCCATACCGGTTGGCGTAGCGAGGATTCTAGATGACGTGATTATAGAGTTGCATACCTTAGTTATAGAACCTATCGTTTATCGCAGCTATGCATACAGGCGTGGCGAGGATTCTGAGTTTCATAATTTTGGATAGACGTGTATGATTATCAGGTTTTATCTTAAATTGGTTCTTAAAGTATCATCTTAAAACATATCTACTTCTGTTATTCCAGGACTTTGTTCCATCGCTTCTTTTTTCTTTACTAGCAGTAGAGATACCTTCATTCCTTAACCCAGTTTCTTTTGAGCCTTATTTCTTTAAGGATCCTTGTTAGTGTGATAATTGGTAACTTGCAATTAGGTCTGTGTCTTGTATCAGTGTTTACTGAGTGTGGCTTATGAGTTTGTAAGTGTTTCCTAGTTGGACATGTGAGCAGTAGGAATCAATCTAGAGTTAACTCATAGCATAGTGCCTTGTAGCAATAAGTTCTATAATAGGTGCCATTATAGTTAGTATTGGTACTATAGGTAGAAGGAGGAGAAAAGAGTATCAGTGATGGTTCCAGGAGTTAGTATCAAGCTAGCATGCCAGTCCTGGATAGTCGTAAATTCATATAGTTGGATAATCTATGTAAACAATTAAGTATCAAGGAATTTGTGTTAAAAAATAATGGAGCATGATATTCGATTTGGAGGTTGATACTTGGGTGTGTCAAGAGTAAAGAAATATGTATGCATGAAGGATATTAATGAGTGTGCCATGGGTTAAAAAATATCAAGATTGATCATGAAAGGTATGAAGTGTATCACAGATTAGTGTAACAGTCTGTAAAAGATTAAAAAGGGAGATACTTATACATCAATTGAGATATGGAACCATAGGCCTGCCTTTGAGAGTGAAGTAGAGCATGTGTATTATAGAAGTTAATAACTAGTGCAAGTGGTCGTGAGTTCTAGTGAGCGTGATGAGGTAATCTAATGATGAAGCTAGTGTTACTATACCAAGAGTGCTAGTATTTCTATATCGAGGAATAGTTGAGCAAGGTGCTAATAACAGTAAGTACCTCGTGTGATGATAATTAGATTGGTGTATCAGTTAATATGGATAGAAAAATTATTGAAAGTAATAGTGCAAGTAATCCAGGCAGTGCAAAATTTTAGTACACAGTTGAGAGTTGTAGACAATTAATGTATTTGTGTGTACCTTGAGTATTAGAGACGGTGAGTATATATATGAATACTTAGATAGATGTGGATTTAAATTTATAATTTGAAGATTAGAAATAAAATTTCAATTTAAAGAATTTTGAGGAGTTGAGATTTATGTTATTAAAATTTTTGAGGATTCAAATTCAATTCAATAAACATAGTCAAAGATATTAAAAATTTGGAAGTGATTAAAATTTTATTTCAATGTTTGAATATTTGACTTTTGAGGAAAGTACATACATTTTATCTTAAATTGTTTGCGAAGTTAAATTTTGAGAATTTTATTTTGAGAATAAAATTTTATGATGGATAAGAAATGTATAACAGTATATGAGTGGATGAAGTACATGTGTAAGGATTTGTTGGCTTGAGCATGCTTGAGATGACACTGCAAACTGACTTAGGTGTCCATCTAAAGTTGTATTAGAGAGAGAAGTACTTAGTATGGTGTGTTGCACTGGTATGCACTTGAGTGATAAGAACAAGTAGTATAAACAATTGTAGTAAGTAAGAGAGCTAGCAGTGGGCGTGCTTGTAGTAGAAACAGTGGTACCTAAAGGATAGAGGTATCAAACTTTGGATGCATCATTAAACCATGGTTGTGTTAGCAGGTTCTGTTCTGTTCTTTCCTTCTGTTCCTTTTCGTCTATTTTATTGATTGATTGATTTCTTAGTACCGTAGCTTATATCAATAATTTTCTTGCTAGAAAATAGTTAAGTAGTATACCCTGACAGAGACTATAATACCATGACAAAAGAGACCATAACCGTGCATATTTTCTCTAGATTGCATGTTGTGTGACTGTAGGTAGGATTTTCTTAGACCTTGATTGTTGGGGGTTTGACCGTAGTAAAAGATTAATGAAGAGGTTATGACTGGACAGAGAGAGACAAGGTGCCTTAAATTTCAAGGATAAACATTAATTTAAATAAAGAGCTGAGAACTTAATATGGCATAATTGATGATTTAGTTAACTCATTGATTTTATGAAGATTACAATATGATTGAATTTGTCATTAAATTTTGAGAAATTTAAGAAGATTATCATTATATTTATTGACTACGAGATATAAATTTTAAAACTTATATTTGAATGATTGTATTTGAAGATTTCATAAATATTACATTGTTTGAGTATTGTGTGGAAAAAAATCGAGGAATAAGATCACTAGTGGATTAGTGTTGAATTCAAATTTTTAGGATAAGATTTCAAATTTTATAAATATGCATTAATTGGATTTAAAATTAGAGGATTGGATATTAAATTTTGTATTTAGTTATTAACTTAAAATTTTGGAGGAGATTGTGATAAGAATGGAAGTTGATTTTAAACTTGAAGATTTTCAGGAATATGATATTTATAAAATTTTGAAGATTTTGTGTAATAACAATATGGATTTACTTCATGATTATACAGCTTGATGAATTTAAATTTTGATGGTAAAATATAAAGGAATAAATAAATACAACTATTGAGGATCTTAAATTTTAAGAACGAAATTCTTTTAAGGAGGGTAGACTTGTCACTACCACATTCCAAAATGGGGATAATTTTGGTATTTTATATATTATAAGTATTGCGTGTATTTAGTTTTAAATAATTATATGAGATGTGTATATATATATTATATTGTATAGTATTTATTAATGTATGAGTTAGTAGGCTAGACCCAGAAGCCCACTAGTTGAACCTCTGACCAGATTATAGGGTTATGATTTTAATTTGTATTATTCTGGAGTAAATGTTGAGGATTATAATTAATTACCATAATTTATTTAATTGTTGCGCCTTACCGTTGCTTCGATATTTGGAGCTCTACCCTAGCTTTTGCATTCCAACGAATTTTACACCATTGTCCTAGACGTGCCAGACTTTTATTTTGATCTTTGTGTAACTCATAAATATACTCTTTTGTGCTTCATTTTAGTCGCACAATATTCGTCGCGGACGTTTATTTTTAATTCCAAATAAATCCAACTTTGTATCTTTGTGCGTTCCAATCAAAATTGAAGACACAATCTCGACCCATTTTGTGCAACCCAAATTATGATACTTGTGTCCCACCTAATTTTAATCCCATGTACTTTCAATTAATTTTAGAACACAATTTATATTTATTTTAATTAAATTGATGTAAGGACCCAACTTGACCCAAAACTAGACCTAACACCAAACCAAACCCCCATTCACACCCTCAAGCTCTATCCTAACACCAAACATCCTTTTCATCCAATAAATCACACCAAACATGGTGTTTTCCCTCATCCAATCCAAAAACCCACTTTCTGTGCAATTTTCCAATTGTTGGGGACTTATTTGCAAAAGTGCAATGAAATGTCACCATCCTATTGGTCAAGACCAATGAAGAACCAACCCCTCCCCCTTTGACCGGTCCTCCCTCTCTCTCTCTCTCTCTCTCTCTCTCTCTCTCTCCTCCTTTTTGGTTTGATATTTCCCTCATGATTAATCTAGACCACTCATTTTAAATGGAGCCATCCTCACCACACAACACCCTCTCCATTATATATATATATATATATATATATATATATATATATATATATATCCTCAACCCCTCTCCCAAAGCAACCCCATCCCAAAGCATGACCGGCCCTAATCCCTAGAAGGTCACCATCAACATCTTCTCCCTCATGCAAAACACCTCTCCATATATTTTCTTCTTCACCTCCACCATCAAAACTCAAACCTAACCCTAAACCAAAACCTACATCATCACCAATTACCAGCCCTCCTCCTCTTTCCCACGCCTCACCCGGTCGTCTCTACCCCGTCGTTCTCTCTCGCCTGACCCGACCACAGCGCCCCCGCTGTACCCAGCCCGCTGAACTCGCCCATCACGCCGGAGTCCTCTACCGCTCCGCCTGAGCACGACCCGCTATACCCCGTCTCTCCTTCATCACGTCGGAGCCATTCTCATCTTGCCAATGACGAGCATCCACTGATCCTCGTCTAAACGCTGCTGCCAGCCATCCCCTTCCTCCTTGTCATGATCGTAGCCGACCCCGACCGCCTAGAAACTGACCCCGCTCGCCTGAACCCGCTTCTCCTCCCGCCATCAACTGAACCGAGCAGCCTCGTCACCACCATCCATCCTCCACCCGACCAAGCACCCGCTGAACTCGTCTGAAGCCGCTGCCAACCCGACCGTGCTCCTGACTAAATGCCAGAGTCGACCGAACCTCGCCTGACTGAACTCCTGAACGTCCCCTCCTTCTCCTGCTAGACAGCAGCATCCTCCCATCCCTCGACTCCACATCATCACCCTCATCATCATCATCATCATCCCCATCATCATCACCATCGTCGTCACCATCGTCATCGTCGTCATCATCATCATCGGCAACCCCGTATTTGCCCGCACAGGTTAGTTCCTGCCCTCCTTCATGATTTTATGTACGTATGTGTATATTATTTAATTTGGTATATATATATATATATATATTTAGTATATGTATATTATTCAATTGGTATATATATATATATATATATATATATATATATATATATATATATATATATATATATATAGTATATGTATATTATTCAATTGGTATATATATATATATATATATATATTTAGTATATGTATATTATTCATTTTGGATTTTGGTATGCATATAATTATTGGTTGATATATACATATATAAATATATGGTGTGTATATATATATGTTTTAAGTAATTAAATAATATGCTAGTTAAGACTATTTATATATTTATATATGTACTATGAGACCCTAGTGTTAATTACGGATATCCCGTAGTTACATTGACCATGTGACCCTGTGAATTGTTAGTAGACTGTCTTATGTACACTGACGTACTGGCGAGACCCGTATTATTTTGACTATCTGATTTTGCACAACAATTACAGACGTGGCACCCATGCAGCTAAACGCACAATTGACCCTTCTAGTTGACCAGTGTCATACCTAGCGTAGCCCCTGAGTTCAAAGTATTTATGATTGTGTGTATGTTAGTGTGATGTCTGATGCAATATTGCATTATTTAATGATGTCTATAGGACTATTGGATTATTCAGACAAGACCTCGAAAACCGGACATTATTATTGCCAGCAGCACGACCCCCAGGCGAGTACATTCTCTGACAGTTTTTATTATGTTAATTATCTCTATGATTCCAGTTGTATAGCATACTTGATTCTGACAGTATATTACCACTGTGTGTATATGCTTTCCATATATTGGAGTTCGTATACATACGGCTAACGTGTTACATATTTCTAGTCCTACGTATTTTAGGACGGGGGCGTGACATCTACGCTGTACATGAATATCCAATCCACAGTGGTAATATACTATCACAACAAATCACACGCAAATCTATATCTCATCCACAACACAAATAATAGTTAAATGGGAATCAATAACTGAATATCAAATAAGCAGTCTCAAAGTATAATAGTCGGATGGAAATAAATTCACTGCAAATCGACTATAATAAACTACTAAAGAGAGAAGAGAATAAACTCTAATATAAGAATAAATGTCTCAAAAAAAAACAACTAGAATCTCTAAACAGCTGCAATGAATCACATATAATCCAAAGGTAAGACATCCTCAGTCTGATAGGTAGCGTCAGGTTCAGGTCCAAACTCCTGCGGATACTCCTGTTCATCTATGCTTGGAAAGGTATCAGTGTAAACTCCCTCACCCAAAATAGGTAGTTTGTGTATATTTTATATTATTATATTTATTATATATGTTGAATTTATTTAGAATATGCTCTTAGTTAATTAGAAAATAAATTTTTTGATATATTTACTTATATAAATATTCATTTAGAATTATTTTAGGTTATTTTAGATTTTTGGAGATTTTTCTAGAATTTTTGGTAATTAAAACTTAGAAAACATAAAATTTTAGGACTTCTATGATTTACTATACGACCATACTTGCATGTCGTTCCGAACAAATATTTATTTTAGTTTAAAATATTTAATTATATTTTTTTTGTAATTTATTTAGAATTTTAAGAAATTTATTTAGATTTTAAAATTATTTAGGATTTATTTGGATATATATAGTCTTAATATTAGATAGATGTTAATTTAGTGTTAATAGATATTAATAAGATTTTATAAATTATTTGTATTATCTTTAATTATATTTAAGATTATAAATTATTGAGATAAATTCAAACTCTATTTTAAATTAATTCAAATCCTGAACCTACTAGGAAATCAACTTCATGCATATCCTATCCTTATTTAAATTCATCATAATCCTATCCAAATTAACCAATCCTATTTGTATTTAATTAAGTAGTGTCCACCATTATAAATAACTCATCCTTCATATTTTTCTTTCCCAAATTTCTCTCTTTTTCGTCCAAAAAAATAGTCAAAATTCGTCATAAATTCAGCCTCATTTTCTACTAGTTATGACGAATTAAAAAGACGATATCTCCTAGCTCCGGACTCCAAACACGCTCCAGTTTTTTTTGTTAGAACGATAATGAGGTTAGCTTTCTGATAATATAAATTGTTTTTATTTGTTATTAGTATTAAATTCTGGAAAATTCGTAGAGCACAACATGTCCGAAAATAGACGTATTTCGATGTTTTCACGATTTCGGGAGAACCAGGAATCAGAATCACGAAGCGTTTAAAGTTTCGGAAAGCTAATGTCGAGATCATTGACATATATTTTTTTCTAGAATTTATTTCGAATTATTTACATACTGTTAATTCTGTAGAACTTCTAGGTTAGAATTTAACCATCGGTGCACAATACAAAATTTGTATGTGCCATAATTCCTGAACGAATTTGAATTCAGACGAGCCGTAAATTCTAGTATATTTTTGATGCTAAAATCTACAGGAAATCATACTTGAAAGTCGAGTTTGTATCGGTTGACTTTTTGGTCAACAGATCGCCTCGATTTGCGTGCCATGAGTCTCGAGTTGATAAAATTTAGTTTCTTTGGACAAAATTTAGGAATTAACATAAAAATCAGAAAAATAAGATTAAAATAGGATTTTAGAGTAATTATTCCAGAATTAAATAAATTAAAATAAATTAATGGTTATATTATTATATAGTTATATGAATATATATGTAAGTAAATGCTAATTGATAATTATGACTAAATATTCAGACTGTATGACCCTAGGACATCGTGGACTATCCCATACTTACCTTGACCATGTTGACCCTAAGAACTTGTGAATTTGTCTGCCTTGCGTACACTAACGTACTGGCATAGACACCTGTCAGTTGACTGACTGATTTCGTACAGTACTTGAGGACACAATACCCGCGTAATTCAATACATAATTGACCGTGTTAGATGACTAGTGTTACCCCTAGTATACCCCCTAATTCCAGTATAAATGTGGTTGAGTATGTGCTAGTGTAATGACTAATGATTATATTATATTATATTTATGTGTACATAGGATATTGGATTGTTCTGCGCAATTTCTGGAGCAGGTTATTGGTATATTGCAGCTTCCTTGCCAGGCAAGTATACCTTGCCATTGTACTGTTATTTTTATTCCATATGTTGTATGCATCTTTATTTTCTGTCTTTTCATATATTTTAACTGTTATATAAAAAATGCGCGCGACGGTGTCGTCGCGGTATGTTTTTATTTATGTAATTGCATTGACCTTGTTTATGATACTACCCCATCATCATGTAGCATCTTTAGGTTCATTGGCCGTGACACAGTTGTTACACGAGTTGTGAGTCTCATGTAGATCACGAACTTGCGTGCAGGTTGGCCTCCTGTACGTGTGGGCCGTGCGTTAGGAATAACTGCTGTTAGAAACTTTGCATGCTAGAAGACTTAGCAGTTATTAGAGGTCTATGGACGTAGCCTATTATAGTACGGTGGTCCCATCCTTGTCCTTGTTTGGTTGCAGGATTGGGCTAGGGTACTAAGGATAGGCTATGGACCAAATCGTGTCATGGATGTGACATGCTTAGAGCATGGGGTGGGGAGAACAACAAGTATCACATTTGGGCTCCTTTGCACTTTTCTTGTGTAACCCGTACGCTCCGCCGGAGATGCGCGGTCATGATGACACCTATACTACTTGGCGGGCCTCCGCCGTTCAAAAGACGACGTGCCTTTGTAGGCCCCTGGATCTCCAAGAGAACTATGCCAATCCTATTTATGGCCAGATAGCCCACTTGTTAGAAAGTTGTTCTCAAACTGCATTTACATAGATGGTTAGGCGACCCCAATAGATGTTTATTTTCAGTACTTTATTGGCATGTGTTTAAGTATCTTGTTATGTCCCTCTGAGGACCTGGTCCGCTGCCAGGTGTACCTGTTTCTTGAGTATTTGCAGGAGCATAGATTTGGATGGTTATAGATGCTTCGTGGATGTCTTCCCTTCGAGCCGTGATTGATAGCTGGTACTTATATTGTTTAAGTGAGTTGTACTTATATTGTATTTACTTTTCCCATTTGAGTTGGTAGTGGATTTGTTTCCATACAACTATCATCCTTAGATACTTCTTATTAAGATCTAGTTTCATAGATACTGGTTATTTATTTCTATATGATTTTGGTGGATAAGATTTAGATTTTACCCTGTGACTTGTGACATATGTTTATACCACTTGTGGATTTTGTATTCATATTATAGCGTACGTATGGATTTGGTTTCCATATATTGGAGTTGCCATATCCATGCGGCTGGCATGCTTACGTGTTCCTAGTCCTACGTATTTGGGACTGGGGCATGACATATTTTTGTGGTGGCCCATGCAGGTCGAGAGCATATTGTCTCGGTTACGTTACTGTACCGAACAAGCCTGCACATAGGACTAGAGTATAGGATCTCATCCACAATTGACTATGATTCACCTTCCTCCTCTATGATCTATTCGAACAATTGTATCCTGCTTGATTCCTGTACTTCCCTAATAAGTTCCTTGAGTATATATGGCCTTCTGCTAGAATATAGGAACCCCTGTTATTAGGATGATAATTAGAGTAGCACACCTATTAAGAATACAATGAGAATATAGACACACCACTAAGTTTAGAATATCTAGTGAACCCTAGAATTCCTTATCTTTAGAATTGATTTACCATTACCCCCTGATGTATTATGAAGACTTGAGAGTAGTATAGACACTACTAGAGTTAGTTAGAAGTTTTACTATAATATTTGACCCTAGTATTGAGGAACCAATGGAGAACCAATATTGAACATTAGGACTGAACCTAACCCTCATAATTGGATAGTATTAGAGAACTATAAAACTTATGTCACTGTCTTGTTACTAGTAGACAGCACCCTAGGAAGCCTAGAGGAATGTAATCAACCCTTTCCCTTGATCATATCCCGAACATGGCAACTAGCATGCCACCCCCTTAGAGAACCATGATGCTATCTAGAGCCCTCTATTTTTTATTTCATAACTTGTCCCCCTGCAACCTTAGCATTCGCTAATTGTGTGACGACTAAATTATGATTCTTCTTTCTTCATCATTTAACTCGTGCCACATAACTCGTATAATTGAAGGCCAAGTAATCTTATTCTATGTTAGGACATGTAGTTTGCTAGGGTATAGCTTGGTAATTTAAACTTTGAATTATGTGCGTGATAGTTGAGATTTGATAGTTTGCGTAGTTCCCTTAGGTTGTGACCTAATGATTACCCCTTAGCTTTAAATCACAAAATATGTACCCATAGCTCGATACGAGTTAAATCCCTTTCCCCTTAACGGCTAGTAACTCTTCTATCCCTACGATTGACACCTGTTCTATGAGCACTTGACCCTTACCTATATAATGCAATAGGAGACCCTAATAAGACTTTCTGTTCTATGTACATGTGCAAGGTTATTTTTGTAGGTATCCTTAAGGCAATACAATAGTAGTTAAATTATTTTAAGTTGGATAGTATACCTCACCACCTAGTATCACGTAGTCCCGGTGATCCATTGATGAAGTGTAACTGAATGACATTAATTGTATGCTAGCAAAGACGACAGTGTTTATTCAGACGATAGAATTTAGAGGTCCATGTCCCTATTGGTCGACTAGCGACTTAGACAAGGAATTAGTATGACTATTGTAGAGATTGTGTAGTCTTTCATTATTATTGCTTATTTTGCTTTTGTTTTTGTGAATTTGAATTGTTATGAACCTTCTTTCATCATAATCTAGCGTATTCATATTTGCTGTACTACCTTGACTTATGCTGCTATTATAGCCTAGTTTTTGTAAGCTTATTCTTTATCGAGCTTGTTCATGACATACGTATTATTGGGGGCCCACAATAATACATTTCAGAATCAGTGTATTAGGGTCTAGCTAACCTTAGTGCGCTTGGTTCGCCCTTCGCATAACTACTTTACGTGGATTGAGATATGTAGTGATTAGTAGACGAATATACTTATCCTCTAGATACGACAAAGCATATCATATCAAGTACATAACTGCACCGATGTGAGCATGCGAATAGGAAATTACCAAATTAAGATTTTAATCCACAACTGTCTTGACAATTCCCATTTGAATTCTTTAGACGCTTTGATTTCCATACTTCCATTCTATTACCCCTCCTTGAACTCTTTTTCGTTGCTTTCCGTCTTCCCTTGTTTCAGAAAGACGAAATCTCGTGCTGGGATATAAGTGATACATGGATAGTACAAGATATACCCCATAGGCCAATCACATTATTTGGTGACTATCTTTCATAATTGATTAAGGGCATATCATATATGATATAGTTGGTGTTAAAGTTTTGAGGATTAAATGACATGAGAAAATAAATTGAGGAATATTTTTCTTAAGTGTAAGAGCCTTATGTGATAGATGGGTAAATTCTAAGTTGGGTAGAAATTGCAGTATTAAACTTGAGGAGAATTCTTTTAGATTATGATCAAGTAGGATTAGATTGAGAGATTAAGTCCTTTTAAATGTGGAGAATTTTAAAAGAGGGATTAAGATAATGAGGATTTAATGAATTTTAAAAATCTTGATATTGAGGACCCAATATTTATACTTCAAGCACATGATTTAAATTTTGAATATTGAAGGATGAATCATCGATTTAAATTTTGAGGATAAATATAGAATTTTAGACTTGAACAATTGGTTAATTAGATTTAAATTTTAAAATTTGATGATTTGAATTAAAAGTTCAATTTTAATTGTTGGGTCACCTATTTGAAATATTGAGGATGTAAGTTGAGTTTAAATATTTGAATAGTACAAAATTCTTAAGTTAAGAATATGAATAAGATTTGATTAGAATTGTTTATTGTTCAAAGTCTAGAGGAGATTATGATAGTTGGAAATTATGATATAAATTTTGATGTGGGATGTCATATAGACTTGAGTCAGATTTGGATGTTGATTATTTAAAAATCGAGAAGAGATTACGACAGGTTGAATTTTGATTTAAATAGTGGTTATATTAATTTTGAAGTAATCGCGATAGATTCGAATAGATTTTATTATTTACATTTTTGGAAGAGATTGCGATTGACATACCTTATGTACGAATGTGAAGGATTTAACAAATTATGTCTTATTTTAATTTTGGGGACAAAATTATTTTAAGTTGGGTAGATTGTAAACTCCCTCACCCAAAATAGGTAGTTTGTATATATTTTATATTATTATATTTATTATATATGTTGAATTTATTTAGAATATGCTCTTAGTTAATTAGAAAATAAATTTTTTGATATATTTACTTATATAAATATTCATTTAGAATTATTTTAGGTTATTTTAGATTTTTGGAGATTTTTCTAGAATTTTTGGTAATTAAAACTTAGAAAACATAAATTTTTAGGACTTCTATGATTTACTATACGACCATACTTGCATGTCGTTCCCAACAAATATTTATTTTAGTTTAAAATATTTAATTATATTTTTTTTGTAATTTATTTAGAATTTTAAGAAATTTATTTAGATTTTAAAATTATTTAGGATTTATTTGGATATATATAGTCTTAATATTAGATAGATACTAATTTAGTCTTAATAGATATTAATAAGATTTTATAAATTATTTGTATTATCTTTAATTATATTTAAGATTATAAATTATTGAGATAAATTTAAACTCTATTTTAAATTAATTCAAATCCTGAACCTACTAGGAAATCAACTTCATGCATATCCTATCCTTATTTAAATTCATCATAATCATATCCAAATTAACCAATCATATTCGTATTTAATTAAGTAGTGTCCACCATTATAAATAACTCATCCTTCATATTTTTTTTTCCCAAATTTATCTCTTTTTCGTCCAAAAAAATAGTCAAAATTCGTCATAAATTCAGCCTCATTTTCTACTAGTTATGACGAATTAAAAAGACGATATCTCCTAGCTCCGGACTCCAAACATGCTAAATTTTTTTTAGAACGATAATGAGGTTAGCTTTCTAATAATATAAATTGTTTTTATTTGTTATTAGTATTAAATTCTGGAAAATTCGTAGAGCACAACATGTCCGAAAATAGACGTATTTCGATATTTTTACGATTCCGGGAGAACCAGGAATCAGAATCATGAACCGTTTAAAGTTTCGGAAAGCTAATGTCGAGATCATCGACATATATTTTTTCCCAGAATTTATTTCGAAGTATTTACATACTGTTAATTCTGTAGAACTTCTAGGTTAGAATTTAACCATCGGTGCACAATACAAAATTTGTATGTGCCATAATTCCCAAACGAATTTGAATTCAGACGAGCCATAAATTCTAGTATATTTTTGATGCTGAAATCTACAGGAAATCATGCATGAAAGTTGAGTTTGTATCGGTTGACTTTTTGGTCAACAGATCGCCTCGATTTGCGTGCCATGAGTCTCGAGTTGATAAAATTCAGTTTCTTTGGACAAAATTTAGGAATTAACATAAAAATTAGAATAATAAGATTAAAATAGGATTTTAGAGTAATTATTCCAGAATTAAATAAATTAAAATAAATTAATGGTTATATTATTATATAGTTATATGAATATATATGTAAGTAAATGCTAATTGATAATTATGACTAAATATTCAGACTGTATGACCCTAGGACATCGTGGACTATCCCATACTTACCTTGACCATGTTGACCCCAAGAACTTGTGAATTTGTCTGCCTTGCGTACACTAACGTACTGGCATAGACACCTATCAGTTGACTGACTAATTTCGTACAGTACTTGAAGACGCGACACCCGCGTAATTCAATGCGTAATTGACCATGTTAGATGACTAGTGTTATCCCTAGTATACCCCCTGATTCCAGTATAAATATGGTTGAGTATGTGCTAGTGTAATGACTAATGATTCTATTATATTATATTTATGTGTACATAGGATATTGGATTGTTCTGCGCGATTTCTGGAGCAGGTTATTGGTACATTACAGCTTCCTTGCCAGGTAAGTATACCTTGCCATTGTACTGTTATTTTTATTCCATATGTTGCATGCATCTTTATTTTCTGTCTTTTCATATATTTTAACTGTTATATAAAAAATGCGCGCGACGGTGTCGTCGCGGTATGTTTTTATTTATATAATTGTATTAACCTTGTTTATGAGACTACCCCATCATCATGTAGCATCTTTAGGTTCATTGGCCGTGACACAGTTGTTACACGAGTTGTGAGTCTCATGTAGATCACGGACTTGCGTGCAAGTTGGCCTCCTGTACGTGTGGGCCGTGCGTTAGGAATAACTGCTGTTAGAAACTTTGCATGCTAGAAGACTTAGCAGTTATTAGAGGTCTATGGACATAGCCTATTGTAGTACGGTGGTCCCATCCTTGTCCTTGTTTGGTTGCAGGATTGGGCTAGGGTACTAAGGATAGGCTATGGACCAAATCGTGTCATGGATGTGACATGCTTAGAGCATGGGGTGGGGAGAACAACAAGTATCACATTTGGGCTCCTTTGCACTTTCCTTGTATAACCCGTACGCTCCGCCGGAGATGCGCGGTCATGATGACACCTATACTACTTGGCGGGCCTCCGCCGTTCAAAAGACGACGTGCCTTTGTAGGCCCCTGGATCTCCAAGAGAACCATGCCAATCCTATTTATGGCCAGATAGCCCACTTATTAGAAAGTTGTTCTCAAACTGCATTCACATAGATGGTTAGGCGACCCCAATGGATGTTTATTTTCAGTACTTTATTGGCATGTGTTTAAGTATCTTGTTATGTCCCTCTGAGGACCTGGTCCGCTGCCAGGTGTACCTGTTTCTTGAGTATTTGCAGGAGCGTAGATTTGGATGGTTATAGATGCTTCGTGGATGTCTTCCCTTCGAGACGTGATTGATAGCTGGTACTTATATTGTTTAAGTGAGTTGTACTTATATTGTATTTACTTTTCCCATTTGAGTTGGTAGTGGATTTGTTTCCATACAACTATCATCCTTAGATACTTCTTATTAAGATCTAGTTTCATAGATACTGGTTATTTATTTCTATATGATTTTGGTGGATGAGATTTAGATTTTACCCTGTGACTTGTGACATATGTTTATACCACTTGTGGATTTAGTATTCATATTACAGCGTACGTATGGATTTGGTTTCCATATATTAGAGTTGCCATATCCATGCGGCTGGCATGCTTACGTGTTCCTAGTCCTACGTATTTGGGACTGGGGCGTGACAATCAGGTCCTCAGAGGGACGTAACAAGATACATATAAACATGCCAATAAAGTACTGAAATGTAAACATCCATTGGGGTCGCCTAACCGTCTAAGTGAATGCAGTTTGAGAACAACTTTCCACCAAGTGGGCTATCTGGCTAAAAACTGGGATTGGCATGACTCTCTCGGAGAATCAGGGGCCTCAAAGCATGTCATCTTTTGAATGGCAGAGGCCGCCAAGTAGTATAAGGGTCATCACCGCCCGTATCTCCAGCGGAGCTTCCGGGTTACAGAAGGAAAAAGTGTAAAGGAGCCCAAATGCCTTACTTATTGTTCTCTCCATCCAATGCCCTAAGCATGTCATGTCCATGATACGATAAAACCTCTAATAACCGCCAGGTCTACTAGCATGCAAAGTTTCTATTGGCAGTTATCCCTATCCGTCGTACGACCTATACGTACCAGTGGCCAGCCGAGTACGCAAGTCCGTGTCCTACATGTGACTCACACTCGTGTAAGAATAGTGTCATGGCCAATGAAACATAAATGCCTCATAAAGATGGGGTAGTCTCATAAAGTAGGTCCAATGCATATACATAAATAAAAACATAGTACGACGACACCGTCGTTGCACCCAAGTTTCCTTGGACGCGTAATTTATATAGCAGTTAAAATAAATGAACTAAATAAATAGAAATAAACATACATGCATCATATGGAATGTAAATACAGTACAATGGCAAGGTATACTTGCCTGACAAGAAATCTGTAAAGTGTACGCGCCCAAATATCAAGGACACGAAATCAGAACTAAGGCCTACGAACAAACGTCTTCGGATGCTGAAATAGACATCACCAATATTTCCGGAATGAGCAAAATAGCTAAAAAGCACTTCCCTTTCGTCCAATTTGGACACAGGGATAAAACGGTAATTTCGGATAAAAGTGGGGTCCACGTGTGGCCCACTTTGCACCAAAAAATGTGCCAAGGGTAAAGGTCTCTAAATGGGACAAATTATAGGTCAAACAAACTCTAGATGTCAATATGAACCCAACGGTATGTCCAATGTGGATTCCGATGGGCCGAACACAATTTTGCCCAAAAAGTCAACCGTGGGGCCCGCCAATTGGCGACTTGGTCAACTGTCTCAGAATTGCATGAAAATTGGGTCACAAGACTAGCGCATTACCATGAGTCCAGTGGCGCAAGTTTCGTCGCAATCTGAATGGCATGCACAAAATAAGCGCGACTTTCGCAAAAGTTACGACAACGGGTTTGTCCGCGGATACGGGCTGATTTCGGTGCGCACACGCGTCCGAATCAGTTTCCATAAACTCTCACATGTCCGGTTATGCTGCACGCATCATTTAGTACACTTGGTACACGACGGGGCGGTCCCGTTTGGCGGGACGCGCTCCATTTCTTAACTTTTGAAAATCTGGAAAAAGTGTATTTACAGGTTTTCCAACGAATTTAATTCTACCTACAGCAGTTAATAATCTAGGATTATTTAACATAAATTAAACTAGGTCAAGTGGTCTCCGCATACCAAAAAGAATTATTGAATTCGGATCTCTGTGGTGGAAGATACGAATCCGGGAACATAGGTGATCACCGCAGTTTTCTGCGATCCAAGAAATTGGTCTTTTTCTGCCAACTTTGACACTATTTTTGCCTATGGTTACGCGTTGTTCGAGATCTACTATCATACAGATAATGAAGAGGGTTAAGGGATAAGCATACCGGTAAAGATGAGGTGGCATTTGGTTGAGCGAGGCGACGAGAAACAACGCGGGAACACAGGTACCCAACTGTTGAATTCTGCAGTGCGCGGGGTCCGCGGGGTCGCGGTCGTCGGGGTCGATTTGGATGGCCTGGCACATTTCTCCGGCTGCGGTGGCTGCGTTCTCTAGGTCTAGATGGGAAGAGAAAGAGTTTGGATGTTCTAGGGTTAGGGTTTTGGGATGAAATAAGATATATATATAGGTATATAAGAGAGGAGAGAAGGGGGTCCGGTCGTTCACTCGCGGGTTGGGGGGGGTCTGTTGCTTATTTGCAATAGGGGGCGGCTGCATTTTTTTTACAAGGGCTATTGTGGCTGGCTCACAAGGGGCGGGTGTGTGAGGTTCCCATGGGCGGGTAGGATGTAGGATCCAATAGGGGGGATCCAATTAGGAATTAAAAACTATTTTCTTTTCTTTTCTTCTCTAATTCTTTTTCAATTTCTTTTTCTTTCTTTTTCCTTTAAACATATATATGTATATATTTATTTATATATGCGTATATACTCATAGAAAAATCTAGAATTACACTAATGCATACCATTAAGCTAGCAACTGCCCAAAGGGTCTCCTACATAGAATAAATTTAGAAAAATTCCTAATAGCCCCATAAATCCCCTAAGTGCACCAACACCTAAAATAAAAACTAATAAAAATTTATTTCTCCTAATTAGCCACTAATTACTATAATTAAATTAATAATTAATTAAAAAGGTCATATACGGTTTCTAGGAATAGGGGTTTTATATTCTACCCAACTTATAAAAAATTTGTCCTCGAAATTAAAATTAAGCCACGATAGAATATCAAGAATGGTATAAGATATAAATTAACAAAGTAAATTCATACCTTGGTCTGCGAATAGGTTCGAAAAATGCTTGCGCATGTCGTCCTTGCGCTCCCAAGTTTATTCTCCTGGCGTGCCATGCCTCCATGCTACGTGAACCAATAGAATAGACTGATTCCTCAACACTTTCTCTCGACGATCAAGGATTCCTACGGGTTGCTCTTGATATGACAAGCTCGGCCCAATAATGATCTCCGAATGGTCGAGAACATGACTGCTGTCTGCCATATATCGCCTGAGCTGCAATACATGGAATACGTCATGTACTCCCTCAAGTGAAGGTGGTAGCGCAAGTCGATAAGCCACTTCTCTAACTCTCTCGAGCATGTCAAATGGTCCAATATACCTTGGACTCAACTTGTCGCAACCTTCGAATCGAATGGTGCCTTTGGTCGGTGATATCCTTAAGAAGACATGATCGCCCTCTTTGAACTCCAAGGGACGACGATGAAGGTCTGCCCACTGCTTCTGCCTGTCTTGCGCTGCTCGCAAGTGTCCATGTATCTTCTTAACTGTCTCTACGGTGTTGACCACCAACTCGGGTCCCAGAATCTAACGTTCTCCTACGTCACTCTAACACATAGGAGATCTAAATTTTCTTTCATACAATGCTTCAAACGGAGCCATCTGAATACTCGCTTGATAGCTATTGTTGTAAGAAAACTCCACAAGATGTAGGTGGTCCTCCCATGATCCTCCGAAGTCTAACATGCAAGCCCTCAACATATCCTCCAATGTCTGAATAGTACGCTCCGACTGTCCATCTGTCTGCGGGTAGTAAGATATACTGAACTTCAGACGAGTTTCAAGACTCTCTTACATGCTCCTCCAAAAGTGCGATGTAAAGTGCGAATCTCTATCTGATACAATGCTGACTTGTATTCCGTACAATCTCACGATCTGCCTCATATATAAGTCAGCTAAAGCTTCTGTAGACTGACCCACTCTAAAAGGTATGAAATGGGCTAACTTGGTGAGTCGGTCCACTATTACCCACACTGTATCTCTCCCACTTGGACTCTTGGAAAATCTTGTGACGAAGTCCATAGTGATGTGCTCCCACTTCCACTCTGGAATCGGAATTGGTTGCAATAATCCTGCTATCCTCTGGTGCTCCGCCTTTACTTATTGACATACCAGACATTTAGCTACAAAGCGAGCTCTCTCTCTCTTTTCATTCCATGCCACCAAAAGTGTTGTCGTAAGTCACGATACATCTTGGTGCCTCCAGGATGAATAGAATATATTGAACTATGAGCCTCTGTCATCAGCTCTTGTCGAATCTCTCTATTTGGAATATAAAGATGATCACCACATCGTAATGTCCCATCCTCATGAAGGCACAATCTTGTCTGCTCTCCGGCCTCTGTCCTTTCCTTTAGTCTCCTGAATCTGGCGTCCGTAGGCAATGCTGCTGTAAACTCCCTCGACCAAAAATTAGGGTTAATTAATTAAATTATCCTAATTAGGGTTAACTAGGTATAATTAAGATTATTATATAGTGTTGTAATACTTGTACGATGATTTGTTATTTTAGGATACTACACTAGCTGTTGCCCTAAAACAAATTCCACATACTTGGCCTAGATATGCTAACCCATCATATTGAACCTAGAACAAACCCCGGATACGGATTTTTGTGCCTGATTTTAGTCGCACAAAAGTCGTTACAAACGTCCGTACGCAATTTAAATAAATTGCGTAATTACGTTCGTTGTCCGTTCCAATCAAAATTGAGACACCACCTCGATCCGTCTTGACCAACCCAGATCATGTTATTATTGTACACTGAGCCTACTACACTAATGACCCTTGTCCAACCAAATTTAGACCCCCAGATTTTATTAAATTAAATTAGAAACACCGGTACATTAATTATGAATTAATTAATGTGGTGTCCTAACCTCAATTAAATTAGACCCTACTCCAACCCAAACCCACAACCATAACCACAAGCCTCATACAAAACACCATACGCCATCCTAGCCCAATGAAGAACACCAAACATGGTGTTTATTTACATCAAATCCCCAACTTCAGAAATTGTGCAAATATCAAATTGTTCAGGGGCCTATTTACAAAATTATAATGAGGTGTTCCCCTCTCATTGGCCCAAACATCATGAAGAAAGAAATGGTCATTCCCTAACCGTTCACTTTATTTTTCCCCCCATTTTCATGTCCTTACATCACTTTTTGGGAAGTAATCCTAGCCCTACATTTGAAATACCCCATTCCTAGCCCTCCCCTCATGTTGATGGACATCCCCAACTCCCCAAAAACTAGGT
Source organism: Iris macrosiphon (assembly GCA_036927795.1). Lineage (NCBI taxonomy): Eukaryota > Viridiplantae > Streptophyta > Magnoliopsida > Asparagales > Iridaceae > Iris > Iris macrosiphon. The sequence goes on along the minus strand of JAYESA010000010.1, from coordinate 93,982,856 downwards.
CCAGACGGCCCTAATCCCAAGGCAGCCCCCCCCACTCTCTCACCTACATAAACAACCTAGTACCTCATTAATGAGGGCACACAAACCAAGAAACCAAAGAGAAAACAACCTAACTCTCTAAACCTCAGCTTAGCCCGACCCCAACCAATCATCACCCACTGCCTCCTCCCGGCCAGCCACCGTGTCCGGCGGCCCCCCAACCAACTCAGACCCCTTCGCCGGACCTTCCCCCACCTGCCACCACCGCCACCCGCCGCCTAGCCGCCGGCAGCAACCCCCCAGCACTCCAACACCAACCCGAGCCTCCCCCTCCCGCACACACAGTCGACCACCCGACCTCCCCGTACTCTGCCACCACTGCACCTCCGGTCGCCCAACTCAGCCACACTCCTCCCCGGCCAACCACCTTCCTCCCCGTCAAGTCTCGCCGTCGGTCGACGCCACAGCCACCCGCAATCGCCCCCGCAGAGCCAAGGGTCATAGACCCGCTGCTGCTGTGCCGACCGCCCCGAGCTTCGCCGGAGCTCCGTCCGGCCACCCCAGCCATCGACGGTTGACCACCGGGACCCCCTCGACCCGAGCATCGCTGAGGTACGATATTTTATGTATAAATACTGGTATTTAAATACGTATCTAAGTTTGCATTGGATGTGTATAACTACATATATTAGATCTAGTATTTTAAACGTATTCTAATGTATATTATTTTTTTCAGTATTTCAGTAGTGTTTATGTATATAAATATGTATATATACTGTTTTAATAATTCTATGTATAATTTATATATGATATAAAAATATAAGTACGAAATTATAAATAGGAATGTATATATAAACATAATATATATATGCTAGAGCTTAAATACTTTAAATATTTAATTAAATACCTAATAAGTATATGTACTTATATATATGTATATATATATATATATTTATATATGAATATAAATGTATATATATATTTCTCAATACGTTTTATGTATTATCTTATTACATAATAATTATATGTACATATGTATAATGTATATTTATGTACATTTGAAATATTGTATAGTTAATATACATGGTATATATACTATGTATTATTCTATATTATATGCTATTTATTGGTATAATTATATTATTTTGTAAATATAAGTATATATGTATATTTGTGTATATAAATATATATATATACCTCATGTACTTAGTATATTAGTGAAATACAAATATATGTATATGTATATATGTATAATAATTTATGTACTTAATATATTTATAAAAGGTATATTGGTATGTGTATATTTAAATATAAATAATTGTATGTGTATTTTTTTACTTATGTACAAAAATTATTATCTAAATATATGTATATGTATAAATATATGAATTTATGTTATTACCAATTATGTATACATATTTACTGTGTGTATTATTAGTATATACTAATTAATACATAAGTATTATTTTTGTACTATTAAACAAATATATTATTTTAATATAATTAAATATGATTTAGTGTATATATATATATATACTTGTATTAGCCATATATATATACAGTCCAGACCCTGTGTCAGTTGTAGATACAAGCAGTGAGTCTTAGTCGTGCTATTGTAGCGACTAATATTATCATTACTATATCATATATAGGATTACTGGACAGTACTGCCGAGGCATCAGGAGCAGGACTTTGGATTTCGCAGCTATCCGGGACAGGCAAGTATACCTTGCTGATTTACTGCTTAAAATTAAATGATAAATGTTGCAAATATGCATAAAACTATGCGCGTCTAAGATTGACTCAGGTGTAGTCGATAATGCGTCGATGAGTAGTGTACTTGACCTAGTTGTTAGCTGACTCACCCATTACTGCGAGGATATTCTAATATCCTCCTAGACCATGGCACTATACACGTATCACAATGGTACATTCATATTGGGATGCGGGTCCGCGTACCCGATTCGCTATCGGTACGTACGACATGCATCACGGACTAGCATATATTCTAGAGTAATATAGTTAGTTGAGACTTGATATCTATATACGGTACACTCGTGTCATGTATTCGACTTGCGTATCTACATTGGGCGGGAAGGACAACTGATAAACGTATGGGATACACCCATCAGACTCCGTGGTATCCAGAGGAACCACAGACCCGGTGACTCCCTATATTCAGACACTGCGCTCTTTGGAGTGTTACGGACGTATATACATTGCAGATACCACGTCCCTTAGAGTGTGGACGTTATATATATATAGATACCTCATTCTTCGGAATGATGGACGTTGCAGATACCACACTCTAGAGGACGTTGGACGTTATACCTACACCTACCTATACGTTTCGAGGTTGTCCTTACATTGCATTCACTTAGATGGTTAGTACACCCCTCTTTACTTTTATTCAGTACTATATTTGTCATGCATATTGTATCTTGTTACGTCCCTCTAAGGACCTGGTTATCTTCCAGATCTGGACGAGGCCTATTATCCCACAGTATACGGGCCAGGTGTGGAGACGAGGTTTGCTCTTGACGAGGAGCTAGAGGTCCTTCCATCAGAGTACCCCTGATCAGATTGGTAGGCCTTCCGTCTATGATTGGAGCTCCTTACCTAGTTAGCCGTTGTTCCAGTCACTCTTATTATCAGTACTTTATTTCAGACTATCAGTACTTATCTCCAACATTTGTAGTGGGTTTGTTCCCACCAGACATATTTCAGTTGTACTATGTCATTCGACTATGTCCTTATATTCCAGTCTTTTATTTCAGTATTTTACTTGTTGTTTGTGGATGAGATTAGACACTGCCTGTTGTTGATATTAGACTTGTTAGTTTTAGGACAGCGTAGCACGCTTCGCCAGGATCCATTAAATTGGGATATCCTCGGAGACGTGTCAGCTAGCCAATGCCACGTGGCCTGGTTCCATATATTTTGGGATTGGGGCGTGACATAGTTTTAGTGGTGGCCCATGCAGGTCTGAAACACCAAATATTTATCGCTTGTGGTATGGTAACGTGCCCAGCGAGCCTGCAATAGGATAGAAATTACTAGGTCTCATCCACTTGATTACGCCTTTGAACCTCTTCCGAATTGTAATATATCTGTATCCTGTTTGATTTATTCCGTACTCTCTCTAATGAAGTTCTATCTCTTACAGCGAGATGAACCTTCGTAGTAGACGTGAGATACTTGGTGCCATAGTGCCACCTGCAGCATCGAGGGAGGATACGACTCAGGGACCACCCAGAGAGCAGCCTCAGCCAGAGGCACAGGTGATCCCTCAGGCCCCGATGATGCACTGGCATCAGGTCTCTCCCGACGAAGGGACGCAGCAGCCAGAGGGCCAGACATCGCAGACGATCCCGAGGCAGTACTTCGAGGGACAGACCTCGAGGGCAACACCGATGCCGTAGTACGAGAGGCCGGCACCCGAGGAGACACCAAGGAGACAACCGGAGGTACGTCTTCCACCACCTCCACCGTTTCCACCTCAGATGCCACCAGCGGAGGGACAGCCCTAGATGATGCAGTTCTTCCAGATGATAATGCAGGCCTAGTGGCAGCAGACGGAGACCCTGAGACAGGGCCTGATGGCAGTACTGGAGAGGGCACCTGCCCAAGCAGCAGCAGCAGCAGCAGCACCAGCACCTGCACCTGTCCAGCAAGCAGGCACTGTACGAGGCTTCAGACAGATGGGCCCTGGAACCTTCTCGAGCAAGGAGACGGCTGAGGAGATCTCAGATTGGGTCTCCAACACTGAGATGCTGTTAGAGGGTTTGCAGCTACACCCCGACCTCTGGATGACCGCGGTGAGGGCTCAACTCACAGGCAACGTCCATCACTGGTGGGACTCTATGGAGCGCAACATCGGCAGACAGCAGACTTGGGAGGAATTTCTAGAATACTTCAATGCGAAGTATTTCCCCGCTACGGTGAGGAATGCCCTGTACTCTCAGTTCCTGTACCTGGAGCAAGGAAACCTGACTGTGGACGCCTACGATGGAGAGTTCAGCAGACTCAGCCGATTCGGTACAGCCCTGATCCCCAATGACCTGGAAAAAGCCAGAAGATTCCTCCATGGCCTCTCTCACGAGCTGCAGAGGTACACTACTACCCAGGCGAGGATCTCTTATAAAGAGGTCCTATCAGAGGTGAGGATCCAGGAGGCTATAGGAGGAGGAGCGAGACGTTCCAGCACGAACGTACCAGCCAGGACCCAGCAAGGAGCAGGAGGACCGATCCGTCGTCCAGGAGCGCAGGCGCAACAGAGGACAGCACCATACCAGCAGAAGGAGCTTCCGACCTGTCACTTCTGTGGCAAGAGGGGACACATCATCAGAGACTGCAGGAAGAAGCTCGGACTCTGCATGGTCTGTGGAGCCAGCCAGCACCTTGCTAGAGACTGCCCCCAGCGCAGAGATGGAGCACCCCATACTGGACAGAGACCACCAGCAGCACCACTGAGGATACTACCCCCAGCAAGAGGCCAGCGTGCACCAGCTACCGGAGGATAGCAGAGAGGACCACCCTTGGTCCCACAGGAGGCACACTTCAACCAGGCCCGACAGCAGGCAGGAGGGCAGAGGCGCGGGCAAGCCTTTGCTTTAGCATCTATCGAGGAGAAACCAAAAGGGGAGACTATCGCAGGTACAATTTTAGTTGCATCATTACCTGCAACTGCACTGTTTGATTCTGGAGCTACACTATCATTTATATCTAGTAGCTTCATAGAAATGCATAGAGTAGCAACCTCCCCCTTACCTAAGAGTTGGAAGATACTTACTGGAGGAGGCATCATACCGGTTACCAGCACCATTAGAACGTGCTCGGTAGTAGTTTGTGGTAGAGAGATGAGAGCACGATTTTTGGTACTCCTAATGCCAGCTTTCGACGTAGTTCTGGGCATGGACTGGTTAAGCCAGTACAATGTCGTACTAGATTGCCGGAAGGGTAGCGTTACTTTTAGACTGCCAGGACACCGGAGTTTGAATTTATGCGAGGCACCATCGAGCGAGGAGTAGGACACACAGCTGGAGCTTACATGGCGATGGAGACGGCACCCCCAGAAATCGTTGCAGAGTTCGAAGATGTTTTTCCAGAGGAGTTGCCAGGCCTACCGCCTGATAGGGAGGTGGAGTTCACCATTGAGCTAATACCTGGAGCAGCACCGGTATCATCAAATGTTTACCGGTTGGCGAAGAAGGAGCTTGACGAGCTGAAGCTACAGCTGGAGGAGTTGCAGATCAAGGGATTCGTTCGTCCTAGTGCATCACCCTGGGGAGCACCAGTGCTGTTTGTACCCAAGAAGGATGGGACGTTCCGGATGTGCATTGATTACAAAGCCCTTAATGCTCTGACTATCAAGAATAAGTACCCGCTACCACGAATCGACGATCTATTCGACCAGCTGACAGGAGCAGTGGTGTTCACGAAGATCGACTTGAGATCGGGCTACCATCAGGTGAAGGTGCGAAGGGAGGACATTCCAAAGACAGCATTTAGGACTCGTTATGGTCACTATGAGTTCTTAGTGATACCTTTTGGATTAACAAATGCACCTGCTGTGTTTATGAACCTGATGAACAGAGTCTTCCATGAGTATCTGGACTACTTTGTAGTAGTTTTCATCGACGATATCTTGGTGTATTCGAAGAGCTACGAGGAGCACGGGGAGCACTTGAGGCTAGTGTTAGAGACGCTGAGACGAGAGAGGCTTTATGCCAAGCTGAGCAAGTGCAAGTTTCTTCTAGATCGCGTCGCATTCCTTGGACACGTTATCTCGGGAGATGGCATTTCAGTAGATCCCGTGAAGATTTTATCAGTAGAGACGTGGCCGACCCCTACCAACGTCTCGGAGGTGAGGAGTTTCCTAGGACTTGCCAGATATTATCGGAGGTTCGTAGAGAACTTCGCAAGGATCGCAGAGCCGATGACCCGCTTGACCCACAAGGATCAGGAGTTCACCTGGACAGAAGAGTGTCAGACGACATTCGATGAGCTAAAGAAGCGTCTGACTACAGCACCCATCTTGACCATACCTTCTGGACCCGGAGGATTCGTGATCTATAGCGATGCATCCGGGAAAGGATTAGGATGCGTCTTGATGCAGCATGGGAAGGTTGTGGCCTATGCCTCTAGGCAGTTGAGGACCCATGAGAAGAACTATCCTACCCGCGACTTGGAGCTTGCCGCAGTGATCTTTGCTTTGAAGCTTTGGAGGCACTACCTGTACGGAGAGCGTGTGGAGATATTCACCGATCATAAGAGCCTGAAATACGTCTACACACAGAAGGACCTGAACCAGAGGCAGAGACGTTGGCTCGAAGTGATGGCGGACTTCAAAATTGAGCTGCAGTACCATCCGGGAAAGGATAATGTGGTAGCCGATGCTTTAAGAAGGAAGCCCATAGCATTTTTCCTGACTACCCAACAACATCTGTTGAGAGATTTAGAACAGTTGGGTATCGAAGTCATTATGCCCGGAGTAGACAGCCAGATGTCGAGTTTCCAGGTGCAATCGACATTGGTGGAGAGAATCAAGGCTGCTTTGTCGACAGATGCCAAATTTCAGAGGCTTCGACAGAGGACAGAGGCTGGAATACAGACGGGACTGCATATACACGAGGACTGGACTTTGAGATGTGGAGATCATCTCTATGTTCCGAATGGAGAGCTACGCCAGGAGCTGATGACGGAGGCGCACAGTTCGACCTATTCTATACATCCAGGAGGCACGAAGATGTACCGAGACCTGAGGCAGTACTACTGGTGGCACGGGATGAAGAGGGAGATAGCCCGCTTTGTGGCTAAGTGTCTGGTGTGTCAGCAAGTCAAGGCTAAGCATCAGAGGTCTGCCGGATTACTTCAACCGCTCCCGATACCGGAGTGGAAATGGAAGCACATCACTATGGACTTCGTCACGAGTTTCCCGAGGAGTCCTAGTGGTCGCAATGTGGTATGTGTAATCGTAGATAGACTCACCAAGTCTGCCCACTTTTTACCCTTCAGGGTTGGGCAATCTACGGAAGTCTTGGCAGACATGTACATGAGGGAGATTGTAGGATTGCATGGAGTGCCAGTCAGTATCGTGTCCGACCGGGATACAAGGTTTACATCGTACTTTTGGAGGAGTATGCAAGAGAGTCTTGGTACCCGCCTTAAGTTCAGTACTTCGTACCACCCGCAGATAGATGGACAATCCGAGCGCACCATTCAGACACTGGAGGATATGTTGAGGGCATGCATGCTTGACTTCAGCGGTTCTTGGGAGGACCACTTGTACTTGGTCGAATTCTCCTACAACAATAGCTATCAGGCGAGCATTCAGATGGCTCCCTATGAGGCATTGTATGGTAGGAAGTGTCGTTCCCCAGTATGCTGGAGCGATGTAGGCGAGAGACAGATTCTAGGGCCAGAGTTGGTCATCCATACAGTGGAGAAGGTGAAGAAGATCCAGGGGCATCTACGAGCAGCACAGGACAGGCAGAAGCATTGGGCTAATGTGCATCGACGACCCCTAGAGTTCCAGGTTGGAGAATATGTGTTCCTGAAGATTTCACCTACCAGAGGAACCATCAGATTTGGAGGCAGAGGGAAGCTGAGTCCGAGGTACATCGGACCATTCGATGTGCTAGAGCGCGTCGGGGAAGTTGCTTACAGATTGGCCTTGCCGCAGACACTGGAAGGAGTTCACGACGTCTTCCATGTATCTCAGCTGAGGAGGTACATACCGGATCCGAGTCATGTGCTTGACCACTCGGAGATCACCGTTGGTCCAAGCTTGTCATACTAGGAGGAGCCGGTAGAGATCCTAGACCGAAGCGAGAAGGTACTGCGAGGCCAGACTATCCCTCTAGTTCGTGTCGCATGGAGGCATCACGCACCAGGTGAATCAACCTGGGAACGAGAGGACGATATTCAGCAATGCTTTCCCCATCTCTTCGAAGGCCTAGGTATGTGATAGTATTTATTTCATTCAAATGTTTTTCTATATGTCTGTTTTAATTTCGAGGACGAAATGCTCTAAGGAGGGTATGTTGTAAACCCCCTCGACCAAAAATTAGGGTTAATTAATTAAATTAGCGAAATTAGGGTTAACTAGGTATAATTAAGATTATTATATAGTGTTATAATACTTGTACAATGATTTGTTATTTTAGGATACTACACTAGCTGTTGCCCTAAAACAAATTCCACATACTTGGCCTAGACATGCTAACCCATCATATTGAACCTAGAACAAACCCCGGATACGGATTTTCGTGCCTGATTTTAGTCGCACAAAAGTCGTTACAAACGTCCGTACGCAATTTAAATAAATTGCGTAATTACGTTCGTTGTCCGTTCCAATCAAAATTGAGACCCCACCTCGATCCGTCTTGACCAACCCAGATCATGTTATTATTGTACACTGAGCCTACTACACTAATGACCCTTGTCCAACCAAATTTAGACCCCCGGATTTTTATTAAATTAAATTAGAAACACCGGTAGATTAATTATGAATGAATTAATGTGGTGTCCTAACCTCAATTAAATTAGACCCTACTACAACCCAAACCCACAACCACACCCACAAGCCTCATACAAAACACCATACGCCATCCTAGCCCAATGAAGAACACCAAACATGGTGTTTGTTTACATCAAATCCCCAACTTCAGAAATTGTGCAAAAACTAAATTATTCAGGGGCCTATTTGCAAAATTGCAATGAGGTGTTCCCCTCTCATTGGCCCAAACATCATGAAGAAAGAAATGGTCATTCCCTAACTGTTCACTTTATTTTTCCCCCCATTTTCATGTCCTTACATCACTTTTTGGGAAGTAATCCTAGCCCTACATTTGAAATGCCCCATTCCTAACCCTCCCCTCATCTTGATGGACATCCCTAACTCCCCAAAAACTAGGTCCAGCCGGCCCAAATCCCAAGGTAGCCTCCCCCACTCTCTCACCTACATAAACAACCTAGTACCTCATTAATGAGGGCACACAAACCAAGAAACCAAAAAGAAAATAACCTAACTCTCCAAACCTCAGCCTAGCCCGACCCCAACCAATCATCACCCACCACCTCCTCCCGGCCAGCCACCGTGTCCGGCGGCCCCCCAACCAACTCAGACCCCTTCGCCGGACCTTCCCCCACCTGCCACCACCGCCATCCGCCGCCTAGCCGCCGGCAGCAACCCCCCAGCACTCCAACACCAACCCGAGCCTCCCCTTCCCGCACACACAGTCGACCACCCGACCTCCCCGTACTCCGCCACCACTGCACCTCCGGCCGCCCAACTCAGCCACACTCCTCCCCGGCCAACCACCTTCCTCCCCGTCAAGTCTCGCCGCCGGTCGACGCCACAGCCACCCGCAATCGCCCCCACAGCGCCAAGGGTCATATACCCGCTGTTGCTGTGCCGACCGCCCCGAGCTTCGTCGGAGCTCCGTCCGGCCACCCCAGCCATCGACGGCCGACCACCGGGACCCCCTGACCCGAGCATCGCTGAGGTACGGTATTTTATGTATAAATACTGGTATTTAAATACGTATCTAAGTTTGCATTGGATGTGTATAACTACATATATTAGATCTAGTATTTTATACGTATTCTAATGTATATTATTTTTTTCAGTATTTCAGTAGTGTTTATGTATATAAATATGTATATATACTGTTTTAATAATTCTGTGTATAATTTATATATGATATAAAAATATAAGTACGAAATTATAAATAGGAATGTATATATAAACATAATATATATATGCTAGAGCTTAAATACTTTAAATATTTAATTAAATACCTAATAAGTATATGTACTTATATATATGTATATATATATATATATATATATATTTATATATGAATATAAATGTATATATATATTTCTCAATACGTTTTATGTATTATCTTATTACATAATAATTATATGTACATATGTATAATGTATATTTATGTACATTTGAAATATTGTATAGTTAATATACTATATATACTATGTATTATTCTATATTATATGCTATTTATTGGTATAATTATATTATTTTGTAAATATAAGTATATATGTATATTTGTGTATATAAATATATATATACCTCATGTACTTAGTATATTAGTGAAATGCAAATATATGTATATGTATATATGTATAATAATTTATGTACTTAATGTATTTATAAAAGGTATATTGGTATGTGTATATTTAAATATAAATAATTGTATGTGTATTTTTTTACTTATGTACAAAAATTATTATCTAAATATATGTATATGTATAAATATATGAATTTATGTTATTACCAATTATGTATACATATTTACTGTGTGTATTATTAGTATATACTAATTAATACATAAGTACTATTTTTGTACTATTAAACAAATATATTATTGTAATATAATTAAATATGATTTAGAGTATATATATATATACTTGTATTAGCCATATATATATACAGTCCAGACCCTGTGTCAGTTGTAGATACAAGCAGTGAGTCTTAGTCGTGCTATTGTAGCGACTAATATTGTCATTACTATATCATATATAGGACTACTGGACAGTACTGCCGAGGCATCAGGAGCAGGACTTTGGATTTCGCAGCTACCCGGGACAGGCAAGTATACCTTGCTGATTTACTGCTTAAAATTAAATGATAAATGTTGTAAATATGCATAAAACTGTGCGCGTCCGAGATTGACTCGGGTGCAGTCGATAATGCGTCGATGAGTAGTATACTTGACCTAGTTGTTAGCTGACTCACCCATTACTGCGAGGATATTCTGATATCCTCCTAGACCATGGCACTATACACGTATCACAATGGTGCATTCATATTAGGATACGGGTCTGCGTACCCGATTCGCTATCGGTACGTACGACATGCATCACGGACTAGCTTGTATTCTAGAGTAATATAGTTAGTTGAGACTTGACATCTAGATACGGTACACTCGTGTCGTGTATTCGACTTGCGTATCTACATTGGGCGGGAAGGACAACTGATAAACGTATGGGATACACCCATCGGACTCCGTGGTATCCAGAGGAACCACAGACCCGGTGACTCCCTATATTCAGACACCGCGCTCTTCGGAGTTTTACGGACGTATATGCATTGCAGATATCACGTCCCTTAGAGTGTGGACATTATATATATACAGATACCTCATTCTTCGGAATGATGGATGTTGCAGATACCACACTCTAGAGGACGTTGGACGTTATGCCTACACCTACCTATACGTTCCGAGGTTGTCCTTACATTGCATTCACTTAGATGGTTAGCACACCCCTCTTTACTTTTATTCAGTACTATATCTGGCATGCATATTGTATCTTGTTACGTCCCTCTAAGGACCTGGTTATCTTCCAGATCTGGACGAGGCCTATTATCCCACAGTATACGGGCCAGGTGTGGAGACGAGGTTTGCTCTTGACGAGGAGCTAGAGGTCCTTCCATCAGAGTACCCGTGATCAGATTGGTAGGCCTTCCGCCTATGACTGGAGCTCCTTACCTAGTTAGCCGTTGTTCCAGTTACTCTTATTATCAGTACTTTATTTCAGACTATCAGTACTTATCTTCAATATTTGTAGTGGGTTTGTTCCCACCAGACATATTTCAGTTGTACTATATCATTCGACTATGTCCTTATATTCCAGTCTTTCATTTCAGCATTTTACTTGTTGTTTATGGATGAGATTAGACACTGGCTGTTGTTGATATTAGACTTGTTAGTTTTAGGACAGTGTAGCACGCTTCGCCAGGATCCATTAAATTGGGATATCCTCGGAGGCGTGTCAGCTGGCCAATGCCACGTGGCCTGGTTCCATATATTTTGGGACTGGGGCGTGACAGCTGCCTTAATCCTCTCTACTAATGATGATTGTACTTACAAGTTGGCTAGTGTCCCATCTGCTACGGGTAATATCACTTCAATGCTAAGACCTTGCAAGTCCTCCAATAATTTTCTCTATGCTGTCAAGAAGTAAGCTGCTAGTTTCCGTCTTAACGCGTCTGCTACCACGTTAGCCTTGCCTGGATAATAATGTAGCTCTATCTCAAAATCTTTCATCAACTCGAGCCATCGACGTTGCCTCATATTTAACTCCTTCTGCGTGAAGACGTACTTGAGGCTTTTGTGGTCTGTATAGATCTCTACTTGTTCCCCATACAAGTAATGTCTCCATAGCTTTAGAGCAAATACAACGGCTGCAAGTTCCAAGTCATGAGTTGGATAATTCTTCTCATGTACTCGTAACTGCCTAGATGCATATGCAATCACCTTGCCATGCTGTATCAATACGCATCCCAAGCCTTTCCCTGATGCATCACTATAGATCACATAACCTCCTGGTCCTGACGGAATAGTCAATACTGGTGCTGTAGTCAGTCGCTTCTTCAACTATTCAAATGCGGCTTGACACTCGTTGGTCTATATAAATTCTTGATCCTTGCAAGTCAAATGAGTCATATGTATTGCTATCCTTGAGAAGTTCTCCACGAACCATCGGTAATATCCCGCAAGTCCAAGGAAACTCCTTATCTCTACTGCTGATTTAGGAACAGGCCATATTTCAACTGCTGAGATCTTCTCTGGATCAACAGAAATACTATCTTCTATAACTATATGCCCAAGAAATGAGACTCTGTCCAAGAAGAACTCACATTTGCTGAGCTTTGCATATAACTGCTCTCTCCTCAAAGTCTCTAGAACAATCTGCAGGTGCTTCTCGTACTCCTCGTGTCTCTTCGAATAGACAAGTATATCATCTATAAAGACGAACACGAACTGGTCCAAGTACTGGTGGAAGACTCGATTCATCAAGTCCATAAAGATAGCTGGAGCATTGGTCAATCCAAATGGCATGACCAAAAACTCGTAGTGCCCATATCTTGTTCTGAATGCGGTCTTCGGAATATCCTGCTTCCGTACCTTCACCTGGTGATATCCTGATCTCAAATCTATCTTCGAGAACACCTTGGCTCTACTGAGTTGATCAAATAGGTTATCAATGCATGGCAATGGATATTTGTTCTTCACTGTCACTGCATTCAAGGCTCTGTAGTCAATGCACATATGCACTGACCCATCCTTCTTTGGTACAAACAACACTGGTGCTCCCCAGGGTGATACACTTGGTCGGATAAAACATTTCTCTTCTAGTTCTTTCAACCGTGTCTTCAGCTCATCCATTTCCTTCTTCACCAGTCTATAAACATGTGATGCTATATGTGCTGCTCCTAGTGCTAATTCAATTGAAAACTCTATGTCTCTGTCTGGGGGTAGTCCTGGCAAATCCTCTGGAAAGACGTCTAAAAATTCTAAAATAATGGGATGATAGACAATATCGTCCATTGTGAGCTGCATACCATCAAGGATTTCTGTGGATCCTCGGGCAAACTCAAGTTCAGGCTGGCCTGGTACCTTAAAAAGAATGCTTCCTTCAAAGCAATCAAAGAAAGCGTGGTACTTTCTTAGCCAGTCCATTCCAAGCACAATATCAAAAGATGGCATAGAAAGGGCTAAGAGTTGGGCGTTCATCTCTCTGCCACGTATCTATATAGGACCCGATCTACAAATTCGACTAACTGGTACAACGCCTCCTCCGGTAAGAATTCTAACACAACTAGATAAAGGTATAGAAGCAATGTTGTGTTTGGCAATAAAACTAGATGATATGAATGAGTGGGTGGCTCCCGTATCAAATAATGTCACAGGCAGAAAAGTAAAAGCAAAAGTAATACCTACTATGACATCCACCTCATGATCCATGTCATCTACCTCCAATGCAAAAGCTCGTCCGTTACTCTGCGGCTGTCCATGTCCGGCCCTCATATACTGCTCCTCCTGGGTAGGTAGCGGTGGTTCTTCCTGAAATCCTCCTGCTGCTGGGGATCAAGGTGCTCCTGGTCTAGTCATATGCTGAGTTGGCTTCGGTGCTGGAAGCGCTAGTCTCTGTGCTGGCGGTGGTAGTGTCAATGTCTGCTGTTTTGGACAGTCTCTTGCCAAATGCTATCCGGAAGCACATCGTAAACACTGTCCCAAGTGTCCTCGACAATCTCTTAAAATGTGTCCGATTTTCCCATAATAATTACATTGGGGTTTCTCCGGAATCTGGTATGGTCCGGCTCTGTGTTGCTGATGCTGCTGTGCCAAGGGACGTCTGATAGGTCCTCCATGTTGTGTCCTTGCTGGTCCCTGTTGTGTCCTTGCCGATCCTTGTTGTGTCCTCAGCTGACCTCCCTTTCCTCTGCTGATGGTTTCTTGCAATCTGGCTTCTGTCAGTAGTTCAGCATAAGAGACTCGGGACTGCGAGCTTGTATATTGTTGTAGCTCCTGGGTCAGTCCTTGATGAAACCTCTTAGCCTTGGCCAAGTCATCTGGTATCAGGGCAGCGCCATATTTGCTGAGTCGACTAAACTCGGCATCATACTCATCCACTATTCGGTTTCCCTGCTCCAAGTGAAGAAAATAATCGTACAATGTATCTCTGACGGTGTCCGGGAAGTACTTTCTCTCGAAGCACTCCAAAAACTGCTCCCAAGTCTGGTATGTACCCAACTGGCGCTCCATGGATTCCCACCAGTGATGAGCATTACCATCTAGAAGCGTCCGTACACCCGTCATCCATAGGTCCGTAGGTAACTGCGATGCCTCCAAAAGCATCTGCGTGTGAGTGATCCAGTTGGTAGTCTCCTCCGGGCTCTCAGTGCCCCTGTACGGTCTCGGACCCATCTGAATAAAGTCCTTTACTGATCCAACTCTAGCTCGAGGTACTAGAGCTAGTGCTTGGGCTGGTACAGTAGCCTGTGCAGCCATCCTCTCAAGTGCTGCCAAAAATTTTTGCTCTGCTCGGCTGCCTGCTGCCTCTGTTCCTGCATCATCATCTAGAAGAATTAGAACAGTTGCGTCTGGCTATCTTACGGTACTGGGAAAGCTGGAAGGTTTCCAATAGGTGAAGCGGGAAGATCAGATGGAATTGGGGTGTGACTCTGTCCATCTGGTCCCAGAAGCCTAGGAATCGTCGGGGTCCCTCCTTGAGTCTGACCATTGACTCCAGAAGTTGTGTCGCCATCGGCGGCAGTACATCCATTTTGCATATCTATCTCTCTACAGGTGATGTACGAAACGATTAGAAGAAGTACATGAATCAAACAGGATGCAAGTATTAAATATGAAGGATGAGTTTCAGTCAAGCGTGGATGAGATCCTTATACTCTATTCCTATACGCAGGCTTGTTTGGTACAGTTACGTAACCGAGACAATATATTCTTGACCTGCATAGGCCACCACCAAAAATATATCATACCCCAGTCCCAAAATACGTAGGACTAGGAATACGTAACACGCCAGACGTATGTATACGAACTCCAATATATGGAAAGCATATACACACGTACGCTGTACCTGAATATCCAATCCACAGTGGTAATATACTGTCATAACAAGTCACACACAAATCTATATCTCATCCACAGCATAAATAATAGATAAATGGGAATCAATAACTGAATATCAAATAAGCAGTCTTAAAGTATAATAGTCAGATGGAAACAAATTCACTGCAAATCGACTATAATAAACTACTAAAGAGAGAAGAGAATAAACTCTAATATAAGAATAAATGTCTCGAAAAGAACAGCAACTAGAATCTCTAAACAGCTGCAATGAATCACATATAATCCGAAGGTAAGACCTCCTCAGTCTGATAGGTAGCGTCAGGTCCAGGTCCATACTCCTGCGGATACTCCTGCTCATCTATGCCTGGAAAGGTACCAGGTCCTCAGAGGGACATAACAAGATACATATAAACATGCCAATAAAGTACTGAAATATAAACATCCATTGGGGTCGCCTAACCGTCTAAGGAATGCTGTTTGAGAACAACTTTCCACCAAGTGGGCTATCTGGCTGAAAATTATGATTGGCATGACTTTCTCGAAGAATCAGGGGCCTCAAAGTATGTCGTCTTTTGAACGGCAGAGGCCGCCAAGTAGTATAGGGGTCATCACCGCCCGTATCTCCAGCGGAGCTTCCGGGTTACATAAGTAAAAAGTGTAAAGAAGCCCAAATGCCTTACTTATTGTTCTCCCCACCCAATGCTCTAAGCATGTCATGTCCATGATACGATAAAACTTCTAATAACCTCCAGGTCTACTAGCATGCAAAGTTTCTATTGTCAGTTATTCCTATACGTCGCACGACCTATACGTACCAGTGGCCAGCCGAGTACGCAAGTCCGTGTCCTACATGTGACTCACACTTGTGTAAGAATAGTGTCATGACCAATGAAACATAAATGCCTCATGAAGATGGGGTAGTCTCATAAAGTAGGTCTAATGCATATACATAAATAAAAATATAGTACGACGACACCGTCGTTGCACCCAAGTTTCCTTGGACGCGCAATTTATATAGCAGTTAAAATAAATAAACTAAATAAACAGAAATAAATATGCATGCATCATATGGAATGTAAATACAATACAATGGCAAGGTATACTTGCCTGGCAAGAAATCTGTAAAGTGTACGCGCCCAAATGTCAAGCACACAGAATCAGAACTAAGGCCTCCAAACAAACATCTTCGGATGCTGAAATAGACATCACCAACATTTCCGGAATGAGCAAAATAGCTAAAAAGCACTTCCTTTTTGTCCAATTTGGACACAGGGGCAAAACGATAATTTTGAATAAAAGTGGGATCCAAGTATGGCCCACTTTGCACCGAAAAATGTGCCAAGGATAAAGGTCTCTAAATGGGACAAATTATAGGTCAAACAAACTCTAGATGTCAATACGAACCCAACGGTATGTCCAAATATGGATTCCGATGGGCCGAACACAATTTTGCCTAAAAAGTCAACCGTCGAGCCCGCCAATTGGTGACTTGGTCAACTATCTCAGAATTGTATGAAAATTGGATCACAGGACCAGCGCATTACCACGAGTCCAGTGGAGCAAGTTTCGTCGCAATCTGACGAGCATGCACAAAATGTGTGCGACTTTCACAAATGTTGCGACACGGGGTTTGTCCGCGGATACGGGCTAATTTCGGCGCAAACACGCGTCCGAATCAGTTTCCGTGAACTCTCACATGTCCGTTTATACTGCGCACACCGTTTGGTACACTTGGTACACGGCGGGACGGTCCCGTTTGGCGGGGCACGCTCTATTTCTGAACTTTTGGAAATTTAGAAAAAGTGTGTTCACGGGGTTTTCCAACGAATTTAATTCTACCTACAACAGTTAATAATCTAGGGTTATTTAACAAAAATTAAACTAAGTCAAGTAGTCTCCGCATACCAAAAAGAATCATCAAATTCAGATCTCTGTGGTTGGAGATACGAATTCTGGAACATAGGTGATCACTGTAGTTTTCTGCGATCCCATAAATTGGTCTTTTCTGCCAACTTTGACGCTGTTTTCGCCTATGGTTACGCGTTATTCGAGGTCTACTATCACACAGATAATAAAGAGAGTTAAGGGGTGAGCATACCGGTAAAGACGGGGTGGCATTTGGTTGAGCGAGGCAACGGGAAACAACGCGGGAACACAGGTACCCTGCTGTTGAATTCTACAGTGCGCGGGGTCGCGGTCGTCGGGGTCGGTTTGGATGGCCTGGCGTGGTTCTCCAGCTACGGTGGCGGATCTCTCTAGGTCTAGATAGAAAGAGGAAGAGTTTGGATGATCAAGGATTAGGATTTTGGGATGAATTAAGATATATATATATATATATATATATATAGGTATATAAGAGAGGAGAGAAGGGGGTCCGGTCGTTCACTCGCGGGTTAGGGGGGTCTGTTGCTTATTTGCAATGGGGGTGGCTGCATTTTTTTGCAAGGGCTGCTGTGGCTGGCTCACAAGGGGCGGGTGTGTGAGGTTCCCATGGGCGGGTAAGATGTAGAATCCAATAGGGGGGATCCAATTAGGAATTAAAAACTATTTTCTTTTCTTTTCTAATTCTTTTTCCATTTCTTTTGCCTTTAAATATATATGTATATATATATATATTTATATATATTTATATACTCATAAAAAAATCTAGAATTATACTAATGCATACCATTAAGCTAGCAACTGCCCAAAGGGTCTCCTACATGGAATAAATTCGAAAAAATTTCTAACGGCCCCATAAATCCCCTAAGTACACCAACACCTAAAATAAAAATTAATAAAAATATATTTCTCCTAATTAGCCACTAAATACTACAATTAAATTAATAATTAATTAAAAAGTCCATATACGGTTTCTAGGAATATGGGTTTTACACGTGATTGGGATCCATCGTGCTAGCTGGGGACGGGGAAATATTAGTAGCTTATGTGATCATACCCAACTCTACATGCATCATAGCTCACCCACACCTTACGTCGGTACATCCTGACCATTACATACCTCATAGCCTATTATGTATGATTAGCCTGACTATTGCTTGCATCATAGCTATCTGGATGGTTAGCATGACCTTACATGAATCATAGCTAGTCATACATAGCAAGCCTGATCAGTCCCAAGTCGATCACATGATATACTATTGTTTGACACACTTAGTTAGATAGTCTATACATGTATCTCTAGTTTATTGATCTAGTATTTCTCCATGTTCTAGTTATTGTTCTAGTATTCACCTATATTCCAGTTCATTGTTCTAGCATGCACTTGTATCCTTGTTCATTGCTAGTGTACTATTGATGATGGCATATGCTCCAGTATTTCTATTTCCAGTATCTCATTATTCCAGTATTGTTTATTGCCAATATTTATATCCATCTTGTATTTCTTTACACTGTATTATAGTTTTTGTCAATATACATGGAACTGATGTTAGTGCTTGTACTTTGCTCCAATCCTGAATGGATATTTTTTTCCAGACTATGACTTAGAGGACTTGTTTCCGGCATACTTGGAGATTTGGATGTTATTGATTGTAGGTTAGACTATTTATTGTTGTTTAGACTTGTCTTATATTTTATTTGTTTTCTTCGATATCTCATCGTGCTTTAGTTTATGTGATTGAGTATTTCTATATTATGCTGTGATATCTGTGTCTCCTTATGGAGTTTGATATTCGTATGAGATTGATTAGATAGAGTATTGACCTAGACAGCGTTCTATCGCCGATATTGTGGTGTAGGCTGGACGTACCCACGTACTCGTGCCCAAATTCTGGGTGCGGGTCGTGACAGTTCTTCTTATTATGACGTAACTACCTAGATGCATAGACAATCACCTTTCCATTTTGCTACAGAACGTAACCCAAACCCTTTCCCGAAGTATCACTATAAATAGTGAATCCAATTGTCCCTGATGGCAATGTCAACACTGGAGTTGTTGTCAATCTTTTCTTTAGCTCATCAAAAGTGGCCTGACACTCCTCTATCCATACAAACTCTATGTCCTTCTTGGTCAGTCTAGTCATCGTCCCTGTAATTCTAGAGAAGTCCCCAAGGGAAGGCCAGGAAGTTCAGAAAGGGTCTGAACAGGGAGATCAAATCTCATACTAGTGGACACCACACCGCTATATTTAAGAAGATTCTAGTAGAGGCATAGCAGGTAGAGGATGATTTGGAGCTCGGCTCTAAGAGGATAACGGATACTCCAGGATCTAGTAGTAGTGTGGGTACAACAAAATGGCCTCACTTCCAGTAGCAGCAGAGGCACTTCCAACCTCAGAGGCAGCAGTAACCCGTACCATTTAGAGCGCCAGTGTAGCAGGCACACCATATTCAGAGGCTACCTCAGCCAACTATTATATTCCTATTATGTAAGAAGTCGGGTCATGGATGGGATGTGTGCATAATAAGATTGGGCAAATACTTGTTCTGCGGATCAGGAGACCACCAGCTGAGAGATTGTCGTCAGGATCTAACTCGTCCAACTCAGGGTGGAGAACATGCACGAAAAGCACCCGTGAGACCACTAACGGGTCAGCATAGAGGACCTCCATTACCGACACAGCAGTAGAGGTTCGCACAGCACCAGCACCAGCAGAGAGGTGCGCAGCAGGGGCGAGCTTTCTCTATGGCAGTTGAGGCGAAGGAGCCAGTCGAAGATGTTATTTCAGGTTCAGTCTATCTTGATTCTTTTCTAGCTCATACTTTATTTGATTTCGGTGCTTTACATAGTTTCGTATATGTATCTTTTGCTTTGAAGCTGTTTGTGGTATTAAACGAAAGAATGAAAAATGTATTCAGGATGGGGTTTATACGAAACCCGCCTTCTTTGGTTTACAAACAAACTTGTACAATTTGATCCTATACGAGGATATGGGAGTATAATTTATTTAATCTGGATAAATATTGCTATAGGTGTCTGATCTGCAGTCGATCACTTTAGCCCTTGGACCACACGATATTGAAGAAGTGCCGTAGAAGACAGGAAGCAGCTTCGAAGGTTACAAAAGAGGGTGGATGCACGATGCCAAAGTCGTCGATCCCTACTCTCTGCCTGAGCTCCGGATTCTCTCTCTCTCTCTTGACCTTGGATCTGATATTGGTTTCTTGACCAATTTTTTGACCTTCCAATTTGTCGACCATGTTCCTCATTGATAGAGGTCTCTATTTATAGAGTTTTAGTGACAGTGACCATTCCATCGGTATAGAAACCGAGGAATGGAAAGTACAGCACAATTTTACACAACGGTTAAAGTAACCAATGCCTGCGTATAGATGATCCTTTGAATGAGCGTGTGACGCGGGTCCAACTAAGGGACAAAACGCGTATAATTGCTACAAAGATCACGGCGTAGAAGCCACGTAGGTAGGTATCCATTGTGTAGAAGAGGTTGGCATAGAAGCCAAATGTCTGTCACCATGGCATAGAAGCCAAATAGTTATCATACCGGTATAGAAGCCGAATAGGCGTAGAAGTCGAATAGGCGTAGAAGCCGAGTGGTCATAGAGGCCGAGCAGGCGTAGAAGTCGAATGGGCGTTGAAGCCGAGCAGGCGTAGAAGCCGAGTGGTCATAGAGACCGAGTGAGCACAGGACCGAGTAGGCGTAGGAGCTGGATGGGCGTAGAAGCCGCTGCGTACCGTGCCAGAGTGCTGATGGGGACGTCTTAGCCGGAATTACGGCTTTTGAAGATATAATCAAATCTCTTGCATTAAATACCGAGATTTGCCACCATCCTGTGCATTAAATATGGAGGCGTGTCTTTGAAGGTCTGCAATCCCTTCTGGGCATCAGTCGCAGAGACGTGCCTTGAGAAACTGTCACCGCTCTGTGCATTAGACGTAGAGACGTACCTCGACCCCGTACGGAGTGCAGCTTTTGATGTGGCAGGCGGTTTGTCTACTGCAGAACATAAACAGCTCGTGTCTACCTGTGTAAAACAAGGCAGCGTATCCCTTCGTGCTTGTAAAAGCAGTTTACGCAAAGGAGATGGCGGTATTTAACAGCCTGGGTCGCAGTGCTGTGCCATCATTATAGCCGTCGTCTGGGTAGTCGAGCCGTATCCCTTTGTCAGAAGTCCAGACGTCAGGTTCATTGCAGGATCTTCATTGCAGGGTCTGACAGGTTCACTTCGGAGAATACGAAGCGTCTCTTGTACACCTCAATGCTGCGTCTGAAAGAGGATGAGTTTTACGCCCTGGAGGCGATGAAGCACCCCGTTTACGCTGAAGTGGCTTGGACGTACTGCCTTACGTGGGTGGCCTTTTGAGCTTTTAATATTTCACGCTGGGTTTAGCGGAAAAAGCTCTGTTGCACGCTTGGTGGCTTTGAAGGCCTCTGCTTACGCTGCTCTACACCAATATGCTGCGTATAGCCATCCGGCGTATTTTTCATGCTTCTACAAGACCCCCTTCAAAGCTTTCAAATTCCTCGGAATTTGGAACGCTTTGAATGAAGCATGAACCGCTCCTCGTGACTCAAAATGTTTCTAAATGGAGCGTTGAAATGGTCGATGCTGACTTTATAGCAGATTTATTGGGGACCGGTGTGACCTCTTTCGCCTATAAAAAGGCTGGGGGAGTTAACCTGTTCTCCCCACATTTCCATTACCACGCAGAGATGATCGTCGGAGTTCGTCGGGTCGATCTGAGGAAGAAGGAGATTATATTCTTCCAGCGTGTAAGGAGCCAAAAAAGATGGTATCTTCGAGCAAGTGTCCACTGCAACGATGGATCATGGAAGAATATCTTAGCCTCCCTTGCTCGGGATAATCAGCAACTTTATATGGATGTTCTTCCAGGAGAAGGGAAGGGTCGTATTGGACCGCACGGCTTGCAAGCGGTGTCTTCTCCTGTTACCTCCGGGGGTGAGAGCAGGAACTAGCTCTGACCTCGGGCATTGAGTTGGGTGAAATATCTTAACTCAATCTGTCACAGCGCACGGAGCATGGGATCTGCATAATTTATGCAAGCCCCAACTCTGTATTCTCCCGCCGTTGATCATTGCCATGTCAGTCAGTTCGCTGGAATTGACTGACTGCTGGAGAAGATGGATGAAGAATTGTGCCCCTGCGAGAACCTGTCAGAACAGCTTCTGGGCAATCTTCAGACGATGATGAGGAAGCCCTCCTGTTGACGGAGTTTCCCTCAGTTGTAATCATGAAAATGAAGAAAAACCCTTTGTAGACAGGATTTCCCTCATATGTAATCATGACTTTAATCTTTAATAAAAATTGTCTTTCTTCTCTGCATATGATCATTTTGCCATACGTTGCTGTGAAGTCTGAATATGTGTAGCTTCGACACGTCTGATTCTTTACGCCGACTCTGTATAGAAAGAGTGCTAGGTCCTGTCCTTTATGCATAGCGAATAGTCCATAGAACGCTGTTGAGCATTTTAAACATTTAGAAGAACTGTTCTGCTGCTAAGACTGAGGAACCGCGTAGAGTTTTTACTTCTGATGAACAGAATTTTTGTTCAGACTTCGTCTTCAAGAATGGCTTCTCGAAAAATCCCTTGGAACAGGGTCGATGAATGGCTGTCGAGCTGAGTTTGCCATTTTGATAGACGAGATATTCAGACTGGAGTCTGGATGAATCTCCAATTGACCCGAGAAGAGTAATTTTTCAATGTTTGAACTCTGTATGCTTCGGGTACTTGGGATATTTTGAGGTCAAGAAGGAGTATCTTCTGTGTGAACTCCTGTAATCGACCGTCTTAAGAACTGTTCGGACATGCGGAAAGTCAGAGATCCGTAGTGTAGATGAGCTGAAAATCCTGAGTTCGTAGTCTATTGAGCGTAGAAAGCCACCGAGCATGAGATCGTAGATTCGTAGCTGCTGAGCGTGAAGTCGTAGGTTTGTAGCCTCTCGAGCATAAAAGCTACTGAGCACAAAGGCATCCGAACATAAAACCATAGACTGATAGCTTGCGAGCGTAAAATCGTAGATCTGTTGCTGTCGAGCGTAGAATGCTCCTTAGCGTAGAACTGTAGATTTGTATCCTGTAAATAAAAGAAATCTTCCGAGCGTAAAGGTTGCTGATCTGTTGCCTTCGAGCGTAAACTAAACGCCACTGAGCGTGAGATCATTGATTTGGTATCTGCTGAGCGTAAAGTTGTAGGTTTGTAGCCTCTCGAGCATAAAAGCTACCGAGCACAAAGGCATCCGGGCATAAAACCATAGACTTATAGCTTGCGAGCGTAAAACCGTAGATCTGTTGCTGTCGAGCGTAGAAAGCTCCTTAGCATAGGAATCGCTGACCTGCTTTTGCACGAAAAACTCTTCGAATTTGCTAACTGTCCGTCTTTTGAGAGTAGTGGGCTGACGTAGTACCCAATCATAACCAAATATTTAATTTGTGAGATTTGGTTGGGGTTTCGAGGAGCCCGTCCGAGGGTTCGAGGAGTCGGCCCGAACTCTATATATCCCAAACTTTTGAGAGAAAAAAAACTTTTTATCCGACTTCTGCGAAAGAGAGCTTTCGACTGTTTGAGTTTTTCCCCTCGTTCTTTCTCCGAGCACTCCGAGTTTTCAGAAATAGCGCCGAAATAAATCCCCTCCACTAAGGGAAAGAGTATAGGTTCTTCTTCTCGTTCTTCTGCCCCAGCGAGAGAGTCTTCGGTCGGGCAAGGTGAACTTTCTTCTGAGCGAAGTATCCCGCCGACGAGTAGCGCACCCGGCCTTAGAGGTATAGCCTTTGGGATGACAAAGAACGACGAAAAAAAAAAATCTTTCGCACACGTTGAATGTGACCACGCTAGGTCATCTTCTGTGTTGATAGCCTCTTTGAGGAAGATGACGTACGGAGACGTTTTCATCTTTTACGCCCACATTTCTAATGTGCCAGCGTAAAAACTCTATATTTTCGCAGTTTTGAGCGTAAAAGCTCTGACTGCCGAAAACTTGGTGTATACTATAAAATTTTAGTTTTACGCTTTGGATGGGACCTCCGGCGTAATAACTAGAATTTTGGCAGTCTGGCGTAAAGCACAGACTGTATACCGCCAATTACGCTTCAGGATGTGACTTCCGGCGTAAAATGACCAAATTTTGTACAGTCTTGGCATAAAGCACAGACTGTCGTCTCTTGGTCTTTATGTTGCAAGAGTTGTAATGACGTATTTTTCTTGCACTTTCGTAGTTAACTTGCATGAGTCTCCACTGGCCGAGGTGATGGGTTCCGCTGCCGGGATGCTGCACTCGAACTATCTGGAGGATCTGTCGCACGTGACATTTCCTATCTCCGGACCCCAGTATCCTGAAGGAAGGGGGATCTTGATATCGGCTCAGGGCGAGCGGACATTGCTGAACATGATTAACGGAGAGCCCCTGACGTACATAGACGGGAACCAGTACATCAAGCCGGTCTTTCTCTTTGGGGACATGATTGACAAACAGTCCCAGACGAAGCCCAAGAGAGAACCCTGAGTTTTCCCCGTCGAGAGTGTGGTCTTGCATCTGCCCACGATGCCGAGAGATTATCCCATCTCGGCTTTCTTCCATGCCACACATTCCAGGAGGATGTCGTGGACGCTGACTCCCGATCTTCACGGCAAGCCGGGGAAGATCTTTCGTCTGAAAGGAGCTGACCAGGGGTCGTTTGTCAGCCGCCCTTCTGGCGTCGTGACGTTGTTCAGGGGACTGTACCCGGGCAGCGTCCCGAGTGAAGACAGTTCAGTGATCCAGCCGGTCCAATTGCCGACTTTCTGTAACGAATTTATGGCGCGAGGGGGGGTATACCCCAAGGAGAATCCTCGGTGCAATGGGTGGATCACCCCAGCAAACCTCCGATGGACTTGCCTAGTTAACTGGGCTTTGAAACATTTTCGGAGAGAGCTGGAGGTCATAGGACTGTATGCTGCCATGAGCGCGATGAGTGTTGGGTTGCCTCCCAACCCTAACCTATTTCTGGCACTGATGGAGCGATACATTTCGCTCACCGGGACCTTCGTCACTCCACTGGGGGAGTTAGGGTTGGCCCTCCACGAAATGGCAGTGATCTCGAGACTGCCGATGGGGGACACCCCATATGAAGAGTATGTTCCCACTAACCGGGAGTTGGAGGACTCGGACCCTCGGGTTGTGGAGGTGTATCAGGAGCTGATGTGCCACTACTTCGCGTGCACTACGTTTTATAATGAGCCTTCTGATTTGGCTCATACCACTAAGTGGATATCCTACCTCTTCTTTCACCGGGCCAGGGCCGTCAAGTCGGAAAAAGTTTCGGGGGGCAAGAATGAGCCTGTGAACTGTTTGGGCGTGCTCAGTGCCCAGGTCGTCGAGGATCTTATGGAGGAGGCTAAAGCTCCAGATCAGATTCTCAATAACGGGGTAGGAAAGTACCCTGAAGGCACCAAGGCCTATAGTTACTTGAGGCGCTGTCGCAGGCCTTTGTCTGAGGAAGCCCGGCTGGCGGGCTTTCTCTCCCTATGGCTGCGTCGAGTAGTGGTGCCCAGCATCGCGTCTGCGGACCGCATCCACCGGAACATCCTGTGGCCCGCTGTTCGTCTGGTGTTCGGGGCAAGACTGGGCTTGCTCTCTGCCATGGTGTGTCGTATACAGGCTGGTCTGAGGGCCATGACTGACGGACTGCTCGTTGATGAAGCTCGGCGTGATAGCTTTCCTCGGGTAGAGTTACCATACATGTACTTGATGGGATGGTTAATTCTCCACAACCCCTGGGTGATGTCTTCCGGCCCTGGCAGTAGTTCGGGGGGTAGTTTCTTGCTGAAATACAAGGACTCCCTCTGGAACGTGAACACAGTCTTAGACTGTCGGCTAGTGTTGAGCCTCGGTCATTGCTGGAAGCTCCTCTGCGCTGTCCCCTCTGTGCATCGTAATCAGTCAGGAATTAGGCTTGAGGATTTAGGTGGAGAGAAGACCAATCTTTCTCCGGAAGCTTTTAATTGGTTGGTCTGCATCAGACCCTCCCATTTGTTGTACAGAAGCGAAGATCATTGCTTCTTCAAGCCTTACTTGCCCAGTCGATTCGCCAGGCAGTTTGGGTATGATCAGCTACACATGGGCAATGCCGTCACCAGCTTCAGGTCCAGGGGCGGACTCATTGATGGAGCCAGAGGATGGCGATATTTTATCATGGGCTGCACGGGAACAATCTTTATCGTGCCAGTCGTCACACTCTCCACGGAGCTGCCATCCTCCATTCGTATGCCCAGTTCTACGTGGCGATCAATACCTTCCATTGCGATTTTGACATGCGTGGAAGTTTTAGGGTGCCTTCTCCCAAGTCTGGGGAAGAGTCAAAGTCCCCTCGGTTTCATCTGACGAGGGTGAGGAGTCCGTCACTCCGGATGAGCCTCTGGTGTCGGTGCCGAGGTGTGAAGTGCCTCCGCCTGCGGGGGCTTTGGCGGTCTCTGGGAAGCGAAGGGCTCCTGCCCCGAAGCAGACTTTCTCTCGCAAGAGGAAGAAGAAGACGGTTGCTCGTTCTCTCCGGATTCCTGGCATCGAGGCTCCTAGAGAGGAACCTGCTGTCTCTTCTATTGGGGATGTCTCTTTGATTGGAGGTTCCCCGCCTTTCGGAGAGGGACCCTTAGTTTCGGCTGGCGGTGCCGGAGAACTCCTGCTTGAGGCTGCCGTTGTTGCCACTGCCTCCGGTAGTAGAATAAAATCGCCTGCGTGGCCGAGGCAAATAGGAGAATCTTTCCCTAGACTAGCAACGGATGAAACTCCTGCCACGTCCGTGAGCATAACTAGCAAGGTTACAGCTGACGAACCTCGACTGCGTCTTGGTGAAGGCTTGGTAGAGCTTCTGGCGATGTCGGTTGGCCCACCTCCTTCTCCAGGTATGACAGTCCTATTGCGTCATTAAGGCATGATATAGCTACATCGGCTGCAGACGCGGCATATATACCGTTGGCTACGGATAAAGGTCATCTTTATGTCTCCTCTTAGAAAGATTACTATCATATTGATATCAACTTTCTTGTTTTCTTCTCAGGGGATGGCGTCCACGGGAAGTATAGCGCTGAAGCGCCTTCTGGCTCTGCTCGGGCTCCTGACGATGATACGGAGGCGTTCGACTTCGAGGAGGAAATACCTCCGGGGGCCATCTCGCCCGGAGTAGTTTCGTCACCTCCAGAGGAGGACGAACCCGTTATCGTGACCTTGCCTCTTGCGAGTATGCCGATGACTTCGACCGTCGTTGTCGCAACTTCTTCGGTCGTACTACCCGTCGAGGCGGCGGCTGTGGCCACCTCGTCTGCAATCATTCCTGGAGGGGAACTTGCCAATATCACGGCCACTCCTGGCGTTCAACCAGATCTGGTTGCGCTGACCGAGCTGTATACCAGCCTCTTTTACACCAGTTTGAAAATGCTGATATCAATGGTGTTGGCGAAGAATCTGGATTTTGAGCGTCTGAAGAAGGCTTCCCAGTTTTCGATTGGGGCGGTCAGGGGGTTCGGCGATTCTGGGGTAGCTGACGCCCTGGAGGCGATGGTTAATGGGTTGGAGCAACCCATTAACGAATACTTACAGCTGACTCGGGGCAGTTTTGAAGCTGAGGTCCAGGCCAGATACGACCTCATGACTGCGCGGCTTACCAGACAGCTGGAGAGCCTAGATAACTCCATTAAAGCACATAAGCTGGAGATGGATAAAAAAAAGCTGTCGTGGAGGAGGCTCTTGCTCTTTAGACGAAGTGCCAATCCGAGCATGAAGGGAACGTAGCGAGGGCCCGCAAGTTGAAGGAAAAACTCGCTCAGGCAGAGGAGTGGGCTTCTCAGTCGTTGGCAGGTCTAGATGTAGCAACTGGTCGACTGAGCACACCACGACGGGACCTGGAGCGTGCTGAAGCTGCCCGACCTGGCTCTCTTCGGGCAAGGGCCGAATTGTCCTTTACGAACAATCCCGAGGCACGGCTGGAACAGGCCCGCGCTGATGCCTTGGTTTCCAGGGACGAGAGGGTAGCTGCACTGGCAAAGCTGATTCGCGATCTGACCGCTCCCCCACAATGATGTACCCTTTCTTCTTCTTTTTTGCTTCCCCAATGTAATTCTGCTCTTTTCGGGAATAAATAAGCGAATCTTTTCTGACTTTGTGGACCCATCATTTCAGAATGTAAATGACAGGTTTGGGCGAGAGTGATATCAGAGGTAGTATGGACGTGATAGACTCTCGATAAACTTTTAGCAGGACATATCTATTCAGAGGTCATACGGACATGATAGAATATGACCTAACTAGTTTCGTTTCGGAAGTAGTTTTGTCAGAATTGAGATTCTCACTATATTCCACTTGAGTAAAGGAGGTTTAAGCATAGTACCTCTTCAGGAATTTACCATTGATAGGAGCCATGAACAGGTCTCCATTAGGCTGGGCTAACCTGTAAGCGCCGTTCGAGAACGTTGTCTCGATCACATAAGGGCCTTCCCACTTGGGCTGAAATTTCCCTTTACTCCTGTGAGTAAGAATCATCGGCCTTCTTACGGCTAAAACTAGCTCGTCGACTTTGAACACTCTTTCCTTTACTTTATGATTGAAAGCTTTGGAAATGCGTGCTTGGTAGAGCGCGATGCGCTGTTGAGCTTGGAGGCATTTCTCGTCTAATCCCTCTAGCTCTTGAAGCCTTAACAGGTCATTCTTTTCTTGAGTCAGCTCATTAGTCACGGCTATCCTGAGTGACGAGATCTGGACTTCAATGGGGAGAACTGCTTCGCTCCCGTAGACCAGTGAAAATAGGGTACAACCTGTTGGTGTTCGTACCATTGTGCGGTACGCCCAGAGACATTCGCCCAGCTTCTCAACCCAATCTCTTTTGTTTGAAGAGACGAACTTCTTCAAGAGCTTGATAATGGTTTTATTGAAAGCTTCCGCCAAACCATTAGCAGCTGGATAATATACCGTAGAGGCAATACTATGTATCCGATTTTTATCGCAAAATCGATAAAACGCTTGGCTGATGAACTGAGGTCCATTGTCATAGATTATCCTTCGGGGAATCCCAAAGCGATAAATGACGTGATGCTTGACGAAGCTGATTACATTAGATGCCTTTACCTCAGCAAGAGGGATCACCTCTGTCCATTTAGAGAAGTAATCCATGATGGCCAGTATGAACCGGTGACCTCTGGAAGAAGACGGGTGAATAGGACCAATGATATCCATACCCCATGCTTCGAAAGGCCAGGATGCAACCGTAGGATATAGATATTCAGACGGTTGATGTATGAAGTCTGTATGAACCTGACAGGCTCTGCATTATCTTGCATAGTTGATCGCGTCTGTGATCATAGTGAGCCAGTAATAGCCCATTCTCCTGATACGCTCCTGTAGCTTAGGACCGGGCTGATGCGCTCCGTATACACCGTCGTGAGCTTCCCGGATAATCTGATGTACTTCGGCGTCAGAGAGACATCTTAATAGCAGTCCGTCGTAGGTCCGGCGATATAGGCATTGTGAAGATGCATCGAAGTAGAAGCGTAATGATCGTCTTTTGACGGATACTGCTTCTTTGGGGTCCTCCGGCAAGATTTTGTATGCGACAAAATCTATGAAGGGACTTCTCCAGTCTCTTCTAGGGGGATCTGTGTTCACAGCGTAGCTACGTTCTATGTGAAAGTTGTTCTTCACACAGAATAAATCTCTGTTAAGAAGGATTACCGAATCCTGCCTTCTTATAGGAGTGGCTAAATCCGCAGCTAGACTGGCTAGGGCATCAGCTTCCAGATTCTGAGATCGAGGTACATGCTCTAGGAAGAACCCTTTAAATGTCATGGCTATCTCGACCGTTGCTTGGTGATAGGGGATGAGGTCTGGATTCCGGACTTCATATATTCCTCTGACTTGATTGACGATAAGCAGAGAATCACCGAAAGCTTCCAGGGAGACGACCCCGAGCTCTTTGGCGACTTGGAGCCCGATTAGCAGAGCATTGTACTCTGCCACATTGTTGGAGCATGGCTCGCTAAGAGAATATGCTCGGTAGATGACGAGTTTATCAGGAGTGACCAGGACGATTCCTACCCCGGAAACCATATTTCCCTGGGGACCAGTCCTGGAGGCACCGTCGAAGAACAGTTGCCATGCGTCACTTTTTATTGCAGAATTACAGTCTGTAACTTCATCGGGAATGTCCTCGTATAATTTGGAGGCCTCCGGGATCGGATAAGCAGCTAGGAAGTCAGCCAGCGCTTGGCTTTTGATGGACTTCTGCGGGACGTATACCATGTCATATGGTGTTAACAGCATCGCCCAAGTCACGAGTCGGGAATTAAGAGCACTTGGCTTGCTCATCAGTACTCGAAGAGGGTTGATCCTGGAGATGATATGGATAGTCTGGCCGGTGACATAGTGCCACGTCTTCTGGATAGCGAACATCAGAGCCAAGCATTCTTTCTCCACTGGGTTATACCGGTGTTCGGCTCCGACCATCATCCTGCTAAGGTAGTAGATAGCCTGTTCATGACCCATATCGTTCTTCTGTGCGAGAAGAGCTCCTAGCGAATGATCCATTGCTCGAACGTACAGCAAGAATGGTCTTCCCATGACGGGAGGCACCAGAACTGGCGGACTGGTGAGATAGCGCTTGATATCTCTGAACGCTTGTTGACAGGTTTTGTCCCATACGAAGGATACACCTTTCTTTATGAGATGCGAAAAGGGCTGACATCTTCCCGAGAGGTTGGATATGAACCTCCGGATATAAGCCAGACGGCCTTGAAATTCCCGGAGTTCCCTCAGATTATGGGGTGGTCGCATTTCTACGATGGCCTGGACTTTGTCAGGGTCCACTTGGATGCTTTTGGCGGTGATGACAAATCCCAGGAATTTGCCACTAGATACACCCAGAAAGGACTTCGTAGGGTTCATCTTGAGTTAATGTTGGCGCATTAACTCGAATACCGTCCTCAAGTCTTGAATATGATCATCTTTGAGGCAGCTCTTGACGGCTATGTCGTCCACGTAACATTCTACTGTTTTACGTAAATGCTCATGGAATATGTTACTCATAGCCCGTTGGTATGTAGCCCCGGCGTTCTTCAATCCGAAGGGCATGACCGTATAGCAATATACTCCCAACGGTGTCCGAAAGGCAGTGTGCTTCTCGTCTTCGGGATGCATCTTGATCTGATTGTATCCTGAGAATCCGTCCATAAAAGACATGCGTTCAAAACCGCAGGTGTTGTAGATCATGATGTCCGTAATGGGAAGAGGGAACTCATCCTTGGGGCAGGCTGCATTCAGATCTTGGTAATCGATGTAGATACGTATTTTCCTATTTTTCTTCATGACTGGGACAACGTTGGCAACCCAGTCGGGATGTTGTTCTTCCCGGATGAAACCGCAGGCTATCAACTTCTTGACTTCAGCTTCGATGGCATCCATCATATCCGGGCGCAACCGGCGTTGGTGCTGCTTCATAGGCTTCGAGTCGGTCAATATATTGAGTTTATGAGTAGCCACCTTCGGGTCAAGGCCCGGCATGTCCTCATAATTCCACGCAAAGACGTCGATATATTCTTTTATCAGCTGGATAACTTCTTCCCTTTTGATTGGGGAAAGATTGTTACTGATGAATATCGGCTTTGGCGAAAGTTTACCCCCAACATCAACCTGGATAACTTCATCTTTGGTGGGAGGTTCCTTCTGCTCGAAGCGGAATTCCCACTGTGTATCCATTTGTTGAGCCCAAGGGTCATTCTCAAACAGCTCAGAATCTTGTTCGTCTGCTTCAAAGGGATCTGCCACCACCATGTTTGCTGATAATGCTTGCTGGAGAGCGTTAGGTGGGTCGGAGGGCGACGAGCCATTCTGAGAAGAGGAAAAAATATCCTCGTCTGACTTGGAAGTCGTAAGGGAGGTGGCATACCCTAACCCGATACGAGTTTGTTGATAGCGGGGGTCACCGCGTGGCGGCGTTCGTCTACCTCTTCCGTAGTTGAGGCCTGGCTTCCGCTCCAAGTCGTAGTCCATATTTTACATGATCCTCAAAGCTTGCGGGCTGTATCGGTAAACTTGCATTTTTCCAGCATCGTCATCGAAAGGATCTTCCTGGACAGTCGGTTGATTGCGCATGCGGCCTAAGACTATTGAACGCTGAGTGTTGCAGGTAGGTGGGACAACGAAGGTAGAATCCTCATGTGGTCCATATGTTGTGACGACGTTGGATGATGACGCTACTTCCCAGACATACGGACGGTAGGAGTTCATGGCTTCCAAGAATTTTTGTGCTATGGGTTCTACCTCGTCACGGGAAGTGAACTCCTGATTTGGAATTTGAGCGTTAACATACTGGAAAAGAGGATGTTTATTATCATCTGGAACTCCGTTCCTGGTCGCATTTACATCGGTCGGCTGCCCGTTGCACCGGAGGTTGATGACCAAAGGTGGAGGCTTCTGGTTCAAAGTGACCACTGGAGGATCACTCCCTTTTCCTAACCTGATTTTGTTCAGGTGAATATCCATAGGCTCCCTGGCTTTTGGACGAGCGGTTCGTCCTTTCACTCTGATTGACAGCGGTAGTGCGGCAGAGGGTTCTCCTGGCTCCAGGTGGGATTCCTTCCCTGCCTCGCCTGACACTTCTTCCGTGTGATCTTGAGAGTATAACACGGCATCGGAATAGTAGGATTCTACTCCTTTAAACGGGTTTAGGTCAGCAATCTCCGTTTGTATCGTTCCTTGGGGGTCTACATATTTGAGGCATTGATGTAGAGTTGAGGGGACGATGTTGTGGTCGTGGATCCACGGTCTTCCCAGCAAAATGTTGTAGGACACCTCTGAATCGATGACGTAACACGTGGCCACCGATCTGAGGTTGCCAATCTGGATCCTCAGGCAAATTTTCCCCAACGCTTACTTCTTCCGGCGTTGAAACCCACGATCGTAGTGGAGGTGTAAGCCAATTCGCTGGTAGGAATCCTCAGCGGCCTGAGCAGACTGTGAGGGATGATGCTGATCGACGATCCCGGATCTATGTGAATCCGATCGACCTCCATAGAACTGATGTACCCGGTGTAATAGAGGGGCCTGTCATGCCTGTTATGTTTTAACAGCATGTCGTCTTGAGTGAAAGTGATATTGGGGACCACTTCTATTACACTGTGGTATTGAGGACATGCCACTGGTTCTTCGTCGGGGAACTTGAGCTGGGTCAAGCATACCTCTGCCTGTATCAGTGCTTCACTCAGGGCTAGACGAGTGTCTTGGGAGAGCCTGAGTAGCTCGAAGATGGACAGTCTGGCTGGTGTATTAGCCAGTTGGGCCAGTATGTCGAAGTTGTATGGCTTCTCTAAACCTTTGTTTGGAACATTTTTCACAGGTTTATCAAAGCGCACTTCTCTTTGTTTCCCCTTGCCGCCGGAGTTGGTTTTGAAGGACCGGCATCTGGTACGACGGGGTCTGGTCCTGAAGGCTTGGCAGCTGAAGCACCCACCGGTGCATCTTCCTGACTTGCTCCGTAGTCGTTGAGGTAGGCTTTCCCTGAACGGGTTGTAGCAAATACCTCATCTTCGTCTGATGGCGAAGAAGTTGCGACCATATAGCATGGTTTATATTTGGAGCTCTTTCTAGACGTAGCCTTAGTAGCTTTAGTCTCCTCCTCGAGCTCTGACACCAAATTCGGATGAACCCACATAATCTCGCCTTGCCGGGTGGTTAGGGATACCAGGTCATGATTTTGACCCCTAGCTGGAGGTAGGTTGATGATGTTCATCGTGGTCCGAGAAATGGGTATGACATCGTCCGAGACCTTTTGGGAAGGCAGATTGCCAAACCGCAGAGAGATCATGTTGGCCGTGACCGTCTTCTCGGTGTTGTGCAGAGTGATGGCCTTAGCATCGATTAACCCCTGGATCTTCCTTTTCAGTATGTGACATGCCTTTGTTGGGTGGTGTACGTATCTGTGGAAGATGCAGTATTTGGGGTCGTCAGTACTGCCGACTTCTTGGGGCAGCCTTATCTCCGGAAGGGTGATCTTGCCACTCTTGACGAGATACTCGAATATACTTGGGATATCGTTGTCATCAAAAGAGTAGACTTTGACGGGCCTGGAAGTCCCGGTTCTCGTCTGCGTGGTCGCCGCAGTCTTTTGTCTGGACGTATTGACCGTCAGAGCTTCTTTTCCCTTGGAGCTGCGAGGATGGTCGCTGCTGGAAGATGACCTCTTGCCTCTATCAGAGGTGGAGATCATAATGCCATTGTCGCACGCCTTGCGACTGTTGTCTTCGGCGGCCACTGCCGAGACGATGAATGAGGGCCAATCATGGAACTGATATGGTCCTGTAAACACCGAGACTATGGGAAGGAGGTTCTTCCTGCAAATGTCTACTAACGCAGAGTCTGGAACTCCTTGAGGCATCTGTAAGGTGGCCTGACGAAAATGTTCGACGAAGGTGCGAACGTCCTCCTTTTCCCTTCGAGGTACAAACCTCAGACTATGGCTCTGTTCGTGCAAACTGCCATGTCCATATTACCTCTGAGCAGATTCAGAAAGTTTGTTATGTTCATATTACCTCTGAACAAACCCTCCTGGTTTGGCCATCGATTATCATGTCCATATTACCTCTGATATCGATTGTCATTTCAGCTTAACACCCGTACTTAACTCTAAGTACGCCAGTGGTGTTAGGTCCACAAAAACTGCCATGCCCATATTACCTCTGGCAGGGCTTGTCCTAAAACTTATTACTTGCACTCTCGTGCGCAAAAAGTAATAGGTCCATAAAAATTTCCCTGTGGAATGCCCGCAGAGAAAAAGTCAGTTCATATTACCTCTGAACTACGTCTCTCCATAATCCCCAGCAGAGTCGCCATCTTGTTTGTGGTATTAAACGAAAGAATGAAAAATGTATTCAGGATGGGGTTTATACTAAACCCGCCTTCTTTGGTTTACAAACAAACTTGTACAATTTGATCATATACAAGGATATGGGAGTACAATTTATTTAATCTGGGTAAATATTGATATAGTTGTCTGATCTGCAGTCGATCACTTTAGCCCTTGGACCACACGATGTTGAAGAAGTGCCGTAGAAGACAGGAAGCAGCTTCGAAGGTTGCAAAAGAGGGTGGATGCACGATGCCAAAGTCGTCGATCCCTACTCTCTGCCTGACCTCCGGATTCTCTCTCTCTCTCTCTCTCTCTCTCTCTCTCTCTCTCTCTCTGACCTTGGATATGATATTGGTTTCTTGACCAATTTTCTGACCTTCCAATTTGTCGACCTTGTTCCTCATTGATAGAGGTCTCTATTTATAGAGTTTTAGTGACAGTGACCATTCCGTCGGTGTAGAAACCGAGGAATGGAAAGTACAGAATCCTTTTACACAACGGTTAAAGTAACCAATGCCTGCGTATAGATGATCCTTTGAATGAGCGTGTGGCGCGGGTCCAACTAAGGGACAAAATGCGTATAATCTCTACGAAGATCACGGCGTAGAAGCCACGTAGGTAGGTATCCATTGTGTAGAAGAGGTTGGCATAGAAGCCAAATGTCTGTCACCATGGCATAGAAGCCAAATAGTTATCAAACCGGCATAGAAGCCGAATAGGCGTAGAAGCCGAGTGGTCTTAGAGGCCGAGCAGGCGTAGAAGCCGAATGGGCATTGAAGCCGAGCAGGCGTAGAAGCCGAGTGGTCATAGAGACCGAGTGAGCACAGGACCGAGTAGGCGTAGGAGCTGGATGGACGTAGAAGCCGCTGCATACCGTGCCAGAGTGCTGATGGGGACGTCTTAGCCGGAATTACGGCTTTTGAAGATATAATCAAATCTCTTGCATTAAATGCCAAGATTTGCCACCATCCTGTGCATTAAATATGGAGGCGTGTCTTTGAAGGTCTGCAACCCCTTCTGCGCATCAGTCGCAGAGACGTGCCTTGAGAAACTGTCACCGCTCTGTGCATTAGACGTAGAGACGTGCCTCGACCCCGTACGGAGTACAGCTTTTGATGTGGCAGACGGTTTGTCTACTGCAGAACGTAAATAGCTTGTGTCTGCCTGTGTAAAACAAGGCAGCGTATCCCTTCGTGCTTGTAAAAGCAGTTTACGCAAAGGGGATGGCGGTATTTGACAGCCTGGGTCGCAGTGCTATGCCATCATTATAGCCGTCGTCTGGGTAGTCGAGCCGTATCCCTTTGTCAGAAGTCCAGAAGTCAGGTTCATTGTAGGATCTTCATTGCAGGGTCTGACAGGTTCACTTCGGAGAATACGAAGCGTCTCTTGTACACCTCAATGCTGCATCTGAAAGAGGATGAGTTTTACGCCCTGGAGGCGATGAAGCACCCCGTTTACGCTGAAGTGGCTTGGACGTACTGCCTTACGCGGGTGGCCTTTTGAGCTTTTAATATTTCAAGCTGGGTTTAGCAGAAAAAGCTCTGTTGCACGCTTGGTGGCTTTGAAGGCCTCTGCTTACGCTGCTCTGCACCAATATGCTGCGTATAGCCATCTGGCGTATTTTTCATGCTTATACAGAAGCATCATCTTGAGACTGAGCCATTGGCGAGGACTTACAAGATCACGACCGGGGGGCATTATCCTGGTTAGTGATGGTTGCAAGGATCAAAGAGTCATATTGGGAGGTTGGAAGTTGAGCGTATGCTTACTCGTGATGCCTTCTGAGTTACGATATAGTACTTGAGATGGATTGGTTGAGTAGGCACCATGCTAGTATCGACTGTCGTGAAGGCAAAGTTTTGTTTAGACCGCCAGAAGAGCCAGATTTTGAGTTTGCTAGAGGAGTAGCAGAGCAAAGAGAGGAAGTCTTCTGTGGAACTTTGGTGGGAGAAGAGGAGTCGCCACATCCTTTGATAGCAGAGTTTATAGATTTTTTTCTCGGAGGAATTGTTGGGTTTGCCACCAGGCCAAGATGTTGAGTTCTTTATAGATTTGGTTCTAGGCGTAGACCTGATATCACAGCACATCTATAGGGTTAACAACAGCGAACTCGCAGAACTGAAGAAGTAGGTAGATGAGTTGTAGGACAAAGGCTTCATCAGATCCAGTTCATCACCGTAGGGTACTCCGGTATTATTTGTACCGAAGAAGGATGGGTTGGTACGCATATGTATCGACTACAGAGCTTTGAATAACCTCACTATCAAGAACAAATAACCGCTGGTGAGGATAGATAATCTCTTTGATCAGTTGAACGAAGCAAAGGTATTTTTGATGATAGACTTGAGGTCGAATTACCATCAGGTGAAAGTGAAGAAGGAAGATAATCCGAAGACAGTTTTAGGACTCGGTATGGGTAGTTTAAGTTCTTGGTGATGCCGTTTAGGTTGACCAATGCCCCAGCGGTATTCAAGAACCTGATAGATAAGGTGTTCCACCAGTATCTTAATAAATTTGTGGTGGTATTCAATGATGATAATCTGGTATATTCGAAGACCCCAGAGGAGCATGATGAGCACCTAAGGATAGTTTTGGAGACTCTCAGAAAGGATAAGCTTTATGGCAAGATTTCAAAGTGTGAGTTCTTTCTTGACAAGGTTGAATTCCTTGGACATATGGTTAAAGGAGACGGGATCTCAGTGGATCCGAAGAATATATCAGCAGTCGAGTCGTGGTCTACCCCGAGTTTAGTGGCAGAGATCAGGATCTTTCTTGGATTGGCAGGTTATTATCAGAGATTTGTTCAAGACTTCTCCAGGATTATAGAGTTGATGACTAGGCTGACCAGAAAAGACATAGAGTTTGTCTGGACAGAGGAGTATCAGGCCGCTGAGGAGCTGAAGAAGCAGTTGACTATATCTCCAGTTTTGACGTTGCCATCGGGAACAGAAGGATTTACCATCCATATCAATGCTTCGGGTAATAGTTTGGGTTGTGTGTTATAGCATAAAAGGAAGGTGATTGCCTATGCATCTAGGCAATTATGCCCTCATGAGAAGAATTACCATACCCACGATTTGGAGTTGGCAGCGGTCATTTTTGCTCTAAAGCTGTAGAAGCACTACTTGTATAGAGAGCATGTATAGATCTTTATAGACAATATGAGCTTGAAGTATGTGTTTACACATAAGGATCTCAACATGAGGCATAGATGGTGGTTGGAGTTGATGAAGGATTTTGATATATCCTTGCAGTACCATCCAAGGAAGGCCAACGTAGTCGCTGATGCCTTAAGCAGGTATCCAGTGGCTATGTACTTGACAAGAAACAAACACTTATTGGCCGATCTTGATAGCTTGGGTATTAATATATTAGTTTTTGGAGTTACAGCACAGATATGAGGTCTGCAGATATAGTCAGAGTTGATAGACCGAATCAGAGTTGCACAGTTCGAAGATGAGTCTCTGAGGAGTATCAGAGCACATGTTCAGATAAGATTGGTAAAGGAATTTCTATTATTATGGATGGATCATTATAGCCCGGTACCAGATTGTGCGTGCCAAGTGGGGCGATGCACGAGGAGGTTCTTCAAGAGGCGCATAGATCTATGTACTCTATGCATCCATGTGCCAATAATATGTATAGAGACACGAGGGAGCATGTTTGGTGGTATTGGTCCGAAATAGAATGACTTCTTCATTCTAACTCTAATGAAACAACTCAATTCTTTTGCATATCAGATCATAAGTGACTTTTTAATGGATGATACCCTTGCAAAGAGAACAAATCTCATCCCATCACCGGATGGTCAAGATCCCCGGATTAGGGAGCACACACCTTTGAAGGGTGCTTTGCTGACTGCTGCTTTTCAAACCGCTGTTGATGCTTCCTACCAGAGGGGAAACTATAGGCTCCTTCGTTTCAAGTTCTTTTGACTTCAGTCTGTAGCGGTTGGTTATGAAGTTTTCTTTATGAAAATTCCTATTGAGATTTCTTGTCTTGGCCTTTTACGCAAATACGTTATTTATGTATAGAGTCTGACACCTGCCCGGTGCTGGAAGGGCGGAAGGAAAGGCATCACTGATCTTAGGCATACTGGTAACCGGTGGAACGGTATGGTATGAAGCGGGAGGTGGTGCGCTTCGTATTCAGATATCTAGTATGCTAGCTGGTAAATATGTAGTGACAGAGGCTAGGTGGATTGCTTCAGCCTTTACCCATTTTAGAGTGAAAATAGAAGCATGTTGATGGAATTGGGGCTCCCTAGGACCGTAGATTGGTGTGCATATTGATAGAAGATTAAAAAGTTTAATACGTGATCTAACCGTTCAAAGATGGAAACTAGGGTTCACAAATTATACCTGAAGTAGCGAGAAGAAGATAAAGGTTTTCAATAACCTTGATCAGTTAGCGACCCCAAGATCTTCTGCACGTATTCCTTTCTTAGATTGGACGTCATATGGGCGATGATCTTCTAACCTTTTATTCTCCTTGGCCGACTCTATTTATCTTCTTACGTGAAAAAAAAGAATTTAGAGAAAGTTGCTTGCTTTTTATTTATATCGACGGCCAAAGAATAGATGATATATATAGCCTACGGCAGGGACCATGAGAAAAAATTAGGGTTAGGTCTCCTAACAGATCCGGGTATCCCATGTTCAGTCCGAACACACAACCATGGCATGTTAACAATAGTTAGGTCCACTAAAAATCTATTGTTGCACTACATTCCTAATCCCAAATTATGATTATGGGCTCCTTCTTATTATATGCTTGTTTGCCTCTCATGTTAACATATCGAATGTTCGTCGATCAAATTAAGTTACTGACAACTATATTGATCAACATCTTTTATCCTTAAGTAGTACCACTCAACTTTATTTGTCATATCGGATATAATCCACCTGCAGGGTTTATATGACAATCCTTATGAGTTTCTTAAGGGAACAATATCAACCTGATGTATCTGGACATGGATTCCTTTTATAATCAATAGTCCATCATATATACAATATTATTACATAATTCATAGAGGTTATTGACCCATAATGAATCTTACTCTTTTATGAGTCAAAGTAATGCACACTGCATATACATGTCTATTATTATATCCAGATTAAGAACACAAGCATCCACAATAACAGAGGTTTTATTCTCTTATGTAGTCAGTACAAAGAGAACAACCTCAAGTGGTCATGTTCAATACAAACAAAGTATACTAGTGTAAACCTATAGTCAAGATAGACTAATACCATATTACACTACAATATTTCCAATGGTTTGTCCAAGTCCATCTAGGTTGTGAACTATTTATATATTCCATAAAGAACTGATAATATGATCTTCTATGTGATACCACACCCCATATTATCTACAATATATAATATCATACACTTGTATTAACATTATAACAAATACAACATGCAAATATTTGCCCATATGATTCTCATTTAAAAATAAGGAAAATGGTTAATACAAAGTGATACTTTTAGTATATAACCCTAACAATCTCCCACTTATGCTCAAAGCATTACTTTTAAGTATACTATTATAAATCTTCCACTTATACTTAAAGCCATGCTGCTACGCATCTGAATCTCATTCCCTCAACATGACTATCAAAAGCCTTAGATAGTACGCTCTTTGTAAAGGA
The DNA here is from genome assembly GCA_036927795.1 of Iris macrosiphon. Classification (NCBI taxonomy): domain Eukaryota; kingdom Viridiplantae; phylum Streptophyta; class Magnoliopsida; order Asparagales; family Iridaceae; genus Iris; species Iris macrosiphon. Next base: position 93,942,033 of record JAYESA010000010.1, on the reverse strand, counting down.
ATCAGCTAGGTTGTTGGCTGATGCTATCTTGATCACAGCAACTTCTCCTCTCTTTACGAAATTTTGTATCAGGTGGTACTCGCGCTCAATGTGTTTACATGTCTTATGGGCTCGTAGTTCCTTCTAGTTTGCAACTGCACCACTATTATCACAATAAAGTATAATAGTCTTAGGCAAACTAGGTACCACATCAAAGTCCAATAGAAAGTTTCTGAGCCAATCACTTCTTTGTCTGCCTTAGAGGCTGCCACATACTCGGCTTCCATGGTGGAATTAGCATTACATTTTTGCTTGATGCTCCTCCATACTATGGATCCACCTCCTAAAGTAAATATATAACCTGAGGTAGATTTCGTGGCACCCCTATCTGACTAAAAATCTGAGTCTGTATACACCAAGGGCACTAAACTATCTGCATGATAAACCAATATATAATCTTTAGTGCTTTTCAGGTACTTCAAAATATTATTTATTGCAGTCCAATAATCTTGTCCTGGGTTAGACTGATATTTGCTAACCATGCCAACGATAAAGCAGATGTCTAGTCTCGTACATAGCATTGCATATATTAAGCTTCCTACTACCGAAGCATAAGCAACCGCTTTCATGTCCTCTATCTCTTTAGGTGTCCTCGGACACTGCTTCTTTGATAGAGCAATTCCATGCCTAAAAGGTAAGAAACCTTTCTTAGAATTTTGCATGCTAAAACGAGTTAGTATAGTATCAATATAGGTAGCTTGGGATAAGCCTAACATCCTTTTCTTACGATCTCGTAGAACTTTGATCCAAAGGATGTGACCTACTTCTCCCAAGTCCTTCATATCAAACTGCTTGGATAACCATAGCCTTACAGTAATAACACCTTCACACTGTTTCCAATGAGTAAGATGTCATCCACGTAAAGTACAAGGAATAACACTACATTTCTGTCACACTTTTTGTATACACATACTTCATCCGGACATTGATCAAATCTATAGGATTTTATCACTTGATAAAAATAGATATTCCAATATCTAGAAGCTTGCTAAGTCCATAAATGGACTTCTTGAGCTTAAAAACAAGATGCTTTTTGCCCTTTCCAATGAACCTATCGGGTTGCTTCATATAGATATTCTCCTCAAGAATTCCATTAAAAAAAGTTGTCTTAACATCCATTTGTCAAATCTCATAATCGAGATGAGCTGTAATAGATAAAAGAATTTGGATAGACTTAAGCATGGCTACCGGCAAAAATATTTCCTCATAATCAATACCCTCTTTCTGAGTAAAACCTTTCGCAACAAGCCGAGCTTTAAAGGTTTCAACCTTACCATTTGGTCCTCTTTTTCTCTTATAAACCTACCTGCATCCAATGGCATTTATATTAGTGGATGGTTTTACAAGCTCCCAGACATGATTAGAATCCATAGATTCTATTTCAGATATTATTACTTTTTACCAAGATTCTGCATATTTATCTTGGACTGCTTCATTATAGGTGCAGGGATCAGAATCTTGTTCCTTAAGGACGAAGTCTGATGACTCTCCTAAGAATAAGAATCTGTCAGGTTGTATAATAACTCTCCTAATACAACGAGGTACTATAGGTTATGGTGTAACATTTATGACACATTGTGAAGTTACTTGTGGTTCCTTCTGTTGTACTGTTGGTACTGAAGTATTTGGTGTCTTATCTCCCAGTTCTTCTAGAACTGTCATACCCCAGTCCCAAAATACGTAGGACCAGCAATACGCGACACGCCAGCTACACATTCGACCAGACTCCGGTCTGACTCGAATATGTATAAGCTATATAATAAAGGGAACTATCTAAAAATTCCGTAAATGTAAACATCTATGTCTCAATCCATAATGAACAAAAATATAAAAGAAAGAGTTGCATATGCTAAAGTCGGCCGCCCAATAACACACCAACTCGAATAGACTCGAGAAGAAATATGAGTCTATAAAACTAGGCTACAACAGCAGATGAATAATTAATATGAATAAAGTAACCATAATGCCGGTAGAAATAATATGAGTACCGGATACAATGCCCGCAAGACATGCAACTCCATCAGTAACGCCAAATGCTCGGTAATCGTCTATCCCACAAAACTGGCAAGGGACCAGGTCCTCAGAGGGACGTAACAAGGTACAAAAATACAGCATGCCAAAGTACAACAGAAAATATAAGTGCGACGACGGTGTAGTCTAGCATAACCAACTAAATGAGACACAATTTTGAAGACAATGTTCGACGCGTGGGCTGTCCAAAATAAAACCATAGCTCCCGACACGGAAATACACGGGACGTACCGCAGCTCCAGGCAAAGAGTCACACGGGTGATACAACTATACTAGATACATGATCACTACAAAAATAGTACATATACATATATAAGCGCATGCAGAGGAGCCCAAACGTCTAGTAACTGTCTTCTCCATCCCAAGCGGTCAACGATTGTGCGTTGAACCTGAACCTCTATCTAACAGTCTCGTCACACAGAAATAACTATCAACAGACGCGACCCTAAGGTCATCCCAGTCTCCAGTCATGATGTCAGTATTATGATACAGGAAATTTGGCATGATAAAGTGTATGAATGTGTCCTGGGGTGACGATATACTCAATTACATACATCAAGTTGTTACGAACATCTAGCATTCGTTACAAGACATTACGTCGAACGTCTGCACCCGGTTGTGATCCAAACGCGAAGTAACGATCGAATCAAACACGCACATAATGTATATAATGAAATAATAAATATCAGTAACTGAAATACAGGGTGACAAGGTACACTTGCCTGCGTCCGGCTGCTGATGACGGTGATCCGGTACCACGTCCAAGTCCGCAGGTCCTGTAGTACCTAGAGACGAGATACAAACTCAATCAATAAACTATCATGTGGCAAACAGGGATGTGACACACGTCTAAACATATGCTCAGACTCAGCTACAACTCACAAGGACACGACGCTAGAGGGTTGACCAAGGTTGACTAATGGTATGTTACATCAAATCAAATTAATCATCTGTACAATATTAAGAAACTATCCTCAATCCTACTATATTCATCACAGTGTTTATCAGTATTTTGAGCCATGATCAATCCTCATATTCATCTCAGTGTTCACAGATGTTAACATGCACATTGACGTCCCAAGCTTAAATAAATAATTAATATTCTCAGTCCTCAATCACGGTCTCATAATTTGATATTATACCTATTTCACGATCGAGCACTTGCTCCCAATGTCCATCAATATTTTAATATCATATTAATTTTTAGCAATAGTTTACAACAGCTAAAACAACAATAACCCATATGCGTATATATATTCTATGTCCTCAAACAACTTTATCAACAACTTCCAATATTTATCCAATGATCGATATCCCTCTACCATTTATTAATTAATTTGCTCCTTGGTATTAATCAATATGTTAATATCACCATCCTTTCTCAAGCATTTAAATGCATGCACAACATCAACCCTACTCAATACATAATCCATAACCCTAAATATTAACTAAGCATGTTAACCATCAAAGCATATAATTCATAACATTTACAAATACCCAAACCCTAAACTCACATCATTAAACCACAAGTTTCATTAACACTAACTAAAATATACAAAACAAAATATACAAAATTATAGAGAGGGTGGAGTGGTTCACCTTGGCGGCGGTACGACGGCACACCGGGGTGGTTGCCCGGAGTGAGGTCGTCAACGAGGTGGGGGAGATATTGGTGACAGAGGTCGAGGGGTCGATGGTGACTCACCGGAGTTGCTGGGCCGGCCGGGCTGGGGGTGATGTTGATGATAATGAAGATGGTGGAGGGTGGCGGTGAAGAGTGGTGGTGCGGGTGGTGGTACTGGAGGTAGCAGTGGGGAGGAGGAGCTCGGCGGAGTCAAGGTGGTAGTGCGGGTTCTCGCCGGAGATGGCAGCGGGAGTGATGGTGGTTCGGGCAGCGAGCTCGCCACATCCGGCCGAGGTCGACTGGAGGTGATGGCGGTGGAGGAACGACAACAAGTGGTCGCGGGGTGGTAATGGGTGATGTTGATGATGAAGTCGACGGGGAGAGGCGGGGTGGTCACGGCCTGAGGTGGCCGGTCGTGAGTGCAGCGGGAGGAGGTATTGGTGTCTGTGACTGCTAAAGGAGTGGTCGTGGCGGATGGCGATGCGGTTGGAGGTTCAGGAGAGGATGGTGGTGGAGATGCGGGTGGTTGCAGCGGCTCGGGTGGCCGACTGAAGGTTTCCACCGGAGAAGAAGAGCGGGGGTCGACGTGGGTAGCCAGGTGTCGGTTCTGGATAGCGGGGCGGAGGTTCGACTTCTGGTGGTTGGGGTATCCCGGAGAAGGGGGCTCGGTCGGCTCCTTCAGTTTAAAAGAAGGAGAAGTTAAATAGAAGGAGAAGAAGAAGAAAGGAAGAAAATATGGAGGAAGGGTTCAGTTTTTGACGTAGGAAGAGGGAGGAGAGAGAGAGGGGGTAGGGTTTCCCAAGTTTGGGGATTAGGGTGTCACGCCCCGGTCCCGCAGGGCCGTTCGTCCTCGCTTTGGTCCCTACGGAACCGATCGTCCTCGCACGGGCGTGATGCCGTGCAAGCCTAAAGTGCGCTTGCACAAGGCCAAAGCTTTGAAACAAGAGCAAGTAAGCTATTCAATATCTGAAGCAGCGGCACATAACATTGCAGAAAAGTGAAGAACACAATGGCATATGAAAATAGGCTCTTTTAATGATATTCACAAATGTTACAAGCGGCACATGGCCGAGGTTACAATTCGCTCAAGCACTCTTCTCTCGATTACAATGATACCGTTCCATACATTATGTCCCTTTATACAAAGCAACTCAAAGCAGGCACAACTCGATGCGGCTCCAGGCATCGACTCCAGATTTCCGGTTCCTTGGGATGAGGCATGGCTATCGCTTCCTCGGACGAACGGGCACCTGAAAATAAGCAGACTGTTGGTGGGTCAGCACTTTATGCAAGTACTGGTGAGATAAAACAACTGAACAGAAGCTACACCCCCTGAAACCCACACTAAGTAATCATGTGGCAAAACATTGCATTACTAGTGATCTTGCTAGTTTTACCTAAGTTCATTTCATGCAGTTCAGAACTATAGTCAGATTATATCTTTGAAAACATAACTTGAAAACAGTTTGCATATCGAAACTATAAGCATACGAATCCGGACAGTGCTCTATCATGTAGTGCGCAGCATGTATTGTGCAACACAAGTCTAACTCTTAGGGGCAAAGCTTAATTAGCATACGGATCATATCGAATCGAGGCAACGTATCAAGTGGACTATCATTTAATCAAGCACACAAATAGAACTATCAATCAGAGGTCGGTCCCCGAGAAACTCAGGATCGGTAGCGGTAATCCAGCTAACCAATGACTCACATTCTGATCCTATTAGCAGCTGTGACTCATGGCTGTACATTACTGCCGAAGCAGCCGTAACCAAGGTTCAGCTCTGCACTAATAGTCATTGTCCGACCGATGCGAATGCATGCAACACTATCAGATAAATTCTACGATGCAGACAAAATAAACATGCGTGCTCATGCATAAACTCATATTTCTTACCCCATAGCCGAACGGTTATCCCTGCAGCAGACACACAAGTTAGTCACAATATGCACCTTATGAACAAACTTATGAATCCATCTTCTTCTGGTGTCACAATGATAGGTATGCAAGAAGGTAAACCTAGCATGCGCCCTATCTATATGACGGTCCTGAGAAACTCATTGATGGACAACAACACCCCCCTAGATCCTTTCGGAACGGAACATCAGGGTGCTCTCACAATCCCTTCCGGACCGACCGATTCCCAGTGCCCCAGGAATCGACCGAGAGACTATTACCTTGTGCACAAGTTGTCCGAGACCAATGCAAGACAAGCAACATTCACATTCACATTCACAAGCACATAACAATCTAATAGCCACACCCTCCTGGAACCAGAAGGCACGGAACATCAGGGTGGACTATTAGACTATACTCTTCTTCTTATTCAAGCAAACACATCTTTTCACATATCTAATAGCACACCCCCCTGGAACCCGAAGGCACGGAACATCAGGGTGCACTATTAGTCTATGCATATACGAATCAAAGGCAGTAGTTCGATATAGCAAAACAGACAAGCGAAACATACTTTTTGACAAGCACGATTGATTCTTATTTAACATGCAAAAACTATCTCTTTCTTTCTTAGCATATTCAGGGAACATATTTCAGGCATTTCGTTTACTTATCTTCTTAGCATGGCAAGAGTTCGTTTGAGCTGTGTCGGTGTAACTAAGCATGTAATATTTCTATCTTTCTCTTAGCATAGCAGTAGTTCGTTCTCATTTCTGACAAGCATTTATATTCTCTTAGTTAGGCAGCGTATTCGTTTCAATGACAAGCTATGTGAGTTCTCTTATTAGCATGCTGAGTCAATTCTATCATTCTCTTATGAAAACATTCTTTTTAAGCAAAGAAGCATTCAAAAACTCAGATTTATTTTTAAGTCGTGCCAGAATCAGAGAATGCAGTTCTGTCCACTCACCTTGATTAATCGGTCGGGAACTCTCCGAGAAGACTTCCGTTCGAGCAAGCAAGTCGATCCCACTTGTACATAGCGCCGACGCGGAGCGGGGCACTACATACTTACCCACCAACAAAGAGTTTCATCCTCGAAACTCAAGGAGAAACTCACGAAAACACAAGCAGCGATAGTCCTCATCCCTCGCCATCCCAAATCCAAAACTCAGCAATCCATAATCATAAATCACAAATTACATCTCAAGCAAATGAAAACAAATCCAGAAACTTTTGCCGGCATTTTTGAGAATATTTACGGACTCATTGTAGGGAACGTTCACTGCATCTCACATCAGGCACATCTCAGAGTTGGAAGCAACGAAATGGGCAAGGAATCGAGTCGCTCTGATACCATTATGTCACGCCCCGGTCCTGCAGGGCCGTTCGTCCTCGCTTTGGTCCCTACGGAACCGATCGTCCTCGCACGGGCGTGATACCGTGCAAGCCTAAAGTGCGCTTGCACAAGGCCAAAGCTTTGAAACAAGAGCAAGTAAGCTATTCAATATCTGAAGCAGCGGCACATAACATTGCAGAAAAGTGAAGAACACAATGACATATAAAAATAGGCTCTTTTATTGATATTCACAAATGTTACAAGCGGCACATGGCCGAGGTTACAATTCGCTCAAGCACTCTTCTCTCGATTACAATGATACCGTTCCATACATTATGTCCCTTTATACAAAGCAACTCAAAGCAGGCACAACTCGATGCGGCTCCAGGCATCGACTCCAGATTTTCGGTTCCTTGGGATGAGGCACGGCTATCGCTTCCTCGGACGAACGGGCACCTAAAAATAAGCAGACTGTTGGTGGGTCAGCACTTTATGCAAGTACTGGTGAGATAAAACAACTGAACAGAAGCTACACCCCCTGAAACCCACACTAAGTAATCATGTGGCAAAACATTGCATTACTAGTGATCTTGCTAGTTTTACCTAAGTTCATTTCATGCAGTTCAGAACTATAGTCAGATTACATCTTTGAAAACATAACTTGAAAACAGTTTGCATATCAAAACTATAAGCATACGAATCGGGACAGTGCTCTATCGTGTAGTGCGCAGCATGTATTGTGCAACACAAGTCTAACTCTTAGGGGCAAAGCTTAATTAGCATACGGATCATATCGAATCGAGGCAATGTATCAAGTGGACTATCATTTAATCAAGCACACAAATAGAACTATCAATCAGAGGTCGGTCCCCGAGAAACTCAGGATCGGTAGCGGTAATCCAGCTAACCAATGACTCACATTCTGATCCTATTAGCAGCTATGACTCATGGCTGTACATTACTGCCGAAGCAGCCGTAACCAAGGTTCAGCTCTGCACTAATAGTCATTGTCCGACCGATGCGAATGTATGCAACACTATCAGATAAATTCTACGATGCAGACAAAATGAACATGCGTGCTCATGCATAAACTCATATTTCTTACCCCATAGCCGAACGGTTATCCTTGCAGCAGATACACAAGTTAGTCACAATATGCACCTTATGAACAAACTTATGAATCCATCTTCTTCTGGTGTCACAATGATAGGTATGCAAGAAGGTAAACCTAGCATGCGCCCTATCTATATGACGGTCCTGAGAAACTCATTGATGGACAACAACACCCCCCTAGATCCTTTCGGAACAGAACATCAGGGTGCTCTCACAATCCCTTCTGGACCGACCGATTCCCAGTACCCCAGGAATCGACCGAGAGACTATTACCTTGTGCACAAGTTGTCCGAGACCAATGCAAGACAAGCAACATTCACATTCATATTCACAAGCACATAACAATCTAATAGCCACACCCCCCTGGAACCCGAAGGCACGGAACATCAGGGCGGACTATTAGACTATACTCTTCTTCTTATTCAAGCAAACACATCTTTTCACATATCTAATAGCACACCCCCCTGGAACCCGAAGGCACGGAACATCAGGGTGCACTATTAGTCTATGCATATACGAATCAAAGACAGCAGTTCGATATAGCAAAACAGACAAGCGAAATATACTTTTTGACAAGCACGATTGATTCTTATTTAACATGCAAAAACTATCTCTTTCTTTCTTAGCATATTTAGGGAACATATTTCAGGCATTTCGTTTACTTATCTTCTTAGCATGGCAAGAGTTCGTTTGAGCTGTGTCGGTGTAACTAAGCATGTAACATTTCTATCTTTCTCTTAGCATAGCAGTAGTTCGTTCTCATTTCTGACAAGCATTTATATTCTCTTAGTTAGGCAGCATATTCGTTTCAATGACAAGCTATGTGAGTTCTCTTATTAGCATGCTGAGTCGATTCTATCATTCTCTTATGAAAACATTCTTTTTAAGCAAACAAGCATTCAAAAACTCAGATTCATTTTTAAGTCGTGCCAGAATCAGAGAATGCAGTTCTGTCCAATGCAGTTCTGTCCACTCACCTTGATTAATCGGTCGAGAACTCTCCGAGAAGACTTTCGTTCGAGCAAGCAAGTCGATCCCACTTGTACATAGCGCCAACGCGGAACGGGGCACTACATAGGGTCTGCTTGGTATGTGTGTAGGAGGAGACATTAAATAAGGGGAGTGTGGGTAGAATGGGTGGTGAGGATGAGTCCCAAAATGAATGGATGGCTCATAATTAACATGAAGGAAATTTCTCAACCAAAGGAGAGAGAGTGGGGAGGGGCTTGACCGGTCAAAGAAGAGGGGTGAGGCTTCTTCATTGGTCTTGACCAATGAGGTTATGGCACATGTTACAATATTTGTAATTAAGCCCTTTAAGTTTGGGTATTTTCACAAACACATAAAATGATAGAAAAATTATGGGAGAATTGGTGTTTGGTGTTTGTAGGGTGAGGGTGTGTTGTGTGTTTTGCATGGACTTAATTAAATGGGCATTGGAATTAAATTGGGATTAAAATGGGATTAGTCAAAGTTGGTATCCTCAATTTAATTAGAATAAAATGTCATGTGCTCTTAAATTAAATGGGGGCACATGGGATCTCAATTGGGAGTGACACAAAGGTCATAAATGGTGTAGGCTTGGTGTCAGTCTTGGACCCTTTAATTGGTCCGGCTCAACGGGTTAAGTTGGTGTCTAAAAATAGATGGTAACGACACAGGTGCACGATACATGATTAAATATGGATTTCGGTTACGGAAAATTATGCAATTAATTTAGAGCACAAGGAAATATGATTTTGGATGACGGAAAAGTCCAGCGCCTAAATTGGCGTGTCAAGTCAAGAGTGCAACAATCTGTTGGAATTTATGGGCTGATGTTGGGCTCCGAATATTTCAACAACGATAGGGCACGCCAAGGGTTTTAAAATAAAAATCAGACATCTGTAACCTTACTTTAAACCTTAAAAATCTGCTGCTATACCAAAATTTTCTAACCCATACCAGACTATCTATAGAAATAAATGAGAGAGTTTACATCCTTCCCAACTTAGAAAAATTTTGTCCCCAAAATTAAAAGTAAAGCACGATAATAGCTATGAGAATTTAAAAGCAAACTGGTAATCAAATGCGGTACGTAAATTCGTACCTTGGTCCTCAAATAAATATGGGAAACGCTGCCGAATTGAATTCTCGTGCTCCCAGGTAGACTCGCCTGGCGAATGATGCTTCCATGCAACTCTGACCAATCGAATAGTCTGACCTCTCAAAGTCTTCTCACTGTGATTGAGTATCTCCACTTGCTGCTCTACGTAAGATAAATTGGGCCCGACTGTAATCTCGGAATGATCAAGCACATGGCTAGGGTCTGCCATATATCTTCTCAACTATGATACGTAAAATACGTCATAAACTCCTTCTAATGATGGAGGTAATGTAAGACGATAAGCTACTTCGCCAACTCGTTCCAAGATGTTAAAAGGTCCGATGTACCTCGGACTCAGCTTGTCTCTGCCTCCGAATCTGATGGTACCACGAGTAGGCAATATCTTAAAAATATGTGGTCACCTTCCTTGAACTCCAAAGGTCTGCGGTGCACATCTGCCCAATATTTCTGTCTGTCTTGTGCTGCACGCAGGTGGCTCTGAATCTTCTTAACTTTCTTCACTGTCTGTGTCACCAACTCTGGACCAAGTATTTGACGCTCTCCCACGTCACTCCAACATACCGGTGACCTACACTTCCTGCCGTACAGTGCCTCATAAGGTTCTATCTGTATGCTAGCCTGGAAGCTATTATTGTAGGAGAATTCCACCAAGTGTAGATGGTCCTCCCAAGATCCTCCAAAGTCGACCATGCACGCTCTCAACATATCCTCTAGTATCTGTATCGTGCATTCTGACTGGCCATCAGTCTGTGGATGATATGCAGTGCTGAACTTGAGACGAGTTCCTAGACTCTCCTGCATACTCTGTCAAAAATGTGACGTGAATCTGGTATCACGATCCGATACAATGCTGACAGGCACTCCATGTAGTCGTACTATCTGTCTCATATACATGTCAGCTAATATCTTCGTGGACTGCCCAACTCTGAAGGACAAGAAATGTGCAGACTTGGTGAGTCTGTCTACGACAACCCAAACTGCATCCTTTCCGCTAGGGCTCCGCGGGAATCCTGTGACGAAGTCCAAGGTAATGTGTTCCCACTTTCACTCGAGAATGGAAAGCGGCTGCAATAGTCTTGCAGTCCTCTGATGTTCAGCCTTGACTTGCTGACAGACCAAACATCTTACCATGAATCTCGTAATCTCTCTCTTCATCCTATGCCACTAGTAATGTTGTCTCAAATCTCGATACATCTTCGTACCCCCGGGATGAATAGAATAAATCGAGCTATGAGCCTCGATCGTCAACTCTTAACGTTGCTTGCCACTTGGAACGTATAGGCAATCTCCATACCTTAATGTTCCATTTTCATGAATCCTGAGTCTCGTCTGCATGCCGGCCTCTGTCTGCTCTCGCAGTTGTCAAAATCTCGCATCTGTAGGCAGGGCTGCCTTGATCCTCTCAATCAATGTAGACTGAACCTCGAGACTGGCCATCTGTCCATCCATGCCTGGCAAATGCAATCTTAATCCTGAGCTCCTGAAGATCCTCTAACAACTGGCGATGAGTCATAAAAATATGCCATGGACTTCCGGCTTAAGGCATCTGCTACTACATTTGCCTTGCCAGGGTGGTACTGCAACTCGATATCATAATCTGTCCTCAACTCTAGTCAGCACCTCTGTCTCATGTTAAGCTCCTTCTGCGTGTAGACATACTTCAGACTTTTATGATCTTTATAATTCATAACACGCTCTCCATAAAGGTAGTGTCGCCATAGCTTTAGTGCAAATATCACTATAGCTAGCTCTAAATCGTGCGTCGGATAGTTCTTCTCATGAACTCTCAACTGTCTCGATGCATAGGCTATCACTTTACCGTGTTGCATCAGTACATATCCTAATCTGCTCCCAGACGCATCACTGTACACTACAGATCCTTTTGATCCTGATGGTAGTGCTGGCGCGTTGGTTAAACCAAACGGCATGACTAAAAATTCATAGTGTCTATACTTCTTCCGAAAAGTTGTCTTCGGAATATCCTCTCTCCGTACCTTGATCTGATAATAGTCAGATCTGAGATCGATCTTCGAGAATTCATATGCGCCGCTAAGCTAATCAAATATATCATCGTTGTGCGGCATAGGGTACTTGTTCTTTATCGTTACAACATTAAATAACATGTAATCGATACACAATCCTACCGTCCCTGTAATCAATGCGCAAATATACCGTCCCGTTCTTCTTCGGCACAATAAGATGGGTATTCCCCATGGAGAAACACTAGCCGACTGAAACCCTTGTCTAAGAGATCCTCTACTATGGACCTTCAACTCAACCAACTCTATCGGTGCTAGTCTGAAGATGGGAAAATAACTGGTTCGGCTCTTGGAGTCAACTCTATAACAAACTCTATCTCACTGTCAGGTGGCAGGCCTGGAAAATTATCTAGAAACACATCCTCAAACGCTGATATAATACGGGGGTACACTAGTTCACCTGTTGTAATTTGTATCGCTAAGGTAGGTTGGACACCATGCTCTCAAGCTCCCCGAAGAACTCTAACTCAGGGTAATCTAGTGGAAAATATAGTACAACTACGTCGACAATCTAGCATCGCGTGGTATTGGGTCAACCAATCTATTCCTAGGTCAATGTCATAGTCTAGAATTAACCTCATAATAAATTCTCCCGTTGTATCTTCAACACCAATCCTCCAAAAGAAAATTTCTTCCTTGCCTAATGTATAATTTCTCTCCTCCTCAAAATTTTTCCTAAAATTATATTCCTCAAATTTCTTCTTTCCGTTATTTATTGCTCTGAGTCACATAGTACAATTATAATAATCGTATCTCCCAAGCACCTACTAGAATTTCGGGTATCGGATCATCATCTTCCAGGTGAGATCCTAAAATTTTATCTCCTCTAGTCCATAATATCGTTCCTGGTATCGCTATCATATACAACAACTAATTTTTTAGCATCGGGCTATGCACTTCCATAAATTATTTTAGGTCACGATCAACAATCTTTTTAGCTCCTAGTACTTCCAAGATCATTGTTATCTTAAACACGGGTAGGGTACCACTGGGTCCAATTCTCTTACTAGCCTTCCACACTAGATCTAGAATCTAGAATCTAGAATCTAGAAAGAACCTGTCATCCTACCCTACTGAGGGTAACAATCTTCTCTTCTGCCGTCTAAACTACGATCTTCTTCTGGAGAAAACTATCAGGCACAAGCGTCCGTCTTTTCAAAATGAAAGGAGGTGAGGACAAGGATAACAATATTGACAAAAATTGATCGAAAACAATTTGGAAGTCCAAGGGCGATAATCTCATACAAAGGGAGCTTTAAAAATCGATTATGGATTGAGATCCTATTCAACAATAAATCATAATATCTATTCCTAATTTGCAGGCTTGCTTGGCACAGTCAGGTGACCAAGACGATTTAAAATGGACCTGCATGGGCCACCAGAAAAACATGTCACGCCCCAGTCCTAAAATACGTAGGACCAGGAATACGCGACACGCCAGCTATGCATTCGACCAGACTCTGGTCTGACTCGAATACGTATAAGCTGTATAATTAAGGGCACTATCTAAAAATCCCATAAATGTAAACATCTATGTCTCAATCCACAATAAACAGAAATATACAAGAAAGAGCTACATGTGCTAAAGTCGGCCGCCCAATAACACACCAACTCGAATAGACTCGAGAAGAAATATGAGTCTATAAAACTAGGCTACAACAGCAGATGAATAATCAATATGAATAAAGTAACAATAATGCCAGTAGAACTGATATAAGTACCCGCAAGATATGCAACTCCATCAGTAACGCCAAATGCTCCGTAATCGTCTATGCTGTAAAACTGGAAGGGAACCATGTCCTCAGAGGGACGTAACATGGAACAAAAATACAGCATGCCAAAGTACAACAGAAAATACAAGTGCGACGACGGTGTAGTCTAGCATAACCAACTAAGTGAGACACAGTTTTGAAGACAATGTTCGACGCGTGGGCTGTCCAAAATAAAACCGTAGCTCCGGACATGAAAATACATGAAACGTACCGCAGCTCCGGGCAAAGAGTCACGCGGGTGATACAACTACACTAGATACAGGATCACTATAGAAACAGTATATATACATATATAAGCGCGTAAAGAGGAGCCCAAACATCTAGTAACTATCTTTTCCATCCCAAGCGGTCAACGATTGTGCATTGAACCTGAACCTCTATCTAACAGTCTCGTCACACAGAAATAACTATCAACAGACGTGACCCTAAGGTCATCCCAGTATCCAGTTATGATGTCAGTATCAGGATACAGGAAATCTGGCACGATAACAGTGTATGAATGTGTCCTAGGGTGACGATATACTCAGGTACGTACATTGAGTTGTTACGAACATCTAGCATTCGTTACAAGATGTTACGTCGAACGTCTGCACCCGGTTGTGATCCGGACTCGAAGTAACGATCATAATCAAACACGCACACAATGTACATAATGAAACAATAAATATCTGTAATTGAAATACAGGATGGCAAGGTACACTTGCCTGCGTCCGGCTGCTGATGACGAGGATCCGGTTCCACGTCCAAGTCCGCAGGTCCCGTAGTACCTAGAGATGAGATACAAACTCAATCAATAAACTATCATATGGCAAACAGGGATGTGACACACGTCTAAACATATGCTCAGACTCAGCTACAACTCACAGGGACACGACGCTAGAGGGTTGACCAAGGTTGACTAATGGTACGTTACATCAAACCAAATTAATCATCTGTATAATATCATCAAACCATCCTCACTCGAACTATATTCATCACAGTGTTCATCAGTATTTTGAGCCATGATCAATCCTCAGATTCACCTCGATGTTCACAGATGTTAACATGCACATTGACGTCCCAAGCTCAAATAAATAATTAATATTCTCAGTCCTCAATCACGGTCTCATAATTTAATATTATACCTATTTCACGATCGAGCACTTGCTCCCAATGTCCATCAATATTTTAACATCATATTAATTTTTAGTAATAGTTTACAATAGCTAAAACAACAATAATCGATATGCGTATATATATTCTATGTCCTCAAACAACTTTATCAACAACTTCTAATATTTACCTAAGGATCGATATCCCTCTACCATTTATTTATTAATTTGCTCCTTGGTATTAATTAATGTGTTAATATCATCATCCTTTCTCAAGCGTTTAAATGCATGCACAACATCAATCCTACACAATACATAATCCATAACCCTCAATATTAACTAAGCATGTTAACCATTAAAGCATACAATTCATAACATTTACAAATACCTAAACCCTAAACTCATATCATTAAACCACAAGTTTCATTAATACTAACTAAAATACACAAAACAAAATATACAAAATTATAGAGAGGGGGGAGTGGTTCACCTTGGCGGCGGCACGGCGGGGTGGTTGTCCGGAGTGAGGTCGTCAACGAGGTGGGGAAGATATTGGTGACTGAGGTCGAGGGGTCGACGACGACTCGTCGGAGTTGCTGGGCCGGTCGGGCTGGGGGTGATGTTGATGATGGTGAGAATGGTAAAGATGATGATGAAGATGGTGGAGGGTGGCGGTGAAGAGTAGTGGTACGGGTGGTGGTACTGGAGGTAGCAGTAGGGAGGAGGAGCTCGGCGGAGTCAAGGTGGTAGTGCGGGTTCTCGCCGGAGATGGCAGCGGGAGTGATGGTGGTTCGGGCAGCGAGCTCGCCACATCCGGCCGGGGTCGACTGGAGGTGATGGCGGTGGAGGAACGACAACAAGTGGTCGCGGGGTGGTAATGGGTGATGTTGATGATGAAGTCGACGGGGAGAGGCGGGGTGGTAACGGCCTGAGGTGGCCGGTCGTGAGTGCAGCGGGAGGAGGTATTGGTGTCTGTGACTGCTAAAGGAGTGGTCGTGGCGGATGGCGATGCGGTTGGAGGTTCAGGAGAGGATGGTGGTAGAGATGCGGGTGGTTGCAGCGGCTCGCGTGGCCGACTGAAGGTTTCCACCGGAGAAGAAGAGCGGGGGTCGACGTGGGTAGCCGGGTGTCGGTTCTGGACAGCGGGGCAGAGGTTCGACTTCTGGTGGCCGGGGTATCGGGGCTCGTCGGAGATGGTAGGCCGGAGAAGGGGGCTCGGCTGGTTCCTTCAGTTTAAAAGAAGAAGAAGGAGAAGTTAAATAGAAGAAGAAGAAGAAGAAGAAGAAGAAGAAGAAGAAAGGAAGAAAATATGGAGGAAGGGTTCGGTTTTTGATGTAGGAAGAGGGAGGAGAGAGAGAGGGGTGGGGTTTTCCAAGTTTGGGGATTAGGGCCTGCTTGGTATGTGTGTTGGAGGAGACATTAAATAAGAGGAGTGTGGGTAGAATGGGTTGTGAGGATGAGTCCCAAAATGAATGGACGGCTCATAATTAACATGAAGGAAATTTCTCAACCAAAGGATTAATAATTATGGATTGTACGATATTATTTATTAGTTAGTGGGCTAGCCTATTAGTTAGACTAGGCACTTGGAAACTCAATTTGACTTGTCATAACAACTTATGAGCCCAACATGGACCAAGCCCAATAGAACATTTTTTACTAATTAATTAAGAGGATTAGAGTTAATTTGGATTAGTTAGAAGCCTTCCTAATTTACCCCTTCCAAATTAGGACCTACATGACACTAGTAGAGGGGCAATTGGGACATTTGATATTGCTTGAGAAAGAGGGAAGGGTCTTCATTTACATTCATTTTAGATCCCCAATTTTATTCATTTTTTCCATCATTTTTTTCTCAATTCCTTCAATTTATCTCTCATTTTTATCCCTCAAGGAGCCTTGGTGCTTGGAGAAGCAAGGAGCACAAGGTGGAGGAGCTTTGGTGAAGAGATCGTGTTCGGATCTTGTCCATTGAGCATTTCATTGGAAATCCATCTCCCAATTGATAAATTCTAAAAAAAATTATTCTAGCTTCCAAATCATGCATTTGACTCTTAAGAACACCCCAATGGCGTAGGGTTACCTATAGAAACAAGTTCTAGGCTAATTGGTTGTGTATTGTGTATTCTATATAGGTTTTTGTATGTATTTTCGGAGAATTTTGAGATTGACATATCAATTGTGTGTTATGAGACCAATTAGATCTAATTATACTTATATCGGGGTTGTGAAACTAGATACGTGTCCACAAATGGATACGTGTATGTCGTATCATGGTATTTTGCGATACAGAGTGATACGGAGCCTATTTTGGATATTTTGCATGATTTTTCTTTAATACATATTGTAATTAGTTCTAATAGCTATTATTAGGTGTAATATACATGTGGGAATAATTATTTGTGGAGAATTGGGTTTTTGGTACTCCAATTGAATAGGTATCACAGTATATTATATACATATAGCCTATCAAGTGTTTGATCTAATAATTTATAGTATGTATGTATGTATGTATGTATGTATGTATGTATGTATGTATGTATGTATGTATATATGTATATATATATATATATATATATATATATATATAACTGTACTTTTGTATATATGTATTTGTGTGTGTGGTATGGTTTATTAAGTGTGTGTATGAGTGAAGGTTTGTGTCTGTGTGCAGTAGCCAAAGCGAAGTGTTCACAACAAGGAGCGTGACAGTGCACTGTCTGCACTGTTAATTAGATATTGCAGTAACAGCAAGGAGTGCAACCTGTGCACATGTGTGCAAAAGTAAAGCCTGGTGGCTAGGTCTGGGCATTTTGGTGCAGAGGGTGGACAGTTGGGTATCTTAAGTATAATATATAGTGTTGTAGTATCAGTAGAAGGGAGTGATTGATAGGAGTTTGCAGGCCTAATTGTGGGTCTAAACTTGAAGTACAATGGTTAGAGGTATTGGTATTAGTGTTCGGAGGCATATAGGGTTGTGTGCAAGTGAGTTGTGCGCAGATACACTAGGTAACGAGAGTGAGTCATTACCTGAGTTCAAGTAAAGAGTGTGCAGTAGCAACTTAGGTAGCAGACAGTGCATGTTGCATTAAGAACATGGGTTGAGGTAATCAGAAGTATAAGATAGTCTAGATATGAAGGTAATTGGGGTCTGATATGACCTGGAAGACTTGAGGACACGTAAGGTCAAGGTTAGAAGCAAGTCATATTTGGTGACACTCTAGCAAAGAGGTATGAGTTATCAGTTGGTATCTGGTGGTACCTGAAACTTTGATGTTCACTTGCAACCATGAGTTAATGACTATGATTAGTTACCATATATGTCACTATCACATTCCAGAATAGGGGTATTTTCGTCTTTTTTATTTATTATAAGTATTATGTTAATATATTACATGATATTTATGTATATTATATATAGTGTTCATTAATGCATGGGTTAGTAGACTAGACCTAGAAACCCACTAGATGAACCTCTGACCAAATATAGGATTATGGATTTAATTAGTATATTTTTGGGATTTATTATTGGGGATTATAATTTATTATTGTGATTTTATTTTATTGTTGTACCTTACCGTTGCTTCAATATTGTGAGCGCTACACTAGCTTTTGTCGTCCAACAAATTTTACACCCTTGTCCTAGACATGCCAGCCTTCTATTCTGACCTTTGTGTAACTTATAAATATGCCCTTTTGTGTTTCATTTTAGTCGCACAATATTCGTCGCATGACATTTATTTTAATTCCCGCTTTTGTGCAAATTTTCAATTATTAGGGACTTTTATGCAAAATTGTAGTGAGGTGTCCACATCTCATTGGACCCAACACATGAAGAAATCTCCCCTCTTTTTTGATCGATCACATGTGATTTTTTCTATATTTTGAAGTGTGCAACACTCAACATATTTTCCCTCACCAATCTTAACCATCCATTCAAACCCACTAAATCCTAGCCCTTCAAATTCCTACATGTAGAAAGCAAACCCCATCCCAAGAAGTACTTGGGCGGCCCAAACCCCTAGGTCTATATCAAACCCTATTTTCTCCCCATATATATATACTTTTCTCCTATTATATACATCACCATCTCAACATCAAACCCTAAAACAACCCAAACACCATCACCAGCTTTACCTCCTCAATCCCGCGCCGACCTGCTCCCCACAACGTCGACTTCCCTGGCCATTGCCGCCGCCTCTATCCCGCCGGACCCGACGACCCCGTCGATCAAGCCACCGATCGCCTGAACAGCCGACTTCACCGATGACACAACCCTGCTTCCATCATCATCAAAATTATCACCATCACCCCCACGACGCTATTCCCCGACCACATCTCCCCGACCGATCAACCCCCGTCGACCTCCACCGGAGTCGACCCCGTCTCCTCTCTCCATGACCCCGACAACCCGACTGAACCGCCTTTCCCATCTCCACCATCGTTGACATCTCCAACCCCACCAACCGCCTGGATGACCCATTCCCAACTTCCCCATCACCCATCCCCCGCTGCCAGACTTCCCCGCAGCCACGACTGCCTCGCCTGAACTCACAACCGCTGACAGCACCGCCACCTCGTCGACACCATCAGCATCCCGTCGACACCCCTCGACCTCTCCACGCTACGATGCCATCTCCGACCCATCCACCACCGTGACAGCAGCTCGCCGGAGCCCGAGCCCTCCGCCATCACAGCAACCGAGCACCATCTCCAGTCGACGATCTCCCTCGACGTCGACTACACCCCTCGACCTCGTGCACACACAAGTTCGATTTGCCCTCCTTCATGATTGTGTGTGTGCATGTGTGAATATTAATTAGGATTAGTAATTGCTTCATGACAGTTTAGTTGACATAAGACCTGTGTTGGTGAACCTAGTAATTCGTATGTGTGTGCGTGTATGCATATAAATATTAGTTTGATATATATATATATATATATATATATATATATATATATATATATATATATATATATATATATATATATATAATCCATAAGAAACTGGTTGCTAGTGCTATGTATGACCGTAATATATATATATATATATATATATATATATATATATATATATATATATATATATATATATATATATATAATCCATAAGAAACTGGTTGCTTGTGCTATGTATGACTGTAATATATATATATATATATATATATATATATATATATATATATATATATATATATATATATATATATATATATATATATATATATATATATATATATGTTGTATGGCCATAAGTGTTAATTGTGGGTATTCCGTATATTTGCATATGACTATATGACCCTGAGTATTAGTGAATTGACTGCCTTGTGTACACTAACGTACTTGCTTAGACCTGTGTTAGTATTATACTGGATTTAGATCTTTAGATATGTGTTAGTGAGTTGACTGTTTGGTCATGCATAGCATTTGAGGACATGACACACGTGCAGTTAGACGCACATTTGATCCTGTCAGAGAATGTACTAGCCTGTGGTCCTACGCTGGCAATACCAATATCCTTTTTTGAGCACAGGCGAGTATCACCCCTAGCTTACTTGATTCTGACACTATGGATACACGGGTTAGCATTATCGATACCTGTCACGAGGAGTCGTGATTGGGATCCATCGTGCTAGCTGGGGACGAGAAAATATTAGTAGATTATGTGATCATACCCCACTCTACATGCATCATAGCTTACCCCACACCTCACGTCGGGTGCAGCCTGACCATTACATGCCTCATAGCCTGTTATATATGATTAGCCTGACTATTGCTTGCATCATAGCTAACCGGATGGTTAGCCTGACCTTACATGAATCATAGCTAATCATATGTAACAAGCCTGATCTGTCCCAAGCCGATCACAAGATAGACTGATGTTTCACACACTTAGCTAGATATTCTATTCATGTATTTCCAGTTCATTGTTCTAGCATGCACTTGTATTTCTGTTTCATTGCTAATTGTACCATTGATGATGATATATTCTCCAGTATTTCTTATTTCCAGTATTTCATACTCACCAGTATTTCTTATTTTCAGTATTTATATCTATCTTATATTTCTTTACACTGTATTATAGTTTTTCTCAATATACATGGAACTGCTGTTGGTGCTTGTACTTCGCTCCAATCCTGACTGGATATATTTTTCAGAGGATCTTGAGGACTTCTGTCCTACATATTATGGACCAGGTGTAGAGGGAGACTACATACCAGAGAGCTTAAAAGAGTCCATTCCCATAGAGGAGACACTACCTGCAGCTATTTAAACAGTTATTTTATGCATCTTTGAGACTTATTTTGAGACTTATTTGAGACTTATGTTGAGGTTATGTTGAGTTTATGTTGAGACTTTGTTGAGACTATTTATGTTAGACAGCTAGACTTTAGTTTTATCTCTATTTTGGGTTGTTGTGCTTGACTTATGTCAGTACTTCTTATCTTTTATCGTGCCAATTATTTCTTATAGTTATTGTGATTAAGTATACATTATGAACTATTGAGCAATATTTTATTCATTGTCCTCCTTATGGAGTTGATAGCTTTGATAGGTTGGAAGTTATGTTTAGTATTATTGAGACCTAGACAGCGTTCTACCGCCGATGCTGCGGCGTAGGCTGGACGTACCCACGACTCATGCCCAAATTTTGGGTGCGGGACGTGATAATATAGTAGGTAACTAATTAGATATATCAGTAGATACACTATTAGTTATCAGTTAGTATTAGTTGTTAGATATCTAGTTATTAGTGTATATGTATACATGTTAAGTATCAGGTGAGGTATTATAGTTAGTTTGGTATTAGTACAGTCAGTGCCAATTAGTGTCAGTAGTTGTCTAGTTAGGAACTGGTATTCTTTTGATGTCAGTCAGTAATAATGTTAGTTAATTAAGGTAGTGTATGTATGTTAGTTATCCAATTACTTGATACTAGTTAAGGTTTCAGTTGGAATTTGTAGATAGTTAGTTAACTCATGTACTAGTTAGTATATGAGACCTGAAGTACTTTAGTTTATAGGGTATTAGTGTTCTTGGTTAGCTTATCTAGTTAGAGACTAAAGCTTAGATTGAACCTAGAAATTAGTATGAGACCTAGAGAAGACTTAGAACCATATTAGTGTATTCTTTAACTTATTTCTCCTTCATTACACCAAATTGACAATGATGTTCATATATAGGGTTGTGTGACACCAGTTCGGACACCGATTTACATTATTTGTCCTGGACCACAGGCGAGTACATCTCTCTGTTAGTTTTCAGTCATGATAGTGTATATATCACATGTTCTAAAACTGTATACTTGATTCTGACACAGTGGTTACACGGACTGGTACTATATCGATCATGTTAGGAGATGTTCTCTCCTTACCGTGTTCAGCAGGTAATCCTTTACATGTATTTTATTATGTGTATCGGGTATTAATTATCGTGTACTTTATGTTCACACACTGCTCGTGTTCAGTGTGCTTATATTCGTATATGTAACGTATCATGATTGGATCCATGAGTATTGGTTGGGGACCGGGAAGTAGGAGTTGGTTATGTGATCAAGCCCAAAAGTATTTGTGTACATGTCGATTACATATCACACGTGTAATCAAGTTACCATATTATATTCGTGTTCAACCCAAACTGATCACATAACGAACTTATACTCTATGGCACATTAGCTAGTTTATCTATTTTCATCACTTATAGCTATTTATATTGTCTGTTCTTCATTCTAGTACATTACTTGTTCACTCAAGTCATTCCATTTTTTATTACTAGTTATCTTGTATTCTTTCTATTATTTGTTATATATGCTCTATTATGTATTTGGAACTGCTTTCAGAGGTATGTACTTCGCTCTAATCCTGATTGGATATATTTTTTAGATGATTGGCTTGTGGATCAGTGTCCCACTTATTACGGGCCACGGGATGGCGAGCCATTAGGGGATTCTCCCTAGAGCTGGAGAACCTAGTGCCAGTGACCGAGGAGACCTAGTTTTATATTTTGGACATTGTTTTAGTCTCATTTCTAGACTCATGGGCCTGTATATATTATTTTGGGAGTGCCTATGTCTAGACTTATGGTTTTTGGACATGTGGATGTATTGTGACTCTTATTTCCTCTTTTTTATTCCATATCGTGCTTACATCCTCCTTTAGTTTTATTTTGTGATTGAGTATTGTTTACCATTATTATATACCATATTGTTCCTCCGTTTGGAGTTGAGATAACATTGACAGGTACCATATATATATATATATATATATATATATATATATATATATATATATATAGTATGAGATATTTAGATAGTATGGTTGAACCAGACAGCGTTCTACCGTCGATACTGTGGCGTAGGCTAAAAGTTATTCACTACTCGTATCCTTATTCCGGGTATGGGTCGTGACACTTATGTCATTGCTATCTTTTCTCGTGACTGTAGCGTGTTAGAGGGGCACGGAGCACGAACAGTCGTCATTCAATGCATTTAATGCCCTGCCATTGATTGACTTGACCTTATGTCTACGTAGGACAATGACGCAGGACCACTGCGGTCTTGAGTGGCATAGAGTGAGCGGGTATAGGCTTCTCTCGGCCTAGGGGCGTAGAGCACGTAGAGCACACAGAGTGCATAGAGCACCATTTGGTATGGTTAGGTCTTGTCCATTTTGTTGGCGTAGAGAGACTTTTTCTACTTCTACATGGCATGTCCTGCTCCCGTACTCTTGCTTGATGATACCCAGATCGAAAATCAATCTTAGAGAAAACTTTGGCCCCACTCAACTGGTCAAACAAATCATCAATCCTCGACAACTAATACTTGTTCTTTATCGTTATCGCATTCAGCTGCCTCTAGTCAATGCACAACCGCGATGACCCATCCTTTTTGTTCACCAATACCACCAATGCTCCCCATTGTAACCAACTAGGTCTAACGAACTTCTTTGACTTCAGCTCCTCCATATGCTGATACAGTTTATCTAGCTCTGACTGCGACATCTTGTAAACTCTTTTGGATATCTTCTTTACTCCCTATACTAACACAATACCGAACTCCACATCTCTAACCAGTGGCATTCCCGAAAGCTCCTCCGAAAAAACATCAAGAAACTCCTCGAAAACTCTAGGAATCAGCTCCTCAACTTCCATGGCTGCTACAACCCTACCCTCAGGCTGGTCCTCAAAGGATCTAACAAAGATGAACTCCTCCAAACCCGGAATGATGAATAACACTCTTCCTCCACGATAATCTATCATCGCATGACTGTCTCTCAACCAGTCCATGCCTAGGATGACATCAAAGTTACCCATAGGGAACTCAATCAACCTCGCGGGTAATAAATGCCCGCACACTATGACCAGACACACTAAGAAAACTCTATTGACCCCTTACAAGTCCATTGCCAGTGAGTATATCCAACATCTCTGGCAATGCATCAAACTTAAATCCAATGCATGTGGCAAATTGTGCAGATATAAAAGAATGGGAAGCTCCTGAATCAAACAATGATATAGCAGAAAAAGATGGGACTGAAATGGTACCTGCCACCACGTCACCTGATGCCAATGCCTTCTTCAGAGACAAGGTGAACGCCAGCCCCTGGCCCCCTGAGCCCCATGTTGTTGATGTTTCTACCTCCCCTGGCTATGCTGTTGTGGCCTCTTCTGGCCCAACTGATCATGCCTCTGTTGAAATGTCTGATTATGCATTGGCAATGGATGCTGGGTTAATGGCCTCACTGCTATTGCTGGCCTTCGATACGGCGCTACTCCTAGAGCTGACAATGTAGGAATCGGCCAAACCAGCCCTTCTAGTCTCTGCATCTACAGACAAGTGGCTATCATGTGGTCTGAACCCCCACACCTCAAGCATTTCCCATTCTATGCCCTACAAACATCCCGGTGTGACCTCCCTTGCTATAATAGGTACAACCCACTTGCGCCCCAGGGCACAGCTGGTACAGTCACAACTGATGATGTTGGCCTCCGTGGTGCTGAATTATTAATATGACTGCCAGGTGCTGGTGTTGACGTCTTCGGTATTTCTCATCCGCTTACGCTCTGGGCATGAGACCTCTTCTGGCCTCTAGTCCTCGCCGATAACTTTTGAATAGTAAGCTCATTCCTTCCAGCCGCCGTCAAAACTACATCAAAAGTCTATTAGTTATGCCCCTATACCATTTGCAAGATCTCCAAATGAAGCCCCTGCTGGAACCTCATGGTCCTCTCTGCCTCCGTCGCTATCATAGTCAGGGCAAACCGACCCAATATGTAGAACTCTTCTGCATACCCATCCACCTTTCTACCAGCCCACTTGAGACCGATGAACGTCTGCTGCAGCTCATACTGTGCCACAATGCCAAAATACTTAGCCCTAAATTTGGTCCTAAAGCTATCCCAAGGAATATGATGCCTCAAGCTAACCTCCACTAATGTCCACCAATCACGGGCATGGTCATGAAGCTGCAATCGAATCTGATCTACCTGCTTCTTAGCTGAAACATTGGTATCCTCCGTTCCATCAAAGTACCTCGGGTTAAGCCAACAAAATATAATCGATGCACCTGAATTACTCCTCCCACCCAACTCTAGGGCTATCTCCAATCCCTAGCTTATCAGGACATTCTGCTCCTGATGCTGAAATCGTTGGTGTTGTTGTACTGCCATCTGATTCTGCTGGGTAGCCAATAACCCACTGGTAATCTCCAATAATGTCGGGGTATCGAGTACCGCTGGCACTTCCCGGCATTGTCGGGGGTACCAAAATATGGGGCAGCTGCTGCACAACCTCATCGGCCATAGGCTCTGCTACTCCTACTGTCTCTATCGGAACATGATTAGGAGAAGGTACTTCCTCCTACTGACGTCCGGTAGAATCCTGCCCAGCTGGCTGCTCTGCCATCCCAGCAACCCCGACAACTGAGAACGAAGAACCCTTGAGAGAGAGGGACACGGAACATTAATGATAGGACGGAAAGGAACAAATGGACAATCAGTTTAACAGTTCAACATGGTATAGATGATAACGAATTGGTATCAAGGAAGCAAGTTTGATTGAGACTCCTATGTCACGCCCTAGTCCCAAAATACGTAGGACCAGGAATACATAGCATGTCAGCCGTATGTATATGACAACTCCAATATATTGGAAAATCATAACACATATGTACACTGTAATATGAATATTAATTCACAAGTGGTTCATATAATGTCAACACAAGTCACAGACATTTATATCTCATCCACAAGCACAAGTAAAGGAATATCAAAATAAATAGCTAAATGTCTCAAGTACGAAGTATCAAAAGAATAATAGTCAAGTGGAAAAAAATCCACTACCCATCGACTATATAAAAAACTAAAATGGTAGAGGAGATCAAAACCCCAATATGAAATAAATGTCAATAAAGAAATAACAGCTAAGGATCCATCAGCAATGAAGTAATCACTGGTACTCAGAAGGTAAGACCTCCTTAACAGAGATGATGCGTCAGGCCCGGGTCTATACTACTGCGGATAATCCTGCTCGTCTATACTTGGAAGTGGACCAGGTCCTTAAAGGAACATAACAAGATACAAAAAGTATATGACATAATATACTAAAAATAGCATCCAAATGGTAGCCTAACCGTCCATGTGAAATGCACTTTTGAGAACAACTTTCCAACGTATGGGCTATCTGGCTAAAAATAGGATTGGCGTGACTCTCTCGGATAATCAGTGGCCTAAAAAGTATAAAGTCTTTTGATCATCTGAGGCCGCCTATAAATAATATAATATAAGGGTCATCTGACCACGCATCTCCAGTGGAGCATACGGGTTACAAAAGAAAAAGTGTAAAGGAGCTCATATGCCTACTTGTTGTTCTTCCCACCCCATGCTCTATCCATGTCATATCCATGCTACGGTGATACCTCTAATAACTGCCAAGTCTCCTAGCATGAATTTCTATCAGTAGTTATTTTATATCCGTCGTAAGTCCCATACGTATAGCTGGCCAGCCTATCACGCAAGTCCGTGTCCTACATGAGACTCACACTCGTATAACAAATGTGTCACGCCCAATAAAACATAAGAATGCCTTAATTATGGGATGGTCTCGTAACACTAGATCGTCATGCAAAATATTAAATAAGTGACAAAATACGACGCAACCGTCGTTGCACCCAAGTTATTCTTGGATGAGCAATTTTATAGAGCAAAATAAAATAACTAAATAAACAACATCAAATATGCATGCTAATAATGAATGTAAATAAATAGCACAATGACAAGGTATACTTGTCTAGCAAGCAATCTGTATGATGTAGGCATCCTAACGTCAAGCACAATGAACCAGAAAGTATGGGCTCTGAAGGAATGTCTCAGGATGCTGAAATAAATATCACCAATGTCTCTAGAATCAGCGAGATAGTCAAAAAACTCTACCATTTTTCTCCATTTGGACACATGGGCAAAAAGGATAATTTTGGGTCAAAACGGTGTCTAAAATGGGGCCCACCTTGTACCAAAATACGTGCAGTGGTAAAAGTCTCTAAATAGGACAAATTATAGGTCAAACCAATACTAAATGATGATACGAACTGTCATGACCCACACCCGGTGTAGGGGCACGAGAGCGTGGGTACGTCCAGCCTACTCCGCAGCATCGGCGGTAGAACGCTGTCTGGGTCACAGTAACACTAACTAACTAAACACCTGTCAATGATATTCACCTCCAAAATCTCTCAATATAACTCAATCACAACGACTATAAGGCACGATAAAAGATAAAAGAAATAACATAGTTAAACACCATGTCCCAACATAAAGATAACTCACAGTCTAGCTGTCCAACACAAGTCTCCAATTAAACTTAACATAAGTCTAAACATAAACTAAAATATCCTCCATAAGTCTCAAGCATAAATAAATACTATCTAGGTAGCTGTAGGCAATGCCTCATCTAGAAGCATGGTCTCCTCTAGGATCTCTGGTACATAGTCTGCATCTATACCTGGTCCGTAGTGCGTGGTACAGAAATCCTCAAGATTCTCTGGAAAAAATATCCAGTCAAGATTGGAACAAAAATACACCTCTAATAGCAGTTCCACATATATTGATAAAAACTATAACACAGTGTAAAGAAATACAAGACAGATATGAAATAACTGGCGATAAGAAATACTGGAATAAAGGAAATGCTAGAATAAAGAAATACTGGAACATCATCATCAATATGCATGTAACAATGAATAAAAACTACTAGTACACGCAGGAACAATGAGCTGGTATATAAGTGTGTACAAGAACAATAACTAGAACATGTGGAGATACAAGATCAATCTATCAAGATATATGTCAAGAACCATATATCTAAGTGTGTGAAACATCAGTATATCATGTGATCGATTTGGGACTATATGACTCATTACATGGATTAGCGATCATCCCCAACAGGTCAGGCTAACCAGAATGTAACAGCGATGAGGCATGTAAGGGTAAGGCTGCACCGACGTGAGATATGGGTGAGCTAATGCTGCATGTAAGTTGGGTATGATCACATAAACTACCAATATTTCCCTATTTCCCCCAGCTAGCACGATGGATCCCAATCACGACTCCTCGTGACAGGTCTCGATGATGCCAACTCGTGTAAAGAACAGTGTCAGAGTCATGTACGCTATACAACAAGAATTATAGAGATAATCAACATAATAGAAACTGTCAGAGAATGTACTCGCCTGTGGTCCTTAGTTGGCAATACCACTGTCCGGGTTCCAAGGTGTCGTCTGAATGATCCAATAGTCCTATAGACATAGCATATAATACAATACTTTATCAGACAATACTCTAGCTCACAATTAACATAATGATCAAGGACTATACTAGGGGTCACATCTGTAGTTGCTGTGCATCACAGACAGTCAATGGTACGGTCCTGCCAGTACGTTAGTGTACATATGGCAGTCTACTATTATGCTACATGGTCGCAGGTAGATGTAACTACGGGGTATCCGTAGTCACAATCAAGACATCTCGGACATATGATACGTAGGACTTAATATGAACTAATCTCTCATCATACTAATTAATTACACTTATAATAGATATGTATATGTGTATTCAACTAATTGAGCATTATACGGTTTGTAGGCATATATATATTAACATTCATTAATTACAATTATAATATATATACACATATATATATATATATATACTTAACAAAATTAATACCAGGTATATAATTAAAAATATATACTAGGTGATAACTATACACTACTTATACGTATGTATATAGATATTAGCTGAGAACATATTATATATATACCAATACGTATGCAAATACACATATACATACGTCCTTAGTTATATATATATCATCGCAGGAAATGACGGGAACGTGGACAGGAGCGAACCTGTACGCGGCACGATGACGATTACGAGGCGATGGTCACGAACAGGGAAGGCTGGTCGATGTACAGGGTCTGTCATCGAACTCCGGTCGTCGAGCAGTCAGTCCGCGCGGGAACTCTCGGTCGGCAGCGTCGGTCTTCTTCAGCGCGGGAAGTTCTCGGTCGGCAGCGTCGTCGACTTCAACGCGGGGTCCGGCTTAAGCGGCCTGCTCGAGTTCAGCGCGACAGCGCTCAGCGTTCGGGCGATAGTGTTCAGCGTTCAGGCGTCCAGCGTTCAGCGTTCAGGCGACGGCGTCCGGCGTCCAGCGGGGAATAGTAAAGTCGGGGCGGGTTGAGATGGTCGGCTGGGGTGTTAGGTTTTGGTTAAGAAAGAAATAGGGAAGCAATACTTATGTATATATATAATCATAGTAGACTTTGGGTTGACCTAGAATTAGGTTTGGTCAAAACCTTCCTGGGATTGGGCTTTCTCATGCGTATTACAATGGTTGGAATTTTAATAATAAAGAAATTGCTAAGATGCATTGGTTCGATGGTCTGAGGCCATGGTTCAGGAAAATTGATGTTGTATTACACATTTCCAAGAATTTATAGAATTTACACCTAAAGAGAATTTGGGTTTATTTACGTATCGTCCAACGGGATGGATATCTCGATGTACTCTTGCACCAAGGTGTCCAAACAATGAAAAGTTGTACAAGTTCAACTTATGAATCAATTTAATAAAAGTGAATGCAAGTGGGGTTCTAAAATTCAAAACGATGGTGAGGTGCAACAAAATAAAATCACAAAAATTAAGAATAATCAATTATCATTCAATTATTTACTCATTAATTATGAAAAGACAAAAATACCCCTAATCCAAAAAGTGGGGGTGACAAGTCTACCCTCCTTAAAGAATTTTGTCCTCGAAATTTAAAATAACTATCACTAGAACAAGCAATCAATTAATGAATTATACCTCAAGTCTCGAAGAGATATGGATATCGCTCGCGCATTTCGTCCTCTCTCTCCCAAGTTGATTCTCCTGGAGAGTGATTTCTCCATGCAACACGAACCAAGGGAATAGTCTGGTTCCGTAATATCTTCTCTCTATGATCCAAGATCTCCACCGGTTATTCAGGATAGCTGAGTGTCGGTCCAACTTCGATCTCCGAGTGATCTAATACGTGACTAGGATCTGCCACGTATCGTCTCAGCTGCGACACGTGGAACACGTTATGCACTCCATCTAGAGTAGGCGGCAAGTCTAGTCTATAGGCCACTGCACCGACCCTTGCAAGAACACTGAAGGGCCCGATGTATCGTGGACTAAGCTTTCCTTCTCTGCCGAAACGAATCGTGCCCCGTATCGGAGAAATCCGTAGGAACACCAAATCGCCAACCTAGAACAACGATCTTAACATGCAACCTAAATAAAGCAATCACAAACCAACAAAATAAATCAAAACAATACCTGAAACTCTAGGGGTCTACGGTGACTATCTGCCCAGTATCGCTGTCTGTCCTGCGCCACTCGTAGTCTGTCTCTGATAAGTTTTACCTTTTCTGCTGCATCCACGACCATTTCTGGTCCTAACAAGGCTCTTTCTCTAACATCATCCCAAGATAAAGGGGTACGGCACCTCCGTCCATATAAAGCCTCGAATGGTGACATCTCAATGATGGCCTGGTAGCTGTTGTTGTAAGCAAACTCTACCAAGTGTAGATGATCCTCCCAAGAACCTCCGAGATCCAATATGCAAGTGCATAGCATATCTTCAAGAATCTGAATAGTCCTCTCAGACTGCCCGTCTGTCTGAGGGTTATATGCGATACTGAACTTGAGCTGAGTGCCCAAGCTAGACTGCAGGCTCCTCCAGAAATGGGAAGTAAAATGACTATCCCGATCCGAGACAATACTCACAGGAACTCCATGTAATCTGACAATCTGCTGTACGTACATCTCTGCTAGCTTCTCCGTCGAAGTACCCACTTTAAAAGGCAAGAAGTGGGCTGATTTGGTCAACCTATCCACGATGACCCAAATTGCGTCCTTTCCTCCTGGAGAACGAGGAAGTCCTGAAACGAAGTCCATAGTCACGTGCTCCCACTTCCATTCTGGAATGGGTAAAGGTTGAAGCAATCCCTCTGGCCTCTGTCGATCTGCTTTCACCTGTTGGCACACTAAACATCGGAATACGAAGCGTGCTACTTCGCGCTTTATACCATACCACCATACATGCTTCCTCAAATCTCGATACATCTTGTTGGCTCCGGGATGCATCGAGTACTGAGAGCGGTGTGCCTCATGTAAAACTTCTTCGCGCAGCTCTCCGCTTGGCACACACATCCTCGTGCCATGTCGTAAGGATCCATCATCCGCAATAGTGAAATTATCTATCAATCCTGCTTGAACTTGTGCCCTAATATTCCTTAGAGCCTCATCATCATACTGCGCAGCTCTAATTCTGTCTATCAGTTCTGATTGAATCTGCAGTCCCCACATCTGAATTTCAGCTCCTGGAACTAAAACCTCAATTTCCAAACTCTCAAGATCAGCTAATAAGTATCTATCCGAAGTCAAACACATAGCCATTGGGTACCTGCTCAAGGCATCCACGACTACGTTGGCTTTTCCTGGATGATACTGTAATGAGATATCAAAGTCTTTCATCAATTCTAACCACCTTCTCTGTCTCATATTCAGCTCCTTCTGTGTAAACACGTACTTTAAGATCTTGTGGTCTGTGAAGATTTCCACACGCTCTCCGTACAGATAGTGCTTCCACAGCTTTAGGGCAAAGATAACTGCCGCTAACTCCAGATCGTGAGTGGGGTAGTTCTTTTCATGAGGGCATAATTGTCTTGAAGCATAGGCAATTACTTTCCCGTGTTGTTGAAGAACGCATCCCAACCCTTTTCCTGAAGCATCACTGTAGATAGTGAATCCACCTGTCCCTGAGGGCAATATCAAAACTGGTGCTGTCGTCAATCTCCTCTTCAGCTCATCGAATGCGGCTTGGCATTCTTCTGTCCAGACAAATTCCACATCCTTCTTGGTCAGCCTAGTCATTGGCTCTGCAATCTTGGAGAAGTCTTGTACAAATCTTCTGTAGTATCCTGCTAGTCCGAGAAAGCTCCTGATTTCAGCTACCGTATCGGGGGTAGCCCATGACTTCACTGCCTCTATCTTCTTTGGGTTAACTGAAATTTCGTCACCCGTTACCATGTGTCCAAGAAATTCAACCTTTTCAAGAAAGAACTCACACTTTGAAAGCTTCCCGTATAATCTCTCTCTCCTGAGAGTTTCTAAGACTATTCTCAAGTGCTCTTCATGCTCTTTTGGGGTTTTTGAATATACTAGAATGTCGTCAATAAACACCACTACGAACTTGTCAATAAACACCACTACGAACTTGTCAAGGTACTGGTAGAACACATTGTTCATCAAGTTCATAAATACTGCTGGTGCATTGGTTAAACCAAACGGCATTACTGTAAATTCAAACTGGCCATATCTGGTTCGAAAGGCAGTCTTCGGTATGTCTTCTTTCTTCACTTTCACCTGGTGATAGCCTGACCTCAAGTCTATTTTTGAAAACACCTTCGCTCCGCTCAATTGATCGAAAAGATCATCTATCCTCGGCAGCGGATATTTGTTTTTGATAGTGAGGTTATTCAAAGCTCTATAATCGATACACATACGTACCGTGCCATCCTTCTTTGGTACAAATAATACCGGTGCTCCCCATGGCGATGAACTGGATCTAATAAAACCTTTGTCTTGCAGCTCCTCAACTTGTTTCTTTAGTTCTACCAATTCGTTGTTGTTAACTCTATAGACATGTTGTGAAATAGGCTTCGCTCCTGGTATCAAGTCTATAAAAAACTCAACGTCTCTGTCTGGTGGCAAACCTGGCAACTCCTCTGGAAATACATCTAGGAATTCCGCTATAAGTGGATGCGGTAACTCTTCTTCTTCCACCCTGGCTCTGCAAAAAGTGCCTCTGCTCCGCTCCTCTGCTCCTCTGACAATCTCAAACTCTGGCTCTCCTGGTGGTCGAAATACTACTCTACCTCCGTGACAATCTATAGAAGCATGGTGTTTACTCAGCCAGTCTATTCCGAGTACAATATCGTATTCCGGAAGTGGCATAACGAGTAAACTCACGCTCAACTCTCGGCCTTCCAATGACACTCTCCGATCCTTGCAACAATCACGGACTAGGATAATGCCTCCTCCTATCGTGATCTTGCAAGTCCTATCTAATGGTTCCATTTCTAAATGATGTTTAAGGGCATAAGATACAGATACGAAACTATGGGAAGCGCCAGAATCAAATAATGCAAGTGCTGGAATAGAATCGAGTAAAACTGAACCTGAAATCACGTCTCCAGCTGGCTCGGCCTCCTCAGTGGTCATGGCGTAAGCTCGTCCTTGTGGTGCTCCTCTCTGTTGCTGCTGCTGCTGAGCAAACCTCTCCTGCTGCAATGGAAGTGGAGGTCCTCTCTGCTGGCCTCCTGGTATAATAGGTGCTCTGGCTGGTCGTCTCTAAGCTGCTCCTCCTCCTTGGCGAGTCTGAATAGCTGGACAGTCCCTCAGTTGATGTGCTGCTGATCCACACGATAAGCAAGTGCCCAACCTTTTTCTGCAGATGTCTCTTGTATGTCCCATCTTTCCGTAATACGAACATGGGGCAATGAGTTGATTATGTCTTTGTGGTTGCTGTTGTTGAGCATGTCCTCGAACTGGTGCCTGTTACTGGTGTTGTTGCTGGTGTTGTTGCTGGTACGGCCTATGTTGTTGTTGAAAGTGTGGGCACTTGGCTGGTCCTGTGTTACCTCATGTTACTCCAGATGTATCGCGTCCTCTTTTGGGCCGGAGGTCCAAGTCGTCTTCGGCAATCTAGGCATCTATCAGAATACTCTTAAATGTAGCAGTACGTCGTCCCGAAGTACGAGACTTGATCTCCCTATTCAGTCCCTTCCTGAATTTCCGAGCTCTGTCTCCTGGGTCTCGAACCATTGATGGTGCAAATTGACTCAATCGACAAAACTCTGCAGCATATTCGTCGACTGACATACCTCCTTGGACTAAGTCATCGAACTGACTTTCTAATGCTCCCAAGGCTACGTCAGGAAAGAATTTCTCTTTGAAGAGTTCCTTAAAGTCCTCCCAAGTAAGTCCTTTAGCGGCGAGTCTCGGCTCTGTACGATACCACGTCAGTGCGATATCAAACATCTGGCTGCCAGCGGCCTCTACCTGAAGAATCTCTGGAATCTGTGATAAGTGCATATTCCTCTCTATGTCTTCTAACCATTCGTCAGCATATAGTATTCCTTCTGTGCCTTTGAACTCTCGAGGCATCATCCTCTTAAAGTCCACTATGGTACCGGGCCTCTGTTGTTGTTGACCTTGATGTTGTGGTTGTCGTGCTACCCTCTCCACAGCTTGGAGAGTTACCTTATGAGCATTCTCCATGCTCTCTCTCATCAGTTTGGTCTGCGCCTGGTGTGCTTCTGCTTGCATTTTCTGAGCCTCAGCTTGAACACGTTGAGCCTCTGCTGTTACTCTCTGGGCCTCTAGCATGCCCTGCATTAGTGCGAACATCTGTGCCCCGTCAGCGGGCACTCCTCCAAATATCGGTGTCGGTGGTGATGGAAGGTTGTCTGTCATAGCTAGGGCAATCCTCTGTATAGGTGGAGGAGGAATCTCGTTAGTTGCAGACACTCCCACACGAACAGGAGATGTAGAAGAATCTCCAGGTATCTGTTCGTCAGGTTGAGAGGTGGCAGTCCTCTCTGAATTGGCTGCTCCCATTCTCATGGATCTAGTATTCGGCGACATCCTGAATACAGATCAAAGAATCAATTAAGGGGATAGATATGATATTATCAAGGAAGGACACTAAAGTGCTAAAGGAAGCAATCTATTGGAATAGCAATATAAAGTTCAAAATTTCCTAGTGTGATTGAGCATATTCTCATCCTAGATCTTATTTCCTATATCCTAGCACAGGCTCGCAGCAGTACAACTGAGTTGTCGCACTACCACGATATCGCATAATTTGAGAAACCTGACCTGCATGGGCCACCACTAAAAACGTGTCACGACCCGCACCCGGTGTAGGGGCACGAGAGCGTGGGTACGTCCAGCCTACGCCGCAGCATCGGCGGTAGAACGCTGTCTGGGTCACAGTAACACTAACTAACTAAACACCTGTCAATGATATTCACCTCCAAAATCTCTCAATATAACTCAATCACAACGACTATAAGGCACGATAAAAGATAAAAGAAATAACATAGTTAAACACCATATCCCAACATAAAGATAACTCACAGTCTAGCTGTCCAACACAAATCTCCAATTAAACTTAACATAAGTCTAAACATAAACTGAAATATCCTCCATAAGTCTCAAGCATAAATAAATACTATCTAGGTAGCTGTAGGCAATGCCTCATCTAGAAGCATGGTCTCCTCTAGGATCCCTGGTACATAGTCTGCATCTATACCTGGTCCGTAGTGCGTGGTACAGAAATTATCAAGATTCTCTGGAAAAAATATCCAGTCAGGATTGGAACAAAAATACACCTCTAACAGCAGTTCCACATATATTGATAAAAACTATAACACAGTGTAAAGAAATACAAGACAGATATGAAATAACTGGCGATGAGAAATACTGGAATAAAGGAAATGCTGGAATAAAGAAATACTGGAACATCATCATCAATATGCATCTAACAATGAATAAAAACTACTAGTACACGCAGGAACAATGAACTGGTATATAAGTGTGTACAAGAACAATAACTAGAACATGTGGAGATACAAGATCAATCTATCAAGATACATGTCAAGAACCATCTATCTAAGTGTGCGAAACATCAGTATATCATGTGATCGGTTTGGGACTATATGACTCATTACATGGATTAGCGATCATCCCCAACAGGTCAGGCTAACCAGAATGTAACAGCGATGAGGCATGTAAGGGTAAGGCTGCACCGACGTGAGATGTGGGTGAGCTAATGCTGCATGTAAGTTGGGTATGATCACATAAACTATCAATATTTCTCTATTTCCCCCAGCTAGCACGATGGATCCCAATCATGACTCCTCGTGACAGGTCTCGATGATGCCAACTTGTGTAAAGAACAGTGTCAGAGTCATGTACGCTATACAACAAGAATTATAGAGATAATCAACATAATGGAAACTATCAGAGAATGTACTCGCCTGTGGTCCTTAGCTGGCAATACCACTGTCCGGGTTCCAAGGTGTCGTCTGAATGATCCAATAGTCCTATAGACATAGCATATAATACAATACTTCATCAGACAATACTCTAGCTCACAATTAACATAATGATCAAGGACTATACTAGGGGTCACGTCTGTAGTTGCTGTGCATCACAGACAGTCAATGGTACGGTCCTGCCAGTACGTCAGTGTACATATGACAGTCTACTATTATGCTACATGGTCGCAGGTAGATGTAACTACGGGGTATCCGTGGTCACAATCAAGACATCTCGGACATATGATACGTAGGACTTAATATGAACTAATCTCTCATCATACTAATTAATTACACTTATAATAGATATGTATATGTGTATTCAACTAATTGAGCATTATACGGTGGCATATATATATTAACATTCATTAATTACAATTATAATATATACACATATATATATATACTTAACAAAATTAATACCAGGTATATAATTAAAAATATATACTAGGTGATAACTATACACTACTTATACGTATGTATATAGATATTAGTTGAGAACATATTATATATATATCAATATACCAATACGTATGCAAATACGTATATACATACGTCCTTAGTTATATATATATCATCGCAGGAAATGACGGGAACGTGGACAGGAGCGAACCTGCATGCGGCACGATGACGATTACGAGGCGATGGTCACGAATAGGGAAGGCTGGTCGATGTGCAGGGTCTGTCGTCGAACTCCGGTCGTCGAGCAGTCAGTCCGCGCGGGAACTCTCGGTCGGCAGCGTCGGTCTTCTTCAGCGCGGGAAGTTCTCGGTCGGCAGCGTCGTCGACTTTAACGCGGGGTCCGGCTTCAGCGGCCTGCTCGAGTTCAGCGCGACAGCGTTCAGCGTTCGGGCGGCAGCGTTCAGCGTTCAGGCGTCCAGCGTTCAGCGTTCAGGCGGCGGCGGCCTGCGTCCAGCGTTCAGGCGGCGGCGTCCGGCGTCCAGCGGGGAATAGTAAAGTCGGGGGGGTTTGAGATGGTCGGCTGGGGTGTTATGTTTTGGTTGAGAAAGAAATAGGGAAGCAATACTTATGTATATATATAATCATAGTAGACTTTGGGTTGACCTAGAATTAGGTCTAGTCAAAGCCTTCCTGGGATTGGGCTTTCTCATGCGTATTACAATGGTTGGAATTTTAATAATAAAGAAATTGCTAAGATGCATTGGTTCGATGGTCTGAGGCCATGGTTCAGGGAAATTGATGTTGTATTACACATTTCCAAGAATTTATGGAATTTACACCTAAAGAGAATTTGGGTTTATTTACGTATCGTCCAACGGGATGGATATCTCGATGTACTCTTGCACCAAGGTGTCCAAACAATAAAAAGTTGTACAAGTTCGACTTATGAATTAATTTAATAAAAGTGAATGCAAGTGGGGTTCTAAAATTCAAAACGATGGTGAGGTGCAACAAAATAAAATCACAAAAATTGAGAATAATCAATTATCATGCAATTATTTACTCATTAATTATGAAAAGACAAAAATACCCCTAATCCAAAAAGTGGGGGTGACACGAACTCAACGGTATGGCCAATTTTGGACTCCGGTGAGCCGATCATAATTTTGCCCATCAAGTCAACCGTGGGGCTCGCGAATAGGCGGCTCGGTCAACTGTCTCAGAATCGTGTGAAACTTAGGTCTCGGGACCAGCGTGATACCATGAATTCAATGGCGCCAGTTTCGTCGCGTTCCGGCGAGTGTGTACCAATTAATAGAAAAATTATAAAATATCGATACGGGAGGACTTTTTACGGATACGGATTGATTTCGATGCGCACACACGTCCAAATCAACTTTCGCGAAAGCCCACACGTTAGGATATACCATACGCTCCTTTCGGTGCAACTGGTATGCGACGTGGTGGTTCAGTTTGTCAGGACGCACTCCGTATCACAAGTTTCTAAGTTCTTGAAAAACTATTTTTCGTGATTTTAAATCTAAATTTAGCACAGAATTGATGATCCAAAGTGTATAAATATTAGGTCGTTGTGATCCTGATTATATAGACTAGCTATTAGAAAAAGAAGATCCTATTTAAGTGAGTTCGATTGGAAGAAAATTGCCTTCCAAAATAGTATATTGGTTTCAAAAACGGTAAATTTACATATATCTAAAACAGTAGGTTTTCGGAAAGTTTTAGATAAATTTATATCAGAAATTGGGTGGTTCGAATGAAACTACTTGAAGACATTAGAAGGTGTTCATATGTGGTTGAATCTAAATAATTGGATAAAATTTTGGTCGCGTATGTAGGAAGAAATTCAGCGGAGAAGATGGATACCTGGGGTTTATTTCTGTCGCAGTTTTGACGTGCGTGTGTACCGGTCAGCGGTAGTGGCGGTAGTGCTCTGGCTTTCGACGGTCGAGCGACGGCGACGGTGGGGAGGAGGAAGGTCTGGGGTGACGGATCATTGGTTAGGGTTAGGGTTTTTGTTTGTTTATGTACATATATATATATATATATATATATATATATATATATATATATATATATATATATATATATATATATATATATATATATAATATAGCCGAGAATTACTTGGGTCGGGTCGAATATAAAGAAAGGTCGGGTTGTTGGTGAATCGTAGGGGAAAAAGTTGGTTGTTGTTGTTGTTGTTGGTTGTAGTATTAGTGGTATTGTTATGTTTTGCTTTATATATATATATATATATATATATATATATATATATATATATATATATATATATATATATATTCTTTTCTTTTCTTTTCTTTTCTTTTATAAAAACATCATTATTAATTATAATTACTATTATTTCTATAAAATAATTTTTATTTTATTTTTTCTATTTATTCTATTTATTCTATTTATTCTATTTATTTTATTATCATTTATTGGTACGCCATCGCTATTCTACCCAACTTACAAAAATTTTGTCTGATACCAATATATCACGCCCCGATTTTCGTAGAATCGATAGTCATACCCCCGGCGTGACGCCATGCCTGCCTAGGATGCGCTACGCACAAGGCTAAGATATTTTATACAACGAGCACATATACGGGACATAATGTTTGAACATCGTCTATGTATTATTCCACAAATGTAGCCACTTGGCACGCTTTTACTGTTTCAAAGAGAGGGGCTTGTGGGACTTGTAATCTCGTCCTAGCATCGTTTGTAACACTTGTTTAATATCAATAAAGAACGTGTATTATTTTAATACTTATGTTATTCAATGCTTCTGCTATTGACGACTCTGTGAACTTCTTACCAATCACCTTTGCGTTTCTTGTTCCGCTGCACTCGGACTATCTGTGTGACTCTGAAATTAAAACTCAAGTACGATTTTAGAATAAGATAATTCAATATGGTAGAGTATGGTCAAATACGAAATATTGCACCTCAACCTCGGAAAGGGGAAGATGTAACTCATGCATTAAATTCTAAGGATCAGTATGGGCTGCATTAAGTAAGGTAATATGGCACGAATAAGTTTTAGTACAAGAAGAACTTGCATATGGAATCGAGGATACGATAGGGGAGATGAGTACACGATATGAAGTGGCGTTGATAAGACGGAGGATGAACTGCCACTACTTAGTTACATGAACGATCTTGAGCTATCTATGACCTAATGGTCTAAAAAGTATGTCCTATTCTAAACATTCTCCATAGCCACTATGGCCTACATTTGTTCTCATTGAA
This sequence comes from Iris macrosiphon, assembly GCA_036927795.1. NCBI lineage: Eukaryota > Viridiplantae > Streptophyta > Magnoliopsida > Asparagales > Iridaceae > Iris > Iris macrosiphon. The sequence continues at coordinate 93,901,615 of JAYESA010000010.1, read as the reverse complement.
GTCGTCAAATTTTTAAATCCTCCAAATTCGTATATAAGTCAAGTCAACCACAATCTTCTCTTAAATTTAAATAACAAAATTTAATCAAATACATCATAATCTCCTTAAAATTAAAGAATTCTTATTTAAATCAAAATTCAACCTATCGTAATCTTTTCTTGAATTTTAAATAATCAAAATCTAAAATTTAAGTCAAATCTATATGACATCTCCAAGATTTAAATAACCCACATCAAATTTTAAATCACGATTCCAACTATCATAATCTCCATTAGATTTTTAATAATAAACAACTCTAATCAAATCTTTTCCTAGTTTCAAACTTAAGAATTCCGTACTCATCCAATTTTAAATTCAATTTTCATCCTCAACATTTCAAATAGGTGATCTAACCATCAAAATTTAACTTTTAATTCAAATCATCAATTCGTAAAAATATTAATCAAATCTATCAATGCTCACATTTAGAATTCTATATTTATCCTCAAAATTTAAATTGATGACTCAATCTCCAATATTGAAAATTCAAATCACATGCTCAAATTATAAATATTTGGTCCAATATAACAAAAATTTAAATTTATTCCATATGGCATTCTTATCTTTAAATTTAAATCCCCACTATCATAATCATTCTTCTAAAATTTCTCAAAATTAAAATGACTTAGTTCTTTCGATCTTATCTTACTTGTTAACCTTCGTAACCACCATCTAAGATTTTTACCTTCATATAGAATTTTAGCTCAAGTTGACAATGCAACACCTACCTAACTTAGAATTTACCGATCTATCACACAAGACTATACTTTTAAGAAATACTTCCTCAAATTATTTAATCATGGGATCTAATCCTCAAAAATTTTAACACAAAATATCACATGTTTCACGCCCTCAATTGCAAAGATAGTCACAAAGTAATGTGATTGGCCTATGGGGTATATCTAGTACTATCCGTGTGTCAAAATTATATCAAGTACGAGCGTTCGTTTTTCCAGAATAGGGGATGACAAAAACCAACAATAAAGAGTTCAATGAGGGGGTGATATACTACAAGTACGGGGTTTAAGGGCGATTGAAGAATTCAAAAGGGAGTTGTCAAGGCAGTTGTGAATTGAAATCTTATTTTTGATAAATTCCTATTCACAGGCTCGTATCAGTATAGTTGTGTAACCGAAACGATAGGTTCAGTCTTGTCTAGGGGGCAAGTATATTCGTCTAACCAGCTAAGTTAACTCAATCCACGTAAAGTAGTCATGCAAAGAGAAAACCAAGCGTACTAAGGTTAGCTAGACCCTAATGCACTGGTTCTGACTTAGATAATGTATTAGTGTGGGCCCCCACTAACACATATGTCAAGAACAAGCTCAATAAAAGAATAAGCTTGCAAACTAGGCTGTAATAGCAGCATGAGTCAAGATAGTCCAAATAATATAAGTACGTGGAATTATGATAAGTAAAGGTACAAATAGTTCAAGTTCATCAAGGATCTAAGTCTCGTTCGGTGTTTGTGCCCCTACAATCGTCGTACTAGATTCTTGTCTAAGTCTCTGGTCGACCAAATGGGGGTATGGGCCTCTAAAGTTCTACAGTCTGGATAAACACTATCTTTTTATGCTAGCATATAGTTAGTGTCATTTAATTATACTTCCTTAATGGATCAAAAGGACTATGGGATACTAGGTTATGAGGCATGCTACCTAACTTACAAGAATCAACTAATATTATAACTTAAGAACAGGAAAGTTACTGGTTCTCGAGTGAGAGAGGATATAACCTTTATTGAGATGTGTGGAACATATTACTTGATTTGGAAACTAAAGGATAATCATAAAATCATAATTTAAATGAACAACTCAAACTATCAAGTTCTAACTACTAGGCACAAAAATTTAAAATTCAAGATTAACAACTACAATCCTACCAAACTATATATCCTAACATAAAAGGAATCACTTGGCCTACAATTAGAAGGGTAAGGTGGCACGATTTGAAAGATGAAGAAAAAAATTTAGTCATCATACAAATAGCGAGCGTTAAGGTTTCAGAGAAACAAGATATGAAAGTAAATAGAGAGACTCTTGATAATATCATGGTTTCCTAAGGAAATATGGTATGTTAGTCTCTGTATTTAAGGTATGATCAAGGGAAAGTTCTAATCATTCAATAGGTTTTAATTGGGTAAAGAGCTATGACAATTGATCTATGATGGAGAGAGGGATTAACTCAAAATGGGAAAGTGTATAGATAGTTGGATGAGATAGCACGGTCGGTGGCTTATGAAGACTCAAGTAGGATTCAACGATGATCATAGATTCGAGGGGATCTACTAAGCTGAAGGTAGGGTACCCTTACTCTTACCAAGGTATTGGTTCATTCCTCTTGGTTTCCTAAGGTACTACTCTGCTAATATCAAGACAAGAATCTAAATTTATAGTCCTCTTATATTATCCCACTATGAAAGTTAGGTTTAGTCATAATATTCAACCTTGAATTTCTATTGGTTCCTCAATACTAGGGTCAATCAATATGGTCAAATTTATAACTAACCCTAGTAGTGTCTATACTACCCTCAAGTCATTCCTAAATATCTTAAGGGATAATGGCCAATCAGATTACAGGTACTGGATACTAAGGTTCATTAGGTATGCTAAACTTTTGGGAGCTGCCAATATTCTAATTTATTTTTCTTAGTAGATATGCTATCATAATTATCTTCTAACCCTAACAACAAGGATTCCTATATTCTGGAAGAAGGTTATACTCAAGAAATTATTAGGGAAGTACATTGAATAGGAAGATATGAGGGAACAAGGATACCGATTTTAAGAGAATTAAGCGAGTACAATTTTTGAAGGTCAAGGAAGGTAGGTGAGTTCAGGAATTCAGAACGAAAATAAAGAGGAAAGTCAAATATGTGGATGAGATCCTATACTCTAATTCTATTTGCAGGCTTGCTCGGTACAGTAATGTAACCAAGACAATATACTCTCGACCTGCATGGGCCATCACAAAAATATGTCACGTCTCAGTCCCAAAATACGTAGGACCAGGAATACGTAGCATGCCAGCCGTATATATATGACAACTCCAATATGTTAAAAAATTATAACACATACGTATGTTGTAATATGAATATTAATTCACAAATAGTTCATATATTGTCAACATAAGTCACAGGCATCTATATCTCATCCACAAGCACAAGTAAAGGAATATCAAAATAAATAACTAAATATCTCAAGAACGAAGTATCAAAAGAATAATAGTCGGGTGGAGACAAATCCACTACCCATCGGCTATATCAAAAACTAAAATGATAGAGTAGATCAAAACCCCAATATGAAATAAATGTCAATAAAGAAACAGCAGTTAAGGATCCATCAGCAATGAAGTAATCATTGGTACTCAAAAGGTAAGACCTCCTCAACAGAGAATGATGCGTCAGGCCCGGGTCCATACTCCTACGGATAATCCTGCTCGTTTATACCTGGAAGTAGACCAGGTCCTCAGAGGAACGTAACAAGATACAAAAAGTGCATGCCATAATATACTAAAAATAATATCCAAAGGGTCTCCTAACCGTCTATATGAAATGCACTTTTGAGAACATTTTCTAACATATGGACTATCTGGCTAAAAATAGAATTAGCGTGACTCTTTCGGAGAATCAGTGGCCTAAAAAGTGTAACATCTTTCGATCGTCAGAGGCCGCCTGTAAATAATATAATATAAGGGTCATCTGACCACGTATCTCCGGCGAAGCGTACGAGTTTACAAAAGGAAAAGTGTAAAGGAGCCCATATGCCTACTTGTTGTTCTTCCCACCACATGCTCTATCCATGTCATATTCATGCCACGGTGATACCTCTAATAACTGCCAAGTGTTCTAGCATGCATTTCTATCAGCAGTTATTTACTATCTGCCGCACATCCCAAACGTACATGTAGCCAACCTATCACGCAAGTTCGTGTCCTACAAGAGACTCACACTTGTGTAACAATGTGCCATGGCCAATGAAACATAAGAATGTATCAACATCATGAGGTGGTCTCGTAACACTAGGTCGCCATGCAAAATATTAAATAAGTGATAAAAGGCGACGCAACCGTCGTTGCACCCAAGTTATTCTTGGACGTGCAGTTTTACATAGCAAAATAAAATAACTAAATGAACAACAGCAAATATGCATGCTAATAATGAATGTAAATAAATAGCACAATGACAAGGTATACTTGTCTGGCAAGCAATATGTATGATGTAGGCATCCTAACGTCAAGCACAATGAACCAGAAAGTATAGGCTCTGAAGGAATGTCTCAGGATACTGAAATAAATATCACCAACATCTCCGGAATCAGCGAGATAGTCATAAAACTCTACCCTTTCGTCCAATTTGGATATAGGGGCAAAAAAGATAATTTAGGGTCAAACGGTGTCCATATTTGGCCTATCTTGCACCAAAATACGTGTCAGGGGTAAAAGTCTCTAAATATGACAAATTATAGGTCAAACCAATCATAAACGACGATACAAACTCAACGGTATGTCCAATTTTGAATTCTGGTGAACCGATCACAATTTTGTCCGTCAAATCAATCGTGGAGCCCCCGAATAGGCGGCTCGGTCAACTGTCTCGAAATCGCGTGAAACTTGGGTCTCAGGACCAGAGTGATACCACGAATCCAATGGCTCAAGTTTTGACGCATTTCGACGAGCGTGTACCAACTAATGAAAAAATTATAAAATGCCGATACTGGAGGACTTTTTATGGATACGGGTTGATTCCGACGCGCACACACGTCCAAATCAACTTTCGTGAAAGCCTGCACGTCAGGATATACCATACGCACCTTTTGGTATAAGTGGTACATGACGTGGTGGTCCGGTTTGTCGTGACGCACTCCGTATCGCAAGTTTCTAAGTTCTTAAAAAACTATTTTTCGTAATTTTAAATCTAAATTTAGAACGTAATTAATGATCCAAAGTATATAAATATTAGGTCATTACGATCCTGGTTATATAGACTTGTTATTGGAAAAAGAAGATCATATTTAGGTGAGTTCGATTGAAAGAAAATTACCTTCCAAAATAGCATGTTGGTTTCAAAAACTGTAAATTCACATATATCTAAAACAGTAGATTTTTCGAAAAGTTTCGCATAAATTTACATCAGAAATATCGTAGTTCGAATGAAACTACTTGAAGACATTAGAAGGTGTTCATATGTGGTTGAATCAAAACAACTGGATCAAAATTTGGTCGCGTATGTAGGAATAAATTCAGCGGGAAAGATGGGTACCTGGGGTTCATTTCTGTCACGGTTTTGACGTATGTGTGTACAGGTCAGTGGCGGTGGCGGTAGTGCTTCGGCGTTCGACGGTCGAGCGACGACGACGGTAGTGAGGGGGGAGTTCTGGGTGACTGCTCGTTGGTTAGGGTTAGGGTTAGGGTTTTCGTTTGTTTACGTGTACACACACACACACACACACACACACACACACACACACACACATATATATATATATATATATATATATATATATATATATAGCCGAGAGTTACCTGGGTCGGGTCGAATATAGAGGAAGGTTGGGTCGTTGGTGAACCGTAGAGGAAAAAGTTGGCTGATGTTGTTGTTGTTGGTTATAGTATAAGTGGTATTGTTATGTTTTGCTTGATTGATTGTTATATATATTTATATATATATATATATATATATATATATATATATATATATATATATATATATATATATATATATATATATATATATATATATATATATATATATATATATATATATATTCTTTTATTTTATTTTATTAAAACATCCTTATTAATTATAATTACTATTATTTCTATAAAATAATTATTAGTTTAATTTTATTTTATTTATTTTATTATCATTTATTGGTACGCTGTCATTATATGCATTATTATTCCTATTATTATATAAAAAAAATCTAGAAAATTAGGGGAGGTTATATCCTACAACCAAAACACCCCCGCAAATATGCAAAACAGACATATATGGGCCACCACTAAAACCTTATCACGTCTCGCTCCCAGAATAATTAGTAAGTACGGGACGGACATGGCCATCTACCCCTACAAGGTATAAAAACATCGTACGACGATCACGGCTATCACTAGACTAGGGGGTGCATACTACAATCAAGTCACCTAAGGTCACAAAGAACAACTATGTCTCAATCAATCGATCAAGAAGCAGTAATAATGAGTATGTAAGATAAAGTAGTAAGGCGACCCAGACGCTTTATCAAAATGATTAGGAAAGTAGCTATGCAAAATGAATAGCTAGTACAGTACTAAGAGTATATAATCGTATGTCAGCTACAGTCTGAATAAGTACAATCATGTAGAAGAACTAAATATCTATAATATCTGGCTAAACAGGTGCTGGTGGCTAAACGCCCAAAAGAGTATAAAATGCTATATGAGTGGTGAAGAAGAAACCCACTCAAGACCCTCGGTGGTCATCCTCCTGGTGCACGCCATCGGTCAGGAAGTACGCTGGATCATCGGACTCTGGCACCAAATCTGGCCAAACAAAACCAACGGGGTAAGGCCCAGATAGAAAGTACCATAAGGAAGCACAAATGAAAGAACCAAAAATGCAAATAAACGCATAAGTAAGACATGTTCCATAATCATGGGCGTATATCTTATCATCGAGGCAATACGACACCCCTACACCAAACAAGGACGAGAGGCACGTCGAGATAGATTATATCTCCTAATTATGGTCAGGGTATAGGTCTTTGTATCGTAACTTTTGTTCATAGCCTATCGTAGCACAATGGCCCAACCATACAACCAAACAAGGACAAGGGTTGGACCACCACACCACGACAGTCCATGTACCTAGATTATTAACAGATGGTACATACACAATCAAATACAATATATCTAAGTAAGTCGGACAATCAATCCTACGGCTTGCAATGTGGTATCTAGGTTACCTCAGTAATGCAATATATAAATAGGGATCCTCAAATCGTGCTATGTCCGAGCAGGGCTAGCCGAGCCAAGTGTATATATATATATATATATATATATATATATATATATATATATATATATATACATATGAGAGGTATGAACTGGTCCCTTATAAGACCATCGCGCTAAACAAGATCAGTAACGGTTCCAACTCTCCTATAGGGAGATAATGGCTCGATATAATAATAATGGTCGGATATTGCACTCTACTAGTGCAGATGATATACAATATCCGTGGTGGCCAGCCTTGCATGCCATAACAAATATCTATGGTGGCTGGCATGCACGATCTCGGAATCCTGTTTTCTCCCAATATTACTACCAATTTTAGTTGCCTAGATTAATCTTACAGTTTTATGGATTCTCATGTCGTTGTAACATGATCATCCTCCTAGTATGTCGTACCTCAGTACTTGTACACTAAGTATAAATCCATATTAATTCTCGAGAGTCTCAATCTAGATTTATTCCAAGCATAAAGCACAGTCAAACAAACATCCTAACCATGCTACAACTACTGACTAACTACAAGAATGTTTGTGCAGTAAAATCAGGAATATACTATAATAGGAATATCAAGGTCAGGTAGCACCTCAGTGCAATATGGCACCTCAGTGCATAATACGAGCAGTAGCAACTCAGTGTGATATCAGGAAGCATCAACAAGGATACAAGTAGCCAAGTCAGAATACAGGGCAAATCAGTCAGTCATTTTGGCAAGTACTTGTCATGTCGGGTGTATAGTAAGTACTTCTACTATAATAGCCTATCAAGTACATTCTAGGAGATACAGTCCTATCATCAAGTCCCTTGAGCAATGATTACTATCCATAAAATTGGTAACAACATAAGTCCTCAAATTCAATATCATATACATTCTATACGAGGCCTAGAAGTCCTCAAGGACTGACACTAAACCATAAAACATGTTCCATAAATAACATGGGAGAGACTCCCCTAAGCTATACAAATGACCATAGTCAACTAAGGAATCACTAGAGTGGAAGAAATTGAAAAAAGGGCAAAAATGGCCCAAAACAACCTAATTCAACCAAAATAGCCAAAATTTGATATACCGACGGTATACTGGCCGAAAGACAGAAAGTACATATATATAAAAACTGGAATACCTTTGGTATACTGTAGTATACCGTAGGTATACTGATTTGTTACAGCACCGAAAATCTAAAATTTTGTCGAAACTTGTTTCAACCATAAAATCTTTATTTTAAATCGAAATTCGGATTTTCAAATGTCAAAATTGAATAAAATTGAATTGTCAACAAAATGGAAGCATTAGTTTTCACAATTTTTCAGTTTTGAAAGATGGATTCCACGAAATACTCTAAAAAGGCTATTTAGAAACTTAGATCTACTCAAAACCATTGGTCAAAATCAAAAATGTCATATACTAAAGTTGAAGACAAAATAATGATCTACATTATTGAATAAAAGTATTTAGCATTCCAACAAAGACTAAATTCAAAGAAAATCAAGGTTTAAATTCACTATGAGCAAGATGTACTTGTCTTAGGTTTAGCTATCCAAGCCTATCCTTCAACTCCTTCTCCAAGGGGGATTCATAAATCACACCCTAGGTTCCAAAACCTAGCTCCTAGGGAAGTCCAAGGAAGAAGAAGGAAGAGGAATATAGAGGAAATGGTGAAGAGGAGGAAAAAGAGAAGGAGAGAGAAATAAAAAGGGTTTTGTGTGAATAGGGGAGGATCCTTGGCCATTGATCATGCCAAGTCACCCATCCAAGGCCCCTCATCAAAAAAAGGGCGGGTCCTTTTATGCATGCATCTCTGTACAAGTGTTGCGCACAAGTTCCGGCCGGAAAGAGAAAACCAATTGGAACCGCTCACATCACAGTAGTCGTAGTTGCGTAAAGGCCGTCAATCCTAGCCACACAAACAAAAACAAAGAACCAATGGTTAAAGAAATGGGTTTAGTCAACAAGTTGACTGGGCGGTTCTGTCGACAGATAATATATCGAAGATATACTACAGTATACCAGGCGTATACTGGTCTGAAGCTTAAAACTAAGTTTTGAGAATTTTAGGTAGTCTACTCTACATGTGGGTCCTATCACGAGTCTATGGAAATGCCAATAGATACTATACTGGTCTAGGGTAGTCTCATGCATCATTATCTTATTATGAAAATCAATAACCAGAAATACCATTGCGTAAATCAATTAATCAGTTATCAACCTAGGCTCTAGTGACTACGATACATGATAAACATGTATCATAGCATAGATCGGTATTCCATCATCGGAATAGTGAACCACACCTACAACCAGACAAGGACAAGGGTGGTACACTATTCCGAGACGAGATACCACTTCATGCCATGATCAGGTATGAAAGTAACCACAAGAAATCCAATAATAAGATACTCATCAGGAAATATAGAATACCGCTAATGGATTCGGGCACAAGCAACACGTGCAAGATACAACATCAAATAGGATACAAGAGCACTATTATACAGGAATAATACATGAAAAAGTGTGTATATCAGGAACGGGGATGACAATCCTAGACTCTACCCCTAAATGTTGAGGTTGTACCTCAAAAATTGTTAGCCTACAGAAAGCTTTCCTGCCATCGGCAAAACCCTATCTAACTGATCAGAAGGTCCAAGAACAATGCCCTTGAAAGAAAAGGACACGAGATCAATTTGGGGGACATGATAGAACAAAGATGAAAGCAAATAGCAGGCCTAGGGATATGGAATATAGAATAATGCTAGAAGATATCAAAGGGATATATATTATGGTTTAAGACATCTAAACACCAATAAACCCAACACATCTGAAAAATAAGACCTGTATGGGCCACCAACAAAATTTGTCATGCCCCAGAACTAAAATACTGGAAAGCGGAGATTGAGCTAGGCTAGCTATGTATATCAGAGTACTCCAGTACCCCAAGATACGGTCACAACTGAAAAAATATAGGAGATTATTCTGTAAACTAACAGTCAATAATAGGTTACGCAATCCTAGGTGTCTCAATCACCAGCAAATAAGTAAAGAGAGATATATACAATCAACATGCATTATAAAATAGTAAAGCGTCCCAAAATATAGATATATAGATAATCATGAAACTAGTAATACAAAATGAGATACTAGCAAGAGTATGCAATAATACATGACATCTCTAGTTGCAATCTACATGTCATGAATACCCTCAGACAGAAAGTCAAGTCCAACACACGAGCTAAACACGTGCTCGATGGATAAACGTCACAAAAGAATACATATGATAATCCGTGGGTAGAAAGAATGAAAACCCACTCAAGCGCCCAGCCGATGATCCTCTTGTTCTACTACGAGATATTGCCATACAAAACCAGTGGGGTTAACCCCAGATTGCAAGTACAACAAAGGAATTCAAACAAGTAAACTAAAACCAGCATGCAAGCATAATATAGGAAAGACAGTAAACAAACAATAATAAGGAAAGTAAACCAGAGACAGTAGCATGTAAGGTAAATTGAATTATAAACAGGAACATAAACATGAACTTGAACATGAACATGAACTAGAGCAGTAAGCAGTAAGTGTAAGATAATTAGTCAATCACAGCCAATCAAGAACTACGATTTGATAATCATTACTAACTAGGGTTATCACAATCCTAATTACTAGCACATGCTATTGAGATTCCAATGGTCACACGCGTTGCAGTCTATCTAGGCTATCCTGGCAAGTTATTAGTCAGGAATCAGTATTGGAATGCAACACTCGATAGTTTGTTGGAAGTGTGCCTCTCACATCGAAGAGCTCAAAATCTAGAGGTGTGGCTGGGATAACGATACTTCATGCTACGTGATCAATCTAGTCATTATCCTGAACAGTTTATTTAATAATTCTTGGTCATGGCATCCTGGGATCCATCATAGACATGAAGTTTCCCTCTCGGAGAAAATGTAAGATGGGACAATACTACAATAATCACAATCAAAAACTCAAGACAAGTAAGCAACCACGTGCTACAATCAATAAACAGGAGTGCGCTACTACAAGCTACAACATAAATCGGTACAAAAATTAATCCAGGATCAGTACAGTATCATGACAGAACATGACATGCTTAGGACAAGACAGTAAAAAGCAATCCAGTATAGCAGTCAATATAATGAAAGACTGTACAATAACGGGACAGAGTGCTCTAGCACGTAACAGGCATGTAATCATGTAATAATGGAACCCTCGTACGCCGGGTACTGATAACGCCACCATCAGTCCACACAATCATCATTAGTCATAAAAAGCATGTTAGGATAATAAGAAATCATGCATGAAGCAGGAACCAATCGACGAAATCCAAAAAATCAAAAATAAATTCAAAATTGGGTATCATAGGGATATATCGGCGGTATAGTGCGGTATATCGACAAAAGACAACAAGTTTGGACCAATGGGAAAAGACACTAGGCGATATACTGGCAGTATACCACAATATACTACCTGCATGGCACATGCACAGTAACGTCATAGGAATCGAGTTTTTGGAGTCAAAAATTTGTCCTAATTTTCCCAAACTCGAAAACAACAATATACAACTCTAGCAATAAGTCACATATAGCATGTAAGATTAAGATCCACAAGAAAAATAAGAGTATTGCAACTAATACTAAGACAAACAACGTATCTCACGGTAAGATCTAGAAATGGGGTCAAAACCTTGGCCAAAATCCTCTCACCTCCCAAGTGCAAGAAGTAAACATGTCAATAATCATGCATTGAGCATAGTGGAACAATAACTTTCATGGAAACTCGAAAATACAAGAAAACCCAATTTGATGCAAGCGTTGGCAAGATGTACTTGCCTAGATCAAGCTTCAAGTCTAATCTTCCACTTCACCACCAAGAGGGATTCAAAAATCACATCCTTTTGTCTAGAAACCAAGCTCCAAGCCAAGCTCTAGCTCAAGAGTGGAGAGGAAGTGGAGAGAAGAAAGTGTGAAAAAAAAAGAATAGAGAGAAATGAGAGAGGGTTATATAGCGAGGGGGATGTCTCTTAGCCCTTCGATCTGCCACGTCAACGATCCAAGTCCTCCCTCAATCGATCTCAACCATTGAAATTAAACCTAGCATCCAATGGACAAAAGAACGACTCGATTCCAATAACTGAGTCATTGACAGTTGAGCGGTATACCAATCCGATTGTCAATTCTCTAATTCATGAAATTTCAAGAATCTGTTACACGCACGGGTTTATGATAATGCCAATGGGTACTCTGCAAGTCTCTGGCAGTCTCGTGATCAATATGGTTGTCACAAATACAAAAAAATATTAAATTGCCTCGGTCATTAGTCGATTTACTCGAAAACAAGAGTATTGCATGATATCACTCGCACGATACTCGACACACAAGAAATCAGAAATTTCCAATACTAGGAAAACTATCAATACATGAATCCAAAAATACCAACATAATAAGATATCAAAATTTCAAGAACTCGTCTCACGAAAATCCTTAACTCTTGATCAAGATACGAAAATAACGAAAATCGAAAGAATGCAATATACAATATATAAATTTGTATATGTATAAAAATATCAATACGATGATACGAGTCTCACAATTACAATACCTATACTTGGTACGACATTTAGGATGGATGGTCGTGTAACACGACATGGGTTCCTCAAAAAATGGTATAATTAATTAAATAGCTTAAATCACATAAATCATTGGAAAAAAAAAGATCTTGATTCGTGCTTCTTATTGACCAGCCCTCAGATATTTTTGTATATCCTTATATTTTCGAAACACATTATCTACTATACTGATAATACAAAACCAATGTCTACTGTATAGGAGTGTTGGACCTGTTATATTATATTCCATTACACCAACACCAACCCAATAAATTTCTTGTGACAAGTACCAACGTTGTTATTGAATATTATTATTATTATTATTATTATTATTATTATTATGATTATGGCTTGGCCTTGGCCAGCCCTTCTTAGTCAGTGCACGATTGACGAACCTCATTGCATCTTTAACTAGGACAATCCAGATACCAATATAGCAAGCCAAAAAACTATTAACCATTATATTAAACTATTGATTCTATATTATATTTCCTGCTATTGGTCTAAAGGACTTACGTTATTTCGACGTAATAGTTCACTCATTGTCCTTGTTCGGCATGGAAGTGGATTACTACCTCAATGATTGAATAAAAATCTAGACTACGTCACAGGTTCCTATGTACAATTTTTTGCATTACTCACTCGCTTTCTTGTGGAACGTTATTAGGGGTTATTCCTCTAGTTTTGTTTGACCAGATCTAGCAACAGATTTCGAGGATCTACCGTCTCTCCAAACCGATGGTGTTTACCAAGGGAATGATCACCGAGGGGCTCAAGTTTCTTCCTCCGCCACTCTTATTTCATTTTGATAAAAGAAAACAAGTATTACAAGATGCTGCCGAATTACTAGGTGTCCCTAATCTTCTTGCAAAATACAGTGTAATATTACAAGACCTTAATACTAGAGTAAGCTTCAGCAAAATAAATAAACCCAAGAAAACAACCCTTATGATGAGCTCAGCAAACAACAACTTATCGTGCCCTTCAAGTCTTCAAATCTTCAGATGCTGCAGAAGGTATGCAGTGAGTGGTGAGGATATCGGGTGTTGCAGCCTTTGCTGTCTTCGTCTCGAGGACCACTATCTGCAACAAAAGCAATCAGGAGAAATTATGAGCAAGTGGTATTAGTTAGCAGCTCTTCCACTTCAACATTGACTGGTCATAAGTTCTAAAAGTAACTTTTAAGTTTAAAGCTCATTATGTCAGTACTAAAGAGAAGGGGGAGATTAAGATTCAAAAAAACGTCATAGTTTTTATGTTTTTCTGTTACCTCAACTCCAAGCACAATTGATGATTTTGTTCTGAACTAGAGGGAAATCGCTATTTGGAAGCAGCTATAACCAGCCTGGGGAATTTGACCCATTTCGATTGTCATTTGTATGATGTAGTTAGTAATGATGGAAGCAGACGATCTAATAAGCTCAAGCTTGTTCATCTCCTCCAGGTATGATAGTTGATAACCATAATTTTTTTTTTTGCACAATTTACGCCCATCTGAAGGGCGTAAAATTTGCATTTATATTTTGGATTATTTAGTAAGTCTCACATAATAATTGAAATTATGGTTTGGGTCTCCAAAGTGTCCGGCGTTAATTTGGATCTCGAAATCACTGTTCACTAGTTGGATAACATTTTTCAGAGGATCTCGAGGACTTTTGTCCCACTTATTATGGACCGGGAGTAGATGATGGATATATTCCAGAGCCTGGAGCCACTTCCTATAGAGGAGACACCAGTAGTGACTTAGCTAGTTAGATTACATTGTACTGGATATGTCTCCAGTCTTGGTACATTGACTTGTTATTGTTTCTGAGTTCTATTTTTGGGATTTAGTTATCTAGACTCTTAGACTTATTGCTATTGTGTGAGATGATTATTTCTAGACTTATGTGTTGGAACTCTTTTATATCATTTTCATATCTTTATTGTGCTATTCATCTTCCTATAGATATTGTTGTGATTGAGTATTGGTTGTAACATTACATTTATATTCATCTCGTCCCCCTTATGGAGTTAAGATCATTGACAGGTTATATATTGTTGCGAGATGTGTTAGTTTATATTGTGACCTAGACAGCGTTCTACCGTCGATGTTGCGGCGTAGGCTGGACGTACCCACGACTCATGCCCAATTTCCGGGTACGGGTCATGACACATTTGTGAACAGTGATTTCGAGACCCAAAGTCTAACGTCGGACACTTTGGAGACCCAAACCCTAATTTTCATATATATATATGAGAGCCTATTACTAAATAATCCTTATATTTTACTGATCTCGAATGGAGACTAACTGCTGAAATTTTTAGTGACGAATTGACTTTCAGGGACAAAATTAGGTTTGTGAACTTTTAGTGGCGATATTTAGTGACGAAATTGGATTTTTAGTGACGATTTTTTTTCATTTTTCATGCTCTCGAAAACATTGTTATCCGGAAAAAAAAAATATGCAAAATTTACGCCCTTTAAAAGGGAATAAATTGTAAAAAAAAAAACCTATTTCTAAAGGGCATGTATTGGGGTTGAGTTTAGAATTTACCTAAACTTTGTCTTTTGTGCAATTAAAGAGAAATGTGATGCTCTACATACAATTTTTTTTTGGCATACATTTTGAATAGGGTTTGACCCTAATTAACAATCCAGAAAAATAGTAGCGTTCATTCTGAAATGTACTACTAGGGAAGTGGGATAGGAAGACCATGAACAGGGGTGTGCCACTTTTACTCAAATTGTATCTCCGTGGTATCCCTATCACTCCTCCTCCGTCTGTGTTGCATAATTCAAATTCCCTAATAAATAAACAAAGAATAGAGGATGGAAGTTCTGCAGCAGCAAACCAATTTAAGCTCCACTGAAAGACCAAGTCCAACAATAGATTATAAGGCATCTAACAGATACCATGACCAAATTTGTTATAAAGAAGAGAGCATGGAAGTTCTGAAATGTACCTGTTGATATTCTAAATCGAACTGCAAAAACTCTTCTTTGCAGCTTTCTACCATCTTTGCCAACTCTTTCAGATTCTTGACCGGTTTGCCGTTGAAAGCTAGTACCTGCATTAAGAGAAATTAGGTTCGGATAAGAAAGATCAGGAAGAAAATGCTATCTCGTAATGCAATCCCATAAACTGCATGAAAGCATGCTTACGATAAATTGGTTTGTCAGTTAAGATTGATACACCTCATAAAAAATCTCAAAAATAAAGACAAAAGTGGTAATGACTGCAAAAGGAAGCAACTCAACTTCCTTAAAAACTAGTGAGCATTCCATCTGTTCAATCAAGTCAAAACAAACAGTAGTCCAACTAAAACAACTAAACGCCAGGTATAAACCAAGGTTCAAAGTATCGGTATCGGAATCGGTATCGGACCATTCCTATGAGTATCGGGATCGGCGGTATCAGTAGTATCGGCGGTTTCGGATCGGAGTATCGGATTTTTTGGTATCGGAAAGCAAACAACTATTAGTAAATTATTAACATTTTAGAGAATATATTTTATACAATTATGCATAATTTAAAATATTTTCAGTATTGTTTCTTAGTATTTTTGATATTGAATGAAATAGTAGTCATCCTTGTCGATTGATTTATATGTGATAGATAAGTTTTCCTCTTTTATATGTTTTTACAACCTTATTATGCTTTTACATCCTTTCTAATTGGTCTTTTTAATTCAAATTTTATTGCCGAATTGACGGAAAAGAGACCTCTAATGTCGGTATCGGTCAGTATCGGATATCGGTCGGTATCGGATCGGGACATGCCAAACTGTATCGGTATCGGCCGTATCGGATCGGTATCGGCCGATACTTTAAACTATACTATAAACTTATACAGGAACACTTCTCACCTGAGTGTTGACAATATCTTCATAACCAATATTAATATCTGCAACAAGGACCTGTGAAATTTCCAAGAAACAAAACCATATAACTATCCACAAAATGCAATACCTACTGTAGGTACAAGACTCTTATAAAGTATAAAGATACCTGAGAAACCACCACAAGTTGTTCATCAGGTGACTGTGCCATCGAGTGTAAATGCTTCTCCAACAACTTCACAGGTGCATCATATTCATAATCCTTCCCGTACTGCAAAAAAACAAAAACAAAAAGATCAAGTACATAAAATAGCTAAGCAGCATATTATAGCAGAACTCACTACAACCATTGTTCAAATTACAATACTAGCACATTGTCGTGTAAATGGAAGCAGCACAAACTCAAGATAATCAGTTTAATTATAGCTTTATACATTTAGCTGATTTGACTTCTTCACAAACAACTCACTCTTCATCCACCTTTAACATGTCAAACAGGGAGAGGAATAAAGGGTTTATCTAGTTCTTTCATTGCATCTCTAAAGATAACGGCAAACTAAATGTAATGAGAAAGATCTTTTGATGAATGATTGAAGTGCTCAATTTCAAGGTTTCCAAGTAGCTCTTACTACAAAATTGCATGCAGCTTCGCTTCTACCTACCAATCTTCAATTCATTTATCATTTCCCCACCCCCCCGCGCACACACACACACACACACACACACCAAAAAGATTTCAAGCCACACTCCATATATAAGCACTATACGAAAATAATCACATAATTTAGTGTAAAGGATAAATATATAGTTTCTATTTTCATAATAAAGAGAGTTCAAAATGTTATAAAACTCCCTCACAGTCAGAGTACCCATTTACAGCCAGGCTCCAAATTGGACAATGTGGCAGTGTTAGATTAGTCTAAGAAAGATATTCAAGATCTTGGAATGCAAATACATAGATTATATAAATGTTAGAAGTTAAACCCTTTATGAAATAGAAAAGACACAAGGACAAATCTCAAGAGAGCTCACTCCATTCATAGACCCTGACTTACACAGATTTAGCAGAAAACGAAATGAAATTATTCGAAGTACACTAAATATACAACTCAAAAGATTGCTATAAGACCATACATGCTTTCTGGATCAAATTGTTGGACAATTAAGAAACATGATGTCCAGAAAGTTAGTATAGCTGAAATGAGAATATGCTAAAATGGATGTGAGGCAATATATCAAAGGATAAGATAAGATATGAGTGTATCCGTAAAAAGTTAGGGGTGACACTAATTGAAGACGAGATGAGGGAAAATTAACGTAGGTGATTTGGACATGTGCAACCCATATATGTCCATGTATGGTGGAGTGATAATATAGTAATTAATGGAGCCGTCAGGGCTAGAGGTAAGCCCTAGACTAACATGGTTTGAAGGGTTAAAGACGAATATGGATCTTGTTAGCATTACAGAGGACATGGCCCTTAACGGAGCCGAATGGAAGAAGAGGATTCAAATAGCCGACCCTAGAATTTTGGAATAAAGGGCTTGTTGTTGTTGTTTTACACTAAATATAGAACTCGGTAATATGTGTATCTTTTGAGACATTAATGTACCAACATCCTTGAGATCTTTTCGACATATTTGTTATTTGAGATATAATGCAATCAAAATATTTTTCGTATCTTCAGTATATCATTAATCCCTTTAGACAACATATTTTCGTAAGTACATAATCTTTTGAGATATAAGAAGATCACAACTAACCATTCCCAAAAACTTACAAAAATGTCACCGCAACTAGAAATTCTCAAAATTCTTCAAAAAAAACTCATTATTCAATGGGACGCCTATAGGTGATTGAGGACCTTGGATTTGGACGGGACATGCTGATACCGATACTCACCAATACTAATTGATATCGACATTAGGAATCTCTCCCAATCAATTCATCAAAGAAATTGAAAACAAAATCATCAATGGTGTAATAAAAGAATAGTAAGGTTGTAAAAGTACGTAAATGAAGCAAAGGTGACTATTATTTCTTTGAATTTCAAAACTACTAAGAAACAATACAGAAAATACTTTAAAGGGTTAATTAGTGTTTAGACCCTGGATTTTATAACAACTTAGAGACTAAGCTCTGGCATCTCCAATTGGAAAGTTTGGACCCTTAATTTTTATTTTTATTTTTTCCATTATACCCTCCCTAGTCTATATAGGAAAGTTTCATTGTCAAGCATTGGAGGGAGGGTATAATAGGAAAAAAGAAACATAAAAATAAAAAAATAGGGTCCAAACTTTCCAATTTGACATGTTAAGGCTTAAACTCTAAGCTAGTATAAAATCCAGGATCCAAACACTAATTAGCCCTACTTTAAATTATGCCTACATATATAAAATATTTTTTCTAAATTTATTAATAATTATTTGCTCACTACCAAAAAATGTCCAAATAGCGACGGTTTTAGCGACGTCCAAATAAAACGTCGTTGAATTATAGGTATTTAGCGACGTCCATATAAAACGTCGCAATACGTCGGTAATAGCGACGTGGAGCGACGTTTTGCGACTATAATTATTATTAAAATATAAAATGTCGCTAGGTAGTCGCTAAACGTCGCTAACTTTTTAATTTTAGCGATGTTTACCGACGTTTATGTATTTAAGTCGCAGTATATTATTATATCCGCGACCGTTAGCGACGTCTGAACCGACGTCGCTAATTTATTTCATATAGGGTTTGACGAATTTCTCTTCCCCCCATTTCCTTCGATATCTCCAAAATTTTAAACCCCCCCCCATCCCGACGCCCCACCCCGGCGACCCCCCTCCGGGGTGCTCCTCCCTCCGTCAGCTCCTTCCTCCGGCTCCCCTCCTCCCTCCGGCGTCCTCCTCCCTCCGGCGGCTCCTCCTCCCTCCGGCGTTCTCCTCTCTTCAGCTCCCCTCTTCCTCACTCGGTGAGCTCCTCTCTCTGTCTCCTTTATGTCTCTCTCTCTAACACGACACAACACAACACGACACACACTAACCCTAACCCTAACTCGGATACACACGCACACGCACACACTAACACATGCGAACACTAACCCTAATACTGACACGGACACACGGACACACACAAACATAGACAAGACATGACATATCATGGACATACGGACACAAACAAGACACAGATATAGACATGACATGGGATACGACACAGACACATACACTGGCATGACACAATATGACACAGACACAGACCCTAACCCTATCTCTCTTCTAGTTAGCTGCCTGAGTTTAGACGCAACATTGCGTATCTGCAGTGTATAAAATACGATGCAGATCTCGACTCAAGGAAAGTCGTATACACGGAAACGGAAATAACTCTTCAAAGCCGAGACACGATATACGGTATTGGCTTCTTCTAGAACTCGTATCCAACTTGGGCTGATGCTTCTTGCTGCACGAGCTGTTGCATTGGCTACTGCAGACTCCTAAACCTGCTGTTGAAGGCTCTACAGTGCACTGGCTCTGCTGCTACTTGCTGAGTTTACTTGCTGCTGTGCACTGCACAGTGTTGCTGCACACTGATTCCTCACTGTTGCACTGTGCAGTACAGCTAGTTGCTACTGCTATAAATTGCTGTATGCTTCCCCTTGTACTGTGGTAGCACAGAGCTACACACTGCTCAGTTGTGATCCCCCTTGCTGTGCTAGCACAGAGCTGCACACTGCTCTCCCTTTAGTTGATCACTGCCAAATGATGCACACTGAAAACTGTGAACTGCTCTCCCTAGTGACCCGAGCTCACTCAATCACTCAAACAACCATACTTGAAGGTAGCAGTGAGTATCAGTACATGTACTGTATTTAACGATGAGTATATATGCTAGGACTAGGAGTATCAGCGCATGTACTGTATTTAACGATGAGTATATACTTAAAGGTAATTGTATATTCATTTTTGCTACAGAAGTATCTAGAAATGGATATGAATTACTATCTACATCATCGTTCGTGGATGTACAACCGTCATCCTGATGACATGTGCGTTGTGCAGGATGAATTCATTGAGAGTGTACAGTAGTTCCTGCAGTTCGTCAAGGCGTTCCCTCAGTACATGGACGGTACCAAAATTGTCCGTATATGAGATGTCGCAACTTGGAATATCATCCAGAAGTGGAAGTCACATATCATTTGTACTCGAAGGGTTTCACACCAAATTACTATCAGTGGACCGCGCACGGAGAACTTGTCTTTAGCATCGCAGTCGGAGCCTTATGTGGAGCCGTATATGGATGTCCATGACCACGCTGCTTACGACGACGGGTGGGTGAACATGGTTTTTGATGCGGCGGGGCTTTGTTTCGATCCGGACAATCATGACGCAGCTGAGGAGGCACCGAATACCGATGCTGCGAAGTTCATGGAGTTGCTGGAGAATGCAAGGACTCCATTATATCCTGGTTGTGAAGATCATTCACCGTTAGAGGTTGTTACAAGATTGTTGAACATCAAGTCCGATTTTAACATGTCGCAAGAATGCTATAACCGACTGATGGATTTGATTATAGAGATCTTACCAGAGGATGCAAAGTTGCCTAAAGACTTCTATCGATTTAAGAGGATGGTGAGATCGCTCTGGATGGGATACGAGAAAATCGATGCATGTCGCAACGGGTGCATGTTGTACTACAAAGACGGCAAGGATGAAGATGCGTGCAGATTCTATGGTTATAATTGCTACAAGGCTACTGGAAGAGGAAAGTTTGTCAGTGCAAAGAAGCCTACTGATTCGATGCACTACTTGCCTTTGACATCGCGGTTGCAGAGGTTGTTTATGGTGAAGGAGACTGCAGAAAACATGAATTGGCACAGGCGAAAACAGATCGAAGCAGTATTGGATCATCTATCCGATGGAAAAGCATGGAAGCAATTTGATCGAGAGTATCCAGATTTTGCTTCGGATCCGCGTAATGTCAGATTGGGGCTCTCCTCCGACGGTTTTACCCCATTCGGACTTTCGGGCTCCCAGTATTCGTGTTGGCCTGTGATCGTCACTCCGTACAATCTACCGCCTTGGATGTGCATGAAGACTCCGTATATGTTCCTAACAAGGTTCAAAAACTCGGTATCGGTATCGGTATCGGACAATTTCTATGAGTAGTCGTATCGGCAGTATCGGCAGTATCGGCGGTATCGGATCGGAGTATCGGATTTGTTGGTATCGGATGTATCGGCAATTTAAATAATTATTAATAAATTAGTAAAAAATAGAAAAAATAATTTACATATTTATGCATTATTTAAGTAATTTTTATGTTTATTTTTTAATTATAATTGAATAAAACAATAGTCATCCTTGCTGAATGGTTTACCTGCGATATATAAGTTTTCTTCCGTTACATATTTTTAGTTACAATCTTACTATGTCATTATATTCGTACTAATTGAATCTTGTTTTGTTCTGTAGGTTTCAATTTTGACGAATTAAGACGCATAGAGGGAGACGCAAGAGATTAGAAGCAATACAAATGGCAGGATGAGATCATGAGACAAGTCACAAGACCCATAATTATATTTGTCGAGGACTCGGGATATTTTTTTAAATTTTTGTAAAAAAATAAAGATTTATTTGTATTCAGAAATTTAGTATAAGTGAATAGTTATAAATTGTTACAATGTGATCCATGACACCAATTATTTTGTTTCATAATATATCGAAATAAAATTAGTAACAAGATTGACATGTTTAAATTAAAAAGTACGACAAAAAATCACTTGGCCAAAAAAAATCATTGGGACTCTGGCCTATCCCTTCATTTGAATTTTATGAATAATAGTTTTTTTTACAATAAGTACGAACTACATGAATACAAATACAAAAAAATACAAATATATCACTAAAATTGTTCATAATTATCATAATCGTCCCGATATGGTTCTTGGTTATGAGGGTAGTAGCGACTAATATCTGTATTATGAAAAAAATTGTCATGAGGCCATCAAATGTTGAATGTTGTTCCGCCTCTGGAGTATTGTATGGATAATAACTTGTGCATGAATTATCATATGTATTGTTGTGATTGTCTGAAGGAGTAGGTACATCATGATGGCTAGATCCTCCAGCATATGTATCATCCATACGGTGCTCTCTAGGATGATAATCACTTGGCCAGTCTTCAGAGTATTCATGAGACTGATCTCCAGGACTTTCATATTCATTAGTATTGCCAGCACCAGCAGCGAGTGTAGCTCCATTGCCTCCACTATCAGTAGTGTCGTCTTTATCGCTGTCGACCTGTCGAGATTGTGCATCTGGTGTTCTTTCTTTTTCCAGGCCTTCGAGCATTTTCGGCAATATATTATTGATTGACATCCAAGTTATCATCTAACCACTCATTTTCTCTACCATCTAAGAGTAGTGTTTTCCTTTCTCTAGTCCAAGCTATAAGTGGATCTTCTTCATGAAATATCTCATCCAAATCTATAATATTTTGTTCATCTCGTGATCTTTGCATATTTCGAACCCTCAATCTCATATTATAATGGACAAAAACTAATTTTTCTAGTCTTGTCATTAAAAGTCTATTGCGAGGACGAGTATGGATGAGAGAAAATGTTGTCCAATTCCTTTCACAGTTGGAAGAAAATATTGTTTGACTTAGGATGCGCACAGCTAATCGAGTCAAATTTGGGGCTTCCTCCCTAGCATGTATGGACCACCACTTAGCTACAAAATAATAAAATATATTAGCTTTGTAACTATATAATTTTAATAAATAAATATTTTAAAGTATTAACTATTACTACCAGGAAGACATCTATTTACAGTACTTTGGATTTGATTTGAACTAAATACACAATTTCTCAATCTGAACTTTTCAGCCTACAAAGTGATATTACACAAGTTATAGGTCTTATGACATTAAAATTAAATATTATAAAGTTATAAGAAAATCCAATATCAAATAATATTTACCTCTTTGTTTATATTAAGGCGTGGTGTATTGTCATTCACCATTCTATTAACGACGCGGTGGAAACCATTCAGTACCTCGTCGTCATTTATAACATCATTAGAATATTGGTATTTGGAATTCAAGAAATAACCTGCAATATTGAATAAATAACTAGTTTTAAAATCCCTACAAACATTATAAAATAACATTTGAAGGGTATTCAATTTATAGAGTACTTACCAGCTGCATGTATATCTCGATGTAGTTGAGAATTCCATCTGGTATCAATCATTTCCCACCACTTCCTATATCCTTGACCAACATTCTTTTTTATCATTTCTTTAACCATGTCCATAGCCTCGTAAAGATGACTCATCTCCGTTTTATCATCGCTATCCACCATCCTTAAAACTTTTACTAGAGGTCGAAATATTGCAGTGACCCCTGCAATATCCCTCCAGTAAGTTTGACTCTCGATTAAACTAACAACCACATCTGTCTTTTCTCTATCTTTACGATTGAGTCTCATGTAGTTATCTGTCCAACCCCGTGTATTTATCATCCTTTTTAAATCAGCCTGATGTTTAAGGATGGAATCAAAAGCAATAAAATTGGTAGCAAACCTAGTGATGGCTGGTCTAACTAATTCTCCATTCTGAGTCTCAGTCCTCATGATGCTAAGAGCCCAACCATGATTATATATGAAACAAGTCATATCTTGAGACTTCCGTATTAGTGGCTTAATATGTGGATCATTGGCTATATCCTTCAACATGAGATCTATGCAATGTGCTGCACATGGAGACCAATATAATTTTTTTCTCACCTGCATACAAACATACATATTTATTTAGAATGAAGCTATATTTACAATAATAAATTACATATATACAAACATATTTATAATAATAAAAATTCAGTATAAATTTATTCTCACCTCCATTAACCTCATTCCTGCCTTCTTGTAGTTAGAGCCATTGTCAGTAATTATTTGGACGACCCTATTTTCTCCAATTTGTTCCACAACTTCATTCATCAGTCCAAATATGTATTTACTATCTTTGTATTTGTCAGAGGCATCTACAGATTTAAGAAATATCATTCCTTGTGAAGAATACACAAGAAAGTTAATGATGCATTTTCTGTTCTGTGTACTCCATCCATCGCACGTAATGGTATATCCATACTCATCCCAATACCTATGAAATGATTTTAGGTACTCCTCCATGTCAGTTATTTCCATATCTAAATAAGTATTTGAAATCTCATAAGGAGTTGGACCCTTTACTCCACCCCCGGAAGCTGCTATGGCATCTATCATTGGTTGATAGTGTGGACTTTTAGCAGCATTGAACGATATATTATTGTATAAAAAGAATTTTGATATAAATCTTCCTATATGATTTTTTGCATTCTTTATCCCCTTAATTGCACCATTTATTTTGGGTTGCATTGCCCCTTGTTTTCTTAGGACATAAGGGTCCATACTCCTTACTTCTATCTCTGGAATATTTTTCACCTCCTCCCCACGATATGCGACTGACTTTGATCGGCCACCTAACGTCGGACCCCTGCTTGACCCTGTTTCTCTGTCCCCGACACTCCAACGTCTACCCCATTCCTCAGCTGCATGTTCTCTCCTACTTTCTCTCACGTCCCTTCTAAGTTCCGTGAAGTCTTCAATATCTTCTTCTGAGGAGGAATCTACTCGAGCTATCCTTGTCAACTCCTCTCCCGTTGTTTTCTTTGATTCGCCATTATTTTATCCTTTTTTTACCCTCAACAAGCAACAACATTTCTTTTTTTATAGCAATTGGTACATCAGGATACGATACTACATTTCCTGTAATATCCGCTAAGTGTTGTTTCAGCCGAGTAATCCCTCCGTCCATTATTTTGCTACAATAATTGTATTCCACCCTCCTCTTATTATTAGGATTGACACATTTTCCATGTTTCCAACCAGCATCCATTTCCTCCGGCGTACGACTTTTTGGTGCCATTAAGTAATCCTGAAATGATATAACGTTACATACAATAATAAAAAAATGTTACATGCAGTAATAAAAACGTATAAAATTGTTAGATGCAATAATAAAAAATACAAAGATAGTAGATGCCGCTGACAAATAATGTGTATTCTCCAGTAATAATTACTGACCAAAAATACAAAGAAATATCGTTACAATAATAGATACTATATATTATCTAATTATATTGTACATATACACTAAGTTTTATATATATATATAGTTATATAAACTATAATGTTACATACAATAATATAGTTATATAAACTATAATGTTACATACAATAATAAAAAATTTGTTACATGCATTAATAAATATTGTTAGATAGTATATATATAATCATATATACGATAAATAAATTGCAATAATATAAAACATTACATAGATAACAATAACAGGTAGTATATATATAATTTTGTTAGATAACAATAACATTACATTGCAATAATATATAATAATAATAATAATAATAATAATAATAAATATTGTTAGATACAATATTATATAAGTTAGTGTATACAATATATATGTACAATAATTACATATATATATATATATATATATATATATATATATATATATATACACAAAGAAAAAAAGGTTAGATACCAAAAAAGCAAGTTAGTCAACTAATATTGATACATAATATATATATGGCAAGTTAGAACACAAAATAAATATTGCTTTGTGGCTAGCGGGCTAATGATAGTATTTGTTCAACCGAACCAGCGGTCACGAGTTCGACTCCTGCTTCTGCAATTCAATTTTTTTTCCTTCTCAAATAAGAATCGATATGGACCGTTAGATTTCGGGCGTGGATCGCTGACGTGGACGGTGGGGATTAAAAGGTTTGTGTTACTGGTTGTCACTCACGATCCACGTGTTTTTGTTTTTTTTTTGTATATCAGCGGAATCGGGGAGAGAGAAGAGAAACTCTCTCCACCGGCACCACCGCGGTCGTCCACCACCGCGATCGTCACCACTCCACCGTGCGGGGTGAGGCCAGCTCGAAGAGGAGAGCGTCTCCACCCGTCCACCGTCGGTTCTCGTACGTCTGCGGCGGCGGTTGCCGTTACGACGGTTGGCGCGGCGGCGGATAAGGCGGGTATTTCGAAGGAGGAGCTACGCGTACCTTCTGAAATTAGGTAATTTCTTCACAAATTTCTCCAAATTCTTCTAAATTTCTTTTTCTTCTTTGTTGTCGTATTTTTTTGTAGAGAACTTTGATTTATTTATAGAACTTCTACTATGAACTGTTCGAAATTTCTATTATTTGATCTGATGTCTCTGCAAAGATTTTTGTTTATGTCGGAAAGGGAATATATTCGATTCTCTACTGTTCTTTCTTCTAATATTAGGGTTTACGTCACCGTATCGGTCTGTTTCGGACTGTATCGGACACGTATCGGACGATATTGGCCGATACCGAACTTTTCGTGACAGTATCGGCCGATACCGATATTTTAGTGGCGTATCAGATCGGCTACGTTCAAAACCGATCCGATACGACCGATCCGTATCGGTATCGGCCGATACTTTAAACCTTGGTTCCTAACCGTTATTATCCCGGGTCCGAACAATCCGAAGAGGAACATCGATGTATAGTTACAGCCTTTGATAGATGTGTTGAATCAGCTGTGGGAAGTAGATGCCAACACGTACGATGTTTCCAGAGAGCAAAATTTTCAGATGAAGGCAGCACTTACGTGGACCATCAACGACTTTTCGGCCTATGGAATGTTATCGGGATGGAGCACTCATGGTCGTCTCTCACGTCTGTATTGCATGGACCGTACTAAGACTTCCCGTTTGAAACATGGAGGCAAACCGTGCTTCTTCGATTGTCATCGACAATTTCTGCCGAAGGATCATCCGTACCGGAGGAACAGGAATGCTTTTTGTGCGGGCGTTGTGGAGAAGGCCAATCCACCGCCAAGGTGGCCCGGATACACGATATGAGTAGAGGTAAAAGATTTACCAAGTGCTATCGAAGAGCCTGCTAAGGGGTACAAGTGTGACGGATTTGGTCGCACCCATAACTGGACGAAAATGAGTATTCTGGGATCTGCCATATTGGAGCACCAATCTGATCAGACATAACCTTGATGTCATGCATATCGAGAAGAATGTGTTTGATAACATAATTAATACTGTAATGGAGGTAAAGGGGAATACAAAAGACAATCCGAAGGCCAGGTTGGACTTAGAAGAAATATGTAGACGTCCTGCATTGCATTTGATAGAGGAGGGGAATGGAAAGTTAAAGCAGCCTAAGTCAGTTTTCTCACTGCAGGAGGATAAAGGGAGACTTTGTAGGTGGATTCAGGGTCTAAAATTTTCAGACGGGTACGAGTCAAACTTTTGAAGATGCGTCGAGCTCAAGGAGAAAAAACGGGCGGGTATGAAGAGCCACGATTGTCACATATTCATGGAGAGGTTAATTCCGATTGCATTTCGGAAATTCTTACTGCAGGTCGCTTGGGATCCATTGACAGAGCTCAGCATATTCTTCAGAGATCTTTGTTCTACTAAGTTGCTCGTCGATCGTCTAGAAAAGCAAGAGAAGGACATTGCGGTAACACTATGTAAGCTCGAGAAGGTGTTTCCTCCTTGATTCTTCGACTCAATGGAGCATTTGACAATTCATCTTTCCTATGAGGCACGTGTTGGTGGTCCTGTCGGTTATCGGTGGATGTACCCCTTCGAGCGGCATCTGAATCACCTAAAGAGAAAGGTGAAAAACAAGGCACGGGTTGAGGGCTATATTTGTGAAGCTTATTTCTGAGGAGATTACAAACTTTTGCTCGACGTATTTCAAACCTCATGTTGCTATTAATAGAATGAGAGCTCCGAGAAACGACAACGGATATCAGAAATCTAATGATGCAATACTCAAAGTATTCAATGCGTCCGGAAAGCCTTCGGAGAAAATAAAGAGATATTTGAATGACGACGAGCTAAGGGCTGCTCAGTTGTATATATTGCTCAATTGCAACGAGGATGAAGTGGAGAAGCTAGAGGGGTAAGTAATTAATACGTCCACGTTTACATCATCTCAATGTAATAGTATAAGCTACTATTATGCTACTAATCAGCGGTTGCTTCGTTGTTTTTTAGCACATATAATGATGAGTTGAGGTCGGTTAGACCCTACATAACAGACGAAGTAGAACAAGAAATGAGACGCCATTTTCCTTCTTGGTTGAGCGCATACGTAAGGAGCTTGGTAATTACTTTTTCTTTCTGCACTTGCACAATAAATAACTTACTATCGCTACTTTGGTATTTAGGTCGATCGTCTAATAACACCCGAGACTGAATCTATTATAACTCTAGCCAAGGGACCAATTACTGCCGTCAAAATATGGCCAAGTTTCTGTGTGAATGGGTTTAGATTCAAGTCAACAAATGCTCCGATCAGAGACAGCTTTGTGGATCTTGATTCTACGAAAAACAGATGTTTGTGTATCAAATCTTCGAACTATAAAGACGTCGATCCAGGCAATGATTTCTTTGGCATCTTACGAGAGATTGTAGAGTTGACATATAATTATGGCACAGAACCTGCTAAGATCATGCTATTCAAGTGTGAATGGTTCGATCCGATTCAAGATCAAGGTTGAAAAATTGACAAGCATGGCCTTGTGGATATAAACTACAAGCGTAGAAATCAAGGCTACGAACCATTTGTCCTATCAAGTAAGGCTCAGCTCGTGTACTTCACAACTTATCCTAGACGGGGGACAACGAGGTCGGATTGGTGGGTAGTATGCAAGACTAAAGCTAGAAATATTTTGTCTGTAGAATGTACTATATTTTGACTGTAGAATGTACTATTTTGACGAAGATATGTATTATATTTTGACTGTAAAATGTACTATCCATTTAGACTTGTGACACCACTAGTTATTTACTGTACAATTCTATGAATGCTGTGAGATATGCATAACATTTTGACTGTACAATATACTATATATTTGTGTATTTCTTTATTCATCATATGTTGTTATCAGGTATGACAGAACGACACGGAGGGTTCGGCAGGTCCCGAGGTAGACGGAGTGCTCCGGTACGGCCTACTGTTGGTTCTGGATCCTCGTCGCCTAGTACTCCAGTATATCGACCAGTCACATCTCCGACTGCGACGACGTTACATGGCATCACTCCTGGGACGAGTAGTTCCAGGCCTGATAGTACTCCCTCGTCCAGCGTTCCTCCTGCTGACGGAACCATGGAGACAGATGAGCATATGGAGGAGGTCGACCCGACGTCGTCCCAGCATCAGCTAGACCCTCCATGTGCACCTCCGGAGGAGACGAGGACAGAGATTTGGGACGACGGTACAAAGTAAGTCAATTAGATGATTTAGCATCATATATATCGTGTATTTCTTTATTCATCATATATTAACTTTTTCGATAAAAATAATTATCTCTGTATAGATATCGAACCTCGTCGGTACAGAGACGCCTGGGCCTCTTTTTGAGGAACAACTATGGTGGCCCTTGGATCAACTACTCTGAAGCTCCAGAGGAGAGGAACGCGTTCTGGTTTGCACACTTCAAGGTAAAAGTATATTATATCAATCATCTAATTTATGCATATTATATAACTTACTAAATTACTTATTGTAGCAAACGTATTTCTATCCTCCGTACCGGGCCGAGTTGATCGAGCAGATGTTTCCTGCCATTGCCGCCAAGCTTATCCGTGATGCTCAGGATGACCAGAAGGCTCGTGATCGCGTTGGAAAACTGATCCAAGGTTGGATCACGCCTGAGCAGTGGACTGCGATGAGGGCTAGATTCGATGATCCGAGGTACAAGGAAAGGTCTGAGAAGGCCAAGGCGGCTAGGCGGAAGGCAGCAAAGTGGTGTGGTGGCTTGATTCCGATGACGGAACATTTCCGTCGTTTGGTATATTTTTTATTTCAGATATATTATTTTAATGCAAGTACGATAAAATGGTAGTAGAAAAAAATATTTAATTTTAGTACTAAATAATATATTTTTAACAGGTACAGAGAGGTGAGGATGCAAACATGGTGACCGTCTTCCTGGCCACCCATCGAAAGGGCGGAAATCTCATTGATGAGAGGGCCTCGCAGACCTATGTAAGTATTACTTTACTTTGTGTTAATTTTAATATAATTTAGGCAATTATCGAGTATCCAAACTTTTCTAGGCCGAGTATCTTAGGTTACATGAGCGGGCGACTGCTAGTGTACCTACAGCAGGAGAGGCTGGTACTTCCTCGCAGCCCTCTCCAGCTCCGTCGACGGACGAGCTGCGGGTGACCGTCGCTGGTGGTCTCCAGAGGGGTACGTACTACGGTACGGGATCCTATGGCGCCCTTGTTGCGACGCAGTCATCTAGGGCCTCCCCGGCAAGTGCGCATTCCCCATAGCCCTCGCAGTCGTCGGCCCGAGTCCAGGAGGCCGTTGACCATCAGATTGCGTCTCTCCGTGACGAGTTGTTGCGAAGGATGGAGGAGCAGCCCCTGTCCCAGCCGCAGGCGGACGATGCGACGCTCATCGCACAATTTGATATGCTCGAGCGCAGCATCATGGAGCTCCGGAATTTGACAGCTAATCTTAGAGCGTCGACAGAGCGCAGCGTGACGGAGCTGCATGCATCACAGTTGTCCATGGGCGAGAGGCTGACGATGATGCATGATTCAATGATTTATAACAGTAAGAGGCCGTTATCTACCATGGATTCATACAACCAGCGACTAGCAGAGTTGGAGCAGATACGTCCTCCTGGTGCGCCTATATCGACACAGACTCCACCGTCGTCACTACCTTCTCCATCGACATCGGTGTCGATTTCACGGGGGCAGTATGATCTGTTCTTATCCCTCATGCGCGCCGGTGGTCATCCTCCTGCAGATCCGCAGTAGTTCTAGTTAGGACCGTTTATTGATTGTTTGTGTTTCAGACCTATGATATTTGGTCATTTATGAATATTTTTTATTTTTGAGGCATTCAGACATTATTTTTTTATTCTTTAGGACGAGGCTTTCAGACTCAGTTGTGTGGATATTTGTTGTATTCTTTACGACAATATTTTCTCATGATTCGGTTGGTAATCTCAATATTTTTTCTTCAAATTTTATTATATTATTCATATTTAATATATGTTAATTTATCAGTGTTGAGTGTTCAACCGAAGAGGGTCGGCGAACCCAGCAAATTCAATGGAGGGTTGCTCCGAGTCAATTTGTACAAATTGTGAATTAATAAACTGCAGGAAGAACGGTTTGGAAACAATTCAATATTCATTTTTTTGTTTTTCAGTATCTTTAGCGACGTTTTTAGCAACGTTTTTAGCGACGTTTAGCGAGTTTACTCACGTCGCTAATTACGTCACTGAATACGTCGCTATACCCGTCGCTAAACAAGTCGCTGCCCGTCGCAAATTGCTGACATGGCAGTATTGCCAGGTCAAAATAATGTTGCTAAATGAGTCACACAACGTCGCTAAATGAGTCGCACATACGTCGCTCACAACGTCGCTATAAACGTCGCTATAAACGTCGCTATCTACGTCGCTAATATAGCGACGCATTTACGTCGCTAGAAAACGTCGGAATAGCGACGTTTGGCGACGTTTTTTCTGTCAGCAACTAGTTTAAAGGCGACTTCAACAAAACGTCGCTAATCACGTCGCTAAAATTATTTAGCGACATTTTTTGGCCATTTAGCGACGTTTCTTTACGTCGCTAATTTGACTTATTCTGGTAGTGGCTTTCCGATAACAAAAAAATCCAATACTTCGAACCGAAAACGCCAATATTGTTGATTCGATCCCGAAGTGTCCGATACAGATACTGTGAACCTTGGATAATAGTTTAAGTACCAAGAATGATGAGGATATGTAGATGAGTATGCATATTTTCAGTAGCTTCCTACCTTAACTAAGACTAGTAATTTTCGTGCTTCCCCTTTAGAGCCCAATACTTGGACCCTAAAATTTGGAGAGTTTAATATCTTGAATAATTAATATGTGCTTCCCACAAGTAGTTCTTTGGTTTATGGATATCATACTAGTTTCTTAGTTCATAATGTAATTTGTCCATTGCTAGTTCATTACCTTTTATGGCTTTAGTGTTAGCACTTTCACTTGTCTATTTCATTAATTATATTCTAAATTCTTTTTGGGTTATTGAACAGACAAACATTTATTGTTTATGGTAGGTTTCCACAGTCCAAGGTTCCCACACTTCCCCATTGTTTCAAATTATTATTTTAATTATACATGTCAGGTGCCATACCTTTTTCAAATAAGTTATAAAACAACCAAGGCACAACATATTGAAAATAACCATACACCTCATGCCGCTCCATGCTTACTAAATAAACACATGAAACCACCATGCTTTGTTACTGGTTACACCAGGGTCAGTCAATCTGATAACTACAGCATGGCAAAACAATGCGCCTGCAACAGATGGCCGCCAATCATGTGCCTTTTCCTTGACACATTGTGTTCTTATTTTTTCTTCACCTCGTGCGACCCCGTAGCCACCGACCATGCTTTGCCACTGGCTCCATTGTGGTCAGTCAACCTCATGACTACAGCATGGAAAAACATTGTGCCTGCGACAGATTGCCATCAACCGTGGGTCTCTTCCGTGACATGTTGTATTCTGATTTTTCCTCCAATTTGTGCCACCCCCAGCGCCCCACCACTTAGCACTGTTCATTGCACCATAATTAACATTAAGCCAGAACTGCCACCTTCGTCACTTATCATCTTGTGCACCCAACTGCCCAATTTGTCACCTCAGGCACAATAACCACTTTCTAGGCAAAAAGAATAGGTACATTCTCTCAACACACAGTACAATAAGAACACCAGATTTATGTCACTTGGCTAATCCTTCCAACATCCAAAAGGCACACACAGTTGTTGTAAAAGAGTTAATGAGTTACAAAAATATAATCTTTCTCCTCCATTCAGAACATGTCTTCTCCTTCGAGAAGCAATGTGATCTTTCCAATCTCATACGAAAGATTATTTACAGTTCCTAAAGAAAACTTAAGAAACACTATACTTCCCCTAATGGGATCCTTCCCAAGTTTATGGCTAGAATAATCCAACATAGCCCCACCAACAAGGTTCAAAGTATCGGTATCGGAATCGGTATCGGACCATTCCTATGAGTATCGGGATCGGCGGTATCGGTAGTATCGGCGATTTCGGATCGGAGTATCGGATTTTTTGGTATCGGAAAGCAAACAACTATTAGTAAATTATTAACATTTTCGAGAATATATTTTATACATTTATGCATAATTTAAAGCATTTCCAATATTGTTTCTTAGTATTTTTGATATTGAATGAAAT
This sequence comes from Iris macrosiphon, assembly GCA_036927795.1. Lineage (NCBI taxonomy): Eukaryota > Viridiplantae > Streptophyta > Magnoliopsida > Asparagales > Iridaceae > Iris > Iris macrosiphon. Next base: position 93,867,825 of record JAYESA010000010.1, on the reverse strand, counting down.
AGTAGTCATCATTGTCGATTGATTTATATGCGATAGATAAATTTTTCTCTTTTATATGTTTTTACAACCTTACTATGCTTTTACACCCTTGCTAATTGGTTTTTTAATTCAATATTTTTTGCCGAATTGACCGGAAAAGAGACCTCTAATGTCGGTATCGGTCAGTATCGGATATCGGTCGGTATCGAATCGGGACATGCCAAACTGTATCGGTATCGGCCGTATCGTATCGGTATCGGCCGATACTTTAAACTATGCCACCAACCCAAATGACAAGCAGATATAAAACACAAACCCAATTAAGCACAAAAAGCCTCTATCAAGGGATCATGAAGCATTTACGAAAAACAGGTTGTTCATAGTGGACTTGATGGAACTTTGTTATGGAATGTAGATCTAAGAAGATCGCATTGATTTAATATCAAGGTTCATAATATCGGTATTGGAATCGGTTTCGAATTATATGAGTATCGGCATTGGTGGTTTCGAGTCGGAGTTCCGGTGTTATTGGTTTCAGAAGCAAAAAAAATAATAATAAATTATTTTAAAAAATAGAAAAAAAAATATTTCATACTTTTAGTCATTACTTTATATCGTATTTGTTGTTTCTTTAGTTTTGAATGGAATGATATTCAACATTGTTGAACTATTTATCCACAATAGACTCTTTTTTGTTTTACTTGCTTTTAAACAAGGTACCCCCATAATAGATAATTCTGAATGGAAAAAAAATTAAGATGTATAAACGATGTGATTTATTGTGTACATCATCAACAAATGATAATTGTTACATTGTGTCGATATAATTTTTTATTAGCACACTCTAGCTCTAGCATGTTGATCTACGGCACGATCAAACCATTGTGTCGACATTGCTTTTAATCATAATTCTCTATTTTAATTTTTCTTATGATAAATCTGCCAAAAAAAGGAGAGCGATAATTTTGGTATCGGCCGGTATCAATATCAGTGAGTATGAGATCGGACATGCCAAAACTGAAACGCTACAGTCCATAAGTATCGGTATTGGACGATACTACGAACCTTGGCTAATATTTTTGTATACAATAGCATCTATGTTGCACAAATCTTAGAAGTCAGAAGCGAAAGCAGGAACAGAAGTGGGGGCGGGAGCTGGAGCAGGGGAACGCGACTACTTAGAAGAGTTTAAAGTTGCGAGCGTGATGGGAGTGTGCGTTAATAAAAAAAAAATTATATTTATTAATTATTGTTATCAAAACTTACAAATATCTTAATATTTATTACAATTTATAAAGTTCAGTACAGAGTTATAGAGAGATCATTCCTTCTTCCCAAAATTTATGTCATCTTTTAAAATTATGGTCATATTATAGGAAACGATAATGTTTTTGGGGAAACGCGCTTTCGTCACCGGAGAAACGAGCTTCTGTCATCAGGGAAACAAGCTCCCAAGTAAGAACCGCCGAATCGAGGTTCTTGTTGAGATCTGTTGGCCTCCTAGGAGTTTCTGGCTTCTAAGGCACAGACACAGCAAAATGGTCTTCATATCCATATCGTATATGAATCCGTATCCATGCAACATAGGTTACTACTTTCTTACCTACTTGCAAATGTGTGTACCCTATATTTGTATCCGTGCAACATAGAATCAACATAAAGAATAAAAAGAAATTAACAATCGTAAATAAGCAATCACAAATATATTAATGAAAGCCATATTATTGTTGACCTCCTACTATCCTTTGTGGTTTGCGGAAAAGTGAACTAAAGCATGATGAAAAACACAAAAGTTACTGGAAGGTGAATATTAATTAACTACCTAAGGCAAGTCAAACTCCGGATGCTGATAAGGTAATTTATCATAAAAATCAAGAAACATGAACATTGCCTGGTATGTCACTAAAGTTGAAACTGTTTTTAAAATGCAGGCAACCTGCTAACCCATTCCACACACAACTCAGATATTTATCAAAAATATGGAATATTTCTGCACAATTACAGTTTACTTCAGAAATTACACCAAGCATTCATATTTAATAGTTAATTATCCGTAATGGCGTCACAAATGTTAAGATGATGCACACACTAATTGAATAAAAAGCAATTATTTCAACTTGTAAGATTCATTTGTTTCTTCTGATGTTAGAAAGTACAATTACTTGAGCATAAAGCAGTTACTACGAATATACTGCGATATTGGCCGTATCAAAACCATAAGCTAGATCTTAAGTAAAATCTATCATCTTCTCTCAAAGGATTCATATATTCAAGGTTATGGGCAGCCATTGAGAAAACTCAAAAGCAACAGATAATTGACCACAGTGTTGGCCTCTTCTTCACAAGGAGAAGTGAAAAAAAATATGAAGAACATCAATTTCATTGAAGGAGATAGAGTTGTACCTCAGAACGAAGATATGGAACTGATATAGCAGTGAAAACAAAGCCTGCAACTATATAATATGATGGAGGCCTCCCCTTGATGTGAGCTGGAATGAGCCTCTTGTGCGTTGCCAGTTTAATATTAAATTCAAGGATTTGCGATTTGCGTAGAACTTTCAGCATTGCATTCTCCCCAGTATACTTCTGAGAAACAAGGTAACTAAACCCAATGCGTTCCCCATGCCTGAAAGGAACTAAAGACCCAAAAAAGAAAATGCATTTAGTCATATGAAATGCAATAATCCAAAGAAAACTTAATAAATCATTATTCTTTGTCATTCTACTTCAATACATGGGATTGTCATTCCTTCGCTCTTTGGAGTAGTGTGTGATAGAGATTAATGCAATTTCCTATAGCAAATTGTATCATCTTATCTCCTTGTCTAGACTCGTTATAGTCTAGGCGAACTTAGACTCGTTATAGTCTAGGCGAACTTGGAGGGTGCTCCTTGGTTGCATAAGCTTAAAATGCAATCCAAAGGGTAGGTCTACCTACCTGCCAACTGGCCACCTAGCTTTTATGGTATTGCCCTCTCATGCTCAAGCTACCTTAGCTAGGAATTTGGCACCAGCATAGAGGATTGACGTAGGTCAACGGCCGGTCATAAAACTTTGCCAAATCTTGTATGGAGCTTTCTTATGCCCCATACCCTACCCCATTTTGGATGATGATGATTCTACGTCAATACTCTTTAGCAGTATTATAGTATGTTATTCTGTCAGGAAAAAAAATACAAGCTTATACACCATAAAGACCATACCGTATATGGATAAGAAAAAAGCAGGCAAGTAGCAGATTCAAGATTCAAAATGTGTCATTTCATGACTAATAGGTACAGGATCCAAGTCACAAACAATAGTTCAGAATTTGAGATTAACAATATTATGGAAAAGTGGGAAGTTGATATCATTGTCTCAGGTTATTATATATGCATGAACAAGAGGAGTTGGTAATTTGAAGTTTAAGGTAATAACCAGAGAAAGGACCATTGGTAGGGGTTAGTACTGGGTTAACCTGGGTTGAGATATAACCTAAAAATCAGTTATGTGTTTGATATTACAAGGGAGAGATAAGATGTATGTCTAAAGGATCTAAAACAAAGACCATTGTTGGTTACAAACTATCTTTCAAGCAACCGTCCTATAAGAGTAACAACAACAATATAAATTTCATTTCTCTCTGTACAGAAGGATTCATCAGGAAAATGCAGCCAAGTAACAGATTCAAAAATTAAAAGGCCTCATTTCATGAGCAACAGGTACAGGATCTAAGTTGCAACAATAATTCGGAATTTGAGATCAATATACTAGGGAAAAGTCTTAGTTGCTGTTAGTGCATCAGGTTGTATATGCATAAAAAGGAGCTGATAAATCTAAGTTAAGGTAGTTAAGCAGAGCAACCACCATAACTTTACAGCAAGGTTTTCAATTATCCACCGAAACTGATGTTTTGGGTCAATATTGGTGTCCAAAATCGCCGAAACATACCAATTCAAAACCCACCATAACCCCCTGAAAGTGCTGAAATCAATACTCATAGGAACTGTCCAGAACCGATACCAACACCGAGTTTTTGAACCTTGCTTTACAGGTTCGGGCTGGGCTAACTTCTGTGTTAATAGCCACAACCTAAAAGCTAGCCTGCTTACTTTGATATTACAAGGATAAGATGTACATGTTTATGTATATGTCTAAAGAATCTAAAACAGAAGATAATTGTTGGTTACACATTTTTGTTTTGGCTTGGGGAACAAAATGGTAGACAAGAATATCCTTAATGCATGGAACTCTTAAGTCAAAAGTCCACATCTTGTAAGGGAGACGTCATCTATTACTCACTTCTTGATTCTAGATATTCCTAGATGTATCCTACAACTCTACTAGTTAACTCCTTGTGTTGAACACCATGCAAGTGAGAAGGCTTCAGCTGTTCTCAGACAAATTTAGGGTTTCTCGCAGATTGGTAGACACAAGATTTACTTCAATGATCAGGACAGTTTGTAGACAGAAGATTTACTTCAGGTGAGAAAATTACATTTCAAGTAATTCGGAAGGAAAAGCGATTAAGAAATTGTTCGATACCTTTGCAAAGAATATTCGGTCAAAAAACAAGTTATAAGCAACTTCCGGATATTATATCACATTTCAATTGCCATGACAATTAGCCATGACAGTTACCTTATAATGACAAGTTTGAGTTGCCATTAAGGAAGAGAGCACTTATATAAAGAGAGGTACATTTGAAGGCAAGAGGGCGTCGTCTTAAGCCTTGTTGCTTGCATCCTAGAGGTTGCAGATTCATGTCACAGAAACTGTCTCTTCATATGATATATGGGGTAGAGCTGTGTACATCTTGACCCTCCCCATACCTGTATAACGTGGGCGTCTCGTGGCACTGGGATGCCTTTTTTTAGGTAAATTTGAAGGCAAAATATGTACTGGATAACGTTTGAAGACACTAATCTTTGATTTGCAGTAACTTACCTGTTCCATCATTAGCAATATCGACTCCATCAAAGCTTAAAATAATATCAGATGACTTCAGAAACTCATATTCTGGTGCTGTAGGCTCGATTCTTCTAACACGAACACCCTTCTGATCTGGTGACATCCCCATTGCCTTGCGAAGATCAGGATTTTCCATTTTCTGCCACTCAACTCCAAGTATAGGGAAGCCTGAGACAAGAATAAGTTTGAGATTAAACAAAAGATATAGTAGAAATCCATAAATATTGCAGGAAAAAAAAGGACGCTTAGCTTTTCTGAAAAACAAAGATAGTAGACCTCTTTTGTCACTGAAATATTTTTCAGCATCCAGCATCATAATCATCAATGTCATTCCTACAGTACGGGGTCATCAACTTTGAGGGTAAACTTCGCATGGAGAAAGCTAATATAAAATTATTCTTTTAGGAAATAAAGATAGAATGATACTTGGAGAGTGCTCCTAGGTTGCATGAGCTTAAAGTGCATATCTAAAAGGTAGGTCTATCTACCAACCAACTGGACTCCTAGGTATTATTGCATGACCCTATCATTCTCATAGCTACCTTGGTTTAGAAGTTGACGCCAATATAGAGGGTTGACACAAGGTCGACAACGGATCAAAAAAAGTGTGAATCTTTTATGGAGCTTTCTACACAATAGCCGATCCTATTTCTGATGGAAGAAGGCTTGGATGATGATGATACTTTTCATTTTTCATCATCCATCATCATAATTATCAATGCCTTTTCCTACAATCTAGGTCAATTTTGGGAGAACTCCCCTAGTATGGAGAAAGTAATACAAAAGTTTGAGCAAATTTTATGCTAGACTGTACAAGGCAACTTTCCAGACAGAGGCATGCTATGAGCCAAAGGTGATGGCGTGTTGGGAACGGAGGACGGACTGCAACGGAATAAAACTGTTTCCGACTAAAAGTACTTCGTGACAACTAAACTAAATCAAAATATCCTACAAAGGCACAATTGCATAAGCAATTTTACGTGAAAACCCAAAGCGGAAGAAAATCACAGAACGATTAGAGTTCAATCTGGAAAAGCCTCCATCAATTGATAGAAGAACCGACTTCTCAGTAACTTCTCCTACCGAGACGAAAACGAATCAACCACAACTACTCTATGACGGAAATCGATTACAATCTAGAAATACAAAGTTTATCGAAGATTATCGAAGAATGAGGACACAAAGACGATAAGATGTGAATCTCGTCGAATGATTAACTAGCTTTTTCGAATCTACTTCTTCTTGAGAATTACAAACCCTTATCAAAAACCTTGACCTTTGTAAGCCCCTAATGAGATGCGAAACCCTATTAAACATCCTCTAGAACGATCTGGACTGTCAAAATTTGATAAAAATTCTGACCCAACTCAACATCTGCACAAGACCGGAATTCCAGTTGCCTGACCGGTATACCGTCGATATACCGATCTGGGATCTGGTCCAATTTCGCATGCACCGGAGAAAAAAGGAATTGTAGACCCTACTGACCAGTACGTCAGTCCATATCCGGTCCTCCTTTTGGGAAGAATAGGTATGTCGATGGCATATACCAATTTGGTTGTTATTCCCCACTTTTTGCTCCTTTTGAACCCCGTTAATCTTTGACTTCCTCCCGAGATTCTCTAACACCCAGATAGCGCTCCTCGCACTCCTCATCATAAGTTAGAAAACCCAACCCAACAAGTAGCTAGGTCTCATTCATCGTGTAATTTAAATTCATTCAAATGGAGCTTCCTTAATGTCTCCTATGGCATGAATGGTGGTGTAGGTGAGAAAGAGGAAGGGAATCAAATGCCATCTCCTTGGTAGAGAAAGCAATATAAAAGACCGACCAAATTTTACACTAGAAATTCCTAAGTTCCTCTATAATGCAACTTCCTGGGAGAGGCAAAGTTGTGAGTTAAAGGTCAGATGGCGGCTCATCGTCATGCAGTTGAAACTCATTCAAGTAGACCTTCCTTAATATCTGCTATAGCGTAAATAGTAAAGGTGAGAAAGAGGAATGGAATTTAATGATCTCCTAGGTGCTCATTCATCATGCAGTATAAGCTCATTCAACTAGGAGGCTTTACTTAACGACTTAAATTTCTTCAACCTTTGAAGCTAAGGTAAAGGAGGTGTGTGGTTTGTAACTTTGGTTGTAACATTGATATTAATTACAAATGTAATTCATCTCAAAGGTTCTCAATGACAGATTTCCATAGTTTAACACAATGATGAACTATTAAAACAATGGTATAGCTTCGACTTTTAAGCTTGCTTCATGTTGCATTTGTGTGAATAGCACAGCACCTAAGTTGTCACGATAGACCCTTACATAAACTAAAGTTTACTATGTGTGTATGCATATTACATGATACACATTAAAAGAACTTAACGCAATCCAACAAAGAAAGATTGTCTACAAACTAGAACTCAATGATTATCATGGTTGATAAATCACAGTACTGTGGAAGAATAAAAGATGGAATCTCCCATATAAAAAGTATATATGGTGTTCACTCAAAGATATGTCATGAAATGAGACTTGATAAAGCAGAACTTATGAAACTAGCAACCGAAGTCATATTCAATCTCAGAGTGATATTTAAGAAACTAAACTGTTTTGTTCCCACTTACCACACTACAAGAACATGTAGTTGATATTAGCACGTTTTTAAAATAAGGACCAGATTTGATGTCCCCATGGGTTTATAACCAGGGCCTCCCCTCGCCAAAGGCCTCAGCCATTAGGTTGGCCAACCTTTGGTGATATTAGAGAGTTGAGATGGATAAGAAACAACACAATAAAAGATATGGTAAGAAATCAGTGCTTTTGAGTGGCTTTCGGATGGCTTCAGCCTTCAATTGAGGCATTGACAAGGGAAAAATGATTCAGACAATTTGGATGTGCAACAAAAATAAACAGTATAACTAGGGGTGCTAATTTATAGTCGAAGGAGACTTAGGGGGCATTTGGTTCAAGTTTTGGAGGCTTGGGAATGGTTTTTAGATTCCTTACCCTTGTTTGGTATGTCTAGGATTTGGGAATTAGGGGGGGAATAAGGAGAGGCTTCATATTCTCATTGTTGTGGGAAAGTAATTCCCAAGGCCCCCCTTGAGAATAGTTTTGCTTTCCTAGGAATGTTGTTTGAATATTTTGTTTGGACAATAACACCCTCATTTTACTTTCAAAATTTTAACTTCTATCCCAAACAATGTAAATTTAGGTAATATAAACATGAAAGGGTATTTATGGAAAACTAAATAAATTAAGATTCTTTTTCCATATTCCCAACCCAACCTAACCTAACATGGGTATGGGAATGTTGAATTCCTTTTCCATGGGAAAGCAATGGAAAATGAATTCCTAGGAATACAAAACCTTCATCCAAACGACCCCTTAGGGTTAGACCAAAAAACCAAAGGTGAATGAGACTATAAAGAAGGATTCAGTACTTGCTAAATTAGAGGAGATGGCCTCTAATACAATTAAATGGAAGAAAATAATTCATAAAGACCTCAAAATATTTGGATTACACTTTGTAGTTGTTGTTAGTGTAAAAGGTCCAAGAGTGTACAAAATGATAGGAAGCAAGAAGAATAACTATGGTAACAATTTGAGGAATTTGTGCATTAACAAAGGAACAAGAGAGGAAAAAAATCTCTCCTATATTTTGAATACGAAACAAAATAAGGTTTGCAGTATTTGGCTATACCAATATGTATCGTCTGTATCTTATCATTTTTGGCTTATCACAATCAGATATTCACCGCTACTTGTACTAACCGATACGGACATTGAGACTTTCTTTCCACGTCAATTAAAGAAAGAAAACTTACAAGAAAAAAGAGAAATATAAAGAAAATAGTGTCCACATAGTGATGTGGCGTGTCAAAGATTGATATGCTACAACGTCTTGATAAGATTCCTTATCGACGCACTATAATCACAAATAATATATACAATTATATCTAAGTCTACAAAAAGTTTCTAGTTTCTAAATATAAAAATATTTTAAATGAAGAACTCTAATACTCTAATCTGAAACAGCTGAAACCACCGATACCGATACCGCGAACCTTGGAAAAAAATCCCCCAACGAAGAAGTGAGATAATGATAACATTTAAGTTGATGTATAGGATTGAACTTGCTCCTTCGTTGCATGAACTTCAAGTGCATTGCCGAAAAAGTAGGTTTGTCTACTTGCCAATTGGTCTTATAGGTTTTGTGGTGATCCCCTCTATTAATCATTAGCTAATTTTGCTAGGAATTTGGCACCAAGGGAGAGGGTCAGATTCACAATGATCGTAAAACCTTGTTAATTCGTGTATCTTCTCTAGCTCCAGCAGACCCCATTGTGATTAGAGAAAAGGTGAATATGATTATGATGATAGTGGACAATATGCAAAAGAACAAAGCAAGAGAAAATGAATGGTTTACCCAACAACAATATTGAAGAGTTGAAGAAAAGCTTAATATGAAGCTAAAACAGAGTACCAGGAGTGCGCGCATCAGACAAACAACCAGTAAAGCAAGTTTAGTGTTGTAAAGGTGGAGCTAGGGCAGCTAGGTGGCCCGGGCAGTGTATCCTAGAATCTAGAAGGCCTTCATCCAAGCAGCACCCAGAAACCAGGAGGAGAAGAACTCTATGGCAGCAGGCATCACAAGATCAGGCAGAACACTCTGGCAGGATGGCAGCAGCAGTCGAGCAGCATATCCAGAAACCAGGAGAAGAAGAACTCTATGGCAGCAGGCATCACAAGATCAGGCAGAACACTCTGGCAGGATGGCAGCAGCAGTCGAGCAGCATATGTCTCCGACAGCAGCTGCCGATGGTGAGGTAAGTATTTTACATTTGTTTTTCATTTTTTTAATCAAATATCAGAAACATCCTTATGTTGCTTCTTTCTTTGTGCTCTTTTCATCTCTCCTCTTTATTTATAAGCTTGTTTCACTCATTCTTTAATCAAACATCAACAATCTACTTTTCATTGGTTCAAGCACTTAGCAATGTTTAAAAAAGGATTAATCAGCAATTAATCAGCCAATTAGTCGGCAACTTATTTCGATTAATTGGCGGTCGACTGGTCGAAAGTTCCAAATGGCTTTAACTGTGACTAGTCGACCAAGGTTAAATATAAAAAAGAGACCGGGCCTCACTTATTTGGCATGTTAGAATGATTGAAGCTTGAAAAATATCCAAGAATAGTAAACAGTGAGGGAATGAAAAACTCCACAAGAAGTGGCATGTGGTAGAAAAATGAAGGCACCAAGCATTCATACTTAGTAATTATTTTAACATCAATCCCTCTTTTTTTAAAAGGTCATCCACAAGATGGACCGTGCATAGGCCTGTCAATGGAAACCGGTATCCTAACCCGATTTATAAAAAAATCGGGTTTGGATGTAAATAGTAGAACACAAATGATTTTCGGGTCGGGCTCGGGTACAGCATTTGAAATCCGAAAGATTTTGGATCTGGTTTGGGTTTGCAAAAATATAAATAGTATGCTTTAGAAATGTACATCGGTTGGCCACTGGCCCAGTGGTAACCAGCTGTGTTTTCTACTTTTCTTACAAGTTGTACATGGTCCAATTCCTAGTGGCAGCTCTATGTGTAAGTTCTTTTAGATATTTAGAAAACAGCCAACACAAATCAAGTTCGCGTATTAAAACCAGAACCCGAGTGGCATTCAGATCAGGTTTGAAGGTCTGGATACCAAACACTTATCGGGATCGGATTCGGACTATCCATAAATCCGACCTGAACCCGACCAGTTGACATCCCTAACCGTGCATTTCAAGCCAAGGTACAACTAGTTCAGGTTATAACTTCTTTCATGCTTCAGATGCAAGAACCTATCATTTTCAAGCTAGGAATAACTGCTTAACTATTTAGTAATCAACTCTGAGCAGATCCAAGAGGCATAAACAATGAAGACTCCAAATCTTTGGAGAAAGCTATCTTGTATCAATTGATACAGATACGTATTGGCCTTATCAGATCAGTTTCTACCTATCCTGGTTCAATACTGACCCCATAGTTACCAGCCGATACCAATATTGGGAAACTCTTTTTCGGTCAATTCAGCAAAGAAAAATAAAAAGAGAAGTGCGGGAAAAAAACAATATGGACAAAATGATCTGGTCATGCCGAAGGTCTCCGCGCTACAATGTAGGCCATTATTATTCATCCATCTTAATATTATTCGATTCAGAACTATCTATTGTGGATGTACTTGTCTAGAAGTAAACAAACAATACTATGTATAGTAGGTGAACAGTTCAGCAATGTTGACATTCAAAATCAACAGCAAACAACAAATAATAAATTAAATTATGTCTCAATGTATTAAAAAATAACAACTTTTTATTATTATTGGTCTTTTTAAAACCAAGAACTCCGAAAATTATCTGGAACCTCCGAAACTGCCAAAACTGTCAATACCAATACTCATAAGGAGAGTTTGAAACTGATACCAACACTGCAAACCGTGCTTTAGAGTCGGATAGATGAATTGTTATATTATATTCAACTCTATTGAAGTCGTCCCCACTGTCGTTACATTATACAAGGATTCAGACAGATTCAGACAAAGATCTGCCTACGTGCAACACTCATCCTTTATCTGAATAGGCAGTGAAAAGATAAGATAAGACAGCACGGAGCACGAGGAGTTACCATATATAACCAACATTTCTAACATAGAATACTGCCCTACTAAGACAATAAATATAGAACATCAATACACCAACCCCATCACAATATCTCCCATAATGTTATAAGAATGGTGATAGAAGAAAGTAACAGTAAATAGTTGGCCTCTGTTTAACTACCTGTATATACCCCTGACTTTTCATAGTCATGAATGAAGTGCATGATGACAGGTGTGGGTATGACGTAGCCTATATTTTCTGCATCTTCATGTTTTAGGGACTGAAAAGCTATACCGACACATTTGCCTTTATCATTAAATGCAGGGCCGCCAGAATTTCCTGAGTTTATAGCTGCATCTATCTGTAAAAGCAAATTTCGTCAAGACGCAAAAAAAAAGGAAAAACAGAGGTAATCAAACAACAAAAGGAAATAAATCACGGATCTGGTTCAATAAAATTTGGAAGCTCAATCAGTTTAAAACCTGTAAGCCCAAGAGCTCAGTGGAACCATGAACATAAGATAATATCTCCATACGTGATACAACACCACTGGTCACAGAAATTGTATCACCTCCAATTGGGTAGCCAACAACAGTAACAGCATCCTGGAGAGCAGGCAAGGAGCCAAACTCCACTGGCGACACTCCCTCCCAGAATTCATCATCACTCACGGTCAACATGGCTGAGAAATTCAGAAATTAAGGTTAGTTATAGTCTTATAGAAACCCAAAATTGCAATTGGTGATAACATGGATGGAAACAGATCAATTCATAGACTAGAAACAAAGACAACCCCTACTGGAATGGTCCACCAAAAACTTCTATTTTTGCCCAGACGTCAACAAATTCTGATTCAAGTAATAGTTAAGCAACAAAAACCAATATTATTGATATGTCAATAGTCGTTCCATTACTTGCTGAAGATTTACTAAGAATCTTCAGCACACAACTATTGATCCTTACTGTTTTCATAGTAAGGAATATTAACTTAAAATGTAAGAGTTCGGCGTTGGTCTTTCAGATGTTTGATGTTCTAGTGTCATGATGTAATTATATTGTAAGGCGAAAGAATTGCATTTGCTCTTTCAGCATAGCAGTTAATGTCACCACATAATAGCAGTTAGATAAGGTGCTTAAGGAAACTACAATAAAAGGAGCCGATTAGATAAAAGCTTGTCAGAGTGTCCTGTATTATAACCCTTGAAATGCCAAGTAAAACCATATAAAATAGTGTTATTTGATAACAGTAAACCAATAGGGATCTTAAACAGTAAAAAAAACCATAAACTATCTATAATCTCCATGTATATGAGTGGTAGCCTAGATAGGATGGATATAAGACTTTCTTCATGCAAGTACGGGACGTGTATTTGTAGACTTTGTACTCCATTAACACAAGAAACCTAAATGGAAATCTCCGAAAAGAATATGAGTTAAGCAAATTGACAGATAGAAAATGAATAGTTACAGAAAACACTTGACACAATTACAAGTTCACAAAAACATACATCCTATAACGGTTATGTCAGAACCACCACCCACCACCATAAAGAAAAAAATGACACGGAAAGGTCACTAAGTCAAGCTAACCTTACCTCAACTTAGCTTTTTGAAATATCAAAACTTATGTATTTTCTCAAAGATGACAACAACAAAAGCCTTCATCCTTAACTTTTAGGGCTGGGCACATGGAAGCTATACCAAGATTCTAAGAAGCCAGCAACTCCAAAGTAATCTTCATGGACATATGACATATCTTAAATAGTTAAAAGCTTCACATCAAGATGGTCAATAGCTCATGTTATCTGTGACTCGCCTAAAACCAAGGAAAAAGTTTACTTCCTCCACTACAAACATCATTCATAAGCTCCTAAGTTTCTCAATCAAATTACATCTTACCTATTTTGCACAAAGTAGTGTAGAACTACACCTCTGCAAAACACTGAGAACACATGTAATTGCTCTAATCATCTGGAAATATATATATACTACGTGCAAAAATTTCCACTAGTCAATCATATCAACAGTTTATATAATAAAGTGCATATTTAATTATACATCACATTTAATTCTCCACATCTATAAATATACATGACTAGACTAAGGTGTTGTTTGGTTCAAGTTTTATAGGCTTGGGAATGAGTTTTGGGTTCCTTACCCATGTTTGGTAAGTTTGGGATTGGGAATTGGGAGGGAATATGGGGGGCTTTAGTTTCCTACATCGGTAGGAAAATAAAACCCAAGGCCCCCCCGGAAATATTTTTGCTTCCCTGGGAATGTTGGTTGGGTGCATTAATTACATTTTTTGACGGTAATATCCTTAATGATACCAACTAAATTTCGGTAATAGTAGCATCATGAAATCAATTAAAGGGTATCTATGGAAAACCAAACAAATTAAGATTTCTATTTATGTCTGAACCAAACATGGAAATGGAAAGAAAAAAAAATTCGGGCGACATATTCCCAACCTAACCAAACATTGTATGGGAATGTTGAATTCCTTTCCCATGGGAAAGGAATGGGAAGTGGATTCCTAGAAATACAAAACCATCATCCAAATGCCACCCTAAATGCAATATGGATTTGGTAGACCGTAGACGACCCTTTTAGTTCTAATTGCAGCCTGAACTCTATTGTTACAAAACTTTTCTAGGTAATGTAACAACCTAGCCAGCAAATTGAAAGATCTTCCTCAGTAGTTCCCTTCTAAAAGCTTGACTCAGATTTACGATTATAAAAGCATGAATAAAAAGTCATTCTCTTGAATATAAGCATCTCTGACAATATATGATTGGTTCTAGATAGTGGATTTTGTAAGCACCAATAGATCCTTACGAAGGATTTGCGCAAGGAACAACAGCACAAGAAAAAATGTAGTCCTGGACAAGCTTCTTATAGATTATGCCAAACCATCAACAATAAAATAAATCTTAGGTTTATAAGGCATACATCTAACACCACCATTGTGGAAATTTTTATGTATGTGTGATGCAAAATACATCGTATTCACCTTGCTTTTTCACTTAACCAGTGTTATTGGGCTCTAAGATACATCACAATGCATATTGGTTAAGCGTACCCCCTTGTATCCAGTAGAGAGAAGTATTGACAAAGTAACAATACTTGTACAGAGTATGTAAGCAAACCACGACCAATGTAACATTGCTCTTATCTTATGAAACTCTCTGACTCAGAAGAAAATCCAACATTCTTGATAATTGATTTCCATCTTGCACCATTATTCTCCAACTAGAGTTTTGAGCTTCATACAATGTATTTTGCTTTTAATTCCACAATTTTGAGAAAATATTGTTGATGATGGAAAATATCAAAATAATCAGTCCTGCTCTTATTGGGTAATATAATAAAGGGGGTAACTCCTACTTATTAAAAAAAACTGTTGATCATTTTTACTCCAAAATCACATTGTTCAATTGTCTTTTTCCGAATACTATTTTTCTAGCTTCATAGTAAATTTATTTTGGCCCATAGCATATAGTTGGAGAATGAAACAAAAGAGAAAAAAAGTCAAAAGGATGCTCCTGTGTTATATGAGTATCTGTATCCGGCAGTTTCGGCACCTTCGGCAGTTTCAGATGTAGTATCGGATTTTTCGTTTCGGAAAGCCAATAGTGATATAAAAAAAAGGTATTTTAAGAAGCTAGAAAAATATTTGATATATTTTGACATAATTTTATATATCATATGTTGTTTATCGTTAGTTTTAAATGGAATAACATTCTAATTGTTTATTTGCTTGCCTTTAGACATAGTGTGACCACAATAATAGTTTTGAATATTAATATAAATGAATGTTGTATTTTTTTTCATTGTTCATCTTTTTTTCGTTTAATTTTTTCTACGGAAATTCCGAATTGAATTTTTTTTCCTACCGAATTAAACGGGAAAGAGACCCCAACGTCGGTTAATTAGTATCGGTAGTGGTCGGCATTTCAAACGGGACATGCCAAAACCACTACGTATCGGACGCTACTGCAAACTACGGTTATATGCTAAAATGTGAGGTACTGCTGTTCTTCGAGATAAGGACAGACTCCTAGTCAGATGCTAACAGGAAAACATATGTTCTTAGACTTAATAACAAGCCCGATTTGCTCCTGTAATGTTGCTGAGAACCTCTACATGAAGACTCCCAATCAGATAAGAATTCTTGGCAAGCATTGTGCTTGTTACACTCTAACATGAACTTAGGAAAAATAAAAACAAATAAACGGTAGTTCCAGTAATACATATTGACATTATGAGCCACTTAGCTCTACTTCATAACCATCATGAATTTTTCAATCAATTCGTGCATGTGAATATCTGTACATTGGCCTCATCATAATATGAAGCCAAAATGTCATTTCCAAAAAAATTATCATATTTTGCCTCCACAGCTACAATTTCTATATTTTTCGTACTCGTTCTCTACTAAACAAGGCAGACAACTACCAGAAATGAAAATCATATGTTCATAAGTAGGAAGCTTTAGAATTTTTTATGGTACCCTATATGACAAGAAAATAATTCCTACTCTAAAATTTAACACTTCGAACTAAAAACAGACTGGAAAATATACAGTATAGTACAATATCTTACCAACATTGCACTTACCTAAGTCATTATCAGTATAGTACAATATCTTACCAACATCGCACTTACCTAAGTCATTGTCACTAGCCCTGTAGTGTAGATTTGATACACCAACACCTTAAATTAGTTGCATCCACTTCCAGAATCACATGTGAACACAATAAAAAAACATTGTTCCTGTTCAAATTTATGTCATTATGAACAAAAGTTACCAACATAACTAATGCGTTCAACTTCAAAGACGATCATTTTCAAGTATGTAACCAATAAAGCAATCACCTTGAAGGTACGAAATTGTGCCTTCATATCTGGTCTGTATCCAACTACCTTGAAGGTACATCACAATACACAACTCGTGATTTTAATGTCCAAATGTACCACATTATGATAACGTGTATCCAAAATCATATGCCAACACATAAGAAGGGCATCAGTTTTGGTTCTACTTCATGTCAACATGGAAGCCGTAAGTCAGTATGAAAATGTATTGCTACATAGCACTCGAACCAAATATGAAGCACACGTTCTTCCAGAGGTCTCACTGCCTAATAAGAACAATCCATCACTTTTAATTTTAAATAGGCCCATGACCCACATTCAATCCCCATACAATAACAACAGCCTTTATCGCAAAATTTGGGTAGTCTGTTTGAATTTTATTTCATTCAGCTATTTTAAGGGCCTTCTCCTTGTAAGAAAACCATATCCTTTTTATAACCTCAATCCAAGTTCAATTAGAACTCTACCCGTGGCAGCTCTTTTAACTAATACATGATCGCTTCTCCTAACCGGTGTATATACAGCATAGTTACCTAAATGAAGTACGTCATGGATCATATTACAGATTCGAGAACGAGGTAAGCTATTGTCTTCGTTAGGGTGAGTTGGTTCACCAATTCAGTTTCCTAGTATGCTTAATCTTAATTGGAATGATACTAGTTACTTTTTCAAACTTGACTACATAATTGTGTCATATATGAAAAATAAAACCTTATATAAAACATGAGAAACTTCAAATACTTCAATTCATTCAATAATATGTAAAACTTGACCTTCTTAGTCGTACATTGTAATGCCCCACTCCGCACGGTGCATATTTTTTGTTCTCTCTGTTTTACAGATGAAAAAGTAGTCTATTCATTTTTCTTTCTGTTAGCCAGCTTACCTGAGTCGGATTTAAACGAGATAGTTGGGTTGGTTGCATAACATAAGTCGAAATCGGAACAAGGCATTGAGTTACTTGCATTACGATAAGACAGATTCGGGAACAAGTATTGATGCGGGTTTTGATTTCACTTGCAGGCTTTTACGCGGGGCTTTCTGAGGTCGATTTATCACCTCGATGTAGACAAATGCACGGAGTCAAGTATCGTGCAACAAATCAATGGATTAGTTCAAAGCAGTGCAGAAATAGCGGAACTTAAGCAATGGTACAGCCTTCCTTGAATCCGCTCGGATCGAATGATGAGAAACATGGCCTACTCGCATGGTTATACCAGTTAAGTAAATCTTGCTTCGCATCAGACCACAAAATTCTGGGATAAGCCGTATCGACTCAGGTGAAACGATAGGCAGCGTTGGCTCGGCAGAACGATAGGCAGATGAGTATACGGTGGGTGGGCCCTGACCCTTCTCCTCTACTCCTTTATGCTTAATAAAATATATCAGTTGCATGCTAGCGATATCATAGAATCAGCGAACGAGCGTGGCTCGGAGAAACACAAGTCAGAATATATATTGAACACTAAGATAGAACATTGAAACACAGTATATCGAGGCGTGCATAAAGAGCACGAGTATCAAACGAGAATCATAAGAACGCTTCATCAGTGAAGCAGGCAGTTGTGGTTCAGACCACGGAACTGTCAAGACGGGATACGACTCAAGTAATCGAAAGGGGAAATGTGCCACGGAACTATCGATCAGGGATAGGGCACCATGGAACACTTTGTCGAGAAGCAGCACGGTGACTCAGTACCTCGGGGCCTTCGGGTCTAAGCGAAATACGATATCAGAAAGTACAGAATAATTGGTGACTATGGATCGTCACGGAACATGAATTGGAGGACGAAAGAGAACAACGCGAGTAATAGTGGGGCGAGAAGACTGGCGTACTTACATAATCGAAACTATCGAACGGGACATGGTGCCTTAAGACATCACGAGAACGATATACTACGTCGAGTAGAAACGTTGCATGGTCACGGACTCCCCGTGCACAGGCTAGGTAATATTCCTCGAACGAAAGTCGTCCGGGCACCGGACCGTTCGGCCATGGAGGAATCAAAAGTGCAAATTTGAGCACGGTATAGCGAGACATTTCACTGAGGCGTTGCAACCTTCGAGTGGATGGACATCGCTTGCCAGAATCGCGGTTCGCGAGCACTTGCGGGACCTATACAGGTGAGGCGTTGCAACCGAATACACTAAAGAAACGTCGCAGGTGTTATGTTAATAGTCCATTTTGGCTTGGCCAGTGACCTTCACATAGATAAGCTGCAGCGGACTATCGAACGTTTGAGTCAGGAGGATGAATGTCGTCTTGCGTCGAGCAAGAGTGTACACATCGGCTATTATTCCTGAGTCTCTTTTGAGCGAGACAATTCAACGTGTTTCATGTGTTTCATAAGCGATACAAGTATTGCTTGCTTAGTTAACAATGCGATTCGAATATAACATACTTAAAGATCGAGGCGACCGGATATAACAAGTTTACTTATTGAGGCGATGGAATATAACATGCTTAGTTATAAAACGAGATTCGAGAATAACATGCTTGTCTACTTAAGTGAATTCAATGCTTTACATGCGAATATGCTTTCAAATTCAAAGTTTACATGCGATCATGATTTACTGCTTTCGAGGCTTGCCTCAACATGAACTGAAGTTCTAATAGAAATATCACTAAAATCTATATGCTTGCGATGATCACTCAGTGTCAGTTTAGGCGAATGGGTTATCCTGCTCACCAGTACAAGTTGCGTACTGACCTACGTTTGTGGGCACCCTCTTTCAGGTTCTCAAGTGCTTGGCCTTGGCTTGGATATACGAAGACATGATGTATGGAATGGTGAATATCCTTTGTAAGCAAGAGAGATCAACGAGTGTTGTAGCCAACTTGACATATTTAATGGGGTTATTCATGCCTTTGTAACCGTTGTTATTATCAATAAAAGAGCTTCGCTTTGCATACTCTGATTGTTTCATGACTATAAATCTTCCGCAACGACTCGGTGTTTTCTATGAAAACCATATTATTTTATCTTCTTGCCTTGTGTGTTGTGCAACCTAGGCACACACGGCATCACGTACGGGGGACGATTATTGACTTTACGGAGTCGGGACGTGACATACATCAATTTAGAACACAATATTCCGAATAAAATGATACAATAGTGCCAAATCAAAACATGTACTAAACCATAAAATAAAATAAAATGACAAATAACATAGAACCTTCGTACAAAATAACAAAAGCATCACTTAATCCAATAAGCCCATTATCTTCTTTGCACGAACAACTTGCAAAAGAGGGTGGTGGCTCTTAAGCAACGGAGAAGTGGTACCGAACTACAAAGTCAAATTCCATAAGAAATGCTAGCTACTGAATCCCAATTTACAAGAAATCTCAAGTTTTTTCAAACTTTCTTGCATCGAAAGAATTAGCAAGATTTCAACAATTGATTCATATCGCAAAATTTAGCAATCCGAGTCGAGAACCATAGCGATATGAATCAAAAATGTATTCCGAACTAGAATGCTCGTACACGGAACGGGTTCGATGGGGGTTTAGGTGTAACCGGTAACTATGATCTATAGGATATGATGCACATATTCAAACACCTAAGACGATTTTCTCTCATCTTATCCTCAATTGGTGTCACCTTTAACTTCCCAAAAATATACCCATTTCTTATCCTATAACGTTATTTAACTTCTCATTTCAGTTACGCTCATTTTATGGATATGTTTTTACAAATGTTCATCCATGCGTTGTTTTCAAATCATAGTTATATGTTGTTACAAAATGCTCATTTCATCACCATTATAAGACTTTTCCAACACTTGCCTCTCGTAAGCGGTAACATTTATCCATTGGCCTCATTGGAATATGAAGGCCATATTACAATCTCTAGACAAATAATCTTCTTGTGTCTCCCTAAGCTACAATTTTCTCATTCTCTAGTAAATAAGGCAGACTTGAAAACTATATGTTCTTGAATAGAAAGGTTTAGCCTTTTATGGTATCTATATGACAAGAAAATAATTCAACCCTAAATTTAACATCATGAACAAAAAAACATACTAGAGTAAATAATACGATATCTTACCAGCATTGCACTTACCTAAGTTATTACCGCTTGCCTATCGAACTAAAACTACATTGTCACTACCACCATAGTGAAACTTGATATGTCGAGTCCTTAATAAGAATTGAGCCATATCCACTTCCAGGATCACATGCTAACACGAGAGAAAATGTGGTTCCTGTTCAACTTCATCGTGTCCTTATAAACAAACCTTACCAACATAACTAATGTTTTTGCAAGTACATTACCAATAGAGCAATCATCTTGAAGGAATAAAAAGGTTCCTTGTATCGGGTTCTTGTCCAACTACCTTGAAGATGCATCACCGTACACAACTCATGATTTTCTCTTTCAACATGTACAACAAATTATGATAATTTATATCCAAAATCATATGCCAACACATAAGAAGGGCATTAGTTTTTGTTCTACTTCATGTCAATATGAAAGCCCATGAGTCAGTATGAAAATGTCTCGCTAATATACTACAGCAATCAAGGCTAAAAAAAATACTAACCACGTATTTGGATATTCCCCCGGTTGTTATTAACTAAGCAAACTATTACTTGCGATCCAGTCGTAATTACCAAAAAGGGGAACAGTGACCCACCCACATTCAATTTCAGACAATGACAAGAACAAAGCCTTTAATCCAAAAAAAATTGTGTCAGCTATTTGATATCTATATTTCATATATGTTAAGGGTCATCTCCTTGCAACATTAAGAAAAATCAACCTACTTTATACTTTATAGCTTCAATGTAAGTTCAATTAGACCTACTGCTAGCAACTGCTTCAACAAATATCCCCATTGTTTACCTAACTAGTGCATCTATTAGTCTATATTGCACATGTCCAAACCACCTAAAACAACTGCTTCAACAAATATCCCCATTGTTTACCTAACTAGTGCATCTATTAGTCTATATTGCACATGTCCAAACCACCTAAAACAATTTTCTCTGTCCTCAGTTGGTGCCACGTGCCACGTCCAGCTTCCTACGAATATGCTCATTTTTATAATACCTTGCAACTTATTACCACTCATCCATCTCAGCATTCTCATTAGCTACACTCATTTTCTACACATGATTTTCTATTGTGCATTCAATATCACAAACTATCAACAAGAACATAGCATTTATCTCAATTTTTGCATCAGTTGTTTCAATCATCCTCTTCCATTTGGCTCTGTTAAGGGTCGTGTGAAACTAAATAAATCATATCCTTCTTTAACACTTCCAACAATATTCGTCTATGCCTACCTCTATCTCTAATCCTATTAGTTCTTTTAACTACTAATTATCAGTCCTCCTTATGGGAGCATCTATCGGTCTGTGTTGCATATGCGCAAACCACCTAAGATGATCTTCTCTAATCTTGTCATCAATTGAAGTCACTTCTAACTTTCCATGGAGACACTCATTTCTTGTTTTATCCTCTAATATATTGTCAGTCGTCCATCTTGACATTATCGTTCGGGCTAGACTAATTTTTTTGACATGTTTCTTAATTGTCCGGCATTCTTGATTCATAAAGCATAAAGCATGGCTGGTGACTCGTCTTATAGCATTCTTATAGAATATTGTAAACTACCACACACATACAAACCAAAAAGAAGACAGCCTTTACCATCAAAAACACACTCTATGAACTCGAAAAATCATATTCCATCAGTTTTGGCTCTACTTCGTGTTGATATCAAAGGTCATGGCTTGCACTCCTCTCAATCTTACTCCACCCCGATTATGTGTCCAGACTCCCTACATTGTGGAAATAAAAGCGGAAGAAAAGCCTCACCAATGTCACACTCGGTCCCGATGGCGAGCACGGTGGCGAGATACTTGGTGTCGGACCCCCTCTTCTTGAGCTTGACCTGGGTGTAGTGCTCGACGGAGTGGGCATTGGTGAGCACCCTCCTCCCCCCGATGATAAACCCGCTGCTGCTGGAGCTGTACTGGCGCTTCCGCTGCCACGGGAGGGAGAAGTTGGGCTCGGTGTGGACGCAGAACACCTTGACCACTGCGTCCATCGACGGGACCACCTTCGCCACCTGCTCCCAGTTCGGAGGGTCGTCCGCCGCGGCGGAGGTATCCACTCCGCCGTTGGCTGAGGAGACGACGGGGTGGATGAGGGAGGGGCGCTTGGAGGGGGGGGTAGGGGAGGGGGGCTTGGTGTCGGTGGGGAGGTTGTGGCGGAGATGCTTGCGGGGGCGGCCGCGGGCGCGGCGGGGGGAGGGGGAGGGGGCGGACGGGGAGGGGGAGGGGTCGTCCGAGGACGGGGTGGCGGTGGGGGTGGGGGAGTGGAGGTCTAGGGTTTCGGCTTGGGGCTGCTTCTTGGGTTTTCTGCCCCTCTTTCGCTTGGAGGGCTCCATTGGCGCGGGGAGAGATTAGGGTTTGGGAGGAAGGGGGATGGGGAAGAATGGGTTAGTTGTATATTTATTTCTTTTTCTTTTTCTTTTTTACCTGTGTTTAATGAAGTGGGAGTTTAGGCATCGTTTGGTATTTTTGTTGCTGGTTCTCGAAAACCAATAAATCATTTTT
Organism: Iris macrosiphon; assembly: GCA_036927795.1. Taxonomy (NCBI): domain Eukaryota; kingdom Viridiplantae; phylum Streptophyta; class Magnoliopsida; order Asparagales; family Iridaceae; genus Iris; species Iris macrosiphon. Next base: position 93,844,803 of record JAYESA010000010.1, on the reverse strand, counting down.
TTAAACAATTTCTTCTTCTTCTTCTTCTTCTTCTTCTATTTGTAAAGTAGTTCCAAATAATAATTATAGAGTTTCGTACTCTTAGTAACTATGTGGGGAAAAAGAAAAAAGAAAAGAACTCTTGTATTATTTATAATAGCAAACAATCATAAAATAGATATACAGTTTTATATGGCTGTTGATAAAGGCACTACTAAAAACACTTGGAGCTAGTCCAAGATTGGGGCTAGTCCATTAATGAATAAAGTTTACTCATACTAGTCCAAAAGTTTACTCAAACTAGCCCAAACATAATCTCTTCTCCCAAACCCTCCAAACCTCCACCGGAGCCCTCCCCCCTCCTCCATTTCTTGTCGGAGCCCTCCTCCTCCACTTCTTCCTCCTCCTTCTTGTCGATGGCTCCCAAACTCTCGAAAGAATCAAGGTACAATTCTTCCTTCTCCTTTTTCTATTGCATTTCGAAAAATTTTCAAAAATTATCTTTCCAATCTTAAAATTAGGACATACAAGTCCTGAATGTAGTTTCGGATGTAGTTTCAACATTTTTTTGGAGTCTCGTACCCGATTTTAGGGCATACAAGTTCGACATCCGTCGAACGTATGGAACAGAACCATGCGGGACTGTAGAAATTTCTACAGTCCTATATACATTGTGGACTGTAGAAATTTCAACAGTCCTATATACATTTAGGACTGTAGAAATTTTTACAGTCTTGTATACATATAGGACTGTAGAAATTTCTACAGTCCTGAATGTTGAATTAATTTTGGGATTTTAAATATATATCTTTTTTGTCTTATAGTCACAACCCTCGGAAGGGCATTGAGGATGAAGGTATCATAAGAAGACGCCCTACTACGTCGATGCGTAAGGAACGCAATGTTCAGCGTACTGTTGAACCGGCTCTCACTATCCGCGACCCCGAGGCACGCCCTGAAGTTAGGAAACGTCGACTGACGAAGAAGACTATAACTCGTTCGAAGAGACGTGCTCCTAGTACTTCTGGTTCTTCTTCCTCCTCCGATGAGGACATACCAACTGTCCAAAATCGGACAACTGATGGTTCAGGACCTTCTCAGCATACAGATAGTCCTGTCGAGACTCTGCCACTAACCCTCAAAAACTGGCCTACTGATGGTTCAGGACCTTCTCAGCAGACAGATAGTCCAGTCGAGACTCGTCCAAACGGTTGCTCTATGTTGCCGTCGATCGAGAACCATATTGCATACCAAATATGGAATAATCCGGTAAGTATATTATGTTATGATAATTTTATATATAGTTGAAAGTTCTAAGTTCATCCAATTATTTATAGATAACTATATTTTATATATAGGTATAAGTTCATCCAATTGTTTACTTTTCAGGAGAGTTCTCGTATGTTAACGGTGATCAACCACGGCAAAAAGTGCAATACATGGGGGTTTGAATTATTGGGAGACGATGTGAAGGCTAAAATTATTCCCACCGGTTTACAATATTTGGGTAACTACTCATATACGACGGTGGATAATGCACTCATATCAACATTTATAGAACGATGGCATCCAGAAACCAACACTTTCCATCTACCAAACGAGGAGTTGACGATTACCCTTGATGATGTCCATCATATACTGGGACTTAGGGTTGATGGTCGAGTCATGATGAATCATACTTTTGACGAATTGAGCATCAACTTTTACGACCATATCGTGGATTATGTATCAGGGTGTCTGGGAGTTGATGCGACTAGTTTTACCACCCTTCGAGAATTCAAGAAGTCGTACGGACTTCCTTTAAAATATTTGGAGGAGACATTCGCTGATCCGGACCTCGAAGTGGATAATAGCGATAATGTGGCCCGTGGATATATGCAGTTCATCTTAGGGGTTGTCGGCATTACGGATAAGTCTGGAACGTCGATACATGCCAAATATCTCCTGAATTTTGACAACATAGATACGGTGGAAGAAATATCTTGGGAAAGCGGTATACTAGCATACCTTTATTGCGAGCTTGATGTAGCATCCTGCGTCGGTTCCAAGACAATATTCGGATGCCAGACTCTACTCCATGTATAGATATATCTTTGTCAACTTGTATACATAATAAAAAAAATTGTTGTTAATTTTTGGACTAATTTTTTTAACTTGGTTACGTGAAGGCATGGATATACGAGCACTTTTCAACCCTGCAGCGGGCTAAACTTAACCGCGGGTATGACGAGCACCTTCCTAGAATGTGCAGATGAAAGCCAACTAAGGAAGATGCCAAACGTCCACACACATTGGCCGTCCTACGGAATGCACTTGAAGATATGACGATAGAAGAGGTGAATTGAGACCTAATTTTTTAATTTTTGTAATAATTTACTAAATTACATTATGCTAAATTTTATGCATTGCAGATTGTTTGGGATCCATATCGTGATTTGCGACAGACTAGTCGTCCATTGCAACCAGTCGCTTTATATCACGGTCTGATAAGTTGTCATAAAATCGAGGAGCCTTATATGCCTGATAGAGTGCTCCGTCAGTTTGGCTATATACAAACAGTCTTGAAGCACACATTGAAAATAATAACTGCTCTGCGAGGTACAAAACCGCTAAACTATATTCCTGCAGCGTTCAAGTGGGTCTCGGACTTCTTCACTGAGTGGCAACGTCACGTTATTAGAGAAACTGAACAACAAGCAGCAGTAAATATAACAGAATGTAGCGACGACTACCTCGCCTACTACGCTGGTGTCGGACTACCTACGTTGTTCAAACGCGGAGGTGATATTATGCGTGTACCATCAGATCTTTCCGCCAAATCTGTCTTGTATACTGCATTGGTCAAGATGGTGAGGCAACCAACTTTCAGTTTGATATATGTAAATGTTTATAACCTAACAAATTTTATGAATTCTCATCAATAGGGTAGGAAAGTGAAGAAGTTGGGAAGAAGCCTCATAAGTTGCCAAGGTACGAATTATATGGAAATCAATGACGAGATACAACAAATCGACAACACTGAAGATTTTTCTTTCTTGGAAAATAGAGAGCAACGTACAAAGAGGCGGCATGAAGTTTAGGCCATGTTTCAAGACATGTAAAACTTTGCTACAATTTGTGTTTCGAGACATGTAAAACTTTTAAGCTTGAAAACTTTGACTGGTTATGTTTTGTTGGAATTTTTGATTGGTTATGTTTTGTTTCGAGACTTATTTAATATGTAAAACTTTCATACAATTTGTGTTTGGAGACATGTTTGAAGAAGAACTTTCATACATTTATTAAACTTTCATACAGTTGTTGGTTATTTATTTGTGTTTTGAGACAACTACTTTTATGTATAAATGTGCAGAGACAGTAGCTAAAAACTAGGACTGTCAAATTCTGGACAGTCCTGATAGCTATCAGGACTGTCAAAATCCTGACAGTCCTAGTTTTATATATAAATTTGCAGAGATAGTGGGATAAAATTAGGACTGTCAAAATTTTGACAATCCTCATAGCTTGTGGGACTGTCAAAATCTTGACAATCCTAGTTTTATATATATATTTGCAGAGACAGTGGGATAAAATTAGGACTGTCAAAATTTTGACAGTCCTCATAGCTTGTGGGACTGTTAAAATTTTGATAGTCCTAGTTTTATATATAAATGTGCAAACAGTGGGTTAAAACTAGGACTGTCAAAATTTTGGCAGTCCTAATTTTATATTGGACTGTCAAAATTTTGACAGTCCTAGTTTTAACTATGACTGTCAAAATTTTGACAATCCAATTAGTCTGTGGGACTGTCAAAATTTTGATAGTCCTGATTGCCTGTGGGACTGTCAAAATTTTGACAGTCCTAGTTTTATATAAAAATGTGCAGACAGTGGGTTAAAACTAGGACTGTCATAATTTTGACAGTCCTGTTAGTTTGTGGGACTGTCAAGATTTTGACAGTCCTACTTTTATATATATCATAGTGGGTTAAAACTAGGACTGTCAAAATTTTGACAGTCCTGTTTGCTTATGGGACTGTCCATATTTTGACAGTCCTAGTTTTATACTGAGAGTGGGTTAAAACTATCTATATAAATATGGAAAAAGATACCAAAGTTCAACATACATGACTCATTGCACAACATACATGACTCTTTGCACAACATACAAGATTTTGGGATCCTCCATCTTCAACATCATACAGTTTAACATACAGTTCTAGTTTTATTTCTTTCATTGCACAACATACAGTTCAATATATAGTTCAATATACAGTTCAACATACATGACTCATTGCACAACATACAAAATGATACAAAAGTATAAGATATATCAATCGATTAGAATATCAAAGTAGTCCTTAGGCAAGATTTTAGTATCCTCCATCTTCATCATCTTCTTATAGCCAGCAATTGCATCCGTATAGGGTGTCGTCCATGCGATCGCTTCCTCCGATGCATGTTTATACCAAAGCATAGAAGATGGAGGAATAGGAGAATGACCGATCAACCTTGGGATGACAAAGTATTGTCCGACAAGCCCTACCGAACATAGATCGGATAGTCTGTGTTCGGCCAGGGGAGCGCACATTGGAAAGAAAGTATTGTTAATGCCTTGTGAGATAATTACAATAGGTATCTTATACCTATTAGAGAATACGTATGCAGTAGGCGGGACATCCATGTAATGGTCTGGTCCGATAACTGTTTCCGTACAAGGTATGTTTGCCAACAAATCTCCAACAATTTCTTCACCGAATATCTGCCTATAGAAGGGTAGATGAGACCAACTCCTCGTACAACTCTTTCCTAACCTGTCTCCATCATGCTTCAACTGAATAGCCAAGATGTCTTGCGAGTGTATGATATCCACAATGGCCATCCTTAGGAACATCAACAATAGACCAAATAAAATCCCTTATCTCAGGTAGGAAATTTTGAATGTATAGACTATATGAATCAGAGAAGATATCTAAACCCTCTGCCGTGACTGCATCGTTCGTTTTTTGTTTTTTCCCCCTTCGTATAGTAAGCTTACTCTTTTTATGCAAAAATGCCACACTTTCGATAACCGACTTTGACTCAACTTGCTCTAAATTGTATTCAATATGTTCAAATAAGGATGGATCTCTTTTAGTTGACTCCATCTCCTTTTTTTTGCTCTACTCATTCTTGAGTGTGGTCTTCCCTTAGGAGTTCGAACAATAAATGACTCTTGCAATTGAGTTGTTGCCAGGACTGCAATTTCTTAGATTTTAACCTCAATGGATCTTCTCTCCGGTTCCGATGCGACACACCATCTTGCGTGCATGAGTTTCTATTGTGGCAAAGAAAAGAAATTATCGTAAACTTCCAACGTCGGCATTATCGACAGTTGTCTCCAATGTTGATCAACAACATCTATTGGAATAGGTATAGATTGACGACGATATTTGTTAATCTCATATGCACAAGGAAGGCCGAGTGAATGTCGATATGAATAACCGCAAACCTCGGGATTATAATCAACTAACTTCGACCTACCAATCTCCTCAAACAATAAGCCCAAGGCCTTGTGAGATACTACATGGATTAAACCATCCAAGAGGTGTTCATGCTTGTATTCATGCTTTGCAATATTGAGGCTTATCTTAAATGATGCTACAATCTCATTCACCATGGAAATAATTATCAAATGAATCGATTGCCAAACGGAGACAAAATTACCGACCGATGACCGTAGATATTTTTTTAAACTTGAGTGTGATCCTTCGACCCGGTTCGTAGTGATTGTGCCATAATGCTTCACCATGTTCGTCCATGCTAAGATGAATTATTCTTTATGTGGTTCTAACCAAGTATCTTTGATATAAGAAATGCATGTCGGGTTACTCGTCTCCCACTTTTGTTTGAACATGTACCATGTTGTGTCGTAGCTGTCTGTAGTACTTGCTCGCCATACAAGACTCCAATTACTGTAAAATTCTTTGAAGCAAAGCTTGTCGATTTTACCGTCCATATTTTCAAATTTCCTCTTGCATTGAGCTTGGATATTTCAATTTATATGCCAAGTGCATAGTAGTCTATGCACATGAGAAAATACAATATCTATAGCATTTATCAGCACATATTCTTTGTCGGTAACAAAAACAGAGGGCTCTTTGTATCCTGTATAAAGAGATTGTAGTTTTTACAATGCCCAAGTGTAATCCTCTATTGTCTCACTCTTCATAAAACAAAAAGCGACTGAAAATATTTTTCCCGTAGACGTAAACCCAACAATGTGAAAAAAATGCATCTTGAATTTGTTGGTCTTATATGTACAATCAAGGGCCAACACGTCTGCGAAGGACTGAGCCAAGTGTTTGCAATCAGGATGAGCCCAAAATAATGAAAGGAGTTCATCATTTTGTGGATGTCTTCTATGGTACTCCACGTAGTGATGCTCCCCAAGCAACTTCAATACTTGCTGTATCGTCATTCTTTCTTTCATACTATTACATTTTGCTCTCACCAAACTATTATAGATCGTCCTCATGGTTGACTTGTTCTCATCTTCTTTTTGTCGCACGGCAGAATAAATTTGTTTAGGTGCAACTCCGGAAAAGAATAGTTCTTCAACCAACTTTCTCTCGTCCTTCTTCAACTATGCCACGTAGGCATGACCCGTAAGTGTCTCTGGAATAGGATGATTGTGTATTCCATTCTTAACTTAGATTATCCACTTCACATCTTCTACTTTTACAATCAACACCTTAAATGGACAACCACATTTTCTCGTCCCAACATTTTTCTTGGAATTTTTTTTCAACAACATCCTTTTTTTACGATGCTGACTGAACACACCTTCTCTTTCGCAGCCCAGCTCTAAATATTTTTGGCCCGGCCAAGATCTGATGGATCTTGCAATGACTATGTTATGTCGTCTTCCAACTTCTCTGCACCAATCTAATGCTTCTTCCTGGAATACAAATTGAATATCAGTTGAGAATACCTTCTCCACATCAACCCCAATAGTAGGATGTACCACAACATCTGTACGAGGTTGGTCCTATAACCAATATAAAATAATCTAAAAATTAATAACTTCAAATAATTGGCAGTCCAAATTAGGACTGTCATAATATTTATAGACTAATGTATTGAGTAGACTGAATTTTTTTTTACAGTCTTTAAGATTCAGGACTATCACTATTTTGACAGTCCACTTAGTATATAGGACTGTCAAAATTATGACAGTCCTATATTTATATAGGACTGTCGAATTATTGACAGTCATATAGTATATAGGACTGTCAAATTTTATACAGTCCTCACACGATGACTGTCGAAATAGGGTTGTCATTTTATGTACCGTACGTGCTTCGGAATAACCGACATGTTCTTCGGAAGGACCAGAGTGCATATTTAATGGATTGTATGATCCGACTTCTTTATCGAAGATAATTTCATGCATCGCTCCTATAATAGTCAAATAAAACTAAATATTTTCATGACAATCGCAAAACTTATTCATCGTATGTTGTCGAAGACATACCGGAAGAATATTTGTTGGACAATCACCAAATCAGAATTTTCTTCCACTTGGGACCAGAACTATCAAATTCCAAAGTTAGGTTTAGATATTAGGACTTGAGAGAATGAGAGATTTCTTCATGTGAAGGTGAAAACGAAAGAAGAGAAATAATTTTTACTTATATAGGTTGGTGTGGGCTAGCCCTAAGTAAGTTTGAGGAGTGGCAAACTTATAATTTTTGGAAATTTTCAATGGGCAGCCCTGAGTATATTGTGTAGTGCCCTTATCAAAAACCTTTTATATAAACAACTTAAGGTGGATAACAACAATCTCTCTAAAGAGTTAGGTATATCCTTAGTTAGTTTGCACAATCATATTAGTTAGTTAAATCTAATTAGCTACAATACTCTCTCTTGAGTGTGCGTAACTCAACTACAAACTAAATCAATCTTAAGAAGTGATTAGCATTTGTCTTCATGAATGATTAACATCAGTTTTCAGGTAACAAATCAATATGAGTTTATAGAGATATATAAATGTAGGTAGACTTCACCAAAATCTTGATTCAGAAAATCAAGTAAAAAATGGTAATCCAAGAAAAAATGAGTCAAATTTGATGCGCAGGACTTGAAAATACCTAGAGGTATGACCAATCCGATGTTGGTGCCTCGTTAAAGTGTCAAAATTTTAGTAGAAAAATGTCCCTAAGTTAGGAAAATAATTGAACATTAAGGTCCAATGAGTATACTTCTAGATACTCCTCCTGATTTTTGATATTATCTCAAACTACGAGCGTTGTAATTCAGAAAGCCTTTGTAATCTAATGTCATGGATGATCTTCTGGGAAGTGGACTTCGGCAGGGACTTGATAAACATGTCGCCTAAGTTTTCCTGGGATCATATATGATTGACTTTAATTTTTGTTGTTCATGTTGATGCGAGAAAAAAAAAACTTCGGTGTGACATGCTTGGTATGGTCTCCCTTGATGTTGCTCTTCTTCATCTCGTCAACGCATCTGATATTGTCTTCATATATTATCGTCGAGACATCACTGATAGAAGAGAATATGCTTACAGTTTGAATATGCTTAATTACGATTTTGTAGTTATATGTACTATGAGTCGCGCCATGGAGGGCGATGAGCTCAGTATGATTTGAAGAAGCGGCAACCAAGGTCTACTTTATAGAATTTTAAGATATCTTTGTATCCCAAATGATAAAAACATAACCACTATGGCATCTCACCTTGTGCAGGTCTGCTAAGTAAATAACATCGGCATAGCCGACAAGTCAAAAATTATTCTGAGGAACAAGGGGGTTTGATCCATTTCGAGATGCATATGGATAGAATAAATCCATGTCCGTAGAACCCTTAAGGTTACAAAAGATTTCTTTAATACCATTCGAGTGGTGACCTATTGGAGAAATGTTAAATCTAGCCAAGTGATTCACAAAAAATGATATGTCTAGTTTAATACATTGAGCTAAGTACAATAATGTGCATATTGCACTTAGATATGGAACTTCGGGTTCCAATATATCTAAGGGTGCAACTCGGGCGGACTAACCCAAGTCCGATCGGATAAACCTATAATAGGTTAGGTTAAGGTTGAAGATACTCGGGTGTTACGCCCTACTCTCAAAATATGTAGGACTAAAAATACGTAAGCATGCCAGTCGTATGTATATGGAAACTCTAATATATGGAAACCATAACACATATGTACGCTATTTTATGAATAATAATTCACAAGTGGTATATTTAATGTCACAAGTCACAGGCACAACTAAATCTCATCTACAAAACCAAATAGAAATAAATAACCAAATATGGTAATGAACAAGTATGAAATAGTCAAGAAGAACTAATAGTTGGGTGGAGACAAATCCACTACCAAACTAGAATATGAAAAAAAATATAATAAGTACATCATCTACTGATCAGAAAGGCTCGAAAGAAAAGACCTCCTCGAAAGAGAATGAAGAATCAGGTCCCGGTCTGTGCTCCTGCAAATGGTCATGATCGTCTACACCTGGAATGGACCAGGTCCTCAGAGGGACGTAACAAGATACATAGAAGCATGCCAATCATAAACTGAATATAAACATATGTACTGGGTAAACTAACCAAGCTACGTAAATGCAATTGAGGATAACCTTTGCGCGAATGGGTTATCTGGCTAAAAAATAGGATTGGCGTGATTCTCTCAGAGAATCAGTGGCCTATAAAGCATAGTGTCTTTCGATTGTCAGAGGCCGCCTGCAAATAATATAAGGGTCATCTGACCACGCATCTCCAACGGAGCGTACGGATTACAAAAAAAAAGTGTAAAATAGCCCAAACGACTCGTGTACATCCTCCCTACCCAAACGACTATTCGGATCATATCCATGACACGACACGTCCAGTTCCTCACCACTAAGTCCATGAATGCACATAAACAACAACATATGAACTAAGCCGACACACGCCCGTTCGTACTGATGATCAATCGAATACGATAGTACGTGCGCTCTCACGCGTATCACTCATCCGTGTATGTGCAAAGTACGTGTCAAGGTTAAGAAGATATGAGGATACCTCACAATTATAAGGTGGTCACATAACTCTATGTCAATATGCATAATGAATAAAATAAAGATGACGCAATCCGTCGTTGCACCTAAGTCTATATGGGACGCACAGTTTTCTAGAAAATAACTAAATAAATAAGTCATCATGGCAAAGTATACTTGTCTGGCAGTTATTTGTGCTAAAATGATGCAAGACAACATGTACAACGAATCCAAAAATATAGGAGCAGCACAAACATCTTCGGATGCTGAAACAGACATCACCAACGTTCCCGGAATGAGCGAGATAGTTAGAAAATACTACCCTTTCGTCCAATTTGGACACATGGGTGAAACAAAAATTTTGGGCCAAAGCGAGGTCCACATGTGGGCCACTTTACACTGAAATGTGTGCAGGAATAAAGGTCTCTAAATTGGACAAATTATAGGTCAAACAAATTCTAAACGATGATACAAACTCAACGGTATATCCAATTTTGGATTCCGGTGAGCCGATCACAAAATCGCTCGTTTAAGTCGAATAGTGGGGCCTGCGATACGGTAATTCATCGACTGACTCGGAATCGGACGAAACTTGGTTCACAGGACAAGTCAAAATCTGCGAGTCCAATGGTACAAGTTTTGTGGCAATCCTATGAACGATCACAAACTAATTTTTTTTTTGCAAAATACTGATATGGAAGACTTTTTACGGATACGGGTTGATTCCGGCACGCATACACGTCCAAATCAACTTCCACAAAAATCCACACGTTAGGATATACCATACGTGTCTTTCAATGCCATTGGTATGCGATGAGGTGGTCCAGTTTGGCGGAACGTACCCCGTATCGTGAATTTTCAATGTTTAAGAAACAATTTTTCTTGATTTTTGAACACGGTTTTTACTAGTGATTTAATGAACAAAAATCTATAAATAATAGATCGTTGTAAAGCCATTCATATTAACTACAACTCTGTTCAATTAGATTCCTAATATACTTAATTTTCTGGCAGCAATTAACCTTCGAAAATAGGACATTAGAATTAAAACTGCTAAATCTCGGTGTTTAAAAAAAGTAGAGTTTTCAAATTTCACAGGGGTTTCTGACATTGATTTAACCAGATCTTTATTCTAAAATTTCTAGATTCATAAACTAGATCATGGGGGTTTTACATAAGATTTAACAAAACAAAAATTGGTCGAGCATGTATCGAGAAAATGACCCAGGAAAGAGGGTACCTCGAAGATGAGCGTTGTTGTTGCTGTGAGGCCGAAAACTGACCTGACGGTCGACGATAGCTGCTCCGACGGTCGGCGGTGGGTTAAGGCAGCCGAGGGTGGTCGAGGTTCGCCAGGGGACTCTCAGGGATCAAAAGATTCGATCTTGAGGGTATATGCGGCTGCATGGAAGGAAAAATATGGTTTTCGAAATTGGTTTATATACTAGATTTTTTGTTGATTTCCTAAACGATTTTTCCTAAGATTTAAGCTCAGATTTGGATTGGTATTGGGTTTATCTGGAAGAGAATAGTATAAGGATCATGTAGGAAAATATTTGGTTAATTTGGTTTGAATTTGACCTAGTTTTTGGTTGGTTGGATATGGGGTTTCAATGGTTGTGTTTCTTTTATTTTTTTTCCTTTTCTAGAAATGGCCAAGCACTGGGGTGCGGGTGAACTTGGGTTTGTGATCTCACGAGATATTGAGTTTCAATATCTCGTGAGTTATATAAACCTCTCTCTTTTTATCTTTTATTTTCTTTTAAAACTTTTTTTGTTTATATCTTTTATTCTCATTATTATTATTTTAAATTTCCTTTTCTCTTATTAATTCCTATTTCATTCTTCAACATTTATCATTTAATATCTATAAACATACTCATTTAGACATATTTATATGCTCAAATAAATATATCTTCACTCATTTATTCATTATTTTATTAACACTTTTCTTAATATATAGCTATACGCATATATACTAACACAAGTATATATGGTTATCTTACTATATAAATGTTACTTATTACTTTGTATTTAACTATATAGAAAAAATTTAAAATTTGAGGGGTTTTACATTCTACCAAACTTACAAAAATTTTGTCCTCGAAATTAAAATTAAAGCACGACTTTAGAATAAGAGAACGCAACATGATAAAGAAAGGTCAAGTACGAATTATCGTACCTCAAACTTAGAAGGGAGAAGATATAAATCATGCATTAAATTCTAAGGGCCAATCTGGTCTTCTTTAAGTGGGGGGCAATATGGCACGAATAAGTTTTAGAGCAAGGAGAACTTGTACATGGAATCGAGGATACGATAGAGGAGTTGTGTGACCCGAGAGAACAAGGTGTTAAAGAGAATACTACTACTGCTACTCGTGTCATATACTTGTTTTATATATATGCCTATCTAGTTAAACTATTAACCTATCCTTATAATTGCTAATTTACCACACACACACATATATATATATATATATATATATATATATATATATATATATATATATATATATATATATATATACGATTCTACATTTATCTATACTTCTAAAATTTTGTGTTATAATGTGGTACATATCTAGTACTATCCATATGTCAAACTTTCATCAAGCATGAGTGTTCGTCTTTCCAAAATAGGGAAAGACGAAAAACAATAATAAAAAGTTCAAGGGATATGCAATCGAATACAAATACGAGTTTAAAGGTGATAGAAGAATTCAAAAGTGTGTTGTCAGGGCAGTGGTGGATTGAGATCCTATTTTTATCTATTCCTATTGGCAGGCTCATATCAGTACAGTTACGTAATCGATACGATATGCTTTGACCTGTCTAGAGGGAAAATATACTCGTCTAATAAGCTAAGTCAACTATATCTCAATCCACATAATATAATCTCATATGGGAACCAAGTGCATTAATGATGATCAAAAAATAATACATCAATGCCACATGATTACAATACCAAGAAAGACAATATATAATAAAGTTGGCTAGACCTTAAAACAACTGTCCGAACAAGCTCATGACAAAAATAAAGCTTACAAAACTAGGCTATACAGTAGAATAGGTCAAACGAGAAATAAATATAATAATGATAAATGATAAATGATGAATGTAAATACAAATAGATTAAACTCATCAAGAATCCAAAAGGCGCCTGATATTTGTGCCTCTACCATTGTTATACTAACTTCTTATTTAAGTCTATGGTCGACCAATTTGGGTTCGGACCTTTAAAACTCTACGGTCTAGGTAAACACTATCTCCTTACACTAGTATATATTCAGTGACATTTGATTAAACTTCGTTAATGGGTCCTAAGGACTATAGGATGCTAAGTGGAGAGACATGCTACCCAATTTACAAGAGTTCTATTAATAATACAATTGACCTATGGGCAAATATACCGAGTACAAGTCATATTTCTAACCTCTATCAAGCACAGAGGAGAAGATACGAGTTACGTTATGAAAGGATCAAGCAAGATGCAATTCTAGCAGTCAAATGAGAGTTCAAAATAAAATCAAAGAAGGTGATTAAATAAGTGGATGAGTTCCTATACTTTAATCATATATCCAGGCTTGCTCGGTACAGTAATGTAACCGAGACAATATGCTCTCGACCTGCATGGGTCACCACAAAATATGTCACGCCCTAGTCCCAAAATATGTAGGACTAGGAATACGTAAGCATGCCAGCAGTATGTATATGACAACTCCAATATATGAAAACCATAACACATACGTACGTTGTTTTATGAATAATAATTCACAAGTGGTATATTTAATATCATAAGTCATAGGCACAACTAAATCTCATCCATAAAACCAAATAGAAATAAATAACCAAATATGGTAATTAACAAGTATGAAATAGTCAAGAAGAACTAATAGTTGGGTGGAGACAAATTCACTACCAAACTAGAATATAAAAGAAAATATAATAAGTACATCATCTACTGATTGAGAGGCTCGAAAGGAAAGACCTCCTCGAAAAAGAATAAAGAATCAGGTCCTGGTCCGTGCTCCTGCAAATGGTCATGATCGTCTACACCTGGAAGGGACCAGGTCCTCAGAGGGACGTAACAAGATACATAGAAACATGCAAATCATAAACTGAATATAAACATATGTACTGGGTAAACTAACCAAGCTACGTGAATGCAGTTGAGGATAATATTTGCACGAATGAGATGTCTGGCTAAAAAAATAGGATTAGAGTGATTCTCTCGGAGAATCAGTGGCCTACAAAGCATAATGTCTTTCGATCGTTAGAGGCTGCCTGCAAATAATATAAGGGTCATGTGACCACGCATCTCCGGAGGAGCGTACGAGTTACAAAAGGGAATGTGTAAAGTAGCCCAAATGACTCGTGTATATCCTCCCCACCCAAACGATTATCCGGATCATATCCATGACACGACACGTCTAGTTCCTCACCACTAAGTCCATGAATGCACCTAAACAACAAAATATGAACTAAGCCGACACACGCCCTTTCGTACTGATGATCAGTCGAATATGATAGTACGTGCCCTCTCACGCGTATCACTCATCCATGTATGTAAAAAGTACGTGTCAAGGTCAAGGAGATGATGATACCTCACAATTATCGGGTGGTCACATAACTCTATGTCAATATACATAATAAATAAAATAAAGATGACGCAATCCGCCGTTACACCCAAGTCTATCTTTGACGTACAGTTTTCTAAAAAATAACTAAATAAATAACTAACATCAATGTAACATACTGTACAAATGTAAATAAACAGTTATCATGGCAATGTATACTTGCCTGACAGTTATTTGGTGTTGAAACGACGTAAGACAACAGGTACAACGAATCCAAAAAATATAGGAGCAGCACAAATATCTCGGATACTGAAACAGACATCACCAATATTTCTGAAATGAGCAAGATAGCTAGAAAATACTACCCTTTCGTCCAATTTGGACCCAGGGACGAAACAAAATTTTTGGGCCAAAGTAGGGTTCACTTGTGGGCCACTTTACACCGAAATGCATGCCTGAGATAAAGATATCTAAATTATATAAATATAGGTCGAACAAATTCTAAACAATGATATGAACTCAACGGTATGTCCAGTTTTGGATTCCGGTGAGCCGATCACAAAATCACTCGTTCAAGTCGAATCGTAGAGCCCGCGATACGGCAATTCATCGACTAACTCGAAATCGGACAAAACTTGGGTCACAAGACAAGTCAAACGCTGCAAGTCCAATGACACAAGTTTCGTGGCAATCCAATGAATGATCATAAACTAATTGGAAAATTTTACAAAATACTGATACGGGAGACTTTTTATGGATACATGTTTATTTCGGCGTGCACACACGTCCAAATCAACTTTCGCGAAATCTTATACATCAGGATATACCATATACGCCTTTTGGTGCCATTGGTATATGACGAGGTGGCCCGGTTTGGCGGGACGTACCTCGTATCATGAATTTTTAATGTTTAAGAAATAATTTTTCTTGATTTTTGAACACAGTTTTTACTAGTGATTTAATGAACAAAAATCTACAAATAATATATTATTGCGAAGCTATTCATATTGACTACAACTCTGTTCAGTTAGTTTCCTAATATAATTAATTTTTTGGCAGCAATTAACCTTCCAAAATAGGACATTGGAATTAAAACTGCTGAATCTCGGTATTTAAAAAATAGTAGAGTTTTCATGATTTCATAGGGGTTTCTGACATTGATTTAACCAGATATTTATTCTAAAAATTCTAGATTCATAAAGTAGATCATGGGGGCTTTACATAGGATTTAACAAAATGAAAATCGGTCGAGCATGTATCAAGAAATGACCCGAAAAAGAGGGTACCTCGAAGACGAGCGTTGTTGTTGCTGTGCGACCGAAAACTGACCCGATGGTCGACGACGGCTGCTCCGGCAGTCGGTGGTAGATTAAGGCGGCCGAGGGTGGTCGGGGTTCGTCAGGGGACTCTCAGGGATCCAAAGATTCGATCTCGAGGGTGTATACGACTGCATGGAAGAAAAAATATGGTTTTCAAAATTGGTTTATATACTAGATTTTTCGTTGATTTCCCGAACGATTTTTCCTAAGATTTAAGCTCAGATTTGGATTGGTATTGAGTTTATCTTGAAAAGAATAGTATAAATATCTTGTAGGAAAAGATTTGGTTAAATTTGGTTTGGATTTGACCTAGTTTTGGGTTAGTTGGATATGGGGTTTCAATGGTTGTGTTTCTTTTCTTTTCTTTTCCTTTTTCCGGAAATGGCCAAGCACAGGGGTGCGGGTGAACTTGGGTTTGTGATCTCACGAGATATTGAGTTTCAATATCTCGTGAGTCATATAAACCTCTCATTTTTTTATCTTTTATTTTTTTAAAACGTTTTTTTTTGTTTATATCTTTTATTCTCATTATTATTATTTTAAAATTTCTTTTATCTTATTAATTCTTGTTTCATTCTTCAATATTTATTATTTAATATCTATATACATACTTATTTAGACATATTTATATGCTCAAATAAATATATCTGCACTCATTTATTCATTAAATTTATTAACACTTTTCTTAATATATAGCTATACCCATATATACTAACACAAGTATATATGCTTATCTTACTATATAAATTTTAGTTATTACTTTGTATTTAACTATATAAAAATATTAAAATTTGAGGGGTTTTACATCGGGTTGGGAATTGGGTTTAGGTTGATATTTTTTGAACCCGATCAAAAATTAGGTTGGGCTCGGGTTCATGTGTCAGATTACCCAAAGAACCCGAAACCTGATATATATATATATACTCATTTGGGTATCGAGGCATGCATCAAGCGATACTCGACAGATAGAATATTGAAACAAAGTATATCGAGGCATGCATCAAGCGCACGAGTATCGAACAAGAATGATTCATAAGCGAAACGATGCTGTTGTGGTGCAATGCCATGGAACTGTATCAAGCGGAACATGCATCAGAGCACGAGAATCATAGAATATTTCGTCAAGCGAAGTGTGCAATTGCGGTTCAAAATTGTGCAACTATGTCGGATGGGGTATAGTGCCATGGAACTATCGTTCATGGATTGGACACCATGGAATACTGTATCGAAAGAGAAATAGTGCCACAGAATTATCGATAAGGGATAGGGCACCATGGAACACTGTGTCTAGAACTAGAACATCGATCGGTTGCTGCACAAGTATGGTGTATAATCGGACGAGTAGACATGTATCTCACCATACTTACATTCGAAATATTGCATGAATAAATGGTCATGGAGCTTGGTATTTCTCAAGCGGGCGCACCGGGGCACGGGATCGTTCGGCCTAGGAGGAATTTGAGAGTGCTCTCCTAGCACGGTATAGCGAGACTTCTAGTGGGCTTCCTACCTAGAGTTGGAATGATCATTGTATACCTTGGAAACGACATTGGGGACCTCAGGTCGACTCAGAATGAGAGGCGCCACTAATAATCATGGCATACAGACTTTCAGTGGGACTCACACTCCGCAATGAGAAGGAGATGCAATACAATAGTCCAATATGGCATTCGTTTTGCTAGTAACCTTCATATAAATAAGATACGGTGGGCTATTGAATGTTTCATCTAGGAGGATGAATGTCCCTTTGCCTCGTGCAAGGGTGGGCACATCGATTAGTTTCTACCTTGCCTTGAGCAAGAGTGTACACATCGGCTATAATCTGAGTCACCGTAGAGCAAGGCGTCTCCGCGTGTTTCATGGTTACTTATACATTTCAAATATAACATGTTTAGTTACTGATGTGATCGAGTATAACATGCTTGCCTGCTTACATGCGTACATGCTTACGATATCAAAATGCTCACATGCGTAACATGATTTTCTGCTTTCGTTACGTGCCATGATATGAACTAAAATTTATTTAAGTTATAAATAGAAAGACCACTATATAAAGCTGCATACTTCACATAATTATTTAGTGTCGGTTTAGGCGAGTGGGTTAACCTGTTCACCAGTACAAGATGCATACTGATCCCCCAACCCCTCAGGTATGAAAGATCGCTCGAACGTACCATAGACGTTGGAAGCTCGGGTTGGCAATATACAAGTGTTCGGCCGGGATACGTGCTTGATATACGAAGAAGGGTTGTCAATATATAAGTTGTACTACTGCGAGCCTGCGATAGGATATAGGACATAGGATACTAGGATGAGAGAGGGATACTCAATCACAACTAGGAATTCTAATCTGATTTGAATCGCTAATTTTGATTCCTTCTGAATATTGTTGTCCTTCCTTGATAATATCTTATCTTGTGTCGAATTGATCTCCTTTGTTTTGATCTGTCTTCAGGGTGCCGCCGAAGACTAGATCCCATCGATCGGGAGCAGTTTCTGCGAGGTCTGCCACCTCTCAATCTTCTACTCAGGTAGTAGGGTTTGTACCTCCTACGATATCAGTTCACGTAGGAGTCTCGGCTGCCTTCGGGGGTTCTCCTCCACCTGTTCCGAGGACTACTCCAGTCGCTTCGGAGGGACTTCCACCACCTCCATTTTTAGGAGATATCGCACCGATAGTTGCACTGTTTAGAGAGATGATGGAGTTACAAAGGGCACAGATAGAGGCCCAGCACAGGTAGTCAGATATGATGCGACAGAGTATGGAAAACGCCCATCAGGTAGCTATTGCAGCAGTTTAGAGAGAGGCTCCTCCACTGCCATAGGATGTTCAGCTCGAGCTAGGCAACATTCAAAATTTTAAGAAGCTTGAGCCTCGAGTTTTCAAGGGGACAGAGGGTATAGTCTATGCTGACGATTGGCTTGAAGATATCGAGCGTCTCATGAAGGTGTCTCGTCTTGCGGAGGATCTAAAGGTTGAGGCGGTAGGACTTTAACTGTTTGACGTTGTCCGCATTTGGTTCAGGAACGAGCCACTTCTTACTGATACGAGGCAGTCTTGGGAGGTATTCAAGGACCTCTTTAAGAAGAAGTTCTTTGCTCGGACGGACAGATTAGAATTAGGAAGGTAGTTTGAGAGCCTTACACAAGGGAGCATGTCCGTAGAGGAGTATGCCGCAGAGTTTGGGAGGCTAAGCCGATTTGCGGAGTACTTGGTGAGAGAGCCAGAAGTTCGGGCTATTCGTTTTTGCGAGGGTCTGAATTGGAAAGTGAAGATTCTCATTATGTCTTTCTACGAGACATATTCTAAGATACTTTCGGAGGCACGCAAGGTCGAGCGGGAATGGAACTTGAAGCCGAAGAGGGACCGTGATATGTTTGGAGGTAACAGTAGTAGTGCGGGACTGGCAAAGTGGCCGCGGTTCCAGCAACATCAATTTCTAGTACAGTTCGGAGCTCATCAGCAACAATATCAGATGTAAGAACCAATTGTTGCTCCAGTACAAGCTCCAGTACAACAGATACCATAGCAGCCTCAAAGACAGGTGCAACAGGCTCCTCAATGCACTTATTGTAAGAAGATTGGGCACACTTGGGAGATATGCCAGACGAGACTTGGAGCATGCTTACATTGTGGATCAACGGAGCATATGGTGAATGATTGTCTTTGGACCCTTCAACGTCTAGGCCAGGGTATAGATCGAGGGCATAGAGGTGGAGTTAGGCCACCTGTAGCACCGCAGATTGCTTATCACCCGCAGAGGGAGCCACCTCGGCAGGGCAGAGCATTTGTGATGACGGTCGAGGAGACCGATACTACAGGTGATGGGTTAGCGAGTCTATTCTTTATTTCTGTTCCTTCTATCTATTTTGATTGATTGCTTCTTTAGTACCTTTTGGATGCTTGTGTTATATAGTTAGTGTAGCTATAGAATACCCTGACAGAGACAACAGTAATAAGACAGACGGAGACCATAACCATGCATATTGTTCTTTGCGTAGTACTGTTCTTTGTGTAATTTTAGATAAGACCTTATTAGACTATGATTGCTGGAGGTTTGACCTAGAAGGAGTACGTTCACCCTTAAATTTTGAGGATGAAATTATCCTAAGGGGGGTAGACTTGTCACTACTGTATTTTCTAGGAAAAGGTATTTTGGTTATTTCATAATTAATTAAATATTGTACATGTTGAATATTTATTTATTTTTATTATTTATTATTATTAGATGTTAGATTTTATTTTTGGACTTGTGTAGTAGACCTAACTAGTTAGAATAGATCCGTGGACCCAACATTTAATTTTAGTTAGATTTGAGCCCAAGAATTGAAGTCCATTTATTAGGAGGATGATTAATTAAGTTAAACCCATTAGACTAGAACCTTCCCTCCTTAATTAATTTTTTAATGAGAGGCCCCAAGGGGTATTTTAGACTTTACATAGTAGCTTGAGGGAGGGGGCAAGTGAGGCCTATATAAAGGGGATAAAAACTTTCTATCTCTTTATTTTTCATTCCAAACCTAGATCTAGAATTTTCCTCAACCAAATTTCATCAAATCTCTACCAAATTTCATCCTAATTCCTTCCCAAATCACCATTGGAGATTAGAAGAGTAAGGATCTACAAAAAGGAGCAAGGATCTACAAGTTAAAAGCCAATTTTATCAATTTTAGAGGTTTTATTGGGAATCCATCTCCCAATAGATTACAATTCAGTTTTTCCCCTTAATTTAGGTTCTAAATCTAAGATTTAACCATGAGAAATCAACCCATATGCATAGGCTACCCATAGGATTTGGTTTTGTATTCATAAGAGGCATATTGAGAAAGTAATAGCGCTTTTTGTGTCAATTTTGGGGGAATTCCGAGATTAACAATTGTTGTGTATGTCAATTGGTCCTATAGATCAATTTGGCAGGTGCTTGTATGTTTGGAGATAGTGTCGTATCCACAATTGGGTACGTATAGGTCGTATCCCATCAATTTGGTGATACGTGTTGATTTGGGAGTTTTCCCTCCGATACGGGACTTTGAGCATGTCATATTTTGACACAGACACGTAGATTTGTATTTGACTCTTCGTATTGTTCATAAATAATATATATGACTTGTTCGTGTCCTTCGAGGTATGTTTGGATGTATGGTGGACTCGTGTCGCATGCGTATCCTAGATCTAGTGGGATACGGGGTGATACGTTCCATTAGTGTACAATTTAATTGTAGATCTATTTTCTCTTGTGTTCTTATTCATGGAGAAGTGTAATTAAATATGTGTGTGTGTGTATATATATATATATATATATATATATATATATATATATATATATATATATATATATATATATATATATATATAATGTTGTGTATATATATTTATGTAATATTGTGTCTTAGATCTATGTATCTATGTATATACTATATGTGTATATATTTATTATGTAGCTATTTCTTCTACATGTAAGATATATTATATATATTGTAGTATATATAAGTTGTGGTTATGTATTATGTATATATAAAAATATATAAGTGGTTATATTATACTTATATATATATATATATATATATATATATATATATATATATATATATATATATATATATATATATATATGTATACATATTATTGTATGATTATATATATGTATACATATATGTATAGTTTTATATACATATTACTATGTGTGTATGTGTATGTTACTATGTGGTATTATGTACATATATATGTATGTGTGTATGTATATTATTATAGTGTATATACATATTATGAGTTATATATATATTATATATATTATGTGGTTTATATATATATATATTATTATATATATATTATAAATCAGGAGCTTCAGCAACAGATTACAGCGTCGCAACAGCAGCAATAGCACACAGCAGCAGGAGAAATAATGACAACAGTTGGCGACAGTTGCAAAAAACTGTAGCTGAAACAGCAGTAGTAACACAGCAGCAGGAGAAACAACGACAGTAGTTGGCGACAGTTGCAAAAAACTGTAGCTGAAACAGCAGCAGTATCAGCAGCGTATAAGGAGCTTTGGCGACGACTTTGGCGACAGTTGCAGAAAACTGTCACTAAAACAGCAATATATCAGCATCAACAATAGTCTTCAGCGACAACGGACAGGGTTTTAGCGACAGTTTGACAGTTTTATATATTATATATATATATATATATGGTAATTAATATATATGTAATCATGTTCCTAATTGCTATTTGTTTTTTAATATACTATATGTATAATATTTAGTGTAGCATATATTATATTATGGGGTAAGTTAGTAGGTGTGTATCATATGTTAAGTTAATATCTATGTATTAGTATATAAAATATGTTAGTAGTAATAGGTAGTTAGGTACTAGTAAATACTAATAGTTATAGCTAGTAGTTGTATTAGATAAATACATATTAGCCTATAGTTTAGAGATTTGGTAGGTAATATATACTAGATGGCATTACCTTGAGATACTAAGGTAAATGCCAAGGTAATTGGGGATACCCAAGGTATTGGGTTTGGGTATCAATATTGGTTTAGTTTTGTGATACCAAGTTGGTTCAAAACCAAGGTATCCATTTAATATTAAGATTATATATATATATATATATATATATATATATATATATATATATATATATATATATTAATATTGTTTGACAATATCTGTATGTATGTTTTACCTATTGTATTTACGTATCCAGAGATATGGTATCCTAGTATCCTAAGATATAATTTTGTGACCTAGACTTTAGTATTGAACCTAATATTTTTGTAATAGACTTATGCAACCTAGAAATAGGTAGTTGACCATAGTTGACTTAGAGTTGACCTAGTTTGACTTTTGACTTAGAATTGACTTTATGACCTAGAAGTTGACTAGTTTAATTTATTCTCTTTCCCAAAACTTGTATTAATGCAATATTCCATATATAGGTCTGTGACACCAATTCGGATACTGTTTTGCATCATTTGCTCTGGACCACAGGCGAGTACATTCTCTGATAGTTTCCATTATTTGATTACCACTATAATTCAAGTATTTAGAAATGTTACTTATGATTCTTGACACGATGGTACACGGATTGGTATTGTTATTGGATCGTCAGTCATAGGATGTTACCTTGATTATGGAGATGGTATCAGATACTGTCCTTATTGGTATTGGATAACATTAAATATTGTAGATTAAATATTGGATAAATTGGCTAGTGACGTGTCATGATTCGATCCATTATATCAGTCGGGGCGGGAGAAATACCAATTAAATATGTGATCAAGAAACTATCGGCTAGTAGTGTAATCATTGGCTACTAACTAACCATGCAATTCACGTATGGTTGAGTTAGCTCCTTAGTGTAATCATTGAATCTCCCAGGCCGATCACATATTTAGTTAGTATCTCAAAACACAGTTATTGTAGATTCCATTATTCCGTTCATTGATTACCTTGTTCTATTTCTGACATTATAGTTCATTCCTTTATTCTTGTATGCATTAATTATATTCTGTTGCTAGTAATGCATATTCTCTCATTATTCTTGATTATCAGTTATATTCTCATCATAGATAGCATCTTCTATTTTACTGCTTTATAGTTTTTGTCAATTAATTGGAACTGCTATTCGGTTGTACTTTGCTCCATTCCTGACTGAAAAATATTTTTTAGAGGATCCGGGAGATTGGTGTCCGACATACTACGGACCTCAGTCTATAGATGGTGCAGACTTGGACCCACTAGTTCTGGAGTGACTGCCAAAAAATTTAGCCAGATTTATTAGTTAGCATAGTTAGTTCTCTTTAGCATTTTGGTACCGGATTTGTTTCTGGCATATATTTGTGATTTGGATATTATTTCTATTTGTTGTTGTTATAATTTTAACTGCATAGTTATGTTAGACTTCTGTGATATCTTCTCGTGCCATAGAAATATAATTGAGTATTGTGTTGAATTAAGTTGATTACTCTCTTCTTGGAGTTGAGATATTATTGGAGGATTATGTATTTTGTGAGATAATTAGATAGTATAGTTGACCAAGACAGCGTTCTACCGCCGATGCTGCGGCATAGGCTGGGCGTTGTTCCCGACTTGCATCCCTACACTGGGTGCGGGTCGTGACATGCTAACACACACACACACAAGGACACAAGTCTACTTAAGATCCCCTAAAATTTTTACAATAACAGTGAATCCCCAATTGATATCCAACCCCATGAATACAACTGAAATGTAGTTCCTTCACTATATCAGAGTGCAGTCCCTCCATCTAATCCTATATTTTCACCTATTGCTTAGTACCCAAATGCACTGCAACTATGCGGGGGTCATCTGATATACCATTGCAGTCTCAGGAATGACTTTCCCAACTTCCTGCTATACTCAACTGAACCAAGACAGAGTCTAGGTGCCTGCAGTCACATACTTGCACCCAAGATACCCTATTCACAACTAGACACCTTACTGCAGTATCCCCTCCACCTGAACCCAGCAAATGAACTCGAGCACAACAGTGCACTCCTCTTTGCAAGGTTGCACAGTCCTACCCTCACACAGACCCCATGTTGATACCATATTGGATACCCTCAACTGTGCACAGCAATATGCACAATATATTTTCCCCACACTTGCTAATATGGCACTAATATAATACTAATAACTGTAACACCATGACCCAATACCCATTACTGAACACCCTTCTATAACTTCATATACATCAACCAAACTTAACACTAGAATACCTTGGTACTCTAAATAAAGGATACTTGAGTATCACTTTCTACCCAATTAGTGTATCTCACTAATTACTAACCACCCTAACATTAATTTATTGGTACATGAGTACACACAAGAAATCAAATACTCACCTGATGCTCAGCAATAGTAGTTACTGCCATTAAGCAATGTTCACTGCTAAAACTAACACACAAGACACTAATACCCTATATTAAACCTTTTTCCTTGCACCCCCTCTAACTGAGCACGACTAACAAACTAGCAACCAGTCACATCCACAGTCACATGAGCCAACACAGACACACAACCCACTCTCGACACATGGGAACTCTGATACCTTCCCAACTAACTGCACTTCGACTTCTCCTCCAACTGCTGATCACCTGCAGTGCCCTAAGCCAATGCACTATAGTGCCAACCTGAAAATCCCCCACTGTTTCAGTGCCTACCCCTTCCCTCTGCAGGAACCAACCTCTTCCCAACTGCTGGCACAAGCCTAACCTGACAGTGCATAAGCACACACCACACACCAAAATATATGCGTACACTAATACATACACTATATATATATATATATATATATATATATATATATATATATATATATATATATGCATTCAATAACATATGAAATTAGCACTCTAAATATGTTACACCCTTTATTAGTCATTTCAACAAACACTTAGTGCACAAGTAATGATACTCTATGATACACCACTAACCAACATGCCAAATTCTCCATAACTCTACCAATAGTAATTATACATATTAAATAGAACTATATATATTTATTATGATTAGTTACAAGGAAGAATGGAGGGAAAAATACTCCAAAATGCAAAAACCCCCAATTTGGAGCACAACTTCATATAGAAATGATAATGGAAAGAAATAGAACTCATTGTCCTTCCTATGGGTATTCCTAATCCATAGGTAGGCTCCTAATGGTCAACAAAATAATAAAAACAGAATTTAAAAGAGAGATTTGAGGGTGTTACCTATTGGGAGATGGATTCCTAATGCAAAACCAAAGAGTTCCTAGCCAAACTCCTTCTTCTCCAATGCTCCTTGAAATCTAAGCTTCTAGGCCTCTTAGATGATGGAAATGGGAGGGATTGGGATTAATTTGGAAATATTTAGTGGAGGAATGGGTTACTTTGGGGAAGAACTCAACCTAGGGTTTTTCATAAATAATGAATGAACTAGAGGGAGGGCCCCACTCTCCTATATAGGCCGGCCACCTTAGTCTAGGGCTTGGTTAATGTAGAAAGTCCATAATACCCTTATGGTTTGTCATGAAGAGTTATTTAAATAATGGAAGCTTCTATCCTAATGGAAACTTAATCTAATTTCTAATTAATAAAGAGTGATGACTTATGTTGGGTCTAAAAGTGACTAGTCTAAATATTGAGTCCTTGTCATGTCAAGTCTAGTCCACTAACCAATATTATTCATAGTAACCATATATACAATACACATTATATATAAACTATAAAACAATATATATAAATATTACAAATGACAAAAATACCCCTATTCTTGAAATATGGTAGTGACACTTCCAAACCTATGCGGCCGCATCATTCTGAGAAGAATAGTGCTGACTCTCAGACCATGCACTCACAGCGAGGGGTGTATAAGACGAAGTATGCCACATAAAATACCAGGCGCATGAAAGTCCTTGCATGTGCCAACAATCAAGAAGCTGGCTCGAATGTTGCTCGAGGACCGTGCATCCAAGGTAAGGAGAAAACTTCTATCTTCGACATGATTTCCCATGATGCCAACTCTATGCGCCAACCTTCAGGAAATAAGGGTAATTTGGATTCTTTATACTATGTGTCAACACGTGATAGTTCAAAGAAGTCTAGGGCAGTGCCAATCATGCATACCCAAGCGACTGCTCAAGCAACCGACTAAAGGCATATGCAATTAACTGTTATGCACATTACTGATGGAAAGTTGTATCGAACGGGTCCATGCACTCAGCCTGGCTGTGTGCGTAAAGTGTGTCATTGTAGAAGCATAAAAAATACGCTGGGGAATTATTCGCGTAAAACCCCCAAACATACATAAAGCACGCATAAAACAGAACTCCAGCACCGTGTGGCATAAAATATGACTTTAGAACTATTGGCGTACAACAGAGCTTCAACGCTATCCAGCATAGAACAGAGCTCCAGAACAGTTTGCATAAAGCAGTACTTCTAGACTGCTTTGGCATAAAAAAAAGGTTGCTACACTCCGGCGTAAACTATGTCTGCTTTTAATGCAGCGGAAAGTTGTACGAGGAACTCTTCGTATTCCTCGAATGAACCTGTCAGATAAAACAGTGAACCTGACTCCTGACAAAGAGTACTGCATGACGATCGAGAGGACGGCTGTAATGATGATTCTGCATAGAGGCCCAGACTGTCATTTAGTGGCATATCCTGGATGTAAGTCATTTTTACGCACTCAAGGAATACGCTGCCTATTTTACACAAGCAGAAATGAGCCTTTACGCTCAAGATGAGACGAAACTAAATGCCACGTCAAAAGCTGTTCTTCGAACAGAACTCGAGGCACGTCTCTGCAGTTAATGCGCGAGATGGGGGCAAATCTTTGCATTTAATGCACGAGATTTTGTTCTATTTTTAATGACTAGAAGAGCTAAAATTAGGGCTAATATGCTCACATCACTATCCCTGCATATTACGCCAACCAGGCTATTTTCAACTATAGGAGTACGCCGTATGCTATCTCCTCGAAATACGCTAACCAGGCTATTTTCAACTATAGGAGTACGCCGTATGCTATCTCCTAGAAATACACCAACCAGGCTATTTTTAACTATAGGAGTACTCCGTATACTATCTCCTCGAAATACGCCAACTCAGGCTATATTTGCAAGGTACGCGATAAGGCTGTTTGGCCCAGAATATGCTCGAGACCTCAGTCAAGGAAGGATAATTGGCTATCTTTACGCTGGTTACATATTATGCAGCTACTTGGCTTTTACGCCAACATGGCAGCTACTTGGCTTTTACGCCAACATGGCAGCTATTTGGTTTTTACGCCAACATGACAGCTATTTGGCTTTTACGCCAATGGGGCATCTACTTGGCTTTTATGCCAACAAGATAACTATTTGGCTTTTACGCCAACGAGACAATTATTTAGCTCTTATGCCAACCATCTCTACGCGAGGGGCAGTTACCTACGTGGCTTGTATGCCGTGGTCTTCGAGAAGCAGTTATACGCGTTACCTCATAATGGGACATGCGTCACATGCGGATTCAGGAGATCATTCAGACATGGGTAGCAGTTATTATAACCGCCGCGTAAAAGGTGCAACTCTGTCCACTAATTGGTTTTTATGCCGACTAGTCAGTTACTGTGACTAATCTCTATAAATAGAGACGTCCGGTCACAGGAGAACAGGGTCGAAAAAAGGGTGGAAAATCAGAGAGAGAGAGAGAGCACATACAGAGAGTGTTGATTGACGACTTAGGCAACGAGAGTTCAATCCCTCTTGCAATCTTTGAAGCTCCTTCTTCTTCTACAGCACTTCTTCGTCATCGTTTGGTCCAAGGGACAAAGTGATCGACCGCAGATCAGACTCCTATAACAATTTTTCCCCAGAATTATTTTATGTACTTAACATCCTCGTATAGGATTAATTGTACTATTTTTTCTTGTTTGTAAACAAAGAAAGGATTTCGTATAAACCTTGTTTCATTTTTTGTTTATCATCAAACACAAGATGGCGACTCTGCTGGGGACGACTTTCTCATCTGACGAGAAAGCCATTGCTCAACATGATGCTGTATCCGTCGGATCAACGAAGAAGACTATGGTCGTCCAATTCGACCAATCGGCTTATGAAGACATGCTTCGAGCAGGGGGTAGCTCTCATTCCCTCTCTGTCCAGAACAACAGGAAGCTGCGTAAAGTATGGATGCCTCGGACTTCCCCTACCCTTCCTGTAGGCTCTCTCTCTCCGACCAACAAGGTTGTGACATCACAACCTATACGCTTTGTGCGTAAAAACCCGTCTCCCGTCTGTGACATGGCAGACAAAGCTTCTGGCAATGCCCTAGTGCCAATCCAGAAGTCTAGAATGCGCACTGCGCATAAAACTTCGTCTTCCGTCTGTGAAGTGGCAGACAAAATTTCTAACAAGGCCTCAGTGCCAGTTCAGAAATTTCAAACGCGCCCTGCGCGTAAAACTTCGTCTCCCGTCTGTGACGTGGCAGACAAAATTTCTGACAAGGCCTCAACGCTAATTCAGAAATTTCAAACGCGCCTTGCGTGTAAAAATGCATCTCCCATCTACAAGGAAGCAGATGGACCCTTGGATCACATCAAGGGAAAACGAGTGGCGAATCTCCCGTCCGCTAGAGTTGTATGCCACCAAGAGAAGAAGATTACTCATGACGCTGGAGGCTGTTTGAGGACTCCACCTATTTTACGCAAATCTGTGCAAAGCTCCAGATTACGCCAGGGTAAGCCCATCCGCGTAAAGAAGACCCGCTTCACGGGAAAATATGCTCCTTAGACGGATGATGGATCATATGCTACTCACATGGGCGAACTGCTGTATACTTATGGTAGAGAGAGGGTCATGGTTCCCAATATCCACGCTCCTACTGATGTAAAAAGGCAGAATAAGCCTTCTTCTTCTTCTTCTTTTGTTAATCCTTCTAATTTACGTGATTTCTTGATCCAGAAGTGCAAAGACAGGGGATCTTCTAACATGTCTATTACACCCCCTAGGGAGCATTGTTGTAATAGTCATAAAGTTGTAGTTAACTATTGCTGTTCTAAGGCAAAACGGTCAGTTTTCGACCGGTTGAACTACTCTTTGTCTCTACAGGAAGAAGAGCCGACATTCGCATATGTAAATATGGCTTCACACATTCCTAGAGGAAGGTCAAGCTCAAGACGTCATCCCTCTAGAACTCTAAGCCAAAGGAGATTTGACAGACTCCTTGAGAATATTGAAGCAGGTATTTTTCGAAACACCCGTTCGAGGTCACGACAACCGGCTTTATATTCTTCTGATTCCGACGCTGGGGGTCGCCATTTTTTCGAATCTGATGCTGAAAGTATAGACTCGATCTCCACAGAGATCTATACTAATCCCTCAGTAACATCCAGAGAAATGGGGGTTTATGCCATTGGAGATGAACATGAAGAGGCTTCCCCATCAGGAAGTACTGAGCAATGCATCACTGTATTGGAAGCATCGCTTAAAGAGATGCATTCCATGATGGAGAGTATGCGTCAGATAATGGTGACTCAACATGCAGCTGCAATAGCTCAAATATCGGCTCCTTCGACTCAACTACGTATGGGGGTGGACCTACCACCATCCAACGCAAACCAGGAGCCTGTTCTAAATCAAGAGTCAGCGGCTCCTCAACTTCTTAACTCGGAGAATATATTGCCTCCTGTTGGAGTTGCAATACAACCGATCTCTCACCACTCTGCGGTCCCTTTCCCAACGGAAGATCCGATGCAGGCAGTTCGGGAATTAAAAGCCCAATTTGATGCCTTGAAGCATAAGGATCAGCTCAAGAAATTGGGAATCAACCAGCCATACCCAGCTATCTGGGACGAGATCCCTTTCCCGCCAAAATACAAACCACAGGCTATGGTTTTGTTTGAGGGGAAAATGTCACCAAGCTAGTACATGAACTACTTTAGCATGATGACATTGTTGTTGCAAGGGTATGCCGCCCTTCTCACTCGAGTGTTTAAGGGCTGTCTGTCTGGGGTAGCCTACCAATGGTACCATAGTCTTACGGACAATTGCATTACTTCTTTTGAAGATTTCAAGACTCTGTTCTTCGCTCGATTCTACGAAGGAGGGATGGACATGTCTATGTTATCACTTATCGAAGTGAAGCAGAAGGAGAAAGAGAGCGTTCGTACTTTTATCAAACGTTTTCGTCAGGCTACCTTACAGATGCCTCCCGGAGTTCTGGATTCTGCCTTGGTGGACATTTGCAGGAAGAACCTTCTCCTGCTGATCTCAGTGTTCACGGGACCATATCAGTTCCATGAATGGCCCTTATTTATCATATCAGCGGTAGCCGCTGAAGATAACAGTCAGAAGGCGCGTGACAATGGAATCATGATCTCTACCTCTGATAGAGGAAAGCGGTCATCCTCCACTAGCGACCATACTCGTAGTTCCAAAGGAAAGGAAGCTCTGGCAATCAACACGTCCAGGCAACATACTCCAGTGACTACGCAGACGAATCCTGGGACTTCCAGGCCTAAAGAAGAATATTCTTTTGACGACGATGATATCCTGAGCATATTCGATTGTCTAGTCAAAAGTGGCAAGCTTACTCTCTCCGAGGTAAAGCGGCCAAATGAAGTCGGCAGTACCAATAACCCTAAGTACTGTATTTTCTACAGATACATACATCACCCCACAAAAGCATGTTATGTACTAAAAAGAAAAATCCAGGAGCTGATCGATGCCAAGGCCATCACTCTGCGCAATAGCAAGAAAATGGTCACTGCCAACATGATCTCACTCAAGTTTGGCAATCTGCCCCCTCAGGAAATCCGGGATGGTGTAGTACCTATTCTACGGGCAATGATGAACATTGTTAATCTCCCTCCGACTAGGGGTCAAAATCATGACCTGGTACCCCTAACTACCGAACGTGGGGAGATCATGTAGGTTCATCCTGATTTAGTGTCAGATATTGAGGAAGAGACTCAAGCTGCTAAAGCTAAGTCTAAAAAGAACTCAAGATGCAAACCATGCCATATGGTTGCAATATCCCCGACATCAGAAGAAGAGGCGTTGGCTACCGGAACCCGGTCAGGAAAAACCTACCTCAAGGACTACGGAGGAAACCAGGGGGATCAATGGCAGACACTTCAACTACCAAACCTCCAGAGCCTGAACCTATTATGCCAGAGGCAGGTCCTTCTAGACTAACTTCGGCTGACAAAGGCAAGCAAAAAGAAGTTCGTTTTGATAAACCTTTGAAGAATATTCAAAACAAAGGCTTAGAGAAACCATATAACTTCGATATCTTGGCCCAGTTGGCTAATACACCAGCCATATTGTCTATTTTTGAGCTACTTAGGCTATCCAAAGACACTCGTCAAGCCTTGAATGAAGCGTTAATGCAGGAGGATGTATGCTTGACTCAGCTCAAATCCCCTGATAAAGAGCCTGTGGCATGCCCTCAATGCCATAGTGTGATGGAAGTGGTCCCTAATATCAATTTCACTCAAGTGGACATGCTGTTGAAACATAACAAGCATGACAGGCCTCTTTATTACACCGGATATGTCGGCTCCATGGAGGTAGACCGAATTCACATAGATCCGGGATCGTCGATCAGCATTATCCCTCACAATCTGTTAAGACCGTTGAGAATCCCTACAAGCGAACTGGCTTACACTACCACCACAATCGTGGGTTTTAATGCCAGAAAGAGTAAACCGTTGGGGAAGATTCGTCTGAGGATCCAGATTGGTGACCTTAGATCAGTGGCTACATGCTACGTTATTAATTCGGAGGTATCTTACAATATTCTGTTGGGCAGACCATAGATCCATGATCACAATATTGTTCCTTCTACTCTACATCAGTGCTTCAAATATGTAGACGCCCAGGAGACAGTGAAGACAGAGTTTGCTGATCTCAACCCATTCAAAGGAGTTGAGTCCTACTATTCTGATGCCATATTGTATACCCAAGACTACATGAAGGAGGTGTCAGGCAAGACGGAGGAGGAATCCCACCGGGAGCCAGCAGAACCCTCTGCCGAGCAACCTTTGTCAATCCAGGTGAAAGGACGGACTACCCGTCCGAAAGTCATGGAACCCATGGCTATCCACTTGAGCAGAACCAAATCGGGAGGAGGAAGTGATCCTCTAGTGATCACTCTGAACTAGAAGCCTCCACCTTTGGTCATCAACCTTAGGCGCAACAAGCAGCCGACTAATGTAAATACAACCGGGAACGTGGTTTCTGACGATAATAAAGATTCTCTTTTCCAGTATACTGACGCTCAATTTTCTAATCAGGAATCCTCCCCCCATAACGATATAGAGCCTATAGCACAAAAATTCTTGGAAGCTATAGACTCCTATCATCCGTATGTGTGGGAAGTAGCGTCAACATCTAATGTCATCATGACATATGGACCACATGAAGATTCTATATTTATTGTTCCACCTACTCGCAACGATCAGCATCCAATAGTCTTCGGTCGCATGTGGAACAGACTAATTGTATAAGAAGATTCTCACGAGTCTGATGCTGGAAAAATGCAGGTTCACAGATATAGCCTATAGGCTTTGAAGATTATGCAAAGCATGGGTTATGACTTAAAGTTGGAGCCAGGCCTCAACTATAGAAAAGGTAGACAAATGTCGTTGCATGGTGATCCCTACTGTCAACGAACTCGTTTTGGGTTAGGGTATACCACACATCTTGCAACTTCCAATGACTATGAGTCAAGTGAGGAGACCATTTCTTCTTTTCAAGAAGACTTGTCATCCTCCGATTCAGATGATGAACTCGAACATGCATTATCAGTAAATATGGTGTTGACAGATTCTCTCGAAACAGAGGGATAAGAATCTGAACCATTAGAAGATGAATCCTG
This sequence comes from Iris macrosiphon, assembly GCA_036927795.1. Lineage (NCBI taxonomy): Eukaryota > Viridiplantae > Streptophyta > Magnoliopsida > Asparagales > Iridaceae > Iris > Iris macrosiphon. Next base: position 93,811,524 of record JAYESA010000010.1, on the reverse strand, counting down.
GGCTCAGCAAATGGATACACAATGGGAACTCTGGTTCAAGCAAAGAGAACCACCCACTGAAGATAAAGTTATCCAAGTTGATGTTGGGGATGAATTTTTACCAAAGCCGATATTTATCAGTAACAATCTTTCCGAAGAAGAAAAAAAGGAAAGAAATGATCCAGCTGATAAAAGAATATATCGATATCTTTGCGTGGAATTATAAGGATATGCCAGGTCTTGATCCTAAAGTGGCTACCCATAAACTCAATATACTGCCCAATTCGAAGCCCGTAAAGCAACACCAACGCCGGTTTTGCCCGGATATGATGGATGTCATTGAAGCTGAAATAAAGAAATTGATAGCCTGCGGGTTCATCCGGGAAGAACAATATCCTGATTGGGTCGCTAATGTTGTCCCGGTCATAAAAAAAAGCAGGAAAGTTCATATTTGCATCGACTTCCGAGATCTAAATGCGGCTTGCCCTAAGGATGAGTTTCCTCTTCCCATCACAGACGTCTTGATCGATAATATGTGCGGTTTTGAACGCATGTCTTTCATGGACGGATTCTCAGGATATAATCAAATTAAGATGAATCCTGAAGATGAGAAGTATACTGCCTTCTGTACACCACTGGGGGTATATTGCTATACATTTATGCCTTTCGGATTGAAGAATGTCGGGGCTACATATCAACGAGCTATGAGTAACATATTCTATGAGAACTTACGCAAAACGGTGGAATGTTACGTAGACGATATCGCTGTCAAAAGCTACGTCAAGGATAATCACATCCAAGACTTGAAGACAGTGTTCGAGTTGATGCGCCAACACCAACTCAAAATGAACCCCACAAAGTCCTTTCTTGGCGTATCCAGTGGCAAATTTCTGGGATTTGTCATTACCGCTAAAGGCATTCAAGTTGACCCTGATAAAGTCAAAGCTATCCTAGAAATACGACCGCCCCGTAATCTGAGGGAACTCAGGAGATTTTAAGGTCGTCTGGCTTATATAAGGAGATTCATATCCAACCTCTCTGGGAGATGTCAACCTTTTTCCCGTCTGATGAAGAAAGGTGTATCATTCATATGGGACGAAGCCTGTCAGCAAGCATTTAATGACATCAAACGCTATCTTACTAATCCTCCAGTTCTGGTGCCTCCCGTCATAGGAAGACCATTTTGCTGTATGTTCGAGCAATGGATCATTCTTTAGGGGCTCTTCTCGCATAGAAGAACAATGAGGGTCATGAACAGACTATCTACTATCTAAGCAGGATGATGGTCGGAGCTGAATACCGGTAAATCCAGTAGAAAAAGAATGCTTGGCCCTAATGTTTGCCATTCAGAAGACGCGATATTACGTTACAGGCCAAACTATTCATATCATCTCCAGAATCAATCCACTTCGAGTATTGATGAATAAGCCGAGTGTTCTTAATTCTCGACTCGCGACCTGGGCGATGTTATTAACACCGTATGATATGGTGTACGTCCCTCAGAAGTCCATGAAAGGTCAAGCCTTGGCTGATTTCTTAGCTGCTCACCCAATTCCGGAAACCTCTAAATTGTATGAGGACATTCCCGACGAAGTTGCAGAATATAATTCCGCAATGGAAGGTGATACATGGCAGCTATTCTTCGATGGTGCCTCCAGGACTAGTCCCAGGGGAAACATGGTTTCAGAAGTAGAAATTGTCCTGGTGACTCCTGATAAACTCGTCATCTATCGAGCATATTTTCTTAGCGAACCCTGCTCTAATAATGTGGCAGAATATAATGCTCTACTAATCGGGCTTCAAGTCGCTAAAGAATTGGATGTTGAATACCTGGAAGCTTTTGGTGATTCTCAGCTGATCGTCAATCAGGTCAGAGGAATATATGAGGTCCGCAATCCAGACCTCATTCCTTATCACCAAGCAATGATCGAGATAGCCATGTTTTTAAAGGATTCTTCCTAGAGCATGTGTCTCGATCTCAAAATTTGGAAGCCGATGCTCTGGCCAGTCTAGCTGCAGATTTAGCTATTCCTATAAGAAGGCAGAATTCGGTGATCCTTCTTAACAGAGATTTATTCTGTGTGAAAAATAATTTTTACATAGAACGCAGCTACACTATAAACACGACTTCTCCTAAGAGAGACTGGAGAAGTCCCTTTATAGACTTTATGTCTTACGAAATCTTACCAGAGGATCCTAAAGAAGCAGTATCTGTCAAAAGATGATCATTACGCTTCTATTTTGATGCTTCTTCATAAAGTCTATATCGCCGAACATACGATGGACTATTATTACGATGTATCTCTGACGATGATGCAAAGAGGGTTATCCGAGAAGCTCATGATGGTATATGTGGAGCACATCAACCCGGTCCTAAGTTACAGGATCGTATTAGGAGGATGGGCTACTACTGGCCTACTATGATTGCAGATACCGTAAAATATGCAAGACAATGCAAAGCCTATCAGGTTCATGCAGATTTTATACATCAGCCTTCTGAGTATTTACATCCTACGATTGCATCATGGCCCTTTGAAGCATGGGGTATGGATATCTTTGGTCCGATTCATCCATCATCTTCTAGAGGACATCGATTCATATTGGCTATCACCGATTATTTCTCCAAATGGTCGGAGGTGATCCCTCTTGTTGAGGTAAAGACATCCAACATGATCAGCTTTATCAAATACCATGTAATTTATCGCTTTGGGATATCCCGAAGGATAATTCATAATAACGGGCCTTAATTCATCAGCCAAGCGTTTTACCGATTTTATGATAAGAATCGGATACAGAATATGGCCTCGACGGCTTATAATCCTGCTGCTAATGGTTTGGCGGAAGCCTTCAACAAAACTATCATCAAACTCTTGAAGAAGTTCGTCTCTTCGAACAAAAGAGATTGGAATAAAAAGCTGGGGAAATATCTCTGGGCATACCGCACAACGGTACGAACACTAACAGGTTGTACCCCATTCTTATTAGTTTACAGGTGTGAAGCAGTTCTCCCCATTGAAGTCCAAATTCCATCACTCAAAATAGCAGTGGCTAATGAGTTGACTCAGGAAAATAATAATCGGTTAAGGCTTCAAGAGCTAGAAGAATTAGACGAGAAACGCCTTCAAGCTCAATAATGCATTACGTTCTACCAGGCACGCATTTCCAGAGCTTTTAATCAAAAAGTGAAGGAAAGAGTGTTCAAAGTTGGTGAGCTAGTTTTAGCTGTGAAGAGGTCAATGATCATTATGCACAAAAGTAAGGGCAAATTCTAGCCTAAATGGGAAGGTCCTTATGTGATTGAAACGATATTCTCAAACGGCGCTTACAGATTAGCCAAGCCTAATGGAGATTTGATAATGGATCCTATCAACGTCAAATTCCTGAAGAAGTACTATGCTTGATCTCTTTTGCTCAAAGGGGTATGGTGAAGATTTTATTTTGATGACACTACATATAAAGATTAGTTGGATCATATTCTATCATGTTCTTATGACCTCTGAATAGATATGTTTAACTAATTTGGAACTTCAAAACCTATCACGTCCATATTATCTCTGATAGCATTTTGTATACAAATTTAGTTGGATCATATTCTATCATGTCCATATAACCTCTAAATAGATATATCAAGCTAAAACTTACCGAAAGTATATCACGTCCATATTACCTCTGATATTACTTTCATCCTAGCCTATCATTTATATTCTAAAATGATGGGTCCACAAAGTCAGAAAAAGTATCTTTATTATCTCCGGGAGTAGCAAATTACATAAGCAAAAAAGGTACATCATTGGGGAGGAGCCGTTAAATCGCGGATCTGTTGCGCCAAAGCAGCCATCCTCTCATTCCTGGAGTTCAAAATATGGTTGCGAGCCCGTTCCAGCCTTGCCTCATCGTCATTCAAGCGAGATAGTTCGGACCAAGCATCAACAAAACCGGCGCAGATGACACCCGCATACGCCAAGTTCTGCTGAGCTATTTCCGCTTGGCCCTTAAATACATTACGAGTTGTCGATGTCTTGAGAAGCCTCTCCCTTGCCTAAGCGAGTTCAGCTTCCAATTCTCGAACCCTCGCTTCATCTCCCTCACATTCGGCCTGGTACTTAGCTAGCTAAGGAATAACCTCCACCAAGACAGCCTGCTCTTTATCCATCTCTTGCTGCTGTTCCTGGATGAATTTGTTTAGAGTTTCTATTTGCTCAGCAAGTACTGCAGTTGAGGAGTCATACTCAGCTTGAACCAGATCGTCGATGCTGCCTCGGGATAGTTGCAAATACTCGTTAATGGGTTATTCTAAACCATTAACTATTTGCTCTAGCACATCAGCTTTTTCAGCGTCACTGAAATTTCTTATCTGCGCTATAGGAAGATTGGAGGACATCTTCAGAGCATCGAAACCTAGGTTCTTCTCCAGAACCATCGATATCAACTCTTTCAAAGTGAGGTAGAATATGCTAGTGTATTGATCTACTAGCATAGCAAAGCTCGAATGGACGCTGAGAATATCGGTAAGTCTCCTTTCTGGAATGACTGCAGAGGAGGTTGCCACTGTCGTTGCTTCGACAGATGGTGCGACAAAAGAAGAGACACCAACAATAGTTGAAGTTGCTGGCATGCTCGACGAAGGAGGCACAGTCGAGATAATGGGCTCATCCTCTTCTGGTGTTATTTGAACTACCACTGGCGGAATGACACCCGAGAATGTTGCGGATAAAAGATCGGCAGCTTCAAAGCATGCTTCTTCGACATCGAGCACCGCCGTTTCATCAGTCGGATCCGCAACAAAGTCAGAGGTTGTGTCAACTCCGCCCTCCCCAGAGATGTCTTTTCCTAAAAAGAAGATAAGAGAAAGTTAATATCAAATTTAATGTTAATTTTTCTAAAAGAAGCGTAAAGATAACATTTACCCATGGCCGATGGTATGTATGTTGCGTCTGCAGCCTGTACAGCTAAATCATTTCTTAATGATGCTAAACAAGCTGTCATACCTGGAGAAGATGGTGCACCAACTGACGTTTGAGGGAAGTCATCCCAGTCATCACCCAGATCCACTCGAGGTTCATCGGGTGGAATCTCGCTGGAAATACTTACAGACGAAGGAGGGGTTACTCCCATTATTGGTCTGGATAAAGGTATATTAATTCTGAATATGCTCGGTCTCGAAGGCGATCTCGAAACACTACCAGTAGCGGTAGTAGAGGCAGCGATCGCGAGCAAAGAATCTCCGGCACTGTCAGCCAAAACTGTGGAGGTTCCCTCTATAAAAGACGAAAGACCTCTGATCAAAGAATCATCCCCAACTGGGGAAATAACAGGCTCACTCCTAGAAGCCCCTTTGGTGGAAGTCCTTTTAGGACCTCTGACCGTCTTCTTCGTGCGGGGGGAAGGCTCTTTCAGAGTGGAAGCCTTCCGTTTATTGGAGATAACGAGAGGCTCTGCTGGCGGAGCTATTATGCCTCTCGGTATTATCAACAAGAACTCGTCTGCACCAATAGGGTCTTCACCTTCATCAGAAACAGACGATATCTTCTCCCTTCCAGTGGACTTCTGGGAGGGCATCCTGAAACTTCCATACACATCAAAATCACGATGGAAGGTATTGATGGACGCATAAAACTGCGCGTACGAGTGAAGAATGCGCAATTCTATTGAGAGAGAAGTCACGGGCACAGCAAAGGTTGCACCAGTACAACCCGTGATAAAATACCGCCATCCTCTGGCTCCATCAATAAGTCCACCCTTGGACTTGAAGCTGGTGATGGTGTAAATCCCCTGATTTTTCAATTTGGATTTTTCACAATTTTCTGGAATTTTCTGGGAATTTTCTGTAATTAAAATCAGGGTTTTAATAATTAAATGATTTTTAATTAATAATAAATAATATTAAAATATTATGAAAATAATATTTTTGGGTGTAAAATGAAAAACTGGACTTAGGGTAATTTTTTGGGAATTTATTGGACCCCGGACCTATTTTTAATCACCTAAAAACTATTATTATTTATTTATTTATTTGTTTATTATCTAATTAATTAATTATTTAGTTTTATTTTTATATTAACCGACCCGGCCCAAGCCCACTGGACCCAAACCCATTTTCGGCCCAACCCGTCGCCCCTATCGGGTCGGGTCGGGTCTGCCCGAACCTGACCCGCCGCACCCGAACCCGCCTGACCCCTCTCCCCCGCTGCCCGCTTCTTCCCCCGCTCCGCCCGGCCGCCCGCCCGTTCCGCTCGGCCACGACGCCACCCTCCGCCTCTCCCGACCCACGACCCCCTCTTCCCTCCGCCTCTCTCGGCCCCCCAGCCTCCTCACCGCCTATTTAAACCCCTGGCCGCCCAGCTCCGGCTACAACCCTCGACGCCGCGTCGCCCGCCACTCCGCCGTCGCCCTCGCCACCGCCCAGCTGCCCTCCGCCTCGCCCAGCCGGCCTCCTCCTTCCTCCTCCGTCAGCCTCAGCCGCAGCCAAGCTCCCCCGACCCCGTAGCACCCTCCGGCCCGCCTCCGGCTGCTCAGCCCCTGCGCCGTGCTCCACCGACGTCGCCGTCCCTCGCCTGAGCCGCCGCAGCCCCGGCCCGACCTCGCCGTCCTCCGACGACGCCCCTAGCAACAAAACCCTAGGTCGGACACAGCTTGGACACAACACTGTGCTGTGTCGGCGTGTCGTATCGCGTGTCGCGGACACGAGATAAGCTGCTTTTCGGACCCTGTTCAGGTACGCGTATCTTTCTGCTCGTAACCCCGTTTTCAATTCCGTCTTTTGCATCGTGAAGCCTGCATGACCCTCTCAGTGCCCGTGCAACCCGCTCGGGGCATCGCGTCCTGTGGCGATCGCACACCGCGATCCAAAAATAGAAAAAATAACGCCCAATTTCACCCCGGAACTGAGTACGCCCCGCCAAACGGGACGACTTGGTCGCGCGCGGTCTTCACAGATACGTGCGCGTCGTTGATACGGACGTGTGAGATTTCGCAGAAGTCAATTCGGGTGTGCGTGCACACCGGGATCAACGCGTATCCGCGGACATCGCCCCGTATCCGACTTTTCTGAATTATGCCCTAACTTTGTGTACACATGTCGGATTGAAACGAAACTTGTGCCATCGGACTCGTAGCGATACGCTGGTCCTGTGACCCAAGTTTGGTTCGATTCTGAGAACGTTGACGAAATCGCGTGTCGTGGGCCCCAAAGGCCCCGCTCGACGGGCGATTTTGTGATCGGCTCATCGGAATCCAATTCTGGAAGTTCCGTTGGGTTCGTATCATTGTTCCTGACATGTTAACACTAAGTTTAGTGAAATTGGAGACCTTTGACCCTGACACGTTTTTCGGTGCAAAGCGGGCCCACATGTAGACCCCGTTTTGATCCGAAATTACCGTTTTTGCCCTTGTCTCCAAATTGGACTCAAGGACAGGCATTTCTAGCTGATTGATATTTTTTGGATCTAATGGTGATGTTTATTTCAGCAACCGGAGTACCGCCTGCAATTCCAGCTGAAGTCAGAGCAGCAATTGGAACCAGAACCACAGGCAAGTGTACCTCGCCAAAACTTGCAGTCTTTGCTAAATATTCCTTGGCTTAGTTATACATCAGAGGGCAAGTATACCTTGCCAACTTGACAGTCTTGTTGCATATTTTCTTGTTTTATTTATAACTGTTGTACATGCTTAACCTAGGACCGTGTGACGTACTTAGCGTCCGATTATCAGTCGGGTGCCAACACCGTACGCGGTATTGGGTATGGTCATCTAGAGATGGATATTCGTGACACTTTATTTTCCTGTACTTGTCTTATCAAGTACCATACGACCCAGGACACTTGACACTATTCATGAGATAGGATATTTCCGAGACATTCGTGGTGATTCTGTATAGGATACAGGACTTGACATAGGCATTATATTCATAGACATTATATGACTTGCTGCATTAGTATTGATCCTGCGTGTCATGGACATGAGACGTGTGATTACATTAGGTGGGGAGAGACACACAGGCTACAGGCTGATATATATATATATATTTATTCTGGCGAGGCCTCAGACTCTATATTAGAGCTAGGCACTCTATTAGTGATATATTTATTGTGAGGCCTCAGACTCTATATCAGAGCTAGGCACTCTATTAGTTATTACTGCTACCGGCTCCCCGACACAGAGCTTGTAGTGGTTTCAGCCTGAGTACTCGTGATGCTCTCACTTGCATTTTCACATAGATGGTTACATACTTACCCTATTTATTTCATTATCTGCTGCACTGCTTATATTTTGGCTTGTATTATCTGTACCTTGTTATGTCCCCTGAGGACCTGGAATGGACTATGTCCCCAGGTATAGCCGAAGAGATCCACCCAGAGATACATCGTACATGAGCACTTCCAGGAGCTGTACCAAGACCTGAGGACGAGCTCGCACCAGAGGACTTCTTCTGAGCAGTGGCTGTATATAGTCAGTTATTTCTGTTTTGTTTCTATTTTCAGTTCCTTTATTTCACGTTTATTTGCATTTGATGTAACAGACTTGTGCTCGGATTGTTCACCGAGACACTTTTATTGAGATTTGATAGTTATTGCTATTTGCATTATTTCTGGCATGTAATCTGTGATTATATGTTATGGATGAGATTAGAATAACTTGGGACTTGCATCATTTGCTCTATTTACTGTTAGACTACAGCTTAAGCATGCCCTGATGGATCCATTAAATTGGGTTGTCCATCGGTGCGTGCTGCTGGCCATTGCCACGTGTCCAGTCCCTCGATATTTTGGAACTGGGGCGTGACAGATGGGATTCCCTACATGCAACTGGTCGTACCCAAATTGCCTGGCGAATCGGCTGGGCAGATAAGGCTCCAAGAAGCAGTGGTCCTCACTCTTGTACAGCAGGTGGGAAGGTCTAATGCAGACCAACCAGTAAAAGGCTTCAGGAGAAAGAATAGTCCTCCCTTGACCTGCATCCTTAAGTTTCGTCCCCTGTTGATTGATATGTACAGGGGGGGCGGTACAGAAGAGCTTCCAGCCATAGGCAAAATTTAATGCTCGCCGGCAATCTATGACGCTCGCCACATTCCAAAAGGAATTCTTGTAATTCAACAAAAAATTATTTCTCGAGCTGCTGGCAGAGCCGGGAGACATCACCCTGGTATTGTGAAGGATTAACCATCCCATCAGGTATAGGAATGGTAATTCCACTCGGAGAAATCCTTCACGCTACGTATCATCAGCTAGTAGCCCATCAGTAATGGCCCTCAGGCCAGCTTGTATTCTACAGACCATGGCAGGAAGCAGGCCCAGTCTTGCTCCAAACACAAACGCACTGCGGGCCATAAGGTGTTGCGATGAATGCGATCCGCAGACGTGATGCCAGGCACTACCCATCGGCGTAGCCAGACAGAGAGGAAGCCAGCCAGTTGAGCTTCCCTTGACAAAGGCTTGCGATAATGCCTCATATAACTGAAGGCTTTAGTGCCTGCAGGATAACCCCCTATCTCCTCATCGAGAATATAATCTGAAGCCCCTGCGTCTTCAATGAGGTCATCGACCGTGTTGGCGCTAAGCATGCTCAGGAGGTTCAAGGGCTTATCTCTGCTATCTACAACCTTGTCTGGCTTAGCATTTCTGGCCTGATGGAAGAAGAGGTAGGATGCCCATTTGTTGATATGAGCCAAATCAGAGGGCTCTTTGTAGAAGGTGGTGCATGCGAGATAGTGGCTCATCAGCTCCTAGTATACCGCCACTGCCCGAGGGTTTGTATCCCTCAGCTCCCTATTCGTGGGAACGTACTCTTCATAAGGAGTGTCTTCCATTGGCAGCTTTGAAATCTCTGCCATCTCATGAAGGGCTAAGCCCAACTCACCTAGTAGAGTGGCAAAAGTCCCAGTAAGCGAATTGTATTGCTCCATCAAAGCTAAAAACAAGTTGGGGTTGAAAGGCAGCTAAACACTGGTGGCACTCACATCCGCAAACAAGCCAATACTTTCAAGCTCCGTCTGAAAGTGCTTCAGGGCCCAGGCAGTTAAACTGGCCCATCGAAGATTCCCGGGGCTAAGCCATCCACTGGTGCGAGGGTTAAACTTGGGGTACACTCCTCTCTGCCCCATAAAGTTATTGCAGAAAGTCAATATTTGAACCGGCTGGATCAGTGAAGTGTCTTCACTCGGGACGCTGCCCGGCAGTAATCCTCTGAAAGGCATAACAGGGCCTGAAGGGCTGCTCACAAAGAATCCTTGGTTCACTCCTTTCTCGTATGAAATCTTCCCTGGCCGCCCATGAAGATCGGGATTCAGAGTCCACATCATCTTCCTAGGATATGTGGCATGGAAGAATGTCGAGATAGGATAATCTCTAGGCATCCTGGGCATATACATGACCGTGCCATCAGTAGTAAACACCCAATCCTCCTTCTTGGGCTTAGTCTGGGATTGTTTGTCGATAACATCCCCGAATAAGAAACCTGGTTTCTTATATTCAGTCCCATCTATGTATGTCAGGGACTCCCCACTGATCATACTCAGCAGCATTCGTTCTCCTTGGGACGAGATCAGAGTTCCCCTTTCTTAAGGATACTCATTTCCAGAGATAGGGAATGTCACATGGGACAAGTCCTCCAGATAATTTGAGTTCAGCATCCCGGCAACAGAGCCGATCACTTCAGCCAAAGGAGGGATCTGCAAGTCCACTGCAAAATACAAGAAAACAAGTCAGTTTTTACGCTAGACGCTACACTCTTGCAGTATACGCCAAAGACTAAAAGTCTGAGCTTTTACGCCAGACTGCAAAAACTTGAGATTTTACGCTGGAACCTATTTTTAGTACGTAAAACTCAAGGTTGGCAGTATACGCCAAAATCTAACAGACTGAGCTTTTTACGCCAGACTGCCAAAATTTGAGTTTTTACGCCGGAATTTACATCCAGCGCGTAAAACTCAAAGTTTGTAGTATACGCCAAAATTTTGACAGTCTGAGTTTTTACGCCAGACTGCGAAAATATGGAGTTTTTACGCTGATACATTAGGAATGTGGGCATAATGATAAAAATATCTCTATGCATCATCTTCCTCGAAGAGGCTCTTAGCACAAAAGATGACCTTGCGCGTACACGTACAACGTGTGCGAAGGATTTTATTCCTCTTGAAGTCTTTACCTGTGATGCCCGGAGCGCAGCTCGTCAGAGGGGCACTTCGTTCAGATCGGGGCTCGCTCAGCCTAATGGGGCTTGCTCGTGATTGAGCAGAAGAGCAAGATGAAGAAGAGGCGACTTTCTTTCCCTTAGCAGTGGAAGCCTGTTTCAGGGCCATGGCGAAGCTCTAAAGTTCTCAGAAAAGAGATGAAGATAAAAAGTTCTCAAAGAGACAAAGGGTTTTGCAAAGACAGATAAAGGGTTTCTCTCTCAAGACCTTAGGCTATTTATAGAGTTCGGATAACTTTTCGAATCCCTAACCAAATCCGATATTTAATAATCGGTTATGATTTGGGACCACGTCAGCCTATCATTTGAAAAAGAAGACGGACAGTCAGTGGATCCAGATTTTACGTGCAGAACAAATCTATGGTTTTACGCTCAGAAGCTTTTTTACGCTCAGAGGCTATAAATCTACGGTTTTACGCTCAGAGGCTATAAATTTATGATTTTACGCTCATAAGCCTTTTATGCTCAGAAGCTACAAATCTAAGGTTTTACTCTCAGAAGCTACAAATCTAAGGTTTTACGCTCAGAAGCTACAAATCTACAATTCTACGCTCAGAAGCTACAGAAGGCCAATTATAAGGTTTTACGCAGAAAATACTCCTTTTTGGCTACAAAACATTCCAAGTGCCTGAAACACACAGAGGTCAGCATTGAAGATGACTATTCTTCTTAGTCCATGAGAAGTTCATTCGAAGTCTAGTCAAAATCTTTTACAAAAGTTCAAGTATGGCCCGTTCGGCGGATACTTCTCGCCCTATTTCGAAGGATTTTCGGGGAAACCATTCTTAAAGATGATGGTCTGAAACAAAATTCTTCATATCAGAGAAGTGACAGTTCAGAATTTTTATGCGACTCATCGTCCAAAAACAGCATGACAGTTAGATCTTCAAGACAACTTAATGCTAAAGAGCTTTTTTACGCATCTTCCATTACGCGTAAAAGACGGGACGTGACCAGATAAGCGTTTAGCAGAGTCAGCATAAAATTATTCAAACATGTCGAAGCTGCACATTATCAGACTTTCTCACAGCAAATATAGCAAATCAGCAATGCGTAAAAGAAGATAAGTCTATTAATCATGATTACATATGATGAAAATCCAGTTTACAAAGGATTTTTTATTTTTATGATTATATATGATGGAAATCCTTTCTCTACGAAGGATTTCTCATTTTTATTTAAAGATCACGCCGAGAATCTGTTGTGCCAGGTTCTCATATTGGTGGAGATCTTTTTCTTCTTCTACGGTACTTCACCGGCTTCTGCGGCCGATGAACAAGAAAATGATTAATGGCGGGAGAATACAAAACTGGGCCTGCATTATTCAAGCCCACCCTCCATATGCCATGGCATCCACGTCCTAGAATTGTGTTAGGGGTTTAGACCCAACACAATACTCGAAGACACGACCAAGCTGCCCACCAGTGTCCAACTCCATAATAGGGGAAAATACAGCTCGCAAGCCGTGTGGTCCGATGAGACCCTTCCTCTCTCCTGGACGAATCGCCATATAAAATTGCTGATTATCTCGAGCAAAGGAAGCTATGATATCCTTCTATGATCCATCATTGCAGAGGACATTTGCTCAAAGATGCCTCTTTTTACGGCTCCTTACATGCTGGAAGAGCATGATCTTCTTCTTCCTCAAGTCAGCCCGATGAATCTCAGCGGCCATCTTTTTGGTGAAGGAAGTATGGAAAAATAGGTTCACTCACTCACCTTTTTATAGGCAGAAGAGAACATCAAATCCCAACAACTTCCTAAAATTTGCCGAGAAATCAGCCTCGCAGAACGAGTCAAATTTGACCGTTTTATGCTTCATTCAAAGTATTTTAAATTACGAGTAATTTAAAAACTTTGAAGGGGGTCTTGTAGAAGCATGAAAAATACGCTGGGAAATTATACGCGTAAAACCCCCAAACATACATGAAGCACGCATAAAACAGAACTCCAGCACCGTGTGGTGTAAAATATGACTTCAGAACTATTGGCGTACAACAGAGCTTCAACGCTATCCAGTGTAGAACAGAGCTCCAGAACAGTTCGCGTAAAGCAGTACTTCCAGACTGCTTTGGCGTAAAAAAAAGGTTGCTACACTCCGGGGTAAACTATGTCTGCTTTTAATGCAGCGGGAAGTTGTACGAGAAACTCTTCGTATTCCTCGAATGAACCTGTCAGATAAAACAATGAACCTGACTACTAACAAAGAGTACTGCACGACGATCGAGAGGACGGCTGTAATAATGATTCTGCACAGAGGCCCAGACTGTCATTTAGTGGCATATCCTAGATACAAGTCATTTTTACACACTCAAGGAATACGCTGCCTATTTTACACAAGCAAAAATGAGCCTTTATGCTCAAGATGAGACGAAACCAAATGCCACGTCAAAACCTGTTCTTCGTACAGAACTCGAGGCACGTCTATGTAGTTAATGCGCGAGATGGGGGAAGATCTCTGCATTTAATGCACGAGATTTTGTTCTATTTTCAATGACTAGGAGAGCTAAAATTAGGGCTAATATGCTCACATCACTATCCCTGCATATTATGCCAACCAGGCTATTTTCAACTATAGGAGTACGCCGTATGCTATCTCCTCAAAATACGCCAACCAGGCTATTTTCAACTATAGGAGTACGCCATATGCTATCTCCTCGAAATACGCCAACCAGGCTATTTTCAACTATAGGAGTACGCCGTATGCTATCTCCTCGAAATACTCTAACTCAGGCTATATTTGCAAGGTACGTGATAAGGCTGTTTGGCCCAAAATACGCTCGAGACCTCAGTCAAGGAAGGATAATTGGCTATCTTTACGCTGGTTACCTATTATGCAGCTACTTGGCTTTTACGCCAATAGGGCAGCTACTTGGCTTTTACGCCAACATGGCAGCTATTTGGTTTTTACGCCAACAGGACAGCTATTTGACTTTTACGCCAACGGGGCAGCTACTTGGCTTTTACGCCAACAAGATAACTATTTGGCTTTTACGCCAACGAGACAGTTATTTGGCTTTTATGCCAACCATCTCTACGCGAGGGGCAGTTACCTACGTGGCTTGCATGCCGTGGTCTTCGAGAAGCAGTTATACGCGTTACCTCATAATGGTACAAGCATCACACGCGGATTCAGGAGATCATTCAGACGTGGGTAGCAGTTATTATAACTGCCGCGTAAAAGGTGCAACTCTCTCCACTAATTGGTTTCTATGCCGACTAGTCAGTTACTATGACTAATCTCTATAAATAGAGACGTCCGGTCACAGGAGAACAGGGTCAAAAAAAGGATAAAAAATCAGAGAGAGAGAGAGAGAGCACATACAGAGAGTGTTGATTGACGACTTTGGCAATGAGAGTTCAATCCCTCTTGCAATCTTTGAAGCTCCTTCTTCTTCTACAGCACTTCTTCGTCATCGTGTGGTCCAAGGGACAAAGTGATCGACCGCAGATCAGACTCCTATAGCAATTTTTCCCCAGAATTATTTTTTGTACTTAACATCCTCGTATAGGATTAATTTTACTCTTTTTTCTTATTTGTAAACAAAGAAAGGGTTTCGTATAAACCTTGTTTTATTTTTTTGTTTATCATCAAACAGTCATATCCAAAAGTCTTCCTAGAACAACTTGGGTGCAAATTTTGTACATAAACCAAGCCGGGGAGAAACACCCATGCGCCCAGTATGGCTTTGCGTATGAAGTGGGTCAATTACGCATTAAGTCTTCCACAAATGATCTGGGTGCCGTCTCTACACATGAACCAGGTCAGGGAGCAAATACTTCGCCTACATACCCATGCACTTGGTTTGGTCGTGTGCATGAAATAAGTATAAAGGTAAAATTTTCTTCGTCAAATCTTCGTAACATGATATGTCACAAGTGCAAGACGAGAGAGATGACTTCCACGTATGGAGTGTCCCCTTTAGGGTACACGTGTGCTAGTATTATCATTAATTATTGTTGTGCCTAAACAACAGCCCCCTAGCTAGGCAATTCGTATTCCAGCGGCTGTAACAAATTATACCAAGCCAATAGTGTCTCGGGGAATGGGTACAAGCCAAAGAATCCTAGGATGAAGAGGAGCTGCCTTTTGCCTCTTGTTGTTCAACTTGGAGGTCTCCTTTTACAAAGAAGAGTTCAAAGACAAGTTCTAGTCTCGGCCAATGTACCAAGAAACCATCCGCGAGGCATCCAACCAACTATGCCCACTGAAAGAGTATTCCAGGGTACTCGCCTAAGGTCGAGATCTTCCTATGAAGAGACCAAACCATGGACTAAGAGAAATTAACATAAATCTGACATGCCCTGTATCTCTTTGCATATTCTATGACATCAGCTACCATAGTGGGCTAATAATATCTCATGCGTCGCAGACGATCCTATTATTGACCCATATAGTCTCAGGCAACCTAATTTTGTTAATTTACTTAAAATTCCTTATCGATACTTGCAACAGCAGACTGCGCCATTAGCTAAATATTGTTCTTTGATGTTCGATTATTTATATTGTTTTATATTTTCTTATGTATTTTTTTTATCTTTATTGAGTCTAGGACTTATGTGAGTCGGAACGCACTTTGGCGCTAGTTGAATAACTATCCAAAGTTCACTCAAATAAGCCTACCTATACCTAAACAAAACCTGAGCTTATACTAGACCAAAGACCCACACAAACTAAACCCAAACTAACCCAAACCTGACCAAGGACCTACTAAAATTTGAGAAACCAAACTTGGTCCGAGTTCTTCCTGAACTCTGTCTGAACTCGGTTGACCAAAACCAATTCCTGATTCTGTTGGCTAGACCTATTCTGGAGGCTTCAATGTTTAAATTTTTTAACGTTGGATATCCGAGTTCTGGTTGAATTCTGTTTTAGAAAACCCTGTAAATAGAGAAGAGATTTCTATTCCTCTCAATTCAATCCAACTCATTCAATCTTCATCTTCTCTATTCATTATAAGAACTTTAAACCTTTCAAATACCAAGACAACTCCCATTCTTCTAAGTTCTAGTGCAGTTTCGATTAAAAGTGTTCGAGTTGTACAAGCTTGACTTTTCAAAGCTATTTTCTCAGAAAGTCTGAAGTCATCGAGCTCTTCGGATCAAAGGTTCGTGTCTATACAAAGTCGCAAGCCATTCGGATAAAAGCTTGTGTTTTCACTAATAGTGAAGTTAAACTCCGGGCAAGAGTTCTTGGGACTGTACCAATATGTCACGCCCCGATTCCATGGAATCGATAGTCGTCCCCCGGGCTTTCGTGCATGCCTAGGTTGCGTATCGCACAAGGCCAAGGTATTTTTGTATAACGAGCACATATTTAGAGTACGCAGATAATTGAAACACAAAGTTGAAACATGAAAAAGTTCTCTTTATTGATAATGAACATCTTTTACAAACTCTTGAACGAGTCAGATAATTGCCACACGGGCTTACAAAAGTGGACTCAAAATAAGATAGCCATCCTGTACATTACATCCTTTACTAAATCTTCAAAATAAGAGACCTCCAGGCGGAACAATCACTTTTCCACGAAGTCATTGGGTCCGTTTGGAAGGGTAAGAATTGATGCTGAGACAAGTCGCTGCTTTAACTCCATAAATGAAGCTTCACAGTCGTCTATGAAACTTAGGAATAGAACCTAACACTATGAAACAATGAGGGAACCTTTCCTTTATTTCAGACTCAAGCTCCCAAGTAGATTCTTCGACCGAATGATTTCTCCAAAGTACGCATACGAGAGGAACTGAACGACTTTGAAGCAGCTTCTCTTTGCGATCTAAGATATAATAGATTGTGGCATAAGTTTCTTTCTACTGAGTAAAAGAAATAACCAACTAGCAAAAATTTTTGATTGTGGCATAAGTTTCTTTCTCTTGCACTCATGTCCATGATCGAACACGATTAACAATTCATGCAGTTGAGGCAACACGAGTGCAAGAACATGAGTGCAAGAACACGAGTGCACGACAAGTAGTAATGCATGATTTATTTAGCATAGCCTCTCTGAACAATTATGTACAATACAAGGTGTGTGTCATACTTAGCATAATTCATAGAACATTTGCACGAACAAGCATACGATAAGGCAACAGTTCACATGTTTGATTGACAAGCATAATAACCAAGTCTATCGTCTTTTATCTTGGTTTCTTTTATTATTATTTGGTATCGTTTGATCGGGGCAAAGAAGATTGCAGATTTATTAGATGTGAAGCTTGGAAGCAAGGCTAGCTAATCGGGTTGGTAGCCACTCACTTAGATAGTTGGAAGGAGAAGGAAAGAGGTGCTTCACGACTCCGCTCGCAAGCCGCCTACTGCTCGTTCACCTGCACACGAACAGCTCGATTAATACTTCTTCCTCTCTTTCCAATATCGGAATAGAAGTGCAAGTCAATGAACAAAAACAATGAAAACCATCGAAACCGTTCAAGAAAAACAAGCAAATCTCAAAACCAACTCAAAGCACGAAAGCAACAAGCGACATCGAAAACCGAGACAATAAAAGATAGCAGCGGAGAGGTCCCTCCTGACTCTGCCGCTAAGCCGATCCTTGGGGCACGGTCCACTGAATATGGGAATCGATTCTGAAGAAACAAATCCATAACGAGGACGAGTTCTTAATTCAATCTATCCCGATCGAACGATACCGTCTTGTGTTTCTTAGCCGCGCTCTCCGCACCGGGAGAACGGGGCGCTACATCCTACCCAACTAATTGGAAGTTTCGTCCCGAAACTTAAGAATATGACCTACCATTAGGGAGCATTTCGTTGGGGACGACGATCAGGAAGGTTCGGACAGGAATTAATGGTATGGCCTGATTGTCCACACGCTAGGCATAACCCAAGTCTCAAGCGACAATTGTTGGCTGTGTGCCCACGCTTTTTACAGAAATTACACGATGGCCCTGGGTTCCCTCTTTGGTGCCCTCCGTTGTTAGGGCGCTTTGCAACAGTATTTCCTCTGTCGTTGCTTTGGCGTTTATGATTGTAGGTATGCACAGCGTCGGCAGGAACGTGAGGATAGTGTGGTTCAAGCGATAGGGCGTGATTCATGACTTTACGCATTGTACGATACTGATGAAAGGCTACGTGCGAATGGATGACAGGGCATAGTCCACTTTCAAACCTTCTAGCTCGACTCGCTACATCAGGTAAATAGGCCCTAGCGAATTTGGAGAGTCGGTTGAATTCAGCGGAGTACTCCTTAACTGTCATGCTGCCTTGCCGCAGCTGCACGAACTCGTTTTCCATTTGACGTTGTACTGGTGGGGGTACAAAATCCTCTTCGAACGCGACACAAAAAGTCGTCCACGAGATCGCCTCCTCTCCGTGATCAAATTAGAGAGATCGTCGATGCACGTCCCACCAATCGTGCGTGTTGAGGCGGAGCTGTAGTTGCGCGCAGGCGACGCGCTTCTCTTCGGGGACCTCTAGCAGAGCGAAGTGATCTTCAAGTTCGGCCAACCAATCTAGAGCTACGACTGCCGTTGAATGGGGTATTGCAGACTTTCTTGAAGTGGCCAAAGTCGAAGGCAGTCACGTCCCTCGTCCTTGGAATTTGCGGCGTCTCTACTTCAAGCATGGGCTGTTCCACCGGAGTCGCTGGCGTTGCCGTGGACTGGTTGGATGCCAAAGTCTGAACGATCTGCTGCAGGGTATCTACCTGCTTCTGTTGGACTGAGAATCGTGCTTCTATATTGTCTTGAAACTTGAGCTGACTCTATTCTGCTCGCTTCTCGGCCCGTTCATAGCGAGCCTCGTCCCTTTGTTGGTTTTCCTCCAACATCCGCAACATTTGCTGGATGGGATCGATGCTTGGCGCGGCTCGCTGGCTCTTTGAACTTCCCGAAGTGTCCGAACTACCTTCTTGGCCTTGCGTTTCGTCCGGTGTTTGCGCTGCAGATTGTGCTGGAGCCATTCCTTCAAAAGAAGGTAAATTACATTAGGATCATAATGTATTATGGACTTATTGCATGAACGTATCTTATTTTGGCCTAGCGAGTTCAAGAGTTCGCACAGGAATTTGATCGTTAAAGGAACCTTTCCAGCACGAAGTCTAAGGAACTTTGAATCTGTGCTCTGATACCACTATGTCACGACCCGATTCCGTAGAATCGTTTGAGGCATCCCCCGAATCGTGACCGCCGTGCGGGCCTGGGGTTGCGCCCGCACAAGGCTTTAATGATTTGCATAGCAAGCACATATTCAGAGTACGCAGATAAATTGAAACACAGATTGAAACATGGAAAAGTTTTCTTTATTGATAATGAACATCTATTAAAAACTCCTGAACGAGTCAGCTAATATGCCGAACGGCTTACAAAAGTGTTGACTCAAAATGAGATAGCAGTCCTGTACATTACATCCCTTTATAACTTTAAAAGATATAGACCTCCAGGCTGGAGGATAGCTTTGCCACGGAGATGCATTTGTGTATGAAGAGTTGCAGCTCCTGTCTTCAAAATGCTTCAGGGGGCGCGGTGAAGATGCGCCAACAACTGGACTGGATCGGGTAGACGACTTTGGCTCCTCGCTCGGTTCGCCTTAGTACGGAGAACCTGTTTCAACGAGGGTCAGCATATCGAAACATGCTGGTGAAGGCGAGCTAGCCGAACTATACCAATTAACACGTTGTTTTAATGAAGCATGCATATTTGTGGGTTTCTATCTTGCCTTAGTTCATTTACAAGTAAGCAGCATATAGAATTTTACTGAAATGAACGTGCCACCGTTCGGTGGATTTTACCTGCCCGTCTGAATTACCTGCACAATACTTACCATGCCTTCCCTGCCACGAAGACACAAGTTAGTTTGCAACTGGTTTAAATATACACGATGATCACTGGCATGATTGCCATAGTGGACTAGTCCGAGACAAGGATAGCATGCAACGATAGTACACGAGGCGCTGCAAGCCATCTTGTCCCGTACACGATGACTATTACACGAGTTCCACCCGGATCGGATCGGTGCCAGTGCCCCAGCGACCATCCGCAGAACTATACCTTGTGCACAAGTTGTCCATGATCGAACACGATTAACAAGTTAACAATTTATGCAGTTGAGGTAACACGAGTGCAAGAACATGAGTGCAAGAACACGAGTGTACGACAAGTAGTAATGCATAATTTATTTAGCATAGCCTCTCTGAACAATTATGCACAATACAAGGTGTGTGTCATACTTAGCATAATTCATAGAACATTTGCACGAACAAGCATACGATAAGGCAACAGTTCACAGGTTTGATTGACAAGCATAATAACCAAGTCTATCGTCTTTTATCTTGGTTTCTTTATTATTATTTGGTATCGTTTGATCGGGGCAAAGAAGATTACAGATTTATTAGATGTGAAGCTTGAAAGCAGGGCTAGCTAATCGGGTTGGTAGCCACTCACTTAGATAGTTGGAAGGAGAAGGAAAGAGGCGCTTCACGACTCTGCTCGCAAGCCGCCTACTGCTCGTTCACCTGCACACGAACAGCTCGATTAATACTTCTTCCTCTCTTTCCAATCTCGGAATAGAAGTGCAAGTCAATGAACGAAAACAATGAAAACCATCGAAACCGTTCAAAGAAAACAAGCAAATCCCAAAACCAACTCAAAGTACGAAAGCAACAAGCGACATCGAAAACCGAGGCAATAAAAGATAGCAGCGGAGAGGTCCCTCCTGACTCTGCCGCTAAGCCGATCCTTGGGGCGCGGTCCACTGAATATAGGAATCGATTCCGAAGAAACAAATCCATAACGAGGATGAGTTCTTAATTCAATCTATCCCGATCGAACGATACCGTCTTGTGTTTCTTAGCCGCGCTCTCCGCACCGGGAGAACGGGGCGCTACAAGTTATACAAGGCAAAGGGAGCATGCGAAGGTCTATTTAAAAGCAATATTTTATTTCTATGTTCTAACATAAGCAATACAAGTTGGGATTATTCCCTTAGCTAGGTGCATTGTATTCTTATTATCATGCAGGGGGTGATTCACCTAGCGACTAGCATGTTTCGTCCATTTTTAAGTGTGCTGGCTAAGCAAAGACAAGTTTATCGTAGCCATCCACCTTAGCGATGATTCGCCTCGGTAGGGCGATACTTCGAGCGAGCCTCTGAAAGCCTAAGCCAAAACTCCTGAAGGGCCAAGTCTTGGAATCCTTTTGCCTCAAATAAGTATTCTCGCTGAGTAAAGCGGGTCGGAACGTTGCACTTTTCCGTTTTGAATCGGCTGTCCGCTTGAGTAGAACGGGTCGTTACATTATACACCACTCAGAAAAAGTCTCGTCCTCAAGACTTCCTGAGCGCAGGCCGTTCTATCGCACTATCGAATCTATCCCAAGTGTAGCAATCGGTACCACTAGATCTGATTTTGTTCGAACGAATCTCCTACTCATTTTTTATTACCGTATTGCGTGTATGCTGAGTCGGACTCATTTATGCCTTAGCGCGGAAAATATATCGCTTAATGCGGGTACATTTTAATCTATCTTGAATGATGATCTAAGGCTGAGGTAAACTTATACAAGTCGTTATACTTGTCCATGCGGATATTCACTTGCACTAGCATGCGAGATCAGCATACCGCGAGTCTGGATCGTGCACATATTCGAAGTGCCCCTTAAACATATGCATGTCAACCAACTCAGCGACAGTGAAGTCTTAGCACTCGAGTTTCACATATTATTGAGTCTTGGATTATCCACACATTCAAGGCGTCCCTTAAACATATGCATTCAACCAAACTTAGAGATAGTGAAATCGGACAAGCTACTTGCAAAAATCTCAAGGGTTCTCATTTTATGATTCACAAGGATACTTCTGATAGGGTCAATCAAATTCTATATCATTTTCCATTTCAACCAAACCAAGTATTTGTACTACCGTTAAGCACGATCTATTCGGTCTACCGACTAGCGTCCATCCATTCGGTCAAACATAGCATACGCTTACCTTTCCCAAGTCTAACTCTAAGTCTTGTTTTTCCAGTTCTATAGCTTGTTCAAGCAATATGCTAAAGTCGGTCACACAGGTTCTTTCACTCGACACAGGGTCGTTTGCCTAATTACTAGGTCAACTTACAAGGTCATAGGTATAAGTTTAAGCATACGATTCATCATGCAAATTCGTCGCACGATGCTCACCCTAATTCCCAGGGTCAAACCATTGTTCATTTGTACAGGATATTCTATCCAAGCTCGTTTCACTCAGATTTCTAAACATTGAGCATGAATCATCCTACACACAATAACTCGTTCGTTTGTACGGGGTTTGAGTCCGTTGTGTAAAATCCATGATATCCATTCCAAGCCTAGACTACCAAGCCAAGATTCAATTCTAAACCTTAGATTAAAATTCTAAGTCGTTCAACCTGATTCATGTATCCGTTCACGAATCCATCAAGCGTAATTTATTCCAGGTACTAGGCTTACTTATCCCTGAAATATTTCCGATCACTTGTATTCCAAATTCGTCTTATCGTGTTGAACCAAAAGTCAAGACGATCCATAAGTTGTCACGCTCCGGTCTTCCGCAAGTTCGATCACCCTCGTTGGACGTGAGATCACCATGTCAACGCTCCGGCTGGATAATCGTCCTAATCCAGGCATGACGCATGTACGGGCATAGAGTTACGCTCGCATAGGATAAGAACGTTTGAATGTTATGGTTTTCTTCGGCACGATAGAGACACCTTATCATTTCACTTTTGCTCCATCCAAGTTATATATAAAATCCACCAAGTCATGTCCGTTCATACAGTAATTATAATTCATCTAGTAAAATTATCCAACTTTAATGTTACCGTTCAATAAATCCATAGTCTACTTCTAACATTCCTCAAGAAACTAAGTTTTAAATATTCATGCCCAAGTTTATTCCATCTTTTGATACGTTCCATTCATCGAGTTCGTTTGGAATAATCACTGAACATGTTCCCGTGAGTTCGATCATCCCCGCCGTACGTAAAATCCCTACGCCAACGTTCCCGCAAGATAATCATTCTCATTGGGAAAGATTTCGAAGGTTATCTTTTTGAACTAGATTTCAAGATCGTTCTTCCAAACTCCAAGTCAAATCCGTTATCACTTTTCTCTTTCATCGAACCACAATATTCATTTTGGGCTAACTACTATTCGAACGATATTGTATTCAAGTTTCAATCCGTTTGTTTTAATCCAAAATTGCTCGCACGATCCTCAAGTTTCCAACAAGTTTTCTTAACCAAGATATCGATTCCCATTTTCATGAATCCCTATTCGATATAAGCCTTATCACTTATTCGAGACATTCTCCAATCGTTCAATCCGACTATCGCACGAGACCTATGAATCTGTTTGGACATTTCTAAATGATCCATACACCACTTAAAATTGAGTCATCCAATTAAATCCTCAATCGTGAATGCATCAATCGCTAGCATATTCACCAAGTTTTCCTAGAATTTATGCACGATACTTAGCATCGTTTGATAAATCTTAGTCTCGTATATATATCTATTCCATTTATAGTCATCCAAGTAACCCATATTAGATTTGTATCTTCCGACATAAAATACCGTTTGAGCTATTTTCCAAAATCTAAGCATGATTCTCTATATTCGCCTAAGCGATAATCTGATAATATTTCTATCGGTTGCCATTCTAAGTCTGAATTATCTTATTCCTGAATGATATTCCAATATCGTTGCAACTTAGCTTGCAACAAAGGGTCTTGGCACATTATTTGCTGCATTATTTGCTAGTTGGTCATGCTGCATTATTTGCTAGTTGGTCATTTCTTTTACTCAGTAGAAATATTTATTGGTACCTATATTCTGTTGCACACACATACACTCTATTCACCCCTCTCTAGAGTTGCCTTAAGATCATAAAATTGGTATCAGAGCTTTTTCTTTTTTTATAGGCTTTAATTCCTAAGAGCTTTTCACATGGCAGCTGTTAAATCTATTTTCTCTAGTAAAGGCCAATCCACAAATATAATTTCTTTATTTGATGGAACCAACTGCACTTACTGGAAAACACGTATGCCTTTTTTTATCTCAGATCACTAAACTTTTACCTTTGGTCAATAGTTGAGGATGGCTACAAAAAGCTGGTTAGAATTGTGGTAGGTGGTATTCTCGTAGATAAGCCCAAAGACAAATACACTAATCTAGAAAAAAATATTCTAGTCTTAATGCTAGAGCTGTAAATGCTTTATTTTGTGCCTTAGATAGTACTGAGTTCAATAGAGTATCTACTTGTACTACTTCACACGAGATCTGGAAACTTCTTGAGGTAACTCATGAAGGAACTTTACAAGTGAAAAATCAAAGATCAGTAGACTCACTCAAGAATATAAGGCATTCAAAATGAAGCCTAATAAGACTATTACACAAATATTTATATGTTTTCTTGATATCATTAATCCTCTTGCTTCTCTTGGAAAGGTTTATACTAATAATAAAAAGATTCGTAAAGTGTTGAGAGGACTTACGGAGAATTGGAATCTAAAAGCAACGACTATCATAGAAGGAAACGACCTCACAACAATGTCAATTAAGACACTCATGGGAAAACTGATGTCACATGAGCTGGATCTCGTGGACCTTGAAGAATCAGCACCAAAGGAGAAGAATCTAGCTTCCAAAGCACAACATAAGAAAATCTTCAACGATAAAAATGAAGACGATGATTCTGATGGTGAGGAACAAGAACTCATGGTCAGAAACTTCAAAAAATTCCTAAAGTTTCAGAATGAAAGAAGAAGAGATATCAGGACAACAATGACGAAGATCCGGTGTGCTCTGGATACAAGAAGACATGCCACATAAAGAAGGATTATCCAGCTGCAAAGAAAGGAAATTATTTTAAACGCCCAATCAAAAGAACATCTTTACGAAAATGTGCAAATACAAGCATATGGCATGAAAGTAAAGCCAATGACTCTGAAGATGAAAAAACAAAATCCTCGTGACACTGCAAATGTTTGCTTAATGGCTTTTGATCAGGTATCCACTAACCCCTTATAGGAAGATTTTACTTTTGATAAATTGTTAGATGTATTTATTGACCTTCTTGATGATCATAGAAAAGTTCTTGATAAATACAAGCATGCTAAGAAGGAAACAAAGATGTATAAGCTTGAAGTTGATAGATTATCTTTCTTGTTAACTGAGATTAGAGAACTACCATCCACTAGTAATACAGAAGACACATCTTCAGTAATATTGAGGTTTCAAGATGCTTTGAAAACTATTGAAAAGATTTCAAAAGAAAATGCAAAACTCAATGAGCTTTATGAAGCTGAAAAGAAGAAGAAGTATAATCTAGCTGCACAAAGGATAGATGCACTCACGACTAAATATCAAAAAGTGTATGACATCTTTAAAAATTTAGAGATTAGATTGGAAAAGCAGGTAATGGAACCTACTACTCAGTCTAACACATGACACAAGGTTACTCATCACAAAATACTTCCGAAGAAAGCAAGTAAATCATATGCTATACATAATCACGCTTTCTTTTTCAAACATCCACGAAAGACACGATATATTACTTCACATAATTTTGATTACCATGTTACACCAAGCACTAATACCTTCTCAACATGTCATTATTGTGGTAAACGAGAAAATATTTTATGAGAATACAAAGTTAGAAAATTAGTTGATATGAATATATGTGAATGGGTACCAAAAACAAATATTTCAGGACCCTTAAAGAAATGGGTACCGAAGGTCACATCTAATTATGTTGTAGGTGGGTCAGTCCTCTCATACTAAAAGCAAGTGGATTCTTGATAGTGGTTCCTTATGACATATGACTGGTGATGCATCCCTATTTGCAACACTATCGATGAAGAAAGCATGATACGTCTCCTTCGGTAATAATCTAAAAGGGTATATTATAGGTACCTGTAATATCGATAATTCTTCTTATCCTGTAATAAAAGATGTTTATTTAGTAACTGAATTAAAACATAATCTACTAAGCATCAGTCATCTGGGTGACCATGGTTATGGTATTAATTTTGTGAAAGACAAATATTCTATATATGAGAGATCATCCGAAAATATTATTTTTGGAGGTACTAGGGAAGATAATATTTATGTTTTCTATTTGCTAGAAGATACTAACAATATAGGTAGATGCTTATATGCTAACAAAGATAAGTGTAGGCTTTGGCATATGCGTTTAGGATATGCCACATGGACACTATTATAAGATTATCATAAAAGAAATTGGTAAGAGGTTTGCCAGACATAACATTCAAGAAAGATATGGTTTGTGCTGATTGTTAAAAGAACAAAGCAACCGAATCTTCCTTTAAATCTAAAAATGCTGTAAGTACCTCTAGACACTTCAATTATTGTATATGGATTTATTTGGACCTAGCCGAATTGCTAGTCTTGGTGGGAAGCTATATGTATATATAATTATTGATGATTATTCTAGATATACTTGGGTTTAATTTCTTGCAAATAAAAGTAATGCATTTTCTGAATTTGTCTCATTCTGTAAAAAGGTTCAAAAAAAATGTTTCATGATTACTCGTATCCGAAGTGATCATGGTGGCTAATTCGAAAATGCTGACTTTAGAAGTTCCTGTGATTCTAATGGTTATTCTCATGAATTCGTTTGCCCTAGAACTCCTCAACAAAACGGTGCTGTGGAACGTAAGAATATAACTCTCGGTGAAATGGTTAGAGTTATGTTAAACCAATTTAGCCTTCCAAAATACTTTTGGGAAGAAGCTGTCAATAGAACATGCCATGTATTGAATAGAGTTCTAATTCGACCTATATCGAAGAAGACACCTTATGAATTATGGTTTGGTAGAACTCATAATATTTCATATTTCAAAGTTTTTGAATATAGATGTTTCATTTTGAATACCAAGGATAACTTAGATAAATTTGACTTAAAAGCTGATGAAGGTATATTTTTTGGATATGCTGCTAAGAGTAAATGTTATAGAATCTTTAATAAGAAATCTATGATTATTGAATAATCTCTTAACGTTACTTTTGATGAGCTTAACAATCAAATAACTAGTGACAATGATGATGACGATATTGGCATAACAACCAACAAAGCAAATACATATACTAAAATCGGTACAAGCTACCTGGAAAGTCTGCCAAAGAAGATGAGGTTCATGGCTGATCATCCAGAAGACTTAGTAATAGGTAATATATCAAAAGAGTAAGTATTCTTTCTTTAACTAGAGATATCATTGCAAGTGTTGCATTTATTTCCTAAATAGAACCCAAAAATGTTGTAGAAGCTTTTACTAATGAGTTTTGAATTTCGGCAATGCAAGAGAAATTAAACCAATTCGAGAGAAACCAAGTTCGGGAATTAGTTCCTAGACCTAATGGCTCCTCTATAATTGGCACCAAGTGGGTATTACGAAATAAACTCAATGAGGATAGACAAGTCACATGTAACAAATCATGTCTCGTAGCTCAAGGCTATAATCAGGAATAGGGCATTGACTATGATGAGACATATGCTCTGTTGTGAGACTTGAGTCTATTCGAATGCTTTATGTTTTTGTAAATTTTATAATTTTAAATTATTTCAAATGGATGTCAAAAGTGCTTTCTTAAATGGTTTTATAAAAGAAAAAGTTTTTATAGCTCAACCCCCTGGTTTCGAAGATTTTAAATTTCTAAAACATGTTTTCAAGTTACGTAAGGACCTGTATGGACTCAAACAAGCCCCACGCGCTTGGTATGATCGCCTCAGTTCTTTCTTTCTTGAAAATGGTTTTTGAAAAGGGAAAGTTGAACAACTCTTTTTATAAAATCATATGATGACACAATTTTTTAGTGCAAATATATGTTGACGATATCATATTTGGGTCTACTAATGAATTACTTTGCAAAGAGTTTGCTAAGTTTATACAGAGTGAATTTGAGATGAGCACGAGGGGAGAACTTAACTTCTTCCTCGAATTACAAATTAAGCAGAGTTCACAGGGAATCTTTATTAATCAAGCTTACACAAAGGAGCTGCTAAAGAAATTCGATCTCGATAATTTCAAATCGATTGGCACTCCAATGGCTACATCAACAAAGCTTGACCTAGATGAAAGTGGCGAACCTGTTGACTAGCGTAAGTATCGAGATATGATTGGAAGTTTACTTTATTTAACTGCTAGTCGCCCCGATATCATGTTTAGTGTTTGTCTTTGTGCTAGATATCAAGCTAACCATAAGGTATCACATTTGTGCTCAGTTAAGTGTATCTTTTGATACCTTAAAGTTACTTCTTTGGTAGGCTTATGGTATACCAAAACTACATCTCTTGACCTAATCAGTTATTCAGATGCTAATTTTTGTTGGATGCAAAGTTGATTGAAAAAGTACGAGTGGCATTTGTCATTTCCTGGAAAAAGATTTAGTCTTTTGTTTTAGTAAGAAACAAAACTCTGTCGTATTATCAACTACTGAATATGAGTATATAGCAACAAGACGTTACTGTGCACATATTTTGTGGATGAAACAAACCTTAGAAAATTATAATCTATGCTACAAGAATATTTTTATTTACTGTGATAACAATAACACCATTTACTTGACAAAGAACCCAATATGTTACTCACGCACTAAACACATAGAAATTAGACATCATTTTCTAAGCGATCATCAATTACAAGGTAATATATGCTTAGAATTTGTTGACACAAAATATCAACTTGCTGACATATTTACTAAACCCTTAGCTGAAGATCATTTTAACTTTATACGTCGAGAATTAGGAATATTGGACTATAAAATAATATAATTTACTTATATTAATATTTTATTCAATGTTCGTTATCTATAAAAATAATTTTAGGTACAAGCCGAAAAGGCCCTTCTGTCACACATGTGTAAATAGTCTCAAATGACACAGTATTTAAGTGTCTTTGGACCACCGTTAGCTGGGTTCCGGCCCCTACAACTAACCCAAAATATTTATTACTTTTTTGAACAAAGAGTAATCAATAATATGAGTAATTATATTATTTTTAATTCTCAAAATATTAATTTTTGATTTACTAAAGTTAATATATGCATCATATGCTTACAAAAGTTTGAGAAACACACAAAACTAATCATGAAAAACCAATTAACTGAACTCGGGCTGAGTTCTATGCAAACTCGGGTCGAACTCAATTTTTAATTTCTCCCATATTCGAATTGTGTGGGCCACACTCTTTGTATCCTTATATATCATCTAAAAATCGAGAGGAACCCTATCAGTAGCCGATTCCATCTTCTTCCTCCTCAAAACTTTATTTTTCCAAAACCATAGTTTTGTGGATCTCTTTCCTTCAAGGTCTCCAACCCTCCAAATCTTGGATTCAACCTTATTTCAAAGGTTCTTTATTAATTCTCCTCATTTATTTATGGTATAATATATACTTTCTCTCTATTTCTTTCAATGGCACCTAGGATGTCAAAAAAGAAAAGAAAAGTTGGAGATGCCTCCTCTTCCAATGTTTAAGAAGAAACTTATTTCTCCTTATTCTGTCCATCTATGTCTAATAAAGGTGAATTTGATGATCTTATCTTTCGTTCAATTGATTATTCCTTAGAGTGGTTGAGTGATTTTCATGATAGAGCTATTTATACTTTAAGCCAATTAAATTTTACTATATTTCCAACTTATGCGGCCCAGAAAGCAGTTACTATGTGTTGACCAATTCATAACTAGTATTTCCATGTTCCAGCAATGCCATGCGCCACTAAGTAAACTAGTGTCCGCATGCGTCAGCTGTGCCATGCGGCACTACTCCCTCAAGCATCCAGGCGCCCCAATATTGGCCACATAAAGGCCTGACACAAAGATTATGTCTGACACAGAATCATGACAAAAAAGACTTTCTGAACGCCTCAAAAGATGTGAGCACGCTAAATGAAAAATCTCACGTCAGTATAAACTTTATTTCTGACAGGCGTGCAGCACCACGTGTTTGAGGCCACATACGTTCCAGACCCCAGGCATTTTATGTGTCTCTGGCCACATCTGTCCCAGACCCCATGCGTTCCATGCGTCTCTGGCCCCATGCGTTACAGACTCCATGCGTTCTATACGTATCTGGCCCCATGCATTCTAGACTCCATGTGTTCCATGCGTCCCATGCATCCCAGACTCCATGCGTCCAACGTGGCAGGGTTTTCTGAGACAAAATCTTTCTGTTGTGACTGAAGTAATTTTCTCCAACTAAATACGGGTCATATGTCAAGCTTACCAAGTCACGCAAACAAAAGACGAGAACTCCCAGATCTTCAACAATAACAAATCGTAACAAATATCCACATGGCAGCTCGACCTGGACTCAACTATATTCTGTTAAGGATGTACACGTGGCAGACTGCCCATAATATGCGTCTACAATTGCAACCGTATTCTGTTGAAGGAGTCCCCTACGGCCACCAAATAGAAGCACATGTGGCACCTATAGCCCATCAGCATGATGGCTATATATAGGAGCAACTTGGACGTTCCAAATGCTGGTTTTTCTGCTTTAGAGACCATACCCCTATAGACGAGCTACGTATGTGCACACAAGCTCAGGAGAGAGAAGAGAGAAGATAGCACCTCATTCCCTCGTCGGACCATCAACGGAGTAAAAGAGTCACTGCGGTACTCGATCTCCAACATCACATTACCCAGATTAAAAATATTGTACTTAGATTTTCTGTCTATAATTTCTTTGTACTTTTTGTTTGTTTGTTATTAAACCAAGGTTCCCAAACTCACGTTCAATAGCAAACAAGGTGGCGACTATGCTGGGACATCCTTCTTAAGGTCGTGATGCAGTCCGACACGTTAAAGCTGGGTTCGACCCAGAGGATGCTGGTTGTACGCTTCGACCAGCAAGCCTTTGAGAAAAAGTACTCTGAGGGCGGTGCTTCTCCAAGGCTGGTAAAGCTTAAGAAGACCCTTAAGACATGGGTTGTAAAGGCCATTGTTCCTTACCCAACTGTGGAGCTTGCGCTCCCCGTCTCTCTCCCTACCATAGGGGACGCATATCATGCATCCACACGAGCTTACGCTACTCATGTGAAAGCCTCTTATGACAAGGAAAGTGCTTAGCACTTGAGCTCTACAGAGGAAAATACTACGATGCTAGGAGTTCGAGGGCTAAGACATGTTCCTTACGGCCACGTCAAAAGCCGCATAAGGAGGACTATGCGGCACCGGTCGGTAACCGCAGCCAGCTGGCCACATGCGACCAGGACAGTAATAGAAGTTTCATCTTTGACCGAATCTTATGCAGCGCTGACTCCATATGCTAACTTTAGCGCCTCTTGCTAGGATGAAGAATTCTAGGGCATTACGAGCTCACCAAGCTCAAGCAATTTCTCATTTGATTGGCCGTCAGTAGGCGGCGCTAACTGTAATATGTGCCCCTGACAGAAAGTTGTACAAAACTGACCCATACATCCAGCTTGCAGTGTCAATTAGACAGGGTCAGTCTAAAGAGTCTTCTATCAGTAACCTGGGGAAGTTCTTATATGAACCCTAGGTCAGGAAGCAAAGTCAATACCTACACACCCATGTGCTCGGTCTACCCGGGCTCATAATAAGGGTGCAAAGGTGAATCAACCCTTACTTGACTTGCGCAACTTGATCAATCATAAGCGCAAAGCGAGAGAATCAATTATGGCATATGAAGTTTCCTCCCTAGGGCATCACTGTGCCAGCATTATCATCAATTGTTGCTATAACAAAGTACCAGTACCCACAAACAGGCAATCGGTATTCCAGCGGTTGCAACCAAAGGCACCCACCCAGTTATAACCCAGAGAATAGGTGCAAGCACTAGAGGCATATGAGGTGCCACCCTTCTCCTCATGTTATTCTGCTCGGAAGGCCCCCTCCACGAGGGGAAGTCAGAAGTCCAACACCTCCAGTCCGTTTCTCTCGGCCAGCGAGTCAAGAAGACAGATACATGGAGGACGGGTAGCGGAACCCGCAAAAGGTATTTTCCTGGGCACCCACTCAAAGAAGAAGCTGTCTGCCGCTGGCGGTAATTCTTTCTTAGGACCTCACATAGCCACGCAAGTTGGGGGTTGTCATTCCCCGGACCTCTATGTCAATCCAGCGTTCCAAGAATACAATAATTCCCAAGGAATAAATGCTGAGATCCCTGGGGGTAGCCACCCTCGTCAAGAGGATGCAGCTTCCTACGCTGGGAGTAGTGTTCCCTCCGAGTTCGAAGAGGATGCGGCACTACCAACTTTCTTGGATGACTATTCTCGGCAATAGTCTGAGGCAAAAAATACGACGTCTACCGTCCCATCCATTTCTCCCAATGTGAGAATAATATACATGACATGGGACGATCACAAGGGCCCCAATGATCGACAGTGCCTCAAAACCCTCGAGGCCATGATATAAACCATGAGTGCATTAATGCAGGCCTTGACCCAGATAATGCTGGAGATCAAGTCGAATATAGCCTTACAACCAGCAAGGGCCTCTGGTCAAGCAAGCCTGGACCCCGGGACAAAGGGGATTCAAATACAATTGCTCCACCCGCTGGCGACAATCATCCCCTGCCCGGATCATTTGTCCCTTCTGCAATCGATGAAGCCTGGGAAGCAATGCGGGAGGTACGGGAACTCCGAGCCCGCCTAGACTCAATGGGTAATCCGGACTCACTGCGTGAGCTCTGAATTCGACAACCGTATCCCCTCGAGTGAAGAGATGTACCGTACCCACCCAAGTATAAGCCCTTTAACTTAAATTTGTTTGATGGGAAGACATCTCTCCGTCAATTCATGAGTTACTTCGAGATGATAACGGGACATCTGCCTCATAATGATGCCTTCTTAACCAAGCTCTTTATCGGGGTGTTGTCTGGAATAGCTTTTGATTGGTTCTGCAGCCTCCAGGATAATTATATTTTATCGTTTGACGATTTCAAAGGTCTTTTTCTTTCTCGGTTCCATGACGGAGGAAATAACATGACAATGTCCTCTTTAATGGACATCACACAAAGAAAGAGTCTGTACAGGAATACATCGAGCAGTACAGGCAAGCGGTGCTAAAGTTACCCCCCGGTAATCCTAAGTCCACGCTGATGGATACCTACCGGAGAAATCTCCTCCCCACAGTCAGACTTTGGATGGGCGACTCTCAGTTTAAAGACTGGATGACGTTCATCATAAATTTTTTCAGTTTTGAGAAGAAAGTAAAGGACGCCCGCCTCTTGGGAATACATATCCCCGTTGCTGATGATAGAGGCAAATGCCCTTAAAACTGCAATAACAACAGCAATAACTCCCGTGATAGCAAGAAAAAGTAGGCACTTGTCGCCAATATAACCAAGATGTCCGAGCAAAAGCTCGCAGAGGCTCCAAAGTCAAAGAAAACTTATTCCTTCGAAGATGATGACGTCATAGCAATCTTTGACGTACGAATGAAGAAAAAAAGCTTCGGCTCCCCGATGTCAAGTGCCCTGTTGATACAGTCGATGTGAATTATATGAAGTACTACCACTACCATCGATATATCCACCATGCGATACGAGATTGCTATATACTAAAGCGGTACATCCAGCGTCTGCTCGACACCAAGGCCCTCACCTTGGACTTCGATGATAAAACTGTTGTCGCTAACATGGTATCTCTCCAGTTCGATTACTTCTCAGCAACGAAAGCCCAAGACGGAGTGATACCGATCCCCAGGGCAATAATGGAGGTTATCAATCTTCAGTCAGCTCGTGACCAAACAATCGGGCTGATACCTCTCACCATATCACGTGGGAAGGTCATATGGGTCAATCAAAATCTTGCTCCAGACTTGATGTAGCAGACAACGCCTTCCACCACCAAGTCCAAGGAAAAAAAGTCCAAGTCCTGCTATATGATTTTTATCCCTTCCTAAGAAGCTATAGCAGAAACAACGAGGTCGGGGCTGGCGTACCAATGAGAGTATGACATCCCTGATGATGGTGCACTTTCAGTCACCGCATCCAATTCGGGTCCATCCCAGCCTCCAACAGCGGACAAATCCAAGCAGAAAGAAACTCTTTTTGACAAACCGCTGTACAAAGATACTGCTCAGGGGCTGGAGAAGCCCTACAACTTTGACATCTTGGCAAAAATGGCCAATACCCCAGCAAAGTTCTTACTATCCAAGCTTCTCCAAATCTCCAAAAACACTCTGGTTGCTCTGAGTGAGGCATTGCAGAATACCGATACCTACCTGGTGCAGGCCAACCCGCTAGCTGAGGATCCTATCGCATACCCCCACTGTAATAATGTATTGGAGGGGATACCCAATATCAAGTTCTCGCAAGAAGATATGTTGCTAAAGGATAATAAGCATGATTGCCCTCTGTATTACACAGGGTACATAGGTGCCATCAAGGTGGACCAGATGTACATCGACCTTGGTTCGTCAATCAGCATCATCCTGCAGAGTCTGCTTCAGACCTTGGGCATCCCGATGCATTGCCTGGCTGCAACCAATACTGCCATTAGTGGCTTCAATGTAGAGATGAGCTACCCTCTGGGCAAGATTTGCTTGAAATGTCAGATCAAAAATTTGAAAACAGAGGTCACCTGCTACGTCATAGACATAGACGTATCCTACAACGTCCTATTAGGACTTTCGTGGATACACCAGTACATGATCGTACTGTCAACCTTGCACTAGTGCTTGAAGTACATAGATGATCATGGTGTTGTCAAGATAGAATTTGTCGATATGGATCTATTAAAAAGGGTTGAGGCCTATTATGCTGGCTCGATCCTCCATAAGTAAGTCCATCAAGATGAAGATGGCAATGACGTCGACGATGAGGCAGATACTGGGAAAATATTGAACGAGCCCTTGAGTGTCCATCTCAAAGCAGTGGCTCTCAACATAGCCCCTCCCCTTATGGTGAAACTGCACAAGAAAGCACTCGAACCTCTGGTCATTCGCCTTCATAGACTGAGTCGACTGCTGAAGGAAGACCCGACATCCACTACAACTTTCGAACCTCTAGTGGTAAATCTTAGTAGAAGACCTCCGAAGCCGTCACTCGTACTGAGGGTAGATCTCAGGAAGGATGAACTGGAGGACTACGTATCCGCTCATGCTAACGTCCCTTCTCTTGACGATATAATTACTGAGGATAAGATACATTATTTTATGAATAAAGGTCTATCTTTGAACTACTCGAATGTTGTACATCTCAGCATA
This sequence comes from Iris macrosiphon, assembly GCA_036927795.1. Taxonomy (NCBI): domain Eukaryota; kingdom Viridiplantae; phylum Streptophyta; class Magnoliopsida; order Asparagales; family Iridaceae; genus Iris; species Iris macrosiphon. The sequence continues at coordinate 93,776,191 of JAYESA010000010.1, read as the reverse complement.
TTATATTCCAGGAAGTACGATCTAGGCTTTCACCTGCATACACATGTAACTACTACCTATGTAGTGAACCGAATTCTCTCCAGTCAAAACTCCTACTATATAGTTCCAGCAAGGAAGAGGGGAGACAAACTCATCATCTTCGGCAGGGTAAAAAGTCCCCAATCTTCCGTGCTAGAGGAACTGGAGCCAAAACTCGATACCGGTAAAATTTTACTTTACCGGTACAGCTCTCAAACCAAGCACCTTATCCAGAAGATGGGGTACGACCTGAAAGCTGCTAGGGGCTTAAACTACGACAAAGGCCAATGACTGCCTCTGTGTCTGCAGGCTCCTACAGAAAAGTCCGAGGATTACTACCACAAGACCAAGCATGGTTTATGATACTTCATGCCTCCCACAACCCCCGAAGGCTCGGATAAAGAAGATAAGTTACACTCTCACTCTTTAAAATCTTCTTCTTGGGACTCTGATGTCAGTATCGAGGAGATGCTTAACCAAATATTGTCTACCAATATGGTGTCAGCTGACCCTGAGGAAGACGACGAGGATCCACTTGAAATCTTTGAAGTAGAACTGTGGGCCCAACGCCTAGACGCACAATAGAAGATGCGATTCGTTCAATGGAAACCTCCCACTGAGGACAAATTCGTACAAATCAATCTGGGCGACGAATACTCCCCTAAACCTATCTTCATCAGCAAAAGTTTGTCCACTGAGGATCGGGAATCCCTGCTACAGCTTGTCAGGGAATACATCTATGTCTTTGCATGGAGTTACGAAGACATGTTGGGACTGGACTACCAAATCATGATCCACAAGCTCAACATCTTGCCTAACGCTAAGCCGGTCAAGCAACAACAATAACGGTTCTAGCTGGACATCATAAAAGCCATCGAAGCTGAAGTTAACAAACTAATAGCTAGTGGCTTTATCCACGAGAAACAATATCCAGATTGGGTAGTCAACATCTTGCCCATCGTCAAAAAGAACATAAAGATCAGAATCTGCACTGACTTCCATGATCTAAATGTGGCGTGCCTTAAAGACAAGTTTTCCTTTCCGATCACAGACATAATGATTGACAACACTTATGGCTTCGAGCGCATATCCTTCTTGGATGGATTCTCAGGCTATAATCAAATCAAGATATTTTATGATGATGAGAAGCATACATTGTTTCGAACGTGGATAGGAGTGTACTGCTATAAAGTCATGTTCTTCGGTCTAAAGAATATAGGTGCTACATACCAGTGAGCTATGAAGACCATCGTTATTGAATATCTATGCAAGATAGTGGAGTATTACGTTGATGACATCGCTGTCAAGAGTCACTCCAAAGGTGATCACCTCCGAGACTTGAAGACTGTGTTCGACCTGATGCGTGCACACCAGCTCAATATGAATCCTACCAAATTCTTTCTGGGAGTCTCATGCGATATATTTCTGGGTTGTCATAACTTCGAAGGGTATCCACGTAGACCCTGATAAGACTAAAGCAATCATTAAAATGCACCCGCCAAAGAACCTCAAAGAACTTTGTGGCCTTCAAGAAAGACTGGCATACATCAGGAGGTTCATATCATATCTCTATGGATGTTGTCAGCTGTTCACTCAGCTCATGAAGAAGGGAGTCTTCTTTGTCTGGAACGAAGAAAGCCAGCGCGCTTTCGATGACATCAAGGAGTATCTTATGGACCCCCTAGTATTGGTGGCCCCCTTTATGATAAGACCCTTCTTACTATATGTGCGGGCGATGGATCATTCACTCGAAGATCTACTAGCCCAAAAAAGTGATACAGGTCACGAATATGCCATCTACTATCTCAGCAGAACGATGGCCAACGAAGAGCACAAGTACAACCCCATTGAGAAGAAGTGCATCACTCTGGTCTTCGTCATTATGAAGACCCGATATTAAGTGGCAGGACAAACCATCCATATAATCTCACGAGTTAATCCTTTTAGGGTCCTCATGACTAAACCAAGAGCGCTCAACTCTCGCTTAGCCACATGGGTAATACTGATGTGGCTATACAATATAGTATTTGTTCCACAAAATGCGATCAAAGGCCAAGCATTGGCAGATATCCTGGCAGCCCATCCTATACAGGAAACCTCGAAGCTCTATTAGGAGATCCAAAATGAAGTAGCGAACACAAAATGACCACAATCACAGAAGCCATTTGGCAAATATTCTTCGATGTTGCTTCAAGAACAGGGCCCAAAGGTGATATTGTCGCTGGCGTAGGGATAGTAATAATTTCCCCATACGATCTAGTCATAAACCGTGCTTACTCCCTCATATATCCATGCTCCAACAACGTGGCAGAGTACAACACCTACGTTATTGGGCTCTAACTCGCTAAACAAGTGGGAGTAGACTACCTGGAAGCCTACGATGATTCCAAGCTGATAGTCAGTCAGGTTCGGGGCGAATATAAGTTTTGGCACGAGTAGTTAATTCTCTACCACCAAGCCGCGCTTGGAATAATCTCCACCTTCAAAGGGTTCTTCATAGAGAACGTCCCTTGACTATAAAACATCGAGGCTAACGTCCTGGCCGGCCTCACTGCCTCCCTAGAAGTCCCAGTCAAAACCCATTAGCTGATCACAGTGGTCGGTCCAGAGCTGGTCTGCCTGAAAAATAATCTCTGTCTATGCCTAAGCTATTCAGTAGAGACAAATATCGACTCCCAAGACTGGAGACTCTCATTCATTGATTACGTTGTCTATGGAATTCTCTCCGAGAATCCAAAGGAAGTCACTTCCATCAGAAGACGTTTTCTCTGGTTCTATTACGATACAACTATCAATATGATGTATCGCTGTTCCTACGACGGTCTTCTGCTATGATGCCTATTAAATACAGAAGCGAAGTAGGCTCTCCGTGAGGCTCATGGCGGAGTTTGTGGTGCCCATCAGCCTGGACCCATGCTACCGGACCATCTTCGAAGAATAAGTTACTATTGGTCGACAATGGTAGCAGAGACTGTTGACTATGCGAGGAAATGCCAAGCATGCCAAATCCACGCAGACTTTATCCACCAGCCGTTAGAATTTCTACACCCAACGATAGCACCTTGGCTGTTTAAAGCATGGAGAATAGACATTATTGGACCAATTAGTCTACCTTCTTCTAAGATACATCGGTTCATCTTGACTATCACCGACTACTCTCCAAATGGGCGAACGTTGTTCCACTCGCTGAAGTCAAGACCTCAAACGTGATCAACTTTGTCAAGCATCACGTAATATACCGCTTCAGCTTGCCACGGAGGATCATCAACGATAATGGTCCATAATTTACAAGTCATGATTTTATCGGTTTAGTGACAAAAAACCAAATCCAGAATGTAGCCTCGACTGCCTAAACCCAACAACAAATGGTCTTACAGAAGCATTCAACAAGACCATCATAAAGCTACTCTAAAAGTTTATGTCATCTAATAAATGTGACTTGAATGAGAAGCTGGATGAATATCTCTGGGCCTACCGCACAACGGTCCGGACACCTACTGGCAGCACGCTATTCTTCTTGGTTTTCGAAAGTGTCACGCCCCAGTCGCAAAATATCGAGGGACTAGCCACGTGGCAATGGCCAACAGCACAACTCCAATGGGCAAATCCAATTTAATGGACCCTTTAGAGTGCACTTAAGCTGTAAAAAAAATACAATGGCCTACGAATACCTGTCACAGTCTATATATCTAATCTCGTCCACAATAAGTAACGAAATCACAAAGAGACAAGTCCAGTCACAGTAATATAAAATGATTTGTCCAATCAAAGCAATATAACACTACCAAAATAATTCAAAGTAGCGACGCCTGAAAACGTCGCTAAATGGCCTAAAAACGTTGCTAAAAAATTTATGACGTAATTAGCGACATTTTAATGAAGTCGCATTTAAGCTAGTCGCTGACAGGGAATACGTCGCAAAATATCGCTATAACGACGTTTTCTAGTGACGTATTCGCGTTGCCAATATTTTTCTTATTAGCGACTGAACGTCGATAATTTAGCGATGTATTTTGTGTCGCTAAACATCGCTAATTTAGCGATATATTTAGCAACGTATTCAATGGCGTATTCATCGACGTATTTCGCGACGTATAAAAACGTCGCTAAACGTTGCTAAATTTTTAGTGAAAAATAAAAATAAAAATGTTAAAAATTACCAATCTTCCTGCAGTTTATGAATTTCCAATTTATATAAATAGACTCGAAGCAACCCTCTGTTGAATTCTCTGGGTTCACTGACCCCTTCGGTAGAACACTCAACACCGGTAAAGTAACATACATTTAATATGAATAAAAAATACACAAACTTATAATAGTTCATAAAAATAGACAGATCTAAAGCAACCCTCCGTTGAATTTTCTGCGTACGAAATATCACAAAAGTATATAAAATATCACAGTCACACAATACACACAAAATAAAAGTATCACAGTCACACAAAAAGCATAATATAAAAAATATCACAGTCACACAATAACCATAATAAAAGTATATGAGATATTACAGTCTCAATCTCGAGGATATCCAATACACTGGGGCAGATACCAGTCCCTCAGATACTTCGCATAAACATCGTCTAGGTGATGAATCTCCGCTATAGGTGCTGGGTGACTGGAACTCCCCCTCTGAGCTGGTGCCTGCCCAACAGTAGGAGGCACCACTTCCTCCTTAACAACCACTTCCAATTTAACAGTAGGTGGTATATCTTCCTCCTTAACATTCACTTCCTCATTAACGCATTGAGGTATCACTTCCTCCTTAACAATAGGAGGTGCCTCTTCCTCCTTAATATTCACTTTCTCCTTTACAGTAGGAGGTATCACTTACTCCTTAACAGTATAAGGTGTCTCTCTCAAGCGACGTGCACGTGCTCGGATCATGGGTGCCATCTGGTAAGATAGATGGAAACCAAGAATATAATTGATAACAAATATAAATGTATTGTCTAATATTAAATATTGTGTAAATTTTAGCGACGTGAATGACCCTTTCATCTAGCAGAATGGTAGTTACGGAGAAAAAAAAAAGACGACAAAAAACTTGAGCGTCCCAATATCTTATTCCAAAGTTGAGTATGGTTAGTTTAGCTGACTTAAAATTTAAGGAGGTTCCGTGAAACTTAACCAATTAATAAAAACCAGATAGTGGTTCAATTATAACTTAGCACTAAGATTAACAACCTACTTTCAGTAAATACAGTAATAAATTTAATAAAGTACTATTAACTATACTGATTTCAATAATTTATACCAAGAACATACACTATTCTCTCTATTAACGGATTGACTAAATACAGAAAAGAGAATAGTATACATCTACTATCGATTCAATCTAAGCAGCATACCAAGTAAAAGTCATAAAATAGTAAAAAGTAAAAGTAATACTAGTAGTTAAACAAACAGCCAATTTTCAATACAGTAATTCAGTAAATTACAGCCTAATAGTCCAATTTCAACAATTTATATATTAAGTTACATGTTGCTTTACTAATTATAACAAAATAACATAGTAAAGAAAATTCAATATTCAATCTAAGCAATGCACCAACAAACAAGGCATAAAATGATAATGAACAATGGTACTTCTCACACTAACAACCTATCTTTGCAAACTAACAAAATTAGTGAATTGCCAATCAATAAACCAAGCTCAATAATTTACCAGGAAAGCACACTACTACCCCTAGTTATTGGTAGATTTGCTAAAAATGCTATCCATCCAATTTATCAATGCACCAAGATTGAGTCATCGAAGGACAAAATCCTACTACTTACAATATTTGCCTAGTTTCACGAAGGGTATTTGATTGAGCACACAAACATGGTTGCTGAAATAAATGTTTCAACAGTTGAAGAATTTCCTGCATTTTTATTGCTCCAAGTAAATTCACTGAAAAGACAAATGTACCAGGATTCTTCCTAAATTTTATAACTTTTGTAACTTTGTTGCAACCAAAATGATCATAACAATGTGTACATCATCAAGTAAATGCAGTTATCATATCATCATCATCTAGCAACACTTTCTACAACAATTTTCATATATAAATTCTTAACCAAACAAAATGATCTTCCACTTGCATCAACTAAACAAAAGCTGCATGCAAGCATCCCAATTATAGCTATCCAGACTCTAGCTTTGTACCATCAAGTGTACTGTGAATTATCTTGACCGTTTCAGCTCACAACAAGCTTAGACAGTATTTTATAGCAACTTGAAATTTGAAATGAGAAGGAAAAAAATAGTTTTCTTATCATATTAGTCCTCTATGCATGCCCCACTAAAATATAAAATAAGGCACGTGGTGTATTTGGAAGAGAGGACTTTTTGACCATTCTGGACTCTTAATTCTATGCTTTTTTCTGTAGTGAATTTCTTCTCTAGTCTTTACCGAAAAATATAGAAATTTTTGGTTAAATCACCTAAATTCTATGTGTGTCATTATTTCTCTTGTATCTATTTTATAATTTTGTTAATTCATGGTTTGGCTCTCAACATGTGAATACATTAAGTAATCAGGCATCGGGTTAGGGTTAGGGTTTACATGCTTTGTGACAGTCTGTGTCATGTCTGTGTCAGAGTTATATCGTATGCATCTGTGTATGTGAGAGAGAGAGATCGGGTTACAGTTAGGGTTAGGGTTTACACCCTCTGTGACACCAGAGTTAGGGTTTACACCCTTTGAGAGAGAGAGAGAGAGAGAGAGAGAGAGAGAAAGATCGGGTTACTGTTAGGGTTAGGGTTTACAACCTCTGTGACACCGGAGTAGGCCGCCAGAGTTAGGGTTTACACCCTCAGAGAGAGAGAGAGAGAAAGAGATAGAGAGAGAGAGAGAAAGAGAGAGTTAGGGTTTACTTAGAGGAGGGGGAGAAGGAGAAGGAGGATGAGGGGGACACGAGAGTAAGCCGCTGCACTTGACCGCCGGAGGGTGCACTTCCCCGGAGAGGGAGGGGGGAGAAGAGGGGGAGTTTTTGAAAAATTAGGGAAAGTTTTCGACATAAGGGGAGAATCGAAACCTATATTAAAATTTTAGCGACGTTTAGCGACGTCAACTTATAACGTCACTAACGAAAATATTTTGCGACGTCTATGACATCGCAAATCACGTCGCTAAAAATCAAAAATTACTAACATCGCTAAATACGTCGCTAAATGTCATTAATTTAAAAACTCAACGACGTTTAGCAACCTTAAATAGGTTTATAACGATAATTCTTTAAAAAACTGAATTATAGTCACTAAACGTCGCCATATGTCGCCAACAACGACTTATAACAACATTTATTTGCGTAGTCACTGAAATCTTCAATATTAGCGACATTTTATTTTGATGTCGCTAAAAACATTGCTATTTCATCATATTCTGGTAGTGTAACTTGTCACGGTGAACAACCCATCATCAAAATAGAAAAAAAAATAAATCCAAGTACAATATCCAGAAGTCACTACAAGATCAAATATCTAAGAACACTAAGCATTAATAATGAATGGTAAGAATACTGTGTGCTCAAAAGAAGTCCTCTGGAACAATCTCGTCCTATGCAACCTGTACATCTCCAATAGTAGCACCTGTCCCGTAAACCTCGGGATAGCTCTCCTCGTCTACACCTAGGGACATAATCTGGATCCAGGTCCTCAGGGGACATAACAAGGTACAGTAAACACTTAAGCCAAATAAAATATAGCAAGTAAATATAAACAGATCCTCAGGGCAAACTATGTAACCAGCTAAGTGAAATACAAATAAGAGCATCACTAGTACTCAGGCTGAGACCACTATAGGCTCTGTGTCGAGGAGCCCATAGCAGCAAGTAGTATCACGACTCCCGTATATGTGCCAAAGATCTGAGCCAGAGTCTAAGGCACCTCCAGTAGTATATATATATATAAATAATCAGCCTATAGCCTGTGTGTCTCTCCCTACCCAATGTAACCTCATGTCTCATGTCCATAACACACAAGATCATGATCTCTAGCTATATAACGAGTCATAATAATATCCATGTAATATGCAAGTCTCATATCACGAATCCTGTAAGCCTATACAGAATCACCATGAATATCTCAGGAAAGATTCTATCACATGAAATAGTGTCAAGTATCCTACGGTATGACGTACTTGGTAAAGCAAGCACGTAAAAATAGGATCATGGAATTAACTCTCTAGGTGATGTTGCACGACTCCGCATACGGCGTCGACACCCGAATCTTGTTCGGACGCTAAGCAATGTCTCACGGTTCTAAGTTGAACATGATACATCACAGAAGTATATATAATAAAAGAACACAATCAAGTAATATAACAAGATCTCTGCAGGTTTGGCAAGGTACACTTGCATGGGTTCTGAACTCCGTCAACTGCTCGTGGAAAAGTAGAATCTACACATACAACTCCGGATGCTGAAACAAACATCACTAATGTTCTCAGAATACTTGAAATAGCTAGAATTGACTACCATAAGTCCAATTTGGATACAGGGGCAAAATTGACAGTTTTGGGTCAAAGTAGGGTCCACATGTGGCCCACTTTGCACCGTAAAATGTACCGAAGAGAAAGTTCTCTAAATTCATCCTACTCAGTGTCTACGAGTCCAGAACGATGATATGAACCCAACAGATCATCCCGAACTGGATATCGATGAGCCGATCACAAAATTGCCCATTATATGAAACCGTAGGGCCCATAAAATGATGTTTCGTCAACGTTCTCAAAATTGAACCAAACTTGGGTCACAGGACCAGCGTAACGCTGCGAATCCAATGGCAAAAGTTTTATTACAAAATGACTAGTACACACAAAATTAGGACGAATGTCAGAACAGGTCGATACAGTACTTTTTGACGGATATGCGTTGATTTCGGTGTGCAAGTACATCCAAATCAAGTTCTGCGAAAGCCCACACGTTCACGTTGACGATATACGCCTTTTGGTACAACTCGCACATGACGAAGTTGCCTCCTTTGGCGGGATGTACCCCATATCACGAGATTTTGGGTATTTTAAAAATAAATTTTTGTCGTTTTGGAACCCGAATAATTTACCCATTATAAAAAACTAATAAAAACTAAAAAAACAGTAAAAAACTTGGTTATATTGTGAAGAAGTCCCTTCAATTATATTTTGAAAATAATTAACGAGATGGTAGAAAATTGGACATGAACATGGGGGTTTGGATCAAAATTCTGGACTATTTTTGAACAGTTTTTTGGCCAACTTTCGGTCGATTTTTTGATCAAACCGGGTGCCTAAATTCGTTCCACTTGAAGGAAATCCTAGAGGGTTAGGTTGTAAACATATTAGCGAAGATGAGACACAAATTGGACGAGCAAGGAAGGCAGAGACTGCACGCGAAGTAGGGGCTGCAACTGTGGGCTGGGGGGGCGGATCTGCTGTGTGGTCGGCGCGGCGCACGGCGGTACGGGCGGCGATCGGAGGTTGGCCGGAGGTGGCGGGGCGACGACGGTGGTCTGGTATGGGTGATGGTGGAGGTGGGATTAGGTCAGGGTTTGGGGTTAGTGTTGTGTATATATAGGAGATGGGGGGGTTCTCCTGTACGTGGGGAGGGAATTAGTTTATAGTTTGGATTATGTTTTGGGTTTTGGGTTTGGGTAGAGTTAAGGTTAACGGGTTTTGGGTTTGGGTTTAATTTCTATTTTATTTATCTTTATTTTATTTCTTTTATTTATTCAATAATTAAACATAAAAAATTTCCAAAAAAAGTTAGGTACTTGAAAAAATTCTAAAAAATTTATATTTTCTCCAATAAATAATCTACAACCAATTTATATTATTTAAACAATGTATTTACTAAATATTAATAAATATTAAATTAATTAAATAAATCCATAAATTATATTTTTATATAATATTAAATTGGGAGCATGTATGGGGTTCAAATAATGCAACTTGAGGGTCATGTGCGTAATATGACCAGTTAGGGTCATAGCATGGATTTAGTTGGAAGCAATGGGTCGGGGTGGCATGTTAAAATCGTATGCCACGACAAAAGGATTAATTAAATATCGTTTTCTTGTAATTATGTCGCAAAAGTTGTGCGACAAAAATAAGGCATGGGATTGCAAATTTGTGAGGGACAGTCATGGCAGGAGCCTAATTTGACTCGTCTAAGTCAAGCATGCTAGGCAGGTTGAAAGGGAAATGCTAGTGTTGCACTTAAGATCTTAAAACCATGGGGGTTGGTTTCCAAATTCGATTAAATTATCGAATAAATATTAAAATAAAAAATAATTATTAATTACCGAACTAAACCTATATAAAAATCAGGGTGCTCACAATCTACCCACCTTAAAAGAATTGTGTCTTCGCAATTAAAAAAATAAAATATAACCGGTCAGGAAAGGTTTGCTCCAGAAGAGATGACGCGGTTGTATGACATTGTTGAAGCACAACACAAAAGATAAAGGACCATGAACAAGAGAAAAAAATTGAGAGGAAAGGTGAGGGTTTTGTTCAAGTAGAACACGTAGGGAAGCAATAAAAATATTTCCCTAGGCAATGAGAGATAAGTAACTCAAGAGTAAAGAAGTCTGATTAGAGCGATGATCAACTATAACTTATGAAAACTTGGGTACCACTTACATATTACTACTCTAGACTAACAAGTTCATGCTAACATAATACTAGGTATAGGTTAGGGAATGGAACTAACAAGCACATGCTAAAGTATTACCAGGAATATTCGTTACTATAGCTAGCTACGATAAGACTAAATCTTACCCATATTTGCTACTCCTCGAGTCCGTGCCTCCTCCACTGTCATCGCAAAAGCCTGACCCTCTGCTGTTGTTGGGCCTGTTGGAAGAGTGCTGCATGTGGTGCCAAGGGTGGCCTCGGCTGATATCCTTCCGGTGCTGGTGGTCTGAATCCTCCATCTTCCGCATATGATTCTCCTGGTGTTGGATAAGCTGGTTTATGTGGCTGCTGGACTGGCTCCGGTGCTGGTAAAGTGGGTCGATGAACCATCGATGTTCCTTCCCGACGCTCAGGGAAATCCCTGGCTGAATGCTGACTGGATCCGCAAGCTAAACATAATCCTAATTTGCGTCTGCACTCTCTTTTAATATAGCCTACCTTGGAAAAGTAGTGGTAAGTAGGAAGGGATGGGGCTCGTGATGCTGCTATCTGTGGTGGACTCATCTGGGGTCGCTTTGCAGGCTTGTCGTATGGTGCTCGAGCTGGTACTAATACGTACGGTCTCTTCTGGTTGGACTCCCTCCTGTGGATGCGCTCCATGCGTCGGGCTGCTACAAGGACGTTCGTATAAGAAGTAGGTGCAACTGCGCCAATCTGTCTCTGTAGTTCAAAGCTCAGTCCGTCAAAGAATTTCTTCGCCTTCTCTTCTTCTGTCGGGATCAGTGTAGGGTCGAACAGTTGAATCAAGCATGATGCAAGTCAAGAAATTTATTCGAGTCCGATATAGAGGTCAAGGATGTGTCAATATGTGGATGAGATCCTATAAATTTATTCTTATCTTAATCGCAGGTTTGGTCGGTCCCTTAGTTGAAACCAAAGTAATATATTCGTAGACCTGCATGGGCTACCATAAAAACCATGTCACGTTCCAGTCCCAAAATATCGAGGGACTAGCCACGTGGCAATGGCCAATAGCACAACTCCAATGGACAAACCCAATTTAATGGACCCTTTAGAGTGCACTTAAGCTGTAAAACAAATACAACGGTCTATGAATACCTGTCATAGTCTATATATCTAATCTCATCCGCAATAAGTAACAAAATCATAAAGAGACAAGTCTAGTCACAATAATATAAAATGATCTGTCCAATCAAATTAATATAAAATGTCGCGGGGAATAACCCGTCATAAAAATGGAAAAAAAATCCAAGTACAATATCCAGAAGTCACTACAAGATCAAATATCTAAGAACACTAAGTATAAATAATGAATGGTAAGAATACTGTGTGCTCAAGAGAAGTCCTCCGAAACAACCTTGTCCTCTGCAACCTGTACGTCTCCAATAGTAGCATATGTCCCATAAACCTCAGGATATCTCTCTTCGTCTACACTTGGGGACATAATTCGGATCCAGGTCCTCAGGGGACATAGCAAGGTACAATATATACTCAAGCCAAATAAAATACAGCAAGTAAATATAAACAGATCCTCAGGACAAACTATGTAACCAGCTAAGTGAAATGCAAATGAGAGCATCACTAGTACTCAGGCTGAGGCCACTACAGGCTCTGTGTCGGAGATCCCATAGCAGCAAGTAGTATCACGACTCCAGTATATGTGCCAAAGATCTGAGCCAGAATCTCAGGCACCTATAGTAGTATATATATAAATAATTAGCCTGTAGCATGTGTGTCTCTCCCCACCCAATATAACCTCATGTCTCATGTCCACGATGTCTCATGTCTATAACACGCAAGATCATGACCTCTAGCTAGTACAACGAGTCATAATAATATCCTTATATATGTAAGTCTTATGTCACAAATCCTGTAAGCCTATACAGAATCACCATGAATATCTCAGAAAAAATTTTGTCATATAAAATAGTGTCAAGTGTCCTACGGTATGGTATACTTGGTAAAGCAAGCACGTAAAAATAGGATCGTGGAATCAACTCTCTAGGTGACGTTGCACGACTCTGCATACGGCGTTGACACCTGAATCTTGTTCAGACGCTAAGCAACGTCTCACGGTCCTAGGTTAAATATGATGCATCATAGAAGTTTATATAATAAAAGAACACAAGCAAGTAATATAACAGGATATCTGCAGGTTTGGTAAGGTACACTTGTATGGGTTCTGAACTCCGTCAACTACTCGTGGAAAAGTGGAATCTGCACGTACACCTCCAAATGCTGAAACAAACATCACCAATGTTCTCAGAATACTTGAAATAGTTAGGATTGACTACCCATAAGTCCAATTTGGACACAGGGGCAAAATTGACAGTTTTTGGTCAAAGCGGGATCCACATGTAGCCCACTTTGTATCGTAAAATATGCCGAAGACAAAGTTCTCCAAATTTATTTTACTCAGTGTCTACGAGTCCAGAATGACGATACGAACCCAATGGAACATCCAGAACTGGATTCCGATAAGACGATCACGAAATCGCCCGTCATATGGAACCGTGGGGCCCACGAAACGATATTTTATCAACGTTCTCAGAATTGAACCAAACTTGGATCACAGGACCAGCATAATGCTGCAAATCCAATGGCATAAGTTTTGTTGCGAAATGATAAGCACATATAAAATTAGGACGAGTGTAAGAACAGGTCGATACGGTACTTTTTGACGGATACGCGTTAATTTCGATGTGCAAGCACATCCAAATTATGTTTCGCGATAGCCCACACATCCGCGTTGATGATACGCGCCTTTCGGTGCAACTCGCATACGATGAAGTCGTCTCGTTTGGCAGGATGTACCCCGTATCGCAAGATTTTGGGTGTTTTAAAAATAAGTTTTTGGTCATTTTGGAACCCGAATAATTTACCCTTTATAACAAACTAATAAAACTAAAAGAACAGTAAAAAACTTGGTTATATTATGAAGAAGTCCCTTTAATTATATTTTGAAAATAATTAATAAGATGGTAGATAATTGGACATGAATATGGGGGTTTTGATCAAAATTGTGGACTGTTTTTGAACAGTTTTTTGGCCAACTTTCGGTGGATTTTTTGATCAAACCGGGGTGCCTAAATTCGTTCCACTTGAAAAAAATCCTAGAGGGTTAGGTTGTGAACATACCAGCGAAGACGGGATACAAATCAGACGAGCGAGGAAGGCGGAGGCTGCGTGCGAAGTAGGGGCCGCAACTGTGCGCTGGGGGGGGCGGATCTGCGGTGCGGTTGGCGCGACGGAGCGGCGGTACGACGGTGCGGGCGGTGGTCGGAGGTCGGCCGGAGGCGGCGGGGTGACGACGGTGGTCTGGTGTGGGTGATGGTGGAGGTGGGATTAGGTTAGGATTTTGGTTTAGTGTTGTGTATATATAAGAGATGGGGGGGTTCTCCTGTACGTGGGGAGGGAATTAGTTTAGAGTTAGGATTAGGTTTTGGGTTTTGGGTTTGGGTAGGGTTAAGGTTAATGGGTTTTGGGTTTGGATTTAATTTCTATTTTTTAATTTCTTTTATTTATTCAATAATTAAACACAAAAAATTTCCAAAAATAGTTAGGCACTTGAAAAAATTCTAGAAAATTTATATTTCCTACAATAAATAATCTACAATCAATTTATATTAATTAAATAATATATTTACTAAATATTAATGGATATTAAATTAATTAAATAAATCCATAAATTATATTTTTTATATAATATTAAATTGGGAGCATGTAGGGGGTTCAAATAATGCAATTCGAGGGTCATGTGCGTAGTAGAACCAGTTAGGCTCATAACATAGATTTAGTTGGAAGCAATAGGTCGGGGTGGCGTGTTAAAATCGTACACCACGACAAAATGGTTAATTAAACATCGTTTCCTCGTAATTGTGTCACAAAAGTTGTACGACCAAAATAAGGCATGAGATTGCGAATTTGTGAGGGACAGTCATAGCAGGAGCCTAATTTGACTCGTTTAAGTCGAGTATGCTAGGTTGGTTGAAAGGAAAAGTCTAGTGTTGCACTCAAGATCTTAAAAACCATGGGGGTTGGTTTCCAAAGTTCGATTAAATTATCGAATAAATATTAAAATAAAATAATAATAATTAATTACCGAACTAACCGTATATAAAAATCAGGGTACTCACAGGAAGCAAAGCGGTCCTCCCATTAGAGATCCAAATTTTGTCACTCCGAGTGGCTCTTTCCAACCGATTGACCGTTGACGACATTCACCATCGACGACTACTGCAAATCCCTCACCCAAAATAGGTATTTTGTATTTATTGTATTTATTTTAGGTTAATTTTAAATCAATTAAAACTCAATTATTTTATTAGGACACTTCACCGTAGTTTGGACATTAGTGACGTAGGATGACCCTAAAACTACATTGCCCTTCGTAGGAAGTAGCCTACACGGGGGACACTATTTGTAGGATCTTCTCGTGATATAAAATTTGACCATTCAACATTAGTATAGTACTAGTGTAACAACCATAGTTTATTGTATTTAGTATTTAGATATTTCTATATATATAATTCATTTATGGTTATTTTTTAATCCAACCTTCATAAAATAAGCAACCCATAAATTCTTCATGCCAAATTAGGCCATTTTCTCTTTTGTAGGATTTATTTATTTATTTATTACTATTTTTAATTCCACAGAATTAAATTAAATCTTTGTCATTAATTGGTTATTTTGTTAGTTGTTGATTTTTAAATAACTAACAAACTAATTAGGAAACCTCCTAACTAACTTCCAACTAATCTTAATCCTACCCCTCTTCACAAACCCGCAGCCTCCCCTATCCGTATGCACGCACCCCCCTTGGCCGAATCTCTCCCCCTCTCTTCTATATATATATATATATATATATATATATATATATATATAGAGTTTTGAAGGAGAATTTAAATTAGGGTTTTTAGAAGAGAGAAGGGGTTTATATATATATATATATATATATATATATATATATATATATATATATATATATATATATATATATATATATATATATATATATATATATATATATATATATATAAACCCCTTCTCTCTTCTAAAAACCCTAATTTAAATTCTCCTTCAAAACTCTAATTTCTTCCCTCCTCCAAGAATCCTAGCCGCCACCATCACCACCAAGGCCGACCCTCCCCCCTTCACGTGGACATCCACAACCATCTCTTCCATCCAAGAACCCTAGCAATTCTCTCATTTTTATACTAGTTAGTATCTTTAATCATTATCTCCTTCCTTCTTCAATATCTTCTTGTTAATTTGTTTGTATATATTTGTATATATGTGTGGGATATTTTGTAAACTCAATTAATTTATGCTTGAAGAACCCATGCAACCCATGAACACTAATTTTGAGGCTCAATCCAAAACTTTTGTGCATGCATAAAACCTCCTTCAAAATTCTCTTTAATTCTTGTTAATATATTCATATAGATATTAATAATATGGAATATATTCAGTTTTTATAAATAATTCTAGATTTATTAAATTATATTAAATTAAAATTTTGAACATATTTTATGGGTAGTTTTGACCTAATTTTATGTATGCATGTTGGAGACCCTTGGACATTGTTAGGACTTTATCATAGATAGAAATCCTAAAATTTTCTTGATGAATTATTATTTTTTCAGAAATTATATATTCTAAAATTATATCAAAATTATATTTTTTAATGATTATTCACAACACCCATGTACCACCCATTGGCATGCATAGTAGCAAGTTTGGTTGCCAACCCTAATAGAATCAACTTATAGATAGTAAAATCCTAATTATTTTTGTATGGATAAAAGAACTATTATTTATTGTATTTATTACTAATTTTATCATATTTATTTATATTTTATTTCTATTTATATAAAAAAAATAGAATTCTAGGTGTTTTAGGTAACAAGTTGACCTAGTTTTGACAAAACTTGACCCCGACAGTTTTAGACTTAAACCCCAACCAAAAATCCATATTTTAACATTTAAAATTACATTATTATATTTTAATTCTGAATTTTTAAGTATTATTCTAGATTTAATTATTTGTCAAAAATTGATTTTTGGTGACTAGTAGGTAACCGATTATGACCTAGTTTTGGTTTTTTACTTGGTTTTAGACTCATATTTATAGGAGACGACCCTATCACTAAAAATTCTATTTTTTCCAATAAATTTTAGAATTAGTAGTTTTAATAATTAATGATTAAAAAATAATTTTTGGCAATATTAATGGTTAGTAATATTTTGGCGTGCAATTAATTGCATGTACAACCAACGTAGGATTAATAACTAGATAATAACTTAATTTAACTGATAGAATAAGAGTCTAATTAGTGTAATAATTAATTGGTAGGTGTTCAAGACATTCCTGTGGAGAGCTTCGGACCAGATTTGTTGTGCTCGCATTTTGGCTTGGAAGACAAGTACACCTTGCTTGATTGTATTGTTTAGTTTATATTATGCCTAGTTTTTATTTGTTTAGTTGTGTGCAAGCGTCTTAGAAGTAGTTGACTTACCTGGTATATTATAAAGATATGTGGTATCTTCTGACCTGACACTGTTTTAAACACGTTTACTGTCTGAGTGAGAGAGTGCATGGACTAGCGTGTCGACTGCGCATCGATACGTGAGTTTGCGTCTTTTATTAGTAGTTGGTGTTATTTAGTTCTAGATTTTACTGACGTCTTGCATTATGTCTGTACCGCGTATATAGTTCGGATAAATTGGGAGGGAAGAATCTACTAGTGAGCGTATGAGATTTCTATTTCTAATGGTGTAAATGATGTATATCGTGTACCCTCGAGTTCTGCGTAACGCTTGGTGGGACGACTATTCTTCAATTTCTCCCCCTTCATGCGTCATTAGAGATGTCTCGAGTGCATATCACATAGGTGGTTTAGTTACCCTATTTATTATTTACTGCTTTACTTTCAGGCATATCAATTTTTTGTGTACTTGTTATGTCCCTCTGAGGACCTGGCACCCTTTCCAGGTATAGAAGATCATGATTATTTGTAGGAGCACGGATCATGACTGGCTACTTCTTTCTCTTTCGCGGAGGTCTTCTCTTAGATCTTCTTGATCACTAGATAATGTACTTATTTTTTGTCTTTCTTATATCCTAGTTGGTAGTGGATTTATCTCCACCCGACTACTAGTTCTTTCAGACTTGTCACTACCATATTTTGTAGGAAAGGATATTTTGGTCATTTCATAATTAACTAAATATTATGTATGTTATAAATTTATTTATTTATTATATTATTTATTTATTGTTATATGTTAGTATATGATTTTGGACTTGTGTTAGTGGACCTAACTAGTTTAGATTAGATCCATGGACCAACATTTAATTCTAGTTAGAATTGAGCCCAATAATAAGCTCAATCATTAGGAGGAGGATTAATTAGTTAAACCAATTACACTAGAACATTTCCTCCTTAATTAATTTCTTTATGACAAGCCCCAAAGGGTATTGTGGACATTTTCTAGTGACTTGGAGGAGGGGTTAGTGGCCGGCCCCCATAGGAGTGGGGAGAGACTCTCTCTCTTCATTTTTTATTTCAAATATAGATCTAGAATTTTTTTCTTCCAAATTTTTTTATTCCTACATCAAATTCCTACCCGAATTTCTTTTCAATTCCTTCCCTACTCATCATTGGAGGCTATTAGAACAAGAAGGAAGCAATGATCTACAAGGAGGAAGTAAGGATCTACAAGTTGACGTCTCTTGACACTCAATTTAGGATTTTTATTGGAAATCCATCTCCTAATAGGTACAGTTCAGTTTTTCCTCTCTAATTAGACTCTAAATCTATAATTTAATTATTAGGAATCCTCCCATGTACTAAGGCTACCCATAGAAATTAGAATTAGGTTCATAGGAGGCCTATAAAGAAAGTTATGTGGTATTTTGTGTTAATTTTGGAGAAATTTCGAGATTGGCACATCATGTGTTTGTCAATAGGTCAATTAGACCAAATTGACATGTGTTTGGTTGTGTGTGACTAGCGTCATTTTTACAATTGGATACGTGTAGGTCGTATCCTGACAATTTGGCGATACAAGTTGATTTGTGGATTTTCTTCCGACACGGGGGTTTGAGCATGTCACATTTTTACACGGGCACGTAGTTGAGTAGCTAGCTCTTTGTATTTTTCATAATTATGATTTTAAACTTGCTCGTGGCCTTCGGGATACGTTTGGTGGTGTGGTAAGCCGTATTGCAAGCGTATCATAGATTGAGTGTGATACGGGTGCGGTGCACTCCACGTGTTTGTTTCCTTGCATTTCAATTCAATTAACCTTAGTTATAGCTATTAGAGTATTATAATTATAATTTTTATATGATATATATATAATATATATATATATATATATATATATATATATATATATATATATATAATTATGTGTATGTTTTATATTTTATTTTGATGTATTGGTGGTCATGTGAGAATAGGAGAGTGCATGTGCATCACTAGTGTGGTTATATGGTAATATATATATATATATATATATATATATATATATATATATATATATATATATATATATATATATATATATATATATATATATATATATATATATGTGTGTGTGTGTGTGTATGTGTGTGTGTGTGTGTGTGTGTGTGAGTGCATGTGTGTATTAGATGTGTGTATGCGAGCTAGAGGGGAGAAGAAAGCAGTAAAAAGCAGTCAATGAGCAACATAAAAGCAGTGATAAGCAGTAGAAAGCAGTATTAGAGGGGAGAAGAAAGCAGTGAAAAGTAGTCAATGAGCAGCCGGAAAGTAGTGATAAGCAGTAGAAAGCAGCAGAAAATAGCAAGCTGTAGAAGCAGTAAGCAGAAGCAGAAGTAGAAGCAGCAAGCAGCGAAAGCTACAGCAAAAGCAGAAGTAGCAAGCAGAAGCTACAGCAGTAAGCAGCTGCATCAATGATAAGTAAGCAGCAGCAGTAGCGATAAGCTGCAGTAGTTTGAGTGATTATAGTTTAGTTATTGATAAGTTAGGATAAGCTAGTTAATAAGCTAGTTAGTTTATATTGATAAGTTAGTAAGTTATGTATATATTTATTAAGTTAAGTATATATATATATATATATATATATATATATATATATATATATATATATATATATCAAGGTAAAGAGAGTTGAGGTATCTTGGGTATGGGTATTAAATATCAAGGGAAATGTTAGTATGTTAGTTTAGTATGGTATTATTATAAGTTTAAATGCATATTAGTGTATAGTGGGGTGTATGGGTAGTTAGTTATAAGTTAGATATTGAATTACCTTGTGATACCAAGGTAATGTCAAGGTATTGGTTTACACTCAAGGTATTGAGTTCCTATATCAAGATGGGTGTGTAGGTGGTCTGATATCGCATTTGGTTCAAAGCCAAGGTATCCACTTAGCATTAGTTTGGCTAGGAGTACTATATATATATATATATATATATATATATATATATATATATATATATATATTAGTATTTTTATATCTAATAACTTGCGTATCTTATGATACAATATTTTGTTGATATCCTAGTATCCTAGTATAGCCTAGTTACACAGTGTATGGACCAAATATCCTAGAGATGGACTCATACAACATAGAAATAGCTAGTTTGACCAAGTTTGACTAGTTTAACCTAAAGTTGACATAGTTTTACTATTTTGACTTAGAAATGGATTTATGACCTAGAATTTGACTAGTTTAATGTATTTTCATTCCAAAATCTTGTATTAATGTAATATTCCATATTTAGGTCTCTGAGGTACCATTTTGGACATCTTTGATATTGTTCACCAGATTCCAGGCGAGTATATTCTATGATAGTTTCTCATTTATGATATCCTCTATGTCTCTTGTATCTAGTGTTGATATCCTTGATTTCTTGACACGATGATTACATGGATTGGTATATCCGGATCTCGTCATGAGATATTATTCCTTGGTATTTATGGTGTACCTTGTGTAAACCTTGTTCCTTGTTCTTCTTGTACATGTACAGACATTGATTCTTGGGGAGACTTGCTACCTATCCAGATAATCCCGTATCATAACGTACCATGGTTGGATCCACTATATCAGTCAGGGTAGGGAGTGTTAGTGTAGATAAATGATCATACCCTTCTTATGCATATCTTGTTTCTTGAATAATATTAATCATACACCGCACGTATGATTAACCAGGCCATTATCCTTGTGCAAGTTACTAAGCCGATCACATGTTGAAGTTGGTACTCATTCACTTAGTAGTAGTATTTCTTGTTCATTCCTATGATGCTCTTTCTTGTATTTATTTCTTGTATTCCTATATTGCATATCTCTTGTACCTATATATTACATATTGTATATTCGCTCTATTTACTATTATATAGTTTATATTATTTATTGGAACTCCTGTTAGAGATGTACTTTGCTCCTTTCTTGACTGGATATATTTTTCCCAGATGATACTGAGGAGTGGTACCCCACTCACTACGGGCCTCAGGACGTAGTTGGCTTAGAGCCAAAGACTTTGGCTCAGGAGGGTCTCATCCCGATTGAGATAGACGACCCAGGACTCGTAGCTCAATAGATAGATATTTTTGTACTGGATTTGTCTCCAGCTTTGTTATTTAGTATTTCTTTTATATGAATCATTGGATATTATCTTGTCTTGTGATTTTTATTGTTTCTTCAGTTCTTTTATCATATTCGTGCGATTGTTCCATCTTATAGATCTGTGATTGAGTATTTATATTTCATTGGTGGCATTATTATACCTTGATTGCTAGATAGATTATTTACCCAAACAGCGTTCTACCGCCGATGCTGTGGCTTAGGCTGGGCGTTTTTTACTACATATATCTCTACACCGGGTGCGGGTCGCACGACTATTTCCTACTTGGTACTTTGCCATATTGGGTTATATATTTCTATTTGCTTTTGTGGATGAGATTAGTATTGCATGTGACTTGTGAAGTTATATACCACTTGTGAATTATTATTCATAAAATTATGTATATATGTGTATGGTTTCCATATATTGGAGTTGCCATGTACATACGGCTGACATGCTTATGTATTCTTAGTCCTACGTATTTTAGGACTGGGGCGTGACATCTACAAGAGTTGGAAGCGCTCAATGAGAAGCGTCTCTTAGCTCAATAACACATTGAGATGTACCAAGCATGCCTCTTAGGAGACTTCAACAAATGGGTCAAGAAGAGGACTTACCAAGTGGGTGACCTCATCTTGACAGTAAGAAGACCATTGGTTATGATCCACAAGCCGGCCGATAAATTCCAACCTAAATGGGAAGTCCCATTCATCGTGGAGTCCATCTTCTCCAACGGTGCCTACCGGATCACAAAACCCAGTGGCGACTTGCTCATGATGCCTATCAATGACAAGTTCTTTTAAAAGTACTATGTCTAAGCTAGACTTGTACTCCTTTTACTATCTGCGGGACAACCAAAATGTATAGTGTACGTTCCCCTTTGTTCATCCCCAGCAAGTGTGTAAGCATAATATAGCCTTCTCTTCTACAAAAGCTTGATAAAAGCTATTATTTGTATTAAGGAATCCTAAATACGCAACAAACAGTGGATCCTAAAAAACTCTCCAGCGGAGCCACCTTCAGGTTTATCCATACTTTTGGGTAGACTACTCATAATCAGTCCCTTGGGCATTAGATCACGTCCACATTACATCTGAACTACTGTCCTAACCGATTATCCCAAACAGGGTTTGCCATGTCCATATTACCTCTGAGCAAACATCTCTATATGACTATGGTTTGCCATGTCCATATTACCTCTAAGCAAACCTCTCTGTATGACTACCAATTATCACGTTCATAATACCTTTGACATCAGTCGTTATTTAAACTTATCATCCATACTTAATACTAAGTACGCCAGGGGTGTTAAGTCCACAAAACCTGCCACGTCCATATCACCTTTGGCAGGGCTTATCTCAAACTTATTATTTGCACTCAGGTGCATAAGAAGTAATGAGGCAATAAAACCTATCATGTCCATATCTCCTCTAATAAAGTTTTATTTTAAACTTATTACTTGTACTCCAGTGCACAAGAAGTAATATGTCCACCAATGATCCCCCAGTGGGATATCCTCAACAAAAGCAAACAGTTCATGTCCATATTACCTCTGAACTATGAGTTGTCCATTTTTCCATCCAAAAAAATAGCCATGTCTATATTACCTCTGGCTCATTTTATTTTCCTTTCACACCATGATCGTACCTAACCTCTCAGTATGACTATCAATTAGCTCATGTCCACGTTACCTCTGAGCTATCGTCCTCACATCCTCCCCAATAGAGTTTTTTATGTCCTTCTTACCTCTGAGAAAACCTCTCTATATGACTATCGATTGTCACGTCCATAATACCTATGGCATCGGTCGTCATCTAAATTTATCACTCATACTTAACTCTAAGTATGTTAGCAGTATTAAGTCCACGAAACCTATCACGTCCATATCATCTCTAATAGGGTTTTCTTTGCTTCGAACTTATTACTTGTACTCCAGTGCGCAAAAAGTAATAGGTCCACCAAAGATTCCCTAGTGGGATGTCCATAACAAACTACGATATTGTGCTACATCTATATTACCTCTAGTACAATATCCATAGTCCACAACATGCAATAAGATAAAAACAAAGAGGAAATTCTGGAAAAGGAGAGACTTTATTGATTAATATTCAAGATCATGAGTACATATAATGGAAATCCATTTTTAAGGATTTTTTTTATTAGTATTCAAGGTCATGAGTACATATGATGGAAACCCATTTTTAAGGATTTCAATAAAGTCTCGCTGAGACAAACCTTTTCCATTAGAAGCGCCCCTCTGTGCTATTATTGCTACCCACACAAGTAGAGCCAGCAGCAGAGCTCAATGCTTTCTGGATTATCCCTCCATAGTGCAAACCTCAATATATGGAAAAGAATCCATACTGATAGATAGCAAGGGGAAAGCAGGAGCAAGTGCTCTACAACCATAAGGAAAGACCGAAGACAGGAATGACAATTAATCCAAATTCTCTCATCGACATCGCAGGCCTGTGGCTGGTAGCAAGTCACATAAAGGGGAGAAATACAGCTAACATGCTGTATAAACAGGGACAGCTCCACGCATGATGTAGGATGTTCACTCTCGTCTCCACGGGTTCTATGATATCCTTCCATGCTCCATCATGGGCACCGTGAAGGGTGATAAACCCTACATAAAAGAACACATATCAGTCTCAACGAAGATTGCCAAAGTGTACAACGGCCACATGCCACTTCTAGGACACAGCCACATACAGGAGGGGACGTCCCGAGATAGCTAAGTCTGTACATATGAGCAGATGATGGCTCATCCATGCAGCTAAGCTACATATAGGCTCTGCGTACATGTTGCAGATAAGTTCCCATCTAGGCGACCCAACCACACATAGGCTCTGAACGCATGATTACAGATGATTCATCATCATGCGACCAAGCTACAGATAGGCTATGCATTCATACTGCAGATAAGTTCCTATCCATGCGACAATTATGATAATAAACCCGATGTCTCGATTTATGTAATCCTTATTTATATACTCGGAAACTGTCATTGACTCATAATTCCCAAGAAGATCCACTCAGAAGATCGAGCTAAATCTCGGTATTTAATAATCTGACAGCCTAGTGAAAGCGTCTATGCGACAATGTGCCTATGCGACATGTCACTCAGATGCGGCCCAAGTCCTTTCCTCTATGCTTCTTATTTAAAGTATTGTAAAACTTATCAGTTTAAAAACTTTAAAGGGGATCTTGTAGCAGCATCAAGAATCTAGATCCATGCGTCCAACAAACATGCACCCCAAGACCGACTCAAAAGAAATCAGGTTGCAGAACGACTATATGGCCCAGAAAAGTAGCTACTATGCGCCGACCACTTCATAACTAGTGTTCTCATGCGCCAGCAGTGCTATATGCCACTAAGTAAACTAGTGTCCGCATGTGCCAGCAGTGCCATGTGCCACTACTCCCTCAAGCATCCAAGTGCCCCAATATTGGCCATATAAAGGCTTGACACAAAGATTATGTCTGACACAGAATCCTGACAAAAAGGACTTTCTGAATGCCTCAAAAGATATGAGCACGTTAAATGACATAACCTCACATCAGCATGAACTTTACTCCTAAAAGGCGTGTAGCGTCACGTGTACGAGGCCACATACGTCCCAGACCCCATGCGTTTCATGTGTCTCCGGCCACATGCGTCCCAGACTCCATGCGTTCCATGCGTCTCTGGCCCCATGCGTTATAGACTCCATGCGTTCCATACGTCTCTGGTCCCTTGCGCTCCAGACTCCATGCATTCCATATGTCCCATGTCCCAGTCTCTATGCGTCCAACGTGGCAAGGTTCCTTGAGACAAAATTTTTATGTTAAAACTGAAGTGATTCTCTCCAACTAAATATGGGCTACGTGTCAAGTAGACCATGTCACGCAAACAAAAGATGAGAACCTCCCAGATCTTCAGCAATAATAAATCATAACAAACGTCTACGTGGCAGCTCAGCCTGGACTCAACTACATCCTATTAAGGATGTACACGTGGCTGCCTGCCCATAACATGCGCCTATAGTTGCAACCGTATTCTGTTGAAGGAGCCCCCTAAGGCTACCAAACAGAAGCATATGCGACACCTATAGCCCATCAGCATGATGGCTATATATAGGAGCAACTTGGACGTTTGAAAGGCTTATTTTTCTGCTTTAGAGACCATACCCCTCCAAGCGAGCTATGTATGTGTATACAAGCTCAGGAGAGAGAAGAGAGAAGAGAGCACCCTCATTGCCTCGTCGGACTGTCAATAGAGTAAAAGAATTGCTGTAGTACTCGATCTCTATCGTCACGTTACCCATATCAAAAATATTGTACTTAGATTTTTTTGTCTAGGATTTCTTTGTACTTTTGTTTGTTTGTTATTAAACGAAGGTTTTCCCAACTCACTTTCAATGGAAAACACACTTGTCACAGTCTATATATCTAATCTCATACACAAATTAATAATCAAGACCAAGATGATAAACCCGTCTTAATAGTCATTAATCATAAATAAAATTGTCCATCACAATATAGTAAATAAATATTATAGGGAATAACCCTTATCAAAATAATGAAAAGAGAAAATAACCAAGTACATCTGTCCAATAGTCACAAAGCCAAGTCCAATGTCTAAGAATTATTAAGCATAATAAATAAAGAGAAATTGTGAACTCATGAGAAGTCCTCCGACATAACCTCGTCCTCTGGTGCAAGTACTGCTCCAATATCAGCTCCTGACCCGTAAACCTCAGGGTAAACCTCCTCGTCTATACCTAAGGACATAATCCAGATCCTCAGGGGACATAGCAAGTTACAATAAATACTCAAGCCAGAAGTAAACAATATAATGCTATAATACAGGGAAAACTACTATAACCAACTATGTGATATACAAATAAGAGTATGGACTCATACCCCGGGCTGGTACTGACGAAAGATCTCGATGGACACTTCCGTCGGCTAATAGTACACTCAAGGCTCCTTGTGGGGGAACCCGGAGAAGGCTTAGCATATATATATATATATATATATATATATATATATATATATATATATATATATATATATATATATATATGTGTGTGTGTGTGTGTGTGTGTGTGTGTGTGTGTGTGTGTGGATCCTCACCTATTGTGCATCCCCAAGCATCCCCATGTTTATAACCGTTGGATCTTGTTTAAGTCATCTAATCTTAACCATTGTTTTGAACCATTCATACCAATGGCTAAGATTAGATGATTTAAACCAGCATCCAACGATTGATAACATGGGGATGCTTGGGGATGCAAAAAATTAGGGATACGGATCCCTCATATATATATATATATATATATATATATATATAAACACTTTAGATTTTGCATAGGGAACCTAAAGCCAAATAAACGAATAGATAAGTAATAAGTAGAATACGCCCAGAGCACATTGAAGACTCTCCCCTCCTAATGTAACCTCACATCTCAATCAAGACACGTAAGATCCTAACCTCTAACTATCAACACAAGTCATGGACACTATATATATATATATATAAAACTGAAAATACTCTATGTCATGCATCCTTTAATCCTATCCTAATTCCAATTACCACGAACTTGTCAATAAAGACTCTGTTACATGAATAACGTGTCAAGTATCCTATGGTCGGATGTGCAAATAATATATGCACAAATATGGGTTCAAATACTGACTCTATATGGGTTCAAATACTGACTCTCTAACTATGATACTCGACTCCACGGAGGATGTCGATACCCGAATCTCGTTTGGACACAAAGTATCGTAAACCGAGCCTAGGTTAAGCAGATATATCAAGATTTTAGATAAATATAATAACTAAAGCATGAGAAATAAATAAGAACTATGAACATCTTGGCAAGGTACACTTGCCTACTGCCTGCTGCTCCGGTACTGCCTGTCTGGTGTACTCAATCGGAGGTGCAATGGATCCAAGTTACCTTATTATGACATATTCTAATCAATATTCACAATCTCATCTAATTAATGTAGAAGAATAAGATCGTTGCACAATGCTACATAATATTGTGACGTTCGTGCCAACAATCAAGTAATCATGTGGCATAGGATAGCATGCCAATAAACACGTACCATGCTATTGTCTTTTACGTTATGAGAGTCTCTTACATCGTGTTATCATACGTAACTTTAGGCAATTATATAAGTTTAGATATGTATATTCCTATGCGTACATAGATATACTACGATGTCCCAAAACTTGCAACAATACTAAAATATACTTCGAGTATGCATATAGTTAATCAAATACGCATGTTGTCACAAAATAATACTGAATTAAATTCTAGAATTAATATTTATTTAGTTAAAAATACTGGAATAGTCGTCGTTGCATGCACAAAGTTTCGTTGTGCGTCGACTAGGTGTTATAGCAACTTGACAACTAGTTCGTGCATGCAAGGTTGCCAACTTGTATAGAAAATCATTTAATATATAACATATATTAATCAATATTCTAAAAATTATTATTTAATTCCTAAAAATTTATATTTTAATAATAAAATAATAACATCTATCAAAACTAGATTATTATGGTTAACTCATTGCTATGTATTAGTTTTCGTGTCATCAAAGAGTAGTTTTTATGTAAAATTATGGTTTCTCGTGCATGGGGGTTTCATTATTTGTTAACTAACATATTTATGGGTTCATACAAGGGTTTCACATAGAAAATTAATTATTAAATAAAAGTTAAGGAACTTACATGTTCTAGATTATGACAGAGGCTCTTCTTGCGACACAGATCTTTTGGAGCGCCAAACGGACTCCAAACTTCGTGAAACTTAAGGAGGATCTTGGAAGTTTCACGTAAGATGAAAATATAGGATTTTGAGTGGTTTTTAGTGTTGTAGAGGTGTCTGAACAGCATCTCTTCATCGGCCTCAAGAGGGAGGTCGAATGCTTCTAGGGGGTTGGTCGGCCCTTGGGGCTCGTGTGAAAGATTAAGGATTATGGAGAACTGAATTAGAGAGGGAGAGGAAGGGTCATTGGCCATGGAAGGAGAGGGGAAATTAGCTTGGCGGTGGCTGCCAAGAGAGAGGAATAGAGTTAGGGTTTGGGAAGGGGTTACTTTTTTATATATACTTGTTAGTTGTTGGGCATCTTTGTTTGGATTTGTAATGGGATTTAAGATTTAGTTCAGACCTAAGAGATTTGGTTTGGCAATTAGTAAGGCTTTGGGTGCACTTGGGTCTAGTTGTTTGGATCTTGGTTGAGTTTGAGTGCAAGTGCACAAGAAGGTTTACTAATGGTACTTCAAGTAGGTCATTTATTGTGTTATTGGATTGTTGTGTATGTATAAGGGTTTAAGTGTGAAAAATATATATTATTGAGTGGGGGGGGGTGAGTGTGGAGTAGTGTACATGTCTCATAGGAATTGGTTTGAGAGCCCAGGTTGGGGTTTGGGCTCGGTTGGGTTCAACTAGTCAAATGAAGGTAGTTTTACGATATCAAAGGTTTGCGATATTTGTCAATATTTTTGGAGCATGGAGGAGATTAAACTAATGCAACACCCATATCCTAAGTGTAGTAGGTCCAATCAAGTTTATTAATATGAATTTTGTTTGAAGGAAAAAGGTTGTGCATTGCTAAAAATATCCAAGCCATGACAAAGTGTCATATATATAAAAGAATTTTTTATAAATTAATACTTTAACCTTTTTAATTAAATAAAATAAATTAAAAAATTAAAAAAATACCAAATTACCCCTATTCCAAAATGAGGGGGCTTACACTTATCCACCTTTCAAACACTTGTCCTAGAAGATCTTGTCACCTCCACTTATCCTATTTATCTAAATGCAATTCGTATATTCTATTGCAACTTGTCTGCCACAGAGGGTACCGTAAGATTACGAGTCGGTAGTGTAGATATTGAATTTGATGATGATGATTTAGGAATGATACTTCATATTCCAAATGAAGGCGAAGCCCTATAGAATATCACCAAATTTTAATTTCCTAAAAAATATGACCCTTGACTTGTTTATGGACACTATGTGTTCACCCAATATTTGTCCTTCTGGCAAACTTAAGCCAAAATACATGAATGACTGGTTTTATGATTTGTACCGCATGGTTTTCTCTGTCATTCTACCCAAGTAATCCTCCACATATGAACTTATATATTTGGAGATGTCCGCTCTCTATCACTTGTATTTTGGGAGACAATTTAGTTTACCAAAAAAATTATTGCATCCATGGAAAAATGTCGCAAAAAATTGCATAACCTACTTTACGCAATGTACTTGTCCTTGATCTTTGAGTATTTTGTGATTCCTTTGGATGATTTCCCCCATCTAGCTGAGCCTGCTTATATTCATAAGCATCACAAACTTGAGCTACCTGCTCCTGCTTTTGCACATCCTATTGACCCATCTCTTGGTCACACGACTGCTCCACCTCCTCTACATACATTAGTTGTTACTCTTAAGAGCCTCCAGACTATGCTTCATGATAGCCTCAGACTAGAAGACGATCATTATCGTGCTCAAGATTTTTGCACTAGTCTTTATCTCCAGGCTATATCCAACTCCCTGATAGACATGCACTACAGTTTTACACATCATTCCGGTGGACCTATGCTATGGTTCGTGATCCTACTCTGACTGGCTACCGCATCAATGATAGAGACGTGTAGAGATACTTTGACCCAACTGTAGATGCATAAAAAATTATGCCTCTTGAAGATGGTGCAGGTTCCTACAAATAAACTAAACATAGGAAGAATGGCACACTTTCTCTCTGTTTCAAATGATGGTGCACATTCAAGCTGCTTTCATCAACAAAGACAAGTGCACAAATCCTATGTCTGCTTTTCTCCCAAATAATAAATACAATAAATATGACAGATGAACAACAGTCGAGGAGTCATAAATCATCAATACATCTGGGTTGTAGCACGCAGACCTAAGTTATCGTTTAGCAACCCATCTCCTGTGCCAACTTCATCAAAAGTGCGCCATCATGGCCAAGTTCTTTAAAAGTTCACAGTTGTGCCAACTTCTACAAAAGTGTGCCATCATGGCCAACTTCTTCAAAAGTACGCCGCTGTGCCAACTTTATCAGAAGTGCGCCGATGTGCCAACTTCATCAAAAGTGTGCCATCATGGTAAACTTCTTCAAAAGTGCGCCATCACGGCCAACTTCTTCAAAAGTGCACTATCACGGCCAACTTCTTCAAAAGTGCGCCGTTGTGCCAACTTTATCAGATGTGCACTGCTGTGCCAACTTCATTAAAAGTACGCCGCTGTGCCAACTTCTACAAAAGTACGACATCTCGGACAACCTCCTCAAAAGTGTGCCATCATGGCTACTTCTTCAAAGTGCGCCATCACGGCTAATTCTTCGAAAGGGCGCTTGTATAGCCAATCTTTCCAAAAGTGCGCCAGTCTCCAGACCACTTCTAAAGTGCGCCTATGATCCTAACTGACAAAGAGAAGTTACGATTACGTATCCTACATGCTATGTTTCTTATAAAATGTGTACAAATAACTGTCCTATGACCTACACTTTACTCGTATGGGAAGCCACGTGTCAAGCAGACATCAAGTTGTGCACCCACTCACTAGACCGTGGGATGTTATCCCATCAAAAGTGCACGCATAGTACAAATTGTCCAAAGTGCGCACATACTGTCATAACTGCTCTAAAATCCTATAAATATACGATCATTGTGTATGATAAGGGGGCTGGCAGGGAGAATTTTTAAGTCTTTGAAATTCAAGAATAGAAGGAGAGAAATAGAAGCTTGCCGTGCTATTGTTGCCAAATCTTTCTTATAGCCCAACTGTTCAAGTTGTTCACAGCATCCTTGCATTTCTTCATCGTCGTGTAGTCCAAGGAGTAAAGTGATCGCCTACAGATCAGATCTTTACATCTATATTTCCCCAGAATTAATTATACTTAGATTCATGTTTAGGATCTCTTGTACTCTTTTTTCTTTTTAATAGTTTGTAATACAAAGTTTCGTTTAAACTTTTTTTTTACAAACACCAACAACTGCTCGTTATGACCCCAACCGGTCTGCTGAGACCGGTGAACCATCGAGGAGAGATGATGATGATGATCAATAGTGATGTGCAGATCTTATGCTTAGATTTAGTTTTGTGCTTAGTTATGCGACATTGTCATTTAGTTGACTTTATTAGATTTTTTTAGTCTTAATACTATTTGCATGATATACTTTAGTATTTTAGTAGTATTTAAGTAGTATTTGGTTATGAACTTTAGTTTGAGTAAGTTTTGGGTATATACTTCAGTTTATTTGTAATAAAAACTAGTGGTTAGTTTGATTTACTATTAGTTGATGCATGCTACTATCTCAACATATTATAGGTGTTTTCTTTAAATTTTACTTTCCTATTTATTTTGTGAGAATTCAACTCTATTTTGATGAAGTGACAATGAGGGAGAAACACTGATACATATTTTTTTGCTATCTCCTTTGCTCATAATCGCTCTCATTGCGGGGGAGCCATTATCTTTATTACAGGGAGCTATTGCTACATCAATCAATCAACAACCTGTATTAGTCACAGTTTTGTCAATTATCAAAATGGGAGAGATTGTTGACCTATTTGGTCTCAGTCAACCTAATTTTGATAATTTACTTAAAACTCTGAATCGATACTTGCAATAACAAACTGTGATATCAGCTAAAGACTGTTCTTTGATGTTCTGTTGTTTATATTATTTTATATTTTCTTATGTATTTTTTTATCTTTATTGAGTCTAGGACTTATGTGAGTCAGAATGCACTTTGGCACTAGTTGAATACCTACAAAGTCCACTCAAATAAGCCTATCTATACTTAAATAAAACCTGAACTTATAATAGACCAAAGAACCATTCAAACTAAATCCAGACTAACCAAAACATGACCAGGAACCTAATAGAATTTGGAAAAATGAACTCGATCCGAGTTTTGCCCACACTCTGCCTAAACTCGGTTAACCAAAATTGATTCCTGATTTTGTTGGCTCCAACGTTTAAATTTTTGAACATTGGATATCCGAGTTATGTCCGAATTCTGTTTTAGAAAAACCTATAAATAGATAAGAGATTTACATTCCTATCAATTCAATCCAACTTATTTAATCTTTATTTTCTCTATTCATTATAAGAGCTTTAAACCTTTCAAACACTAAGACAACTCCCATTCTTCTAAGTGCCAGTGCGATATCGATTAGAAGTGTTCGAGTTGTACAAGCTTGGCTTTTCAAAGCTATTTTCTCAGAAAGTCTGAAGTCGTCGAGCTCTTCGGATCAAAGGCTCGTGTCTGTACGAAGTCGCAAGCCCTTCGGATCAAAGCTTATGTTTTTACTAATAGTGAAGTAAAACTCTGAATAAGAGTTCTCGGGACTGGATTAGTCCTTTCAGAGAAAAACCAGTATAAAATCTCGGTATTTGCGTTTACTCTTCCTTATTTACTGTTTACATAGTGGTGCATTATTTTTTAGTTGGTAACTGCTTTTACTCAGTAGAAATTTTTATTGGTAACTATATTCTGCTGCACACACATACACTCTATTCACCCCCCTCTAGAGTTGCCTTACGGTCCTACACTTGTAACTTAGGACTAGGTTGATGTGCACCACATTTACCATCGTAAGCTTTACTGAGTTCTTGCTTGGTTTCTGTCTCCGATAAGCATCGTAGCAAAAGCCCATCATAAGAGCGACGATACAGTATTTTGGTAGCTGCATCATACTAGAATTGAAGATAGTGTCTTTTAATAGAAATGGCTTCTTTTGGATCATTGGGGAAAATTCTATAGACAACATAATCTATGAATAGGAACCGCCAATATTTGACTTTAATGTTTTTATCTGCAGTGTAGATTTGACAAACATGCATGATCTCATGCAAAACAACTTTCGACCAATCACTGTAATTGATTATTGAGTCTTGATTGAGAGGGCGAGGGATGCTGCTAGCCCAGCAAGAGAATCAGCTTCGATATTTTGTAATCGAGGCACATGCTCAATAAAGAATCCTGAAAAGATTGAGGCTATATCGATAGTAGCCTTGTAGTAGGAAATTAAGTCTTCATGTCAAACTTCATACTCTCCTCGAACTTGGGTTATTATCAACTTAGAATCATCATAAGCTTCGAGATAGTCTATTCCTAGTTGCTTAGATAGTTGAAGTCCGATGATTAAAGTGTTATATTCTGTCACATTATTTGAACACTGTTCTATGAGGGAATAGGCGCGATAAATAACCAGGTTATCGGGAGATATCAGTACTACCCCCACTCCTACCACAATATTGCCTCTAGGTCCTGTTCTTGAAGCACCGTCAAAAAATATTCGCCAAATTGATTTGTTTGTCACTTTATTTGGTTCAAATACTTTGCCCGAAATATCGTCGTATAGTTTTAGTATTTATGGTATCGGATATGCTGCGAGAAAATCAACCAATGCTTGACCTTTAACTGCTTTTTGAGGTATAAAAATCATATCGTAGGTATACAAATTATATCGTATGGAGAAAGCAACATTGTCCTTGTGGCCAGACAGGCACTCAATGCTCTTGGTTTAGTCATAAGTACTCTGAGGGGATTGACTCAAGAAAAATGTGGATTGTTTGGCCAGTCACATAGTGCCATATTTTCTAAATAGAAAATATCTGAGCCAAACACTCTTTTTCTACATGATTATACCTGTGTTCACCACCGACCATCATTATGTTGAGATAATAGATAGCTTGTTCATGACCCATATTATTTTTTTAGGCTAATATTGCACCAAGAGAATGATCCATTGCACGAACATAGAGTAAAAATAGTTTTGCCATAATTGGAGCCACCAAACACATGAGGATTAGTGAGGTAACTCTTGATGTCATCAAATTCATACTGGCATTCTCCAATCTATACAAAAGAGACTCCTTTCTTCATTAAGTGTGTAAATGGTTGGCATCGCCCAAAAAGATTAGATACAAATCGCCAGATATTTGCCAATATACCTTGAAGACCATGGAGTTCTTTAAGATTCTTCAGAGGATACATGTTAAGGATAGCCTTTGTCTTCTCAGGATCTAGATGAATACCCTTTGAAGTTATGATGAACTTGAGAAATTTACCGCTGGAGACCCCCAGAAGGGACTTAGTTGGATTCATTTTAAGCTGGTAAGAACGTATTAGTTCGAACACCATTCTTAAGTTTGTAGGTGATCGTCCTTAAAATGCCTCTTGACTGCTATATCATCCACGTAGTATTCTACTATTTTTCATAAATGTTTGCGAAAGATTATGCATATATCTCGTTGGTATGTCGCACATGCATTTTTTAAACCAAAGGGCATTACTGTGTAGCAGTATACTCCCAATGGTGTTTTGAATAATGTGTGTTTCTTATCATTCAAAAATAACTTGATCTGATTGTAGCCTGAGAATCCGTCCATAAAAGACATTCGCTCGATGCCACATGTATTATCTATTATTACGTATGTTATCAGAAGAGAGAATTCATCTTTCGGACAAGTTGCATTCAAATCACGTTAGTCTATGTAGACTCAGATCTTTTCGTTCTTCTTTATGACTGGAACAATATTGGACACCCAGTCTGGATGTTGTTCTTCATAAATAAAGTTGCTTGTTATTAGTTTATTAACTTCTACCTCAATGTCTTCCATAACGTTTGGACAAAACTGTCACTATTCTTGCTTCACTGGCTTAGCATTTGGAAGGATATATGTCGGTGCATGGCCACTTGGGGATTGAGTCCTGGCATATCTTCATAACTCCATGCAAAGACATTAATGTATTCTCTTATAAGCTGTATAAGAGATTAACGATCTTCTCTAAAGAGACTTTTGCTGATAAAAATTGGCTTGGATGGTGACCCATCTCCTATGTTAACTTGAACAACTTCATCTTGAGTAGGTAGTTCACGTTGTTCAAATTATAACTCCCATTGGAACTCTAATTTTTGTGCCCAAGGTTTAACTTCGAGTGGCTCAAGAGATTGATAATTGTCTTCATCTTTTTTTTATTGATACCATATTCACGATAATGTTTTTTTTTTTGAAGATTTCTCTGATGCTTGAATCGGAGTCCAAAATATAAGACCCAGAAGAATGAGAATGCATCTCAACTTCTATTTTTGAGCATTCATGGATGGTTTCAGGAATGACATATCCCAGACCATGATGAGTTTGTTGGTAATAAGTTTCAGACTTGCCATTTGGAGCAAAATAATGCAATGGTAGATGCCATCCTTTTCCATAGTTAAGATCTTTGTTACTTTTTAGATTGTAACCCATATTCTGAATGAGGTCCTTTGCTTGAGAACTATAACAATAAAGTTACATTTTACCATTATCAGGTTCTGGATCATTGACAAGATAATCTCTTTTTTGCTTCAACCCTACCAAAGATGATAGATTTATCTTCTTTTCTCCTTGCTGGAACTTCGAAGATGATACCATCATACAGAAAGACGTCGGTCTTTGTATGAGCTGTCATTACTGGCATATTGAGATGTAACCCTAAACTATACTCTAAATAATATCTAATACTTAGACATTGAACATCAGAGTAGTTCAAAGGTAATCCTTATTCAGAAAGTGCAATATTTCTTCCTCAGGAATAACATCGTCCAGGGAGGGTACATCAGTTTGTTCGCTTATATAATCTTTAAGCGCAACATCTTCTGTGGTTTTAACTGCAGATTGACACACGGGAGTCCTCTTTGGTGTTGGAGTTTTGGAGCGACAAAGGTTGACCCCTAAGGGCTATGACTTTTTTGGCTCTGACTTATTTGAGAGCTTAACTTGTAGAGGTGGTTCTCTTTTTTCTTCGCTGGGTGTTCTCCGAAGATTATACACAAATAGCACTAAGGCATTATGATTGGTTTTCTTGCGAATATTTACCACAAAGGAAGTATGCGTGTCCTTAACGTGACCCTTTACATGAATCTTTAAAGGACCTTTTGGGGTAGGATTTATTTTTGCTTCATCATTAGCATCATTCCCTTTTTCTTCTTGATGTATTTGTTTGTATAACACATAATCTGAGTAGTATCCCTCTACACCTTTGAATGGATCAACATCAGCGAACTCGGTTCTAACTACACTGTCGCTATCAACGTACTTGAAGCACTGATATAGAATAGAGGGCACACACATGTTCTTATGTATCCAGGGGTGCCCTAGTAGGATGTTGTAGGATAGATTAACGTCGATAATATAACAAGTGACTTTGGTCCGCATATCACCTATTTGACATTTTAAGCGAATGTTTTCCAGAAGAAAGCTTCTTCCAACATTGAAACCACAAATGGTTGTATTAGTTGTAGACAACCGATGCATAGGAATCCCTAGGATCTGAAGCAGACTCCTTGGAATTATGCTAAGTGATGAGCCAGGATTGATGTGCATATGATCTACCTTGATACACCAATATATCCAGTATAATACAGAGGCCTATCATGATAATTATTTTCCAACAACATATCGTCCTGAGACAAGGTAATATTGGGAATTCTTTCTATCACATTGTGGCAGTGGGGACATACAACATGGTCTTCATCTGGCTTCCTAATTTTAGCCAAATAGGATTCATCATGTTGCAATACCTCACTTAGAGCATAACGAGTCTCTTTAGAGAGATAAAGGAGCTTAAAAATTGACAATCTCGTCGGTGTATTAGCAAGCTGTGCTAATATATCGAAGTTGTAGGACTTATCGAGTCCTGGAGGAGAGTTTTTCTTAAAAGACTTATCGAAGCGAGTCTCTTTTTGTTTCAGAGGCTTTGATGAACCTGCTTTAGGTGTTACTTTAGTAGCAGGTGTATCAGTAGTTGAGGGTGTAGTATCCTCTTGAACTGGATCATAGGTCCGTAAATAAGTTTTGCCAGACCTTGTTTCACCAGATAAAGCTTCGTCAATGGTGGCAGGAAGAACCATGTGACATATTTTATGATTACCACGAATCTTCTTAGTCTTATTGGGGTGAATAATGTTTTAATATCTCAATCCACTATGAGTTATTTTGTAATGCTTATCTGGTAGTAAAGGAATACGCCACCCCTTTCTTGAGTTTAAGCCTTCGGCCTTCTGAATATCATAACCTATCTTCTACATAAGATGAAGTGCATGCTGACTATAGTGATAAAACTGGGTAATTTTTTATCTACCGTAGGGATTGGATGATAGATTATGACAGACTCATCTTCTGCATTTAGCCTTGCACCGTAGGCTTGTTGAGATACGTATAATGGAACACTACCTATCATACGCCATTGTTGATAAATCATGCGAGCTCTGTTTGACGAGACTTCAAAGTTTAGAAGTTTGCTACCCCTAGTCATGTAGTTGGAGATAACCCTATTGCATGATTTGCTCTTCTTACTTTTTTTCTTTTCTTTAGAACTCGACATCGCTGCTTTTTGCTCCATGTCTTGTAAGAGGTATGGATGTTCCCACATGATTTCACATTGTGTAGTAGTGAGTGGTATAAACCCCTTTGCTAGATTGCGAGTCGGTAGAAGATTAACGATCTCCATTATTGCCTTTGGAATAGGTATAATGCCATCTTGGACTTCCATCATAGTAAAATCAAGTTTAATAATAATAATAATAATAATAATAATAATAATAATAATAATAATAATAATAATAATAATAATAATAAAAAAAAATAAAGTGAAAAAATATTTTCCATGCATAAAAAAGAAAAAAAAGAACCAAAAACTCGCGAGATGATCAATTTCTCGCCAGTCAAGGAAACCCAAATTCATCCGATCCCTCCCCCGGGAACCCACCTGGTGCACATCCAAAGAAGAAGAAAACAAATAAATCATACTTAAAATCCCTAAGTTTAAGTTGATCAAAACCCTATCAAAACATATCCAAATTCGATGAAACAAAATTTTCTGAAAATCTAGTCAAATTCTCTTCCGAATAAAACCTAACCCAACCCATACTCTAACCTAAAATTGGGTGTAAGTCCTAGTAGAAATCAGCCAAAACCTAAGGTATAAAAGTAGAACCCAAAAACTATTTCTCCTCCCCACAACCATATACACCACCAAACGCAAACCAAATTTTTTTTGAGGTTCCCTAACATCCCCCGTACCTAGAAAATCACCTGCATACGCTAGAAAGTCGTCGGAGTGAGCACAGCAACCCCGAGAAATAATTTTTGTTCAACTGCACAAAACAGTTAGGTAGTCATGTTCATCGTCCTGTATCTTTTATTTTACTCAACTGTTATTCGATCCGTAAAATTTTCTGGATAGCCTACATAACTATCTCTAAGAAATTTTGGTTTTATGGAATTAATATGATGTTTTAATTGGTGAAAACCTAGGTGTAAAACTCAAAAAACTGAATGAAACACATTAAGTTTATTGATAGTTTTTGGGTTGAAAACCCCAACTTGATGTGATGATTCCCGCTAGGATGTTAGGTATTTTTGAAATCCACTTGAACATGACTGTAGACAACCAAACCAGCTTCGTATTAATATATTATTTGAAATTTTTGGAACATTAATTCTACAGTAAAACATACGTAGAAACTCACAAAAAAATACTTTTAGAAATAATAAAAATTCTCGATATGGAGTTGGTCCCGACAAATAGGACCACCTCGTCGTGTACCAATTCTCAGAAATATTGGCTTTGGCGGAATTTGATTTGGTCACGTGTGCACGACGAATTCGACTCGTATCCATCGAGAGTCCCCGTATCGACACTTTTGTAAATTATCCAATTACTTTCTACTCGCTCAACGAATTGCAACAAAAATTGTGTCCCTGGAATCCTAGCGTCAGACATGTCCTGTGACCCAAGTTTCGTCTGATTCTGAGACAGTCGATGAATCATCATTTTATGGGCCCAACGATTTGACTTGACGAGCGATTTTGTGATCAGCTCACCAGAATTCAAAACTGGGCATAACATTGAGTTTGTATCATCGTTTAAAATTTTTTTGACATA
Organism: Iris macrosiphon; assembly: GCA_036927795.1. Classification (NCBI taxonomy): domain Eukaryota; kingdom Viridiplantae; phylum Streptophyta; class Magnoliopsida; order Asparagales; family Iridaceae; genus Iris; species Iris macrosiphon. The sequence goes on along the minus strand of JAYESA010000010.1, from coordinate 93,736,962 downwards.
TAATTTATCGTATTTAGAGATCTTTAGACTTGACTCATTTTTCGGTGCAAAGTAGGCCATAATGGACACCCCTTTGATCCAAAATTATCATTTTAGCCTCTATGTCCAAATTTGACGAATGAGTAGTGTTTTCTGACTATCTCACTTATTTTGGAAATTTGGTGATGTCTATTTTAGCATCCGAAGACATTTTTTTGGCTCATATATTTTTTGGTTTGTTGTGTCTGTTGTCCGACGTCGTTTCAGCAACAAATCACTACCAGACAAGTATACCTTGTCCCGATTACTGCTTATCTACATTCATTTATGCATGTTTCATTTCTGTCATTTATTTTCTTATTTATGTATATTATTAAATTGTGCATCTAAGGAAACTTGGGTGCGGTGACAATATGCATCGTTATTTATCTTTTATTTTACTTTGCATTTTGACCTAGAGTTATGAGACCTCCCCATGGTTTGAGACATCTTTATGTTTCATATGTCCCGACACCTGTGTTACATGAGTTATGAGTCTCATGTAGAACACGTGTCCTGCGTATTGAGTGTCCAGCGGCACGTACGGGATGTGCGATAGGAAATAACTGCTAATAGAAATACATGTTAGAAGACTTGTCTGTTATTAGAGGTATTATCGTGTTGTGGATATGACACGAATAGGAGCATGGGAGTAAGGAGGACAACTAGTAGCATATGGGCTCTTTTTGTTTATTTACTTTTCTCTAGTTAGCCACGGGTGACTCAACAGAGCACTACGTGTGTCTTGTATTTATTTACTTTCCTCTAATTGGCCGCGGGTGACTCGGATGAGCACTATGTGAGTCTAGCACCTGTATTTGTTGAGGGCTCTTCATTAAGAATGTTGTCCTCAAAAGTGCATTTCATATATAATGGTTAGGAGACCTTTGGATATTTATTTTCAGTATTATGTGGCTTACTTTTATTGTATCTTGTTACATTCCTCTGAGGACCTGGATCCAAATTTTGTCCCCAGGTGTAGACAATTATGACTATCCGCAGGAGTACGAACCAAGACTTGCTACTTCATTCCCTTTCAAGGAGATTTTATCGCCGAGCTTATTTGATTCATAGTTGATGGACTTATTAGGTTACTACTCTATCTTTTGTTCATTTATCTTAGTAGTTGAATTTTTTTTCTTATTTTAGTTCGGTAGTGGATTTGTCTCCACCCAACTATTAGTTCTTCTCGACTATTTCATATTTGGTTCATTGACATATTTGATTATTTATTTCTACTTGGTTCTGTGGTGAGATTTAGTTATGCCCTTGACTTGTGACATATTTATATACCACTTGTGAGCTATAGTTCATATTATAGCGTACTTATGTATTCGCGGGTTCTATATATTGTAGTAGCCTATGTATACATACGGTTGGCATGCTTGCATATACCTGGTCCTACTTATTTAGGACTGAGGTATGACATATTTTTGTGGTGGCCCATGCAGGTCGTGAAAATATATTATTTTGGTTATGTTACAGTACCGAGCAAACCTGCGTATATGATTAGAGTATAGGATCTAATCTACTTACTTGATCAACTTCCTTGATTCTATTTTCAAACTCTCATTTGATTGCTTGATTTGCATCTAGCTTGATCCTTTCCTAACGCATGTCTAATTTTTCTTTTGGTACTTGAGGAAGGTTGGAAAGATGATTAGTACTAGGTATATATGCCCCCTAGGTCAATCACAATATTAGTTGAATTTTTGTAAGTTGGGTAGCGTGTCTTACAACATAGAGTCCCATAGTTGTTAAGATACACTAATGAAGTATAACAGAATGGTACTGAATAAATGCTAGCGTAAGGAGATAGTGTTTGCCAAGACTGTAGAATTTTAATGGACAAAACCCTAATTGGTCAACCATAGACTTTGACAAGAAGTTAGTATGGCAACTTTAGAGGCACAAATACCGGACGAGTCTTAGATTCTTGATGAACTTGAACTTTTTGTACTTTCATTCTTCATAATCCCACGTACTTATATTTTTGGACTATCTTGACTTATGCTGATGTTATAACATAGTTTTACAAGGTTATTCTTTTATCGAGCTTGTTCATGACATATGTGTTATTGGTGGCCCACACTAATACATTTGTCTAATTAGAATTAGTGTATTATGGTCTGATCAACCTTAGTGCACTTGGTTTACTTTTTGTATGAATATTTTACGTGGATTGAGATATAGTTGACTTAGCTTATTAGACGAATATACTTGCCTTCTAGATAGGTCATAGCATATCGTATCGGTTACATAATTGTACTGATATGAGTCTGCGAATAAGAATAGATAAAAAAGGATCCCAATCCATAACTGCCTTCACAACTCTCTTTTAAATTCTTCCATCGCCTTTAAACTCGTATTTGTATTCGATTACATCTTCCTTGAACTCCTTATTTTTATTTCTTGGCTTTTCCTATTTTAGAAAAATGAATGCTCGTGCTTGATAGAATTAGACATATGGGTAGTACTATGTATATGCCCCATAGGTCAATTGCATTATTAGATGTCATCTTTTGTGATTAAGGATGTATTCTATGTGATATAATTTGTGTTAAAATTTTCGAGGATTGATGGACCCTATTGATTGATTTGGGAAAATTTACCTTAAATTTATAGTCTTGAGTGGAAGATTAGTAGATTCAAAGTTGGGTAGTAGTTATATCGTCAAAGTCAAAAATTTAGTTGAAATTGTATATATTAAAGATGAAACCCTTAGATGGTGGTTACTAAGACAATCAGATAAGATTAAGATATTTAAGTGATTTTGACGATAATTCTTAGGGGAATAACAATAATTTATTTGAGATAATGTGAGAAAAAAACTTGAGGATAATGATTTGACCTTGGAAAAAAAAATATCTTAAGGAAAAAAAGTTTTTTTTTTTAGAATGTGGATGGATGGAATTTAAAATTTTACAATTTGAGGATTTGATTAATGTTGAATTTTGAGGATTGAATCATCAATTTAAAATTTGAGGTTAGGAATTAAATTTGAAATTTGAAGAATAATAATTTCTAAAAGTTTAAAATTAGGAATAAGATTTGAATAAACAAATTTTGGGTATTTAAATTTTAGAATAGATTAGGATAGATTGAATTTGAATTTAAATATTGGTTATATTAATTTTAAGGAGATTATGATGAATTTGTTTTAGTTTTATATTTTGTTATTTAAATTTTGAGAAGATTACGATTGACTTAATTTAGATAAGAATTTGAGAATTTAAAATTTAATGACTTTGAGGAGTACAAATATAGGCAATAGTGACTATGGAGAATTTATAGAATAGAGGGACACCCTTTTAGATCTTTAGATTATAGAGAGCTCAAGATCGTTCTTGTATCCAAAGTAGTGACAGTCCATCCTTCAGCTTACCAACCTCTCTTCATATTGTGTTAATCATCCCTTTTTTGTGTCCCTTCTCAACCGCGATTCTATATGTAGCCTCTTCATGCGTAGAATCAATTCGTTCCATATTACCTTGTTTAAAGCAAACCAAACCGATCCCTAGAATTTCATACATATTTCTTTACCTTACCTTTCTGAATAGATGTACGATATTCCTTTTCTACCATATATCCTTCTCGTGTTCATCAATCATGCCTTAGTTTTAATTTCGAGGACAAAATTTTTGTAAGTTGGGTAGGGTATAAAATCCCTCTAAAAATATAAAATATAGTTTCTAATTATTATTATTAATAGTAATTAAATAATAAGAAATAAAAGAAACATTAATATGATTTTTTTCTTGATTTTTTGGAAATTAATACAATTTTCTATGAATTATAAAGTTTAAGAGGATTAATAATAATAATAATAATAATAATAATAATAATAATAATAATAATAATAATAATAATAAAATAGTGAAAGAAAATAAAATTTCCATGCATAAAAAGAACATAAAAGAAAAAGAAAAGAAAAAGAAAAAGAAAAAGAAAGAACCAAAAACTCGCGAGATGATCAATTTGTCGTGAGTCAAGGAAACCCAAATTCACCCGAGCCCTCCCCCCGGGAACCCGCCTAGTGCACATCCAAAGAAGAAGAAAAAATAAACAATACCTAAAATCCCCAAGTTTAAGTCGATCAAAACCTTATCAAATTATATCCAAATTCGATGAAACATAATTTTCTGGAAACCTAGTCAAATTCTCTTTCGAATAAAACCTAATGCAACCCAAACTCTAACATAAAAACTAGGTGTAAATCCTAGTAGAAATCAGCCAAAACCTAAGGTATAAAAGCAGAACCCAAAACCTTTTTCTCCTTCCAACAACCATATACACCACCAAACACGAAAGTCGTCAGCGTGTTTTTGAGGTTCCTCGACATCTTTCGCACCTAAAAAATCACCTATACGCTGGAAAGTCGTCAGCGTGAGCACGACAACCCCGATAAATGATTTTCGTTCAGCTGTACGAAGCAGCTAGGTAGCTTTATTCATCGTCCTGTATCTTTTATTTTACTCAACTATTTTTCGATCTGTAAAGTTTTCTCGATAGTATAAATAAATCTATCTAGGAAATTTTGGTTTTCTGGAATTAATATGATGTTTTAATTGGTGAAAATCTAGGTGTAAAACCAAAAGAAACTGACTGAAACCCATTAACTTTATTAACAGTTTACGTGTTGAAAACCCCAACTTGATGTGATGATTAGGTAATTTTTGAAATTCACTTAAACAAGACTATAGAAAACCTAACCATCTTCATATTCATATATAATTTGCAATTTTGGAATATTAATTCTACAGTAAAGCATTATATAGAAATTCACCAAAAAATACTTTTGGAAATAATAAAAAATCTCATTATGGAGTTGGTCCTAACAAACCGGACCACCTCGTCGTGTACCGATTGCACCAAAAGGCATGTATGGTACTCCCCAGAGTGAGGGACTTGGAAAATTTTGATTTGTTTGTGTGTGCGCGACGAATTTGACTCGTATTCGTTGAGAGTCCCCGTATCGACACTTTTACAAATTATTCAATTACTTTCTACTGGCTCATCGGATAGCAATAAAACTTGCGTTACTAGACTCGCAACGTATGACTTGTCTTGTGACCCGAGTTTCGTCCGATTCCGAGACAGTCGATGAATCACCGTTTTACGGGCTCTATGATTCGACTTGATGAGCGATTTTGTGATCGACTCACCGGAATCCAAAACTGGACATACCGTTGAGTGTGTATCATCGTTTATATTATGTTTGACCTATAAATTATTGTATTTAGAGACCTTTAGCCTTGACATATTTTTTGGTGCAAAGTGGGTCATATATGAACACCGCTTTAATCCTAAATTACCATTTGAGCCTCTATGTCCAAATTAGACAAATAGATAGTATTTTCAGACTATCTCGCTTATTTTGGGAACATTTGTGATGTCTATTTCAGCATCCGAAGATGTTTGTTCAGCTAATATATTTTCTGGTTCATTGTGTCTGCTGTCCGGGGTCGTTTCAGCACCAAATTACCACCAGGCAAGTATACCTTTCCACAATTACTGCTTATCTACATTTATTTATGCATGTTTTATTTCTTTTATTTCTTTTCTTATTTATGTATATTATTAAACTGTACGTCAAAAAAACTTGGATGAGGCGACGGTATGCGTCGTTATTTGTCTTTTATTTTACTATGCATGTCGACCTAGAGTTATGAGACCTCCCCATGGTTTAAAACATCTTTATGTTTCGTATAACCTGACACATGTGTTACACGAGTTATGAATCTCATGTAGAACACAAACCTGTGTATTGAGTGGCCAACAGTACATAGGGAACGTGCGATAGGAAATAACTGCTATTAGAAATACATGTTAGAAGACTTGTCTGTTATTAAAGGTATTATCGTGTTGTGGATACGACACGAATATAAGCATAGGGTGGGGAGGACAACTAGTAGCGTAGGGGCTCTTTTTTTTATTTACTTTCCTCTAGTTGGCCATGGGTGACTCAACAGAGCACTACGTGTGTCTTGTATTTATTTACTTTCCTCTAGTTGTCCGCGGGTGACTAGGATGAGCACTACGTTAGTCTAGAACCTGTATTGTTTGAGATCTCCTCATTTGGAACGTTGTCCTCAAAAGTGTATTTTACATAGAATGGTTAGGAGATATTTGGATGTTTATTTTCAGTATTATGTGGCTAACTTTATTGTATCTTATTATATCTCTTTGAAGACCTGGATCTAGATTTTGTCCCCAGGTATAGACGATCATGACTATCCGCAAGAGTACGAACCAGGACTTGCTACTTCATTCCCTTTTGAGAAGCTTTTCCCGTTGAGCTTATTTGATTCGTAGTTGATGGACTTATTAGGTTTCTACTCTATCTTTTGTTCATTTATCTTAGTAGTTGGATTTTGTTTCTTATTTTAGTTCGGTAGTAGATTTGTCTCCACCCAACTATTAGTTCTTCTCGACTATTTCATATTTTGTTCATTAACATATTTAATTATTTATTTCTATTTGGTTCTGTGGATGAGATTTAGTTATGCCCTTGACTTATGACATATTTATATACCACTTATGAAAAAAAAATACCACTTGTGAGTTATAGTTCATATTACAGCGTACGTGTGTATTTGTGGGTTCCATATATTGGAGTAGCCTACGTATACATACGACTGGCATGCTTGCGTATACCTGGTTCTACATATTTGGGACTGGGTGTGACATATTAACCTTCATCAGGATATTGAAGATGTCAACAACGTCATCATCGTCGAAGGAATAAGTTTCCTTTGGCTTAGACTCTTCAACAGACTTGGATGTTGAAGAGCCTTTGTAGACATTGACAGTAAGAGCCTCCTTCTCTTTACCGTTGTTGTGGTTATTATTTTGGGGACGCTTTCCCCGGTCGTCTGAACCAAAAAATTTAATCCCTAGGAGATGGACATCCTTTATATTTTTCTCTGTGAGGTCAGCATTTACGATGAATATGGACCATTCTTCAAATTGGGCATGCCTATACAAAGTTTTACTGTTGGCATTAAATTTTGCCTACATATATCCATAAGCACAAATTCTGGAATAACATAAGGCATCTTTAAAGCTGTCTGCCTGAAGCATTCTATGAAGGCACATATAGTTTCTTTTTCTCCCTGAGCTGTGTCGATGAGGTTAGACATAGTCATATCCATTCCACCATCATAAAATATGGAAAGAAAGAGCCAATGGAGGTCATCAAATAACATGATACAATTGTTCAGAAGGCTGCATAACCATTCATAAGCTATATCGGTTAAGGCTCCGATAAATAGCTTAGTGAGTAGAGTATCGTCATATGGTGAATGCCTTATCATAGACTCGAAGTACTTCATGTATTGATAGGGTAATATCTTCCCATAAAATAGAATCAATGACTATGGCTTATATTTAGGTAAAAAGACAATGTCATAACCCAGACCCAGATATTCAGGCACGAGTATGTGAGTATGTCCAGCCTACGCCACAACATCGGTAGTAGAACACTTTCTAGACCTCACCGAAAAATCATCTCAAGAACAACTAATATCATCATACTCAATCACAATATATTAAGGAAGATATGATAAGGAAAGCAATTCTAACAACTAACTAAGAGAAAAAATACTAGAGCATGATACTGGAATAAGAATACTAGTCTAGATTTTTACATATGTTACATTTTGGTCCACCATGCATGAACAGACTCGACTATAACATCACTCTAAAGTCCAGGAACGTGGGCACAACAACTCCTAAAAATATTATCTAGTCAGGATGAAACGAGTATAACTCCAACAATAATTCAAACTAAATGATAAAGACTATAAAACAATAATAGTAAATGTAATATATGATGAGAATATAGAATTGTAATCATAAAAAATAAGAGGAATAAGTAAATACGAGCAATATGGCATTATCAATATATATAAAATGAAATAGAGAAGAGCTGTAACTAACTAAATGTTTTGAAATACTAGTTTCGTTATATGATCGGCATGGAAACTTGTATAATATCTAATAAGATATAACTAATCATATATGAGGTATATTATTAGCTCTCACAATGTCTACACTACCATAATATATAAGGATATGATCACATATCTAATTAGCATTTTTTTGCCCCGATTAGTATAATAGATACAACCATGATACGTCATAACATATGAATCATAATACAATGTCTAATATCAGCATGATGATTAATGTCTAATATCAATACAATAAACAATGTCTGAATATCAATACGATAGACAATGTCCAAATATGAAGGTAGCATCTCATGACTGAGGATCCAGTATATACCAATCCGTGTACTATCATGTCAGGAATCAAGTATAACATCACTAAGTACAAGTATCATAGTAATTATCAAGTAAAATAAAACTATCAGAGAATGTACTCGCTTGTAGTCCTGAGCTATAAACACAAATATGTGTCTGAAATAGAGTTCAAGTGACCTATATATGAATTTTCATGTTAACAGGTGATTTGGAATCATAAACATGCTTAACCAACTTTATTTTAGGTTTCTTGGTCAATTCTAGGTCAATAGGATAAAACTAGGTCAATACAAAATTTTGGGTTCTCAATTACCTATCTAGTTGACCTATTAAGTTATCTTAGTCATTATCAAGTCTATTCTAGGTTTTCTAGGTCAACCTTATATATATATATACCTTGCCTACCCTAGGATACCTCAACCAATTATAACACCTTCCTCTCTAAATTGTTATTCTTAATACTAATGCACTTATATCACATTGACACTCGGATACAAGGACAATATGATACATCATATCTTGATATCATGTATACACTATGATACATCATATCTTGATATTATAAACCTACATATGATACTTAACAGTGCTACTCTAAGATACACTCAATCCCACATCTCATATATATCCTTACACTTGACACACTCTAGGTAAATACCTAGCTCACTTACTCACTCACTCACTTAAACATATGACACTCAAGTTACTTGACATTACCTTTACCAATATGGAAACAGTCATTATCATGTGCATAGTTTCTGTACACATCTCTTGCTCTTGGACTATTAATGGCACTTGCAGACACTTTGCACTTATGCATTGCAGTTCCAGTTTTCATACACTACATGGGATACATGTCTATAATTGATCATGTAGTATAGTACTGCACTGTAAGTGATGCTACCACTGCATGCTGCTTTGCAGGAATCACACAAGGCTGTGGCAAAACTGGGTACAACTAACCCTACAACTGCCGCTACAAGCTAAAAATACATCTCTACATGTCGTGTTGCTCTCTGCAGGCCTACACCTCAAATCCTAGATTCTATTACTGTTTGGTACTGCTCTATGCAGTGCACATACCCCTCAACTGCTATGTGTTTAGGATAATAAACGAGAAAAGATTGATAATATGGAAAATGAGGTCTTAGACGAAAACCCGCCCTTCTTTTATGTTTACAAACAAGATTGTATAATTTAATACTATACGAGGATCTCTGAGTATAATTTATTTAATATGGGTAAATATTGCTATAGGTGTCTGATCTGCAGTCGATCACTTTAGCCCTTGGACCACACGATGTTAAAGAAGTGCCGTGGAAGACAGAAAGCAGCTTCGCAGGTTGCTAAAGAGGGTGGATGCTCGATGCCAAAGTCATCGATCCCTTCTTTTTGCCTGAGCTCTGGATTCTCCTTTCTTTCTTGACCTCCAATCTCTTTGACCGTTGGATCTGATACTGGATCTCTTGATCAATTTTTCTCCTAATTTCTTCGACCAATTTTTTTGACCTTTCCTCTGTTGATAGAGGTCTCTATTTATAGAGTTTTTAGTGACAGTGACCACACAGTCGACGTAGAAACCGAGTAGTGGAAAGTACAACACCCTTTTACACGACGGTTTAAAATAACCAATGCCTGCATATAGATGACCTTTTGAGTGAGCATGTGATGCGCGTCCAACTAAGGGACATAACGCGTATATCTGCTGCGAAGATCACGGCGTAGAAGCCACGTAGGTAGTTATCCCTTATATAGAAGAGGTTGGCGTAGAAGCCAATGACTGTCACCATGGCATAGAAGCCAAGTAGGCATAGAAGCCGAGTAGGCGTAGAAGCCGAGTGGTCATAGAGGCCGAGTGGGCATAGAAGCCGAGTGGGCATAGAAGCCGAGTGGTCATAGAGGCCGAGTGGGCATAGAAGCCGAGTGCGCATAGAAGCCGAGTGGGCATAGAAGCCGAGTAGGCGTAGAAGCCGAGTGGTCATAGAGGCCGAGTGGGCATAGAAGCCGAGTGGGCATAGAAGCCGAGTAGGCGTAGAAGATGATGTGGACATTTTAGTCAGAATTATGGCTCTTGGAGATATAATCAAATCTTTTGCATTAAATGCAGAGATCTGCTCCCATCCTGCGCATTAAATGCAGAGTCTTGTCTTTAAGATTTGCCATCATTCTGTGCATTAAATGCAGATATGCGCCTCGAATCCTGTACGAAGAGTAACTGCTAATATGGCGGTCTGTTTGCCTTCTGCGGAGCGTAAGAAGCTCACGTCTGCCTGTGTAAAACTGGGCGGCGTATTTCTCTTATATGCGTAAGAGTAGTTTATGCAAAGGAGATATCACTAAACGACGATTCGGTGACGTTTAATCAAATCCCAGCATTAAATGTGGGGATCCGCCTTTATCCCGCTCATTAAATAAGGAGGCATATTTTGAAGGCCTACCACCCTTCTGTGCATCAAGTGCAGAGACATGCCTTGGGCATCTGTCAGTATTCGGCGCTTTAAGTGCAGAGACGTACCTCGAGAAACTGTCATCGCCCTGCGCATTAAATACAGAGGCGTGCCTCGAGCCTTGTACGAAGTGCAGCTTTTGACATGGCAGGCTGTTTGTCTTCTGCGGAGCGTAAACAGCTCACATCGACCTGTGTAAAACTAGGCAGCGTATCCCTTTGTATGTGGATGAGTTTTACGCCCTAAAGGTGATGAAGCAACCTGTTTACGCTGAAGCTGCCTGGACATACTGTATTACGCGGATGGTCCTTGAGCCTATATTTTTACGCCGTGCTCAGCGAAAAAGCTTTGTTTGCACGTTTGATGGCTCTGAGGTTCTCTGTTTATGCTGTCCTGCATCAACATGCTGCGTATAGCTATCCAGCGTATTTTTCATGCTTCTACACTATGCAGGCCAGCCTCCATACTGTAGGATAATGCAACTGCAACCAAGTGCAGCAGCAGCTGCATTGCCTTAAGTGCACTGCATCCTATGCTCCATTTACTTCTCTCTATGCTACCACACTGCTACCCTTTTCCAAAACACTGCTGTGCAAGCAAGACTGCAGTGCAGTACAGTCCACATGGCTTCCTCCCCCTCTTTAGCATACTTATACCCACATAATCACCTAATGCCATACACAACACTAGCACACTCCCTTCTTAATGTATATAACCCAAATATACACTAACACTCCTCATAACCATATGACACACCAACACAATTGATACATATATCAACCTCATAATACACTAAGAATACTTGTGACATACCCTTGACACTATGACACCACAATAACACATCTCATAGGTGTAGTTACACTCTATGTACCCCACTATGATATCCTACACACAAGCACACCAACTCCACAACTATGTGTATTATAAGCCAAAATATGATACTACCTACAAATTCATGATACCAAATATCAAATACCTCACATGCACACTTCTAGTATCACCCCACTACACCATGGTACACCATGATACTCTATTTCTACACCAACACCACCATGATGCCAACACAATAAACCCATGAATATAAAATATATATTAAAATATGATAGGTATATAGCTAGAATAGTTAAATATAGTGCAATAAAATGGAATTAACAAAAATATGCTTTAATACACCTAAATTACAAAATCCACCTACACGTATCATGACATATCATGATACGGACACCACCATAAATCCAAATAGACAATAATATCCTCACAGGGACACTATACAAATACTTGATAGACATAAATTCGTAATTCCACCAAACAGAGCATAAAAAATATTATTCTACCATACAACCACCTAGATATACTAGAATTAAGGCCTCTACCACCTAGATCTACCACTAGAGGTCATTTTCACCTATGAAATGGTCCCTATTGGTTCAAATTATGATTCTACCATAAAAATTAGGAGAAATAAAGAAATTATCTATTGGGAGTTGGATCCAAATAAATCTACACCAAAGTAGACACGATCCTCCTAGCTAGGCTCCCCTCCAATGGTTGAGGGAATAATAAATTGTCATTTCACTCCCTAATTTGAATTCTAGATCTAAATGAATAGAATCAATTGGTTATGGATGGCATCTAATTTGTTATGGAAAGGTATCTCACTAACTAATAGAGAATATTCGATCCATGACAATAAGTGCTAATTAATTCTAAAGTAATCAGTTAATTAGGTATAATTACATAATTAGCATCCACTAGTAAAATTACCAAAATATTCATACTCCTAATTTTAGGTGGTTTCAGACAAAATTATTCCATTCAGGAGGATAAGGTTGTCTTATTCTAATCTTTCGAGGCTTTTCTCGATTGTTCAAGGCATCAAATCGAGCGCATAACTCCTTGATAGTTTCTTGAGTGTCATTTGTAATCTATTGTACTGTAGTTGTTGGTGGAACCAGATGCGCTATTGTAAAATGCTACCAATATTCGGAAGAGTAGGAGTATTAATGGGTGCTACAGTCTCCTCATTGTTTACTGAGCTTGTAGTCATTGGTTGTGGAACCATAGATGCCCACATTTCTTGCATGAATGTTTGCATTAATGTATTCATGACTTGTACCATTGCTTCTAAGGCGTCAAGGTGCTGGCGGTCGCTGCTGCCCTCTTCATTATTATTACCATCTATATACACTGGCATTGTATGAGGACTACTAGAGGGAGCAGTAGAGCCCACAATTTTACTTCTGATTCCTGGGTCACGCCATCCTCGAGAAAATTTGTCATTCTTACATCATCTTCAGAATCAGGGAAAGTGCTACCCCCAGCCTATGAAGGTTCTCTTATTATCATGGTATGCAGAAGGATACTACCCCTGTTACGTTATCTTCAGTTCTATGAGATACATTATCTTCTTGGAACGTGGGATTGATATGGACCACAGAAGAATGGCTACCCCCTTCTTATTGTCAAGGCTCTTGAGATAATGATCTTGATCTTTGGCGTGTATTTTAAAACACACCTTCGGTAAAAATATTCCCCAAACGACTTAGAGGAGTCCGTGTTCGTTGTGATGGTCGAACTGAAGTTGGCACCCTTGTCTGACTTCTTGATGTACTAATTAGAGGGTTAGATGAACCCACTTTTGAAGGCTTCTTCTTCTTTGGGTTTGACCTCACAGAAGGGGACCCCCAAGATAGCATAAAGAAAAGAGTAATTTGTCTTCACTTAGTACTTGCTTTTTGAGACGCTATCGGACTGGTAGTGTTTGACGCAGTCGTTGAAACATGGACTATCTGGCTAGAGTTTTTGTTGGTTTGGAACAACAACAGTTGATTATTATTCTTGCACATTGATGCCCTAAAGAAACTATTTCGTGTGTAGTAGTAGTTTCCCTCACCTTGCGTTTGTGATGCAACACGTCAAGCAAGTATGAAGAGGGAAATTTCATATTTAAACCCTTGGCATGCGCAAGGACCGAGTCCTGACATGGTTTTGTTGATGCTTTCAGACAATGCACATGGCTAAACTGTCCGCATAGGTCATTTTTGAACGAATTTTAAGCATGCATAGCTCGAGTTGGTTTTGATTTCTGTGACTTAGCACCCTGTGGCACATAGTACAGGGAATACATATTTGAGATCATTTATAAATTTGACCACATAGAGTATGAGAGTCTGTCAAAGAAAAACCTTTCCCTTGTTGCATACATTGATGCTTTAAAGAGCTCAGTCCGGCTTTATGATCATTGGCTCATAGGGGAAATGTGCCCTTCATGCGCATGGCTTGAGAGTTAGCACTGTTCATCCCCTTGGACTTCTTCTTTCACTCACCCTGCTTGGTATGCATGGACTGAATAAAGAACTGAACACCTAAGTCATTGGCATAATAATGTTTTCTCTACCAATACTTGATTGTTGAGCATGCTGATTCTTCTTCTTATGTATGGAATATAATATTGTAGTTGGTGGGCTAGCATAGCCCTGAATTGCTCTGCCACAAGCTTTGAAGCTTTTACTAAGCTTACACATAAACTCTAGATTTTCTCTTGGAGTGTACGCATAATTCGATACATGCACCTTACCTTGGCGGTCTTCAGCTGAAGGGGCTATTATAGGAAGGTTATTGTATTTTGGCTCTGTGACTGATAGAACTCCTCATGTGGCCATATATTCTAGCACACTAGCAGGATATGTGTAACGAGCTTTAGACAGCCAAACTTTGTCAGATGTACTGTACTGGCCTGCGCATCTTTTAGATGTGCGGAAAGTCATAGAGCGTGGAATCATAAGTTTGCAGGCTCTGAGCGTAAACTAAACGCCACCGAGCGTGAAATCATAGACTTGTAGTTCCTGAGAGTGAAGTCGTAGGTTTGTAGCCTCTCGAGCATAAAAGCTACCAAGCACAAAGGCATCCGGGCGTAAAACCATAGACTTGTAGCCATTGAACGTAAAACCGTAGATTTGTAGCTGTCGAGCATAGAAAGCTCCTTGGTGCAGAACTGTAGATTTGTAGCCTGTGAAAAGAAAATCTTCTGAGCATGCAGTTGTGGATCTGTTGCCTCTGAGCGTAAACTAGACGCCATCGAGCGTGAGACCATAGATTTATAGCTGCTGAGCGTGAAGTCGTAGGTTTGTAGCCTCTCGAGCATAAAATCTACCGAGCACAAAGGCATCCGGGCGTAAAACTATAGACTTATAGCCTGTGAGCGTAAAACCGTATATCTGTAGCTGTCGAGCGTAGAAAGCTTCTTAGCATAAGAACCGCGAATCTGCTTTGCGCAAAAACTTTTTGAATTCGCTGACTGTCCGCCTTCTCTGAGTAATAGGCTGACGTAGTACCCAATCATAACCGAATATTAATAAGGAGATTTGGTTCGGGATCCGAACTCTATATATACCCCAAGTTTCTGAGAGAAAAACTTTTCATCCGTCTTCTGCGAAAGAAAGCCTTCGTCTGTTCGAGTTCTTCTTCGTCTCTTCTCCGAGATTTCAAAGTTTCCAGTAATGGCCCCGAAACAAGTCCCCTCCACTAAGGGAAAGAAGGTTGATTCTTCTTCTCGTTCTTCTGCTCAAGAGAGAGCGTCTTCGGTCGGGCAAGGCAAACTTCATTCTGAGCGAAGTATCCCGCCGACGAGCAGTGCACCCGGCCTTAAAGGTAGAGCATTTAGGACGAAAAAGAGCGACTGAAAATCCTTCGCACACGTTGTACGTGACCGTGCTAGGTCATCTTCTGTGCTGATAGCCTCTCTGAGGAGGATGATGCACAGAGACGTTTCATATTTTACGCCCACATTTCTAATGTGTCAGCGCAAAAACTCCATATTTTTGCAGTCTGGCATAAAAGCTTTGACTGTCAAAAGTTGGCGTATATAATTTGAGTGTTACGCTTCTGGATGAAGATTCTAGTGTAATACCTCAACTTTATCGTCTGGCGTAAAGCACAGACTGTGTACTGCCGGCCTTGAACTTTACGCTTTAGGAAATGGATTCCAGCGTAATGGTCAAGTTTTTACGGTCTTGGCGTAAAGCACAGACTGTTGATTTTTTGCGTATGCTGCAAGATCTGTAATGTCTAGTTATAGGAACTGACGTATTTTTCTTGCACTATTGCAGTTGACTTGCATGTGTCTCCGCTAGCCGATGTGATGGGTTCTGCCGTCGGGATGCTGCACTCCAACTATCTGGAGGACCTGTCACACGTGACATTTCCTATCTCCGGGCCGCAGTATCCTGAAGGAAGGGAGATTCTGATATCGGCTTAGGGCTAGCGAACGCTGCTGAACCTGATCAATGGGGAGCCCCTGACGTATATAGACGGGGACCAATACATAAAGCCGGCTTTCCTCTTCGGGGACATGATTGACAAGCAGTCCCAGACGAAGCCTAAGAGAGAACTCTGGGATTTCCTTGCTGGGAGCTTGGTTTTGTATCTGCCCAAGATGCCAAGAGACTATCCCATCTCGGCTTTCTTCCATGCCACACATCCCAGAAGGATGTCGTGGACGCTGACTCCTGATCTTCACGGCAGGCCGGGGAAGATCTTTCATCTGAAAGGAGCGGACCAGGGATCGTTTGTTAGCCGCCCTTCCGGCAATATAACGATGTTCAGGAGACTGTACCCGGGCAGTGCCCCGAGTGAAGACAGCTTAGTGATCCAGCCGGTCCAATTATTGACCTTTTGCAATGATTTTATGGGGCACGGGGGAGTATACCCTAAGGTGAACCCTCGGTGCGGTAGGTGGATCACCCCTACAAACCTTCAATGGGCTCGCTTAGTTGATTGGGCCCTGAAGCATTTTCAGACCGAGTTAGAGAACATTAGTCTGTTTGCATCTGTGAGTGCCACCAGTATTGGGTTGACTTCTAACCCCAACCTATTTCTGGCACTGATGGAGCGATATATTTTGCTCACCGGGACTTTCGCCACTCCACTGGGGGAGTTGGGATTGGCCCTTCATGAGATGGCAGAGATCTCGAGACTGCCGATGGGGGATACTCCGTATGAAGAGTATGTTCTTACGAACTGGGAGCTGGGGGATTCAGACCCTCGGGTAGTGGAAGTGTATCAGGAGCTGATGTGCCACTACCTCGCTTGCACCACTTTTTATGGTGAGCCCTCAGATTTGGCTCACATCAATAAATGGATGTCCTACCTCTTCTTTCACCGGTCCCGGAATGCTAAGCGGGAGAAGGTATTGGAGGGCAAGGATCTGCCTGTGAATCCTCTGAGCGCGCTTAATGCTCAGGTAGTCGACGATCTCATGGTAGACGCTGGGGCTCCGGACTTGCTCCTCGACGAAGGGATATGACAGTATCCTGTAGGCACTAAGGCCTATAGTTATTTGAGGCATTGTCGTAGGCCTTTGTTCAGGGAAGCTCAACTGGCTGGCTTCCTCTCCATATGGCTGTGCCGAGTGGTGGTACCTGGCATCGCATGTGCGGACCGCATTCACCGTAACACGCTATGGCCTGTAGTGCGTCTGGTGTTTGGGAGAAGACTGGGCTTGCTTCCTGCCATAGTGTGCCGCACTCAAGCTGGCCTGAGGGCCATGACCGACGGGCTGCTCGCTGATGAAACTCGGCGTGATAGCTTTTCCATGGTAGAATTACCATACCTGTATTTGATAGGATGGTTAATTCTTCATAACCCAGGGTTATGTCTCCCGGCTCCGGCAGTAGTTCGGGGGCTAGTTTCTTGTTGAACTACCAGAAATCTTCCTGGAATGTGACCACGGTTCTAGACTGTCGGTGGGTGCTGGGCTTCAATCACAGCTGGAAGATCTTCTGCACCGTCCCTACTGTACATCACAATCAATCGGGGATTAGGCTTGAGGATTAAGGTAGAGAGAAGACCAATCTTTCTCTTGAAGCTTTTAATTGGTTGGTCTGCATTAGACCTTCCCATTTACTGTACAAGAGTGAAGACCATTACTTCTTAGAGCCCTACCTGCCTAGTCGGTTTGCCAGGTAGTTTGGGTATGATCAGTTACACGTGGGCAACGCCGTCACCAGCTTCCGGTCCAGGGGTGGACTCATTGATGGAGCGAGAGGATGGCGATATTTCCTCATGGGTTGCACTGGAGCAATTTTTACTGTGTCGGTCATCACACTCTCCACGGAGCTGCGCATCCTGCACTCGTATGCCCAGTTCTATGTGGCAACGAACACCTTCCATCGCGATTTTGATATGCATGGAAGTTTTAGGGTGCCCTCTTCCAAGTCTGGGGGAAGAGTCGAAGTCCCCTCGGTTTCTTCCGACGAGGGTGAGGAGTTCGTCACTCCAGATGAGCCTCTGTTGGCGGTATCGAGGGATGAAGTACCTCTTCCTGCGGGGCCTTTGGTAATCTTCGGGAAGCGAAGGGCTCCTACTCCGAAGGAAACTTTCCCTCGCAAGAGGAAGAAGAAGATGGTTAATCGTCCTCTCAGGATTCCTGGTATTGAGGCTCCTGGAAGTGAGCCTGCATCTCCCCAGGTTGGGGATGATTCTTTGATTGGAGGTTCCTCGCCTTTTAGAGAGGGACCCTCTAATGTTTCGGCCGGTGGTGCCGAAGAATCTCTGCTGGAGGCCGCCGTCGCTGCTACTGCTTCAGGTAGTGGAACGAGGTTGGCTCCGGGACTGAGTATATCTTTACGTGGATCGACATCGGGAGAGACCCCTGTCGTGCCTGTAAGTGCACCTGGCAAGATTCCAGCCGATGAGCCTCGGCTGGAATTTGACGAGGGCCTAGAAGACTATTTGCCAGCGTCGGTTAGCAGACCCCTTTCTCCAGGTATGACAGCTCGCTTAGCATCATTAAGAAATGATTTAGCTGTATATGCAGCAGATGCGACATATATGCCGTCGGCCATGGGTAAATATCGTCTTCACGCCTCTTTTTAGAAAAGTTACCATCATTTCGATACTAACTTCCTTTCGTCCTCTTTTCAGGGAAAGACCTCTCCGGGGAGGGCAGTGTAGATGCGCTCTTCGGCTCTGTGTCAGGTCCTGGCGGCGACACAGAGGTGGCTAATTTTGAGGAGGAAACATCTTTGGGTGCCGGCTCGCCTGTCGACGAGGTCCCGATATCTCAAGAGGAGGACGAGCCTGTCATTGCGACAATGCCTCCTGTGAGTATGCTGGTATCGTCGTCCGGTGTTGGCGCTTCTTTTTTTGTCGTACCACCTATTGAGGCGACGGTCGTGGCGACATCGTCTGCGGTTGTTCTTGGAGGGGGACTTGCCAATATTGAGGCCACTCCCGGCGTCCATTAGGACCTAGCTGCGTTGATCGAGCAGTTCACCGGCATCTTCTACACCACTTTGAAAATGTTAATATCAATGGTGTTGGCGAAGAATCTGAGTTTTGCATCGCTGAAGAGGTCCTCCCTGTCCGCGATAGTGCCGATCCGAGAATTCGACAATACCGGGCTAGCTGATACGCTGGAGGAGATAGTTAATGGTTTGGAGCAACCCATTAACGAATACTTGCAGCTAGCTCGAAACAATGTTGAAGATCTGGTCCAGGCTAGATATGACTCCATGACTGCGCGGCTTGCCAAACAGATGGCAGGCGTAAATAAATCCATCCAGACACATCAGCAGGAGATGGATGAAGGAAAAGTCGTCGTGGAGGAGGCCATTGCTCTTCAGACGAAGTGCCAGACCGAGCACGAAAGGAATGTAGCAAGGGTCCTCAGGCTGGAAATGAAACTCGCTCAGGCAAAAGAGTGGGCTTCTCAGTCGTCGGAAGCTATAGTTATGGCGGATAGTCGATTGGGCGTAGCACAACAGAACTTGGCGCATGCAGGAGTCGCCCGTGCTGGTTTTCTTTGGGCTAGAGCCAAACTGTGCCTCCTGAGCAATGATGAGGCACGACTGGAGCGGGCTCGCCATGATGTCTTGGATTCCAGGACTGAGAGGATGGCTGCACTGGCGCAGCAGCTTCACGACCTAACTGCTCCCCCAAAATGATGTACTTTTGCTTTTGCTTTTCGATGTACTTTCGCTCCTTTTTGGGAATAATAATAAAGAGGCTTTCATCTGACTTTGTGGCCCTATTATTTCGGAATATAAATGACAGTTTTGGATGAAAGTGATATCAGAGATAATATGGACGTGATATACTATCGGTAAGTTTTAGCAGGATATATCTATTCAGAGGTTATATAGACATGATAGAATACGATCCAACTAGTTTCGTTTTGGAAGTAGTTTTGTCAGAACGAGGTTTTTGCCATATTCCACTTGAGCAGAGGTTAAGCATAGTACCTTTTCAGAAATTTGCCATTGATATGAGCCATTAACAGGTCTCCATTAGGCTGGGCTAACCTGTAAGCGCCGTTTGAGAACGTCGTCTCGATCACATAAGGGCCTTTCCATTTGGGCTGGAATTTGTCCTTACTTCTGTGAGTAAGAATCATCGACCTTCTTACAACTAGAACTAGCTCGCCGACTTTGAACACCCTTTCCTTCACTTTTTGATTAAAAGCCCTGAAAATGCGTGCTTGGTAGAGCGCGATACGCTGTTGAGCTTGGAGGCATTTCTCGTCTAATCCTTCCAGCTCTTGAAGCCTTAACAGGTCATTCTTTTCTTGAGTCAACTCATTAGCCACGGCTATCCTGAGTGACGGAATTTGGATCTCGATGGGGAGAACTGCTTCGCTTTCGTAGACTAATGAGAATGGTGTGCAACCTGTCGGTGCTCGTACCGTTGTGCGGTATGCCCGGAGATATTCTCCCAGCTTTTTATTCTAATCCCTTTTGTTCGAAGAGACGAACTTCTTCAAGAGCTTGATAATGGTTTTGTTGAAAGCTTCTGCCAAACCATTAGCAGCAGGATTGTATGCCATAGATGTGACATTCTGTATCCAATTTTTATCGCAAAATCGATAAAATACTTGGCTGATGAATTGAGGCCCATTGTCATGGATTATCCTTCGGGGTATCCCGAAGCGGTAAATGACGTGATACTTGATGAAGCTGATCACATTAGATGCCTTCACCTCAGCAAGAGGGATCGCCTCTGCCCATTTGGAGAAGTAATCCGTGATGGCCAGTATGAACTGATGACCTCTGGAAGAAGATGGGTGAATAGGACCAATGATATCCATACCCCATGCTTCGAAAGGCCAGGACGCAACCGTAGGATGTAGATGTTCGGGAGGTTGATGGATAAAGTCTGCATGGACCTGACAGGCTCTGCATTGTCTTGCATACTTTATTACGTCTGTGATCATAGTAGGCCATGACCATCTTCTCGCTGTTGTGCAGAGTGATGGCCTTAGCATCGATCAGCTCCTGGATCTTCCTTTTCAGTATATAACATGCCTTTGTGGGGTGGTATATGTACCTATGGAAGATGTAGTACTTGGGATTGTTGGTACTGCCGGCCTCATTGGGCCATCTCACCTCAGGAAGGCTAATCTTGCCGCTTTTGATGAGACATTCGAATATGCTCGGAATATCATCGTCGTCGAAAGAGTACACTTCAATGGGCCTGGAAGTCCCAGGTTCGACTGCGTGGTAGCCACCGTCTTTTGCCTGGACGTATTGATCGCCAGAGCTTCTTTACCCTTGGTACCACGAGGATGGTCGATGTTGGAGTACGACCTCTTGCCTTTATCGGAGGCCGAGACCATGATGCCATTATCGCGCGCCTTCTGACTATTGTCCTCCGCGGCCACCGCCGAGATGATGAACGAGGGTCAATCACAGAACTGATATGGTCCTATGAACACGGAGATCACGGGGAGAAGGTTCTTCCTGCAGATGTCGACCAGTGCCGAGTCTGGGACTCCTGGAGGCATTTGTAGAGTGGCTTGACGAAAACGTTCGATGAAAGTGTGAATATTCTCTTTTTCCTTCTGCCTGACTTCGATGAGAGAGGACATAGACATGTCCATCCCTCCCTCGTAGAATCGCGTAAAGAATAAGGCCTTGAAGTCTTCAAAGGAAGTAATGTAGCTGTCCACCAGACTTTGGTACCACTGATAAGCTACCCCCGAGAGACAGCCTTTGAACACCCGAGTGAGAAGGGCGTCGTTCCCTTGTAACAACACTGTCATCATGCTGAAGTAGTTCATGTATTGACTCGGTGATATTTTTCCCTCGAACAAAGCCATAGTCTGTGGTTTGTATCTAGGAGGGAAAGGGACCTCTTCCCAGATAGCTGGGTAAGGTTGGTTGATTCCCAATTTCTTGAGCTAATCTTTGTGCTTCAGGGCATCAAATTGGGCTTTCAACTCCCATACTGCCTGCATCGGATCTTCAGCCGGTAGCGGGACCACGGAGTGATGAGGAATCAATTGCATCGCGACTCCGACGGGAGGTAGTACATTCTTCGAGTGAGGAAGCGGAGGAACTGCTGACTCCTGATCTAGAGCAGGCTCTTGGAATGCGTTAGATGGTGGTAAGTCCACCCTAACACGTACCTGAGTTGGAGGGACCGACGCTTGAGCCATTGCTGCTGTGTGCTGAGTTAGCATCATCTGGTGCATATTTTCCATCATGGATTGCATTTCTTTCAGAGATGTCTCCAGTGTAGTAATGCGCTGTTCAGTGTTCCCGGATGGGGAAGCTTCCTCGTGTTCATCTCCAATGGCATAAACTCCCATCTCCCTGGGTGTCATTGAGAGATTAGTATAGGTCTCTGTAGAAGTTGACTCTATACTTTTGGCATCTGATTCGGGAGACTGGCGACCCTCAGCATCGGAATCAGAAGAGTACGAAGCCGGTTGTCGCGACCTCGAACGAGTGTTTTGGAATACCCCAGCTTCGGTGTTCCTAAGGAGCATGTTGAATCTCCTTCGGCTCGGAGTTCTAGAGGGATGACGTCTTAAGCCTGACCCTCCTCTAGGTATGTGTGAAGCCATGTTCACAGATGCATGCGTGGGCTCTTCTTCCTGGAAAGATGGAGAGTAGCTCAACCGGTCAAAAACTGACCGTTTTGCTTCAGAACAGCAATAATTAATTATAATCCTATGACTATTACAACAGTGCTCGCTAGGAGGCATAATAGACATGCTGAAAGATCCCCTCTCCTTGCGCTTCTGGATCAGATAATTGCGCAGGTCAGTAGGAGTTACAGAAGAAGAAGATGATCGCTTATTCCTTTGCTGGCGTAATGGTCAAGAAGTTGAGTAGTTCGCCGCTCGCTTTCCCTTGCGTAGATTGCAGGGATCATCTGCTTTTCCACGGAAGACAGATGCATTTTTACGCGCGGAGCACGTTTGTGATTCCTGATTTAGGGCTGAGGCATCATCAGAAATTTTGTCTATTCCGCCAGGGACGGGAGACTGAATTTTACGCCCAGAGCGCGGATTATACTTCTGGGTTAGCGCTGAGGCATTGCCAGAAGTTTTGTCGGCCCTGCCAGAGACAGGTGACTGAATTTTACGCGCAAGACGCGGATTATACTTCTGGGTTAGTGCTGAGGCTTTGCCAGAAGTTTTGTCGGTCCTGCCAGAGACAGGCGACTTAATTTTACGCGTAAAGCGCGGATTATACTTCTGGGTTAGCGCTGAGGCTTTGCCAGAAGTTTTGTCGGTCCCACCAGAGACAGGCGACTGAATTTTACGCGCAAGGCGCGGAGGGAGCAAAGCTACAACCTCTTTGGTCGGAGAGATCGGAGAGTCCATAGGAATGGTAGAGGATGTCTTGGGCATCCAGACCTTGCGCAGCTTCCTGTTGTTTTGGACGGAGAGGGAGTGAGAGCTACCCCCTGTTCGAAGTATATCTATGTAGGCAGACTGGTCGAACTGGACGACCAGTGTCTTCTTCACGGATCCCACGGATACCGCATCGTGTTGAGCAATAGCTTCCTCATCAGAAGAGAAAGATGTCCCCAGCAGAGTCGCCATCTTGTTTAGGATAATAAACGAAAAAAGATTGATAATGTGGAAAACGAGATCTTAGACGAAAACCCGCCCTTCTTTTATGTTTACAAACAAGATTGTACAACTTAATCCTATACGAGGATGTCTGAGTATAATTTATTTAATCTGGATAAATATTGCTATAGGTGTCTGATCTGCAGTCGATCACTTTAGCCCTTGGACCACACGATGTTGAAGAAGTGCCGTGGAAGACAGAAAGCAGCTTCACAGGTTGCTAAAGAGGGTGGATGCTCGATGCCAAAGTCGTCGATCCCTTCTCTTTGCCTGAGCTCTGGATTCTCCTCTCTCTCTTGACCTCCAATCTCTTTGACCGTTGGATCTGATAATGGATCTCTTGATCAATTTTTCTCCTAATTTCTCCGACCAATTTTTTTGACCTTTCCTCTGTTGGTAGAGGTCTCTATTTATAGAGTTTTTAGTGATAGTGACCACACAGTCGGCATAGAAATCGAGTAGTGGAAAGTACAGCACCCTTTTATACGACGGTTTAAAATAACTAATGCCTGCGTATAGATGACCTTTTGAGTGAGCATGTGATGCGCGTCCAACTAAGGGACAGAACGCGTATATCTGCTGCGAAGATCACGGCGTAGAAGCTACGTAGGTAGTTATCCCTTATGTAGAAGAGGTTAGCGTAGAAGCCAATGACTGTCACCATGGCATAGAAGCCAAGTAGGCATAGAAGCCGAGTAGGCGTAGAAGTCGAGTGGTCATAGAGGCCGAGTGGGCATAGAAGTCGAGTGGGCATAGAAGCCGAGTGGTCATAGAGGCCGAGTGGGCATAGAAGCATAGTGGGAATCGAAGCCGAGTAGGCGTAGAAGCCGAGATGATGTGGATGTTTTAGCCAGAATTACGGCTCTTGGAGATATAATCAAATCTTTTGCATTAAATGCAGAGATCTGCCCCCATCCTGCACATTAAATGCAGAGGCTTGTCTTTAAGATTTGCCATCATTCTGTGCATTAAATGCAGATACGCGCCTCGAATCCTGTACGAAGAGTAACTGCTGATGTGGCGGTCTGTTTGCCTTCTGCGGAGCGTAAGAAGCTCACGTCTGCCTGTGTAAAACTGGGCGATGTATTTTCCTTATATGCGTAAGAGTAGTTTACGCAAAGGGGATATCACTAAACGACGGTTCGGTGACATTTAATCAAATCTCCAGCATTAAATGTGGGGATCCGCCTTTATCCCGCTCATTAAATGAGGAGGTGTATTTTGAAGGCCTGCCACCCTTCTGTGCATCAAGTGCAGAGACGTGCCTTGGGCATCTGTCAGTATTCGGCGCTTTAAGTGCAGAGACGTGCCTCGAGAATCTGTCATCGCCCTGCGCATTAAATGCAGAGACGTGCCTCGAGCCTTGTACGAAGTACAGCTTTTGACGTGGCAGGATGTTTGTCTTCTGCGTAGCGTAAACAGCTCACATCGGCCTGTGTAAAACTAGGTAGCGTATCCCTTTGTATGTGTGAAAGTGGTTTACGCAAAGGAAATGGCAGTAAATGACAGCCTGGGTTGCAGTGCCGCGCCATCATGATACCCGTCGCTTGGGTTATCGTGTAGTACTCTTTGTCAGGAGTCCAGACATCAGGTTCATTGCATGATCTGACAGGTTTATTTCGAAGAATACGAAGCGTTCCTCGTACACTTCAATGCTGCATTGAAAGCGGATGAGTTTTACGCCCTAAAGGCGATGAAGCAACCTGTTTACGCTGAAGCTGCCTGGACATACTGCATTACGCGGATGGTCCTTGAGCCTATATTTTTACGCTGTGCTCAGCAAAAAAGCTCTGTTTGCACGTTTGATGGCTCTGAGGTCCTCTGTTTATGCTGCCCTGCATCAACATGCTGCGTATAGCTATCCAGCATATTTTTCATGCTTCTACACTATGCAGGCCAGCCTCCATACTGTAAGAACAATGCAACTGCAACCAAGTGCAACAGCAGCTGCATTGTCTCAAGTGCACTGCACCCTATGCTCCCTTTACTTATCTATATGCTACCACACTGCTACCCTTTTCCAAAACACTGCTGTGCAAGCAAGACTGCACTGCAAAGCAGTCCACATGGCTTCCTCCCCCTCTTTAGCATACTTATACCCACATAATCACCTAATGCCATACACAACACTAGCATACTCCCTTCTTAATGTACATAACCCAAATATACACTAACACTCCTCATAACCACATGACACACCAACATAATTGATACATATATCAACCTCATAATACACTAAGAATACTTGTGACATACCCTTGACACTATGACACCACAATAACACATCTCATAGGTGTAGTTACACTCTATGTACCCCACTATGATATCCTACACACAAGCACACCAACTCCACAACTATGTGTATTATAAGCCAAAATATGATACTACCTACAAATCCATGATACCAAATATCAAATACCTCACATGCACACTTCTAGTATCACCCCACTACACCATGGTACACCATGATACTCTATTTCTACACCAACACCACCATGATGCCAACACAATAAACCCATGAATATAAAATATATATTAAAATATGATAGGTATATAGCTAGAATAGTTAAATATAGTGCAATAAAAAGGAATTAACAAAAATATGCTCTAATACACCCAAATTACAAAATTCACCTACACGTATCATGACATATCATGATACGGACTCTACATATCCAATTGTGGATACAAGGACACCACCACAAATCCAAATAGACAATAATATCCTCACAGGGACACTATACAAATACTTGATAGACATAAATTCGTAATTCTACCAAACAGAGCATAAAAAATATTATTCCACCATACAACCACCTAGAAATACTAGAATTAAGGCCTCTACCACCTAGATCTACCACTAGAGGTCATTTTCACCTATGAAATGGTCCCTATTGGTTCAAATTAGGATTCTACCATAAAGTAGGAGAAATAAAGAAATTATCTATTGTGAGTTGGATCCCAATAAATCTACACCAAAGTAGACACGATCCTCCTAGCTAGGCTCCCCTCCAATGGTCCTTCTTGTGCTCTAATGCTCTAGGCCTCTATGGGGATAAAAATGAGTAGAAATTGAGTTGGATTAGAATAGAAATTATGAGAAATTGGAATAAGAAAAAGAAGCTTGAGAAAGAAGAGGAATTGGAGGAAAATAAAATAAAATAGGAGGAGGAGGAGGAGGAGGGGAGAGAGAGAGAGAGAGAGAGAGAGAGAGAGAGAGAGTATGCCATATATAGTGGGTGTGGTTGAGGGAATAATAAATTGTCATTTCACTCCCAAATTTGAATTCTAGATCTAAATGAATAGAATCAATTGGTTATGGATGGCATCTAATTTGTTATGGAAAGGTATCTCACTAACTAATAGAGAATATTCGATCCATGATAATAAGTGCTAATTAATTCTAAAGTAATCAGTTAATTAGGTATAATTACATAATTAGCATCCACTAGTAAAATTACTAAAATATTCATACTCCTAATTTTAGGTGGTTTCAGACAAAATTATTCCATTCAGGAGGATAAGGTTGTCTTATTCTAATCTTTCGAAGCTTTTCTCGATTGTTCAAGGCATCAAATAGAGCGCATAACTCCTTGATAGTTTCTTGAGTGTCATTTGTAATCTATTGTACTGTAGTTGTTGGTGGAACCAGATGCGCTATTGTAAAATGCTACCAATATTCGGAGGAGTAGGAGTATTAATGGGTGCTATAGTCTCCTCATTGTTTACTGAGCTTGTAGTCGTTGGTTGTGGAACCATAGATGCCCACATTTCTTGTATGAATGTTTGCATTGATGTATTCATGACTTGTACCATTGCTTCTAAGGCGTCAAGGTGCTGGCAGTCGCTGCTGCCCTCTTCATTACTATTACCATCTATATACACTGGCATTGTATGAGGACTACTAGAGGGAGCAGTAGAGCCCACAATTTTACTTCTGATTCCTGGGTCATGCCATCCTCGAGAAAATTTGTCATTCTTACATCATCTTCAGAATCAGGGAAAGTGCTACCCCCAGCCTATGAAGGTTCGCTTATTATCATGGTATGCAGAAGGATACTACCCCCAGTTACGTTATCTTCAGTTCTATAAGATACATTATCTTCTTGGAACGTGGGATTGATATGGACCACAGAAGAATGGCTACCCCCTTCTTATTGTCAAGGCTCTTGAGATAATGATCTTGATCTTTGGCGTGTATTTTAAAACACACCTTCAGTAAAAATATTCCCCAAACGACTTAGAGGAGTCCGTGTTCGTTGTGATGGTCGAACTGAAGTTGGCACCCTTGTCTGACTTCTTGATGTACTAATTGTAGGGTTAGATGAACCCACTTTTGAAGGCTTCTTCTTCTTTGGGTTTGACCTCATAGAAGAGGACCCCCAAGATAGCATAAAGCAAAGAGTAATTCGTCTTCACTTAGCACTTGCTTTTTGAGACGCTGTCGAATTGGTGGTGTTTGACGCAGTCGTTGAAACATGGACTATCTCGCTAGAGTTTTTTGTTGGTTTGGAACAACAGTTGATTATTATGCTTGCACATTGATGCCCTAAAGAAACTATATTGTGTGTAATAGTAGTTTCCCTCACCTTGCGTTTGTGTTGTAACACGTCAAGCAAGTATGAGGAGGGAAATTTCATATTTAAACCCTTGGCATGCGTATGGACCGAGTCCTGACATGGTTTTGTTGATGCTTTCAGACAATGCACATGGCTAAACTGTCCGCATAGGTCATTTTTGAACGAATTTTAAGCATACATAGCTCGAGTTGGTTTTGATTTCTGTGACTTAGCACCCTGTGGCACATAGTACAGGGAATACATATCTGAGATCATTTGTAAATCTGACCACATAGAGTATGAGAGTCTGTCAAAGAAAAACCTTTCCCTTGTTGCATACATTGATGCTTTAAAGAGCTCAGTCCGGCTTTATGATCATTAGCTCATAGGGGAAATGTGCCCTTCATACGCATGGCTTGAGAGTCAGCACTGTTCATCCCCTTGGACTTCTTCTTTCACTCACCCTGCTTGGTGTGCATGGACTGAATAAAGAACTGAACACCTAAGTCATTGGCATTATAATGTTTTCTCTACCAATACTTGATTGTTGAGCATGCTGATTCTTTTTCTTATGTATGGAATATAATATTATAGTTGGTGGGCTAGCATAGCCCTGAATTGCTCTGCCACAAGCTTTGAAGCTTTTACTAAGCTTACACATAAACTCTAGTTTTTCTTCTAGAGTGTGCGCACAATTCGACACATGCACCTTACCTTGGCGGTCTTCAGCTGAAGGGGCTATTATAGGAAGGTTACTGTATTTTGGCTCTGTGACTGATAGAACTCCTCATGTGGCCATATATTCTAGCACACTAGCAGGATATGTGTAACGAGCTTTAGGCAGCCAAACTTTGCAAGTTTTCTTTGGCTTTATGGCTCGGGGTAAGGGAGCTGAGTCCTCTCCTGAAAGCATAGGTTCATAGGCATGCTGGTCAATTATACGAACAACATCTTTGAGTAGTTCCAATCTTAGACGCATCAAATTGTGCCACCACCTTCTCGTCAGACGAGAAGGATTTCTCCAGTAGAGTCGCCATTTTTGTAGACATTAAAAAAAGTTGGGTTTGAACTTTATTACAAATTAACAAAGAAATAGTACAATAAGAAACCTAACACTGAGGATTCTAAGTACAAACGAATCTGGGGATTGGAGCAAGGGAGATCAAGTATGCGGTTAACTTTTTACTCCGTTGACTATCCGAATACAAAGATTGAAAAAAGAAGAAAACTTGCTAACTCTCGGCTCACTGGCAAGAAAGGCAGCAATTGGGCTCAAAAGTACCATGCTTTCGATGGATTTGGGAAATACATGTCCCTGCGATTTATAGCCATTCATACTGTAATGGCTATATGCGTCTGAATATAAAAAGTCACTACTTTTTGACTCTGTCGCATAGAGTTTGGTTGGCCACATAGGCTTTTGTACTTGATAAGGCACATAATCCGGATGTGAACGTAGGCACATGACCCGATCGACTTGACACATGCAGTGCGTTATAAATGATTTATAATCTGTATTTAAATGCTCTCCGTCAGTTGTAAATGATTTGTCATCAATGAAACGTATAGACATTTAAATACCCATATTCTTCTCAACTTCATAACCGTTCTGCCACATAATCAATGCTTTGCCACGTCAGATGCAAATGGTTTTCCGCATAAGACTATGCCGTATAGGGAGGTCAATGCTTTCTACCACATAAGGAAATTTGTCTCATATACACATGGTACTAAACAGCTGTATACTGGTAAAAAGTAATAATGACGCTGACATAAACATCGATGTCTGTCTTGTAACCATTGCCTACACAGACTCCGAAGCATCCAGAGCAATTAATGCTGTGTTAGAGCAACATATGCGACTAAGTTGCTTTCTGTATAGACATAGACCTTTCTCTATTTTGGTTGAAATTCCGCATGGGCTTTATGGCGCATAGCATTTGAATGGAGTCTGACTTCACTGAATCAGGCTATAAATTTCTTGGGCACATAGCTATTTGAGGTGAATGGACTAAGATTTTTCTATGCTTCTACACCTCCATACTTCATTTTTATACTGAGTAGTACAGGCATCAAGATGACATATAGTGGACATTGACCATGTACAGTTGCATAATTCTTCAGGAACATTGACATTCTTATCTCACCCTAATGGCGAGAAGATTGTCTCATCAAAGTGATAATCAATAAATCTTGTTGTAAAGAGATTGCATGTCAAGAGCTTTAAATAGCGAATGATTGATGACAAATCATAACCGACATAGATTCCAATCTTTCTTTGGAGGCCCATTTTAGTATGTTGTGATAGTACAACTCATATATAGGTTGCACACCCAAAAATATGTAAATACAAAATTTTATGTTCGTACCCAGTAACCAAAATATGGTTGAGTGGCAACATGCCTCCGATAAGCCAATATGTATGCATGTGATATTATATAGACCTACGCAGAAACATAAATTTTGGTGTGCATCACCAAAGTCCTAGTGATCAACTGGATACATTTAATAACTACTTCTTTAAGATCATTTTGGATGTGAACATGGGAAGCCGATTCAATCCCAAGGGACATGTAATAGTCATCAAATATCTTTGACGTAATATTTTTGGCATTAACAAGTCGTATAGACTTTATCTGATAATCTAGGTGGTTAGCCCTTAGCTTAATTAGCCGTGTCAGAAGTTTTACAAATACATCATTTATTATGGACGACAGACATATTCTTGACCAGTGAGTCAAAGTATCAACCAATACCATAAAATATTTAAATGGTCTACATAGTGTTTTCTATTTCAAGTTTTGAATGCACTTGGTTTAATAACAAACACAAAAAGTACAAAGAAGTCCTGAACAAAAGAAATCTAAGTACAATATTTTTCATCTGGGGAATTTTATGATGGATATTGAGTACTGCAGCGACTCCTTTACTCTGTTGATAGTCCGATGAGGGAATGAAGATGCTCTCTTCTCTTTTATCTCTTTTGAGCTTGTATGCATGTATGTAGTTCGCCGGGAGGGGGAGGTATGGTCTCTGAAAAGAGGATTCTGGGAACGTCCAAATTTCTTCTATTTATAGCGATCATGCTGATGGGATATAGATGCCGCATATGCCTCTGTTTGGTGGCCGCATGGGGCTCCTTCAACAGAATACGGTTGCAACTGTAGCTGCATATTATGGGCAGGCTGCCATGCAACGTCGGTTGAGATATGTTGTTGATAAGATCTCAGAATTATTTTTAACTCCTTTGTATGCGTGACTCGGTCTGCTGGACACGTAATCAGCACTAAATGTGTGAAGATTCTTTCAGTCGTAATGGAAAGATCTTGCAAGATAAGAGCCACATGGTGTCGTGGACGCATAAAGTCATGACCGCATATGTGATCTCCTTTGGCCTTGGTCTTATGGACACTTCGACCGTATGACGTTGTGGCCGCATGCAAGCTCTCATTTGGCCTTGGTCGATTGGACACTTTGGCCGCATAATGACAAGTCCACATAGGGTCGTAGCTGCATATGAAAAAACACATGGCATAGCACATCTGACGAAGTTATTAATACATTGATGTGAATTTTTGTCTTTTTATAAGCCATCGCTTCTCTCACTATTCTCGAGGTGATTAGGGTGAGGAGTGGTGTGTCAGAACTTCTGATGGGCATTGAATATCGTGTCAGGGGATCTCATGCGGCCCACCTTACATTATGGTTGTACAGGCCACATGGGATCTTGTCACTACCATATTTTCTAGAAAATGGTATTTTAGTAATTTTATAATTAATTAAATATTATGCTTGATAAAAAAATTATTGTTGTATTATTTAATTATTGTTAGATATTAGTTATTTATTTTGGACTTGTGTTAGGGGACCTAACTAGCTTAGTTTAGACTCTTGGACCAACATGTATTAATTGTTAGAATTGAGCCCATTTAGAAAGCACATTGATTAGGATGATGATTAATTTAATTAAACCATTAGACTAGAAGCTTCCTTCCTTAATTATTTCTTCATGAGAGGCCCCAAGGGGTATATTGGATATTTCATAGTGACTTGAGGAAGGGGAAAGGGGACCGGCCTATATTTAAAGAGGGGATAAATTTCTCTCCTCTTTTTATTTGAAAACTAGATCTAAATTTTTCTTCAACCAAATTTCTTCATTCCCACTTCATTTTTTACCAAATTTCATCCTAATTCCTTTCTAAATCACTATTGGAGACTAGTGGAGCAAGGATCTAGAAGAAGGAAGCAAGAATCTACAAAAAGGAGCAAGAATCTACAAGTTGGAGGCCAATTTTATCACATTTGGAGGTTACATTGGGAATCCATCTCCCAATAGGTATAATTAAGTGTTTTCCCTTAATTTAGGTTATAAATCTAAGATTTAACCATGAGAAATCAACCCATATGCATAGGCTACCCATAGGATTTGGTTTTGTGTTCATAGGAGGCCTATTGAGAAAGTTATGGTGCTTTTTGTGTCAATTTTGGGGAAATTCCGAGATTGACAATTGTTTGTGTGTTAATTGGTCCTATAGATCAATTTAGCATGTGCTTGTGTGTTTGGGGCTAGTGTCATGTCCACAATTGGGTATGTGTAGGTCGTATCCCAATAATTTTGTGACACGTGTTGATTTGGGAGTTTTTCATCCGACACGGGACTTTGAGCATGTCACATTTTGACACGGACACGTAGGTTTGTGTTTGACTCTTCGTATTGTTCATAAATAATATATTAGACTTGCTCGTGTCCTTCGGGGTATGTTTGGATGTGTGGTGGACTCGTATCGCAAGCGTATCCTAGATCTAGTGGGATACGGGTGTGATACACTCCATATGTTGTGCAATTTAATTTCTAGATCTATTTCTTTTGTCATTGTGATGTATATTTATATATATATATATATATATATATATATATATATATATATATATATATATATATATATATTGTTGTGTATATATATTTATGTGTCATAGATCTGTGTATCTATTTTACCTATGTGTATATATATATTTATATAGCTATTATTCTACAAATGTAAGAGCAATTTAATATTGTAGTATATATCTATCTATCTATCTATCTATATATATATATATATATATATATATATATTTATATATATATATATATGTTGTTATATATATATACTTATATAATATGTATACATATTATTGTATTATTATATATACGTATACATATATATGTAGTTATATATATATATATATATATATATATATATATATATATATATATATATATATATATATTACTATTTATGTTACATGTATTTATATTGTGTACATATATTTTATATAGTTGTAATTATGTATATATGTTACTACATTGATATATGTATTTATTGTGTACAAATATATGTATGTGGAGGTGTTAGTGTGTATACATAGTTATATATTAAGAGTTATATATTAGTATATATATTATGTGTTATGTATATATATATATATATATATATATATATATATATATATATATATATATATAAGAGGAAGAATGGGTGACACAACAGCCGTAATGGTGACAGCAGCGTCACCAAAAACAGCAGCAGCAATAGCATACAGCAACAGCAGCAACAATAGCGACAGCAGCACAGCAAACAGCAACAACAACGACAGCAGTTTAGCGACAGAACCAGAAAACTATCGCAGAAACAATAATGGTATCAGCGGTATCAGCACCTATAGCGACAGCAGCAGGAAACTATCGCAGAAAATAGCAGTGTCAACACCAGTATCCGCACCTATGGCGACGGTCAGCAGGGGTCTTTAGCGACAGATCTGCGGTTTTGAATAGTTATTATATATTTAATTATAATAGTTATATATATATATATATGGTATTAATATATATGTAAATATGTTCATAATTGCTAATTGTGTTTTAGTATACTATAATTATAATATTTAGTTGTTGGCATATATTTATTATTGGGTAGTTAGTATAAACAAGGTATTGGATATTACCTTGAGATACCAAGGTAAGTATCAAGGTATTTTAGGATACCCAAGGTATTGGGTTTGGGTATCAAGATTATGGTTTAGTGTTGTGATACCAAGTTGGTTCGAAACCAAGGTATCCATTTAATATTATAATTAGAATTATATATATATATATATATATATATATATATATATATATATATATATATATATATATATTAATATTGTTTGATATATATATGTGATGCTTTACCTATTGTTTTACGTATCTTGAGATACGGTATTCTAGTAGCCTAGGATGGAGCTTTTATGATCTTGACTCTAGTGTTTGAAACCAACATCTTTGAGATAGACTTGTGTAACCTAGAAATAGGTAGTTTGACATATTTGACCATAGTTTGACCATAGTTTAACTTTTGACTTAGAGATTGCTTATTGACCTAGAAGTTGACTAGTTTAACTTATTTTTCTTTCGAAACCTTGTATTGATGTTATAGCCCCATTTTGGCAAGCCTCCAGTGTCTGGTTTAGGTCCATATCTAGGTCTTCGAGGCACCGTGTCAGACATCTGTGAGACTATTCATTGGACTTCAGGCGAGTACATTCTCTGATAGTTTCTCATTTATGATATATGTTTATTATATCTAGTGTAGATATCCATGTTTTTTGACACGATGGTTACATGGATTGGTATATCCGGATCTCGTTATGAGATGTTATTCCATGGTATATGGTATATCTTGTGCAAGTCTTGTTTTATTGATTATCTTGTACATGTGCAGACACTGATTCTCGGAAAGAGTTGCTATTTTCTTGGGGAATCCCATGCCATAGCGTACCATGGTTGGATCTATTATACCAGTCGAGGGTAGGGAGTATTTTAGTGTAGATATGTGATCATACCCTCCTTATATCAAGTTTTATTTATTAAATAGTGTTAATCATACATCGCACGTATGATTAGCCAGGCCATAAATCTTGTATCAAGTTTCCAAGCCGATCACATGTTAAAGCTAGTACTCATACATTTAGTTATTAGTATTCTTGTTCATTGTCATATTGTTCATTATTGTATTATTCTAGTATTTCTTTATTATATATCTTGTATCTATTGTGCATCTTGTATCATGTTCCCAAGTCGATCTCATGTTAAAGCTAGTACTCACACACTTAGTCATTACTATTCTTGTTCATTGTCATATTGCTCATTATTGTATTATTCCAGTATTTCCTTATTGTATATCTCTTGTATCTATTGTGCATCTTGTATATTCACATCTATTTACTGTTACATAGTTTTTATCATTGATTAGAACTGCTGTTAGAGATATACTCTGTTCCTTTCCTGACTAGATTTTTTTTCCAGATGACACTGAGGACTGGTACCCTACACATTATCTACCTCAGGATATTGTGGATTTAGAGTCAGAGACCCTGGCTCAGGAGGGACTTATCCCAACTGAGACAGATGACCCTAGTTTAGTAGCTTCTTAGTATTCTTGTACTGGATTTGTCTCCAGTTTATTTTTGTAGTATTCTTTCAGACTCATTGATGTTATTATTTTAGACTCATGAGTTGTATGTGACTATTCTATTCTTTATTATATTCGTGCTCGTTCCATCTTAGATCTGTGATTGAGTATTTTGTTATTGTTGGTGGCTTATTATATTGATAGATAGATTACCCTGACAACGTTCTACTGCCGATTCTGTGGCGTAGGCTGGGCGTTATTTTCAACTTGTATCCCTACATCGGGTGTGGGTTGTGACACATTTTTAGTGGTGGCCCATGCAGGTCAGGCTTCGCAAGTTGTGCGATATTGTGGTAGTGCGACGACTTAGTTATACTATTATGAGTCTGTGTCAGGATATAGGATATAGGCTATAGGTTGAGAATACTCAATCACATCTAGGAATTTTTTTTAATTCATTCAACTATTCTCCCTTGATATTGATACTTGATCTCTTAAACTGTCCTATCCTTGAGTGTCTTACATTATGTGCCATATTGATTCTATTCCAGCTTTAGCTTTGTTTGATAGTGGTACTTCCCATAGTTTTGTATATGTTTCTTTTGCTCTGAAGCATGGTTTGTAGCTGAGTCTTTGCTTAGGACTTGCAAGATCATGACTGGGGAGGCATTATCCTAGTTAATAATATTTGTAAGGATCGGAGAGTTACTCTAGGAGGCTGGAAGTTGAGTGCGTGTCTACTTGTAATGCCACTTCCGAGCTACGACATTGTACTCAGGATGGACTGGTTGAGTAGGCACCATGCTAGTATAGATTGTAGAGGAGGTAGAATTTTGTTTGGTCCGCCGGGAGAGCCAGAGTTCGAGTTTGCTAGAGGAGCTGCAAAGCAGGGAGGAGGCATTTTTTGTGGAGCTATGGTGAAAGACAAGGAGTTTTCGCATCCATTGATAGCAGAGTTCTTGGATGTGTTTCCTGAGGAATTGCCAGGATTGCCGCCAGATCGAGATATTGAATTCTCTATAGACTTGGTGCCAGGTGCAGAGCCAATTTTGCAACATGTCTATAGAGTAAACAACAGCAAGCTGGTCGAGCTGAAGAAGAAGGTGGACAAATTACATGATAAGGGGTTTATCAGATTGAGTTCTTCACCTTGGGGAGCCCCGGTATTGTTTGTACCGAAGAAGGATGGATCGGTATGCATGTGCATTGATTACAGGGTATTAAATAATCTTACTATCAAGAATAAGTACCTTTTGACACGGATTAATGATCTGTTCAATCAGTTAAGTGGTGCCAAGGTGTTTTCTAAGATAGACTTGAGATCTGGCTACCACCAGATGAAAGTGAAGCTGGAGGACATACCGAAGACTACTTTTAGAACTCGGTATGGTCAGTATGAGTTTATGGTGATGTTGTTTGGTTTGACTAATATACCGGCGGGATTTATGAACTTGATGAATAAGGTGTTCCATCAGTACCTTGACATATTCGTGGTGGTGTTCATCAATGACATACTCATATACTCGAAGACACCGAAAAAGCACGAGGAGCATTTGAGGATTGTGTTGGATGTGCTGAGGAAGGAGAAGCTGTCCAAGTGTGAGTTCTTTCTGGATAAGGTAGAGTTCTTGGGGCATGTTGTGACTGGTAATGGTATTTCAGTGGATCCGAAGAAGAGCGCAGCAGTAGAATCTTGGAAGACCCCGAGTTCAGTAGTAGAGATCAGGAGTTTCTTGGGATTGACAGGCTACTACAGGAAGTTTGTGCAAGATTTTTTGAGGATTGCCGAGCCAATGACCAGACTCACCAGGAAGGATGTAGAGTTTGTTTGGACGGAGGATTGCCAGGCTGCTTTTGAGGAATTGAAGAAGAGGTTGACGTCTGCTCCTATTTTGACGTTGCCATCAGGGTCTGGAGGTTTCACTATTTATAGTGACGCATCGGGGAAAGGTTTGGGTTGTGTTCTTCAGCAGAATAGGAAAGTGATTGCCTATGTATCCAGGCAATTGCGTCCTCATAAAAAGAACTATCCTACCCATGATTTAGAGTTGGCAGCAGTCATCTTCGCCCTAAAGTTGTGGAAATATTATTTGTACGGAGAGCGTATGGAGATCTTCACAGACCACAAGAGCTTGAAGTACGTTTTCACGTAAAAGGAGTTGAACATGAGGCAGCGTCGGTGGTTGGAACTGATGAAAGATTTTGATATATCTTTGCAATATTATCCTGGGAAAGCTAATATAGTTACCGATGCTTTGAGTAGGTATCATGTAGCTATGTTCTTGACGCAGGATCGATATTTGTTGGAGGACTTGGAGAGCTTGGGCATTGAGGTGATAGTTCCTGGTTGTGCGATGCAGATGTGGGGATTATAGATATATTCAGATTTGATGGACAGGATCAAGGCAGCACAGTATGAGGATGTATCTCTAAGAATAATCAGAGCTCAGGTGAGGGCATGATTGGAGGATGATTTTACCATTACCGAGGATGGTTCTTTGTGGCATGAAGTTAGATTATGTGTGCCTAGTGGAGAGCTGCATGAGGAGGTATTACAGGAAGCGCATCGCTCTCAGTATTCTATACATCCAAGTGCCAACAAGATGTATCAGGATATGTGAGAGAGTATGTGGTGGTATGGCATGTAGAGGGAAGTGGCACAGTTTGTATCCAGGTGCTTAGTGTGCCAGCAGGTGAAAGCCGAGAGGCAGAGGCCAGGAGGTTTACTTTAGCCATTACCCATTCCAGAGTGGAAGTGGAAAGACATTACTATGGATTTCGTGTTCGGACTTCTACGATCTCCAGGAGGGAAAGACGCAATTTGGGTCATCGTTGATAGGTTGACCAACTCGGCCCACTTTTTGCCTTTCAAGGTGGGTTTGTCTACGGAGAAGCTGGCAGAGATGTATATAAGGCAGATCGTCAGGATACATGGAGTTTCTGTCAGCATAGTCTCAGATCGGGATAGTCGTTTCACTTCTCATTTCTGGAGGAGTTTGTAGGAGAGTTTGGGCACTCAGCTAAAATTCAGTACTGCATATCATCCCCAGACAGATGGGTAGTCAAAGAGGACTATTCAGACTCTCGAGGATATATTGTGCACTTGTGTACTAGATTTCGGGGTTTCTTGGGAGGACCATCTTTATTTGGTAGAGTTTGCTTATAACAACAGCTACCAAGCTAGTATAAACATGTCACCTTTTGAAGCTCTGTATGGTCGGAAGTGTCGTACTCCCTTGTCATGGGATAATATTGGAGAGAGAGTTTTGCTTGGGCCAGAGATGGTTGTGGATGCAGCGAAGAAGGTTCAGTTGAACAAAGACAGACTTCGTGTGGCGCAGGACAGACAGCGGCATTGGACCGATAGCCACCGGAGACCTTTGGAGTTCGAGGTATAGTTAGATTTTTGTTTTGTGCTTGTTTGTTATAGATTAAGTTCTTAAGGTTGTATTTTGCTCTAGGTGGGTGGTTTGGTGTTTCTGAGAATTTCTCCGACACGAGGCACGATTCGCTTCGGTGGAGGCGGGAAGCTTAGTCCGCGATTCATCGGACCTTTCACTATTCTAGAAAAGGTCGGTGCAGTTGCTTAAAGACTGGAATTGCTCCCTGTATTGGAGGTAGTGCACAACGTATTTTATGTGTCACAGTTGAGATGGTACGTGGCAGATCCTAGTCATGTATTGGATCACTCGAAGATAAAGGTGGGCCCTACTCTTAGCTATCCAGAGCAGCCAGGTTAGATTCTTGATCGGAGAGAGAAGGTGCCGAGGAACCAGACTATTCCTTTGGTACGCGTCGCATAGATGCATCACTCTCCGAGGGAGTCTACCTGGGAGAGAGAGGATGAAATGCGAGAGCGTTATCCCTATTTGTTTGTGTTTTGAGGTATGTTCTTTCCTAGTTATGTTATGTTCTTTCATAGTTAGTTATGTTCTTTAGTTCTGTTCATTTGCTATGTTCTATTATTTTCTAGGGGTAGTTTTCATCTTTGAATTTTGAGGACAAAATTATTTTAAGGAAGGTAGACTTGTCACTACCATATTTTCTAGGAAAGGGTATTTTAGTAATTTTATAATTAATTAAATATTGTGCTTGATAAAAAAATTATTGTTGTATTATTTAATTATTGTTAGATGTTAGTTATTTATTTTGGAATTGTGTTAGGGGACCTAACTATCTTAGTTTAGACTCTTTGACCAACATATATTAATTGTTAGAATTAAGCCTATTTAGAAAGCACATTGATTAGGAGGATGATTAATTTAATTAAACCATTAGACTAGAAGCTTTTTTTCCTTAATTATTTCTTCATGAGAGGCCCCAAGGGGTATATTGGACATTTCATAATGACTTGAGGAAGGGGAAAGGGGGCCGGCCTATATTTAAAGAGGGGGAAAAATTTCTCCTCTTTTCATTTGAAAACTAGATCTAGAATTTTTCTCAACAAAATTCCTTCATTCCCACTTCATTTCCCTACCAAATTTTATCCCAATTTCTTCCAAAATCACTATTGGAGACTAGTGGACCAAGGATTTAGAAGGAGGAAGCAAGGATCTACAAAGAGGAGCAAGAATCTACAAGTTGGAGGCTAATTTTATCACATTTGGAGGTTGCATTGGGAATCCATCTCCTAATAGGTACAATTCAGTTTTTCCCCTTAATTTAGGTTCTAAATCTGAGATTTAACCATGTGAAATTGTCACGATCCGCACCCAAAATTTGGACATGAGCTGTGGGTACGTCCAGCCTATGCCGCAGCATCGACGGTAGAACGCTGTCTAGGTCTCAAGACTATCAAACATAACTCAACCTGTCAATAATCTCAACTCCATAGGGAGGACAATGATAAACATTGAATCAACAATTTATAATATACTCAATCACAAGACTATTGGAAAGTAAATGGCATGATGAGATATAAGGATAAAGAGTACTGACATAAGTCAAGCACAAAAATATAAATACATCACAAGTCTAGAATCTAGATGTCCACCAAAAGTCTCAACAAAATATACAACCCATGTCTCAGTTCTAGAACAATGATACATAAATAAGACAGTCTAAATGCCTGTAGGTGGTATCTCCTCTAAGATGGGAAACTCCTCTAGAATTTCTGGTACAAAATCTCTCTCTGCTCCCTGGCCATAGTGGGTAGGACAGAAGTCCTCCCAGTCCTCTGAAAAATGTTATCCAGTCAGGATTGGAGCGAAGCACAAACACTAAACAGCAGTTTCATTTATGTTAACAAAACTATAAAACAGTGTAAGAAAATACAAGATGAAAGAAATACTGGAAATATGGTATACTAGTGAATATGTAATAAGCAATAGAACATCTAGCAATGAATAAAAATATAAGTGAATGCTAGAACAAGTGAAC
This sequence comes from Iris macrosiphon, assembly GCA_036927795.1. Taxonomy (NCBI): domain Eukaryota; kingdom Viridiplantae; phylum Streptophyta; class Magnoliopsida; order Asparagales; family Iridaceae; genus Iris; species Iris macrosiphon. The sequence goes on along the minus strand of JAYESA010000010.1, from coordinate 93,695,997 downwards.
TAAAATAAATAATAAATATCTGGCTATGTGTTTGAAATATCAGTCTATTATGTGATCGGCTTGGGACGAGATCAGGCTTGTTATATATGATTGGCTATGATACATGTGAGGTCAGGCTAACCATCTGGTTAGCTATGATGCGAGCAATAGTCAGGCTAATCATATATAACAGGCTATAAGGCATGTAAATGGTCAGGCTGCACCCGACGTGATGTGTGGGGTGAGCTATGATGCATGTAAGGTGGGGTATGATCACATAATCTGCTAATATTTCCCCATCCCCAACTAGCACGATGGATTCCAATCACGACTCCTCATGACGGGTATCTAGGATGCTAACCCGTGTATCCACAGTGTCAGAATCAAATATACTATACAACTAGAATTATAGAATTAATCAACAAAAACGAAAACTGTCAGAGAATGTACTCGTCTGTAGTCCTGAGGAAGGTGCGAGGATCAATGTCCAAGGTGAGATCACAATGACCTAATTATGGAATATCAATGTCAAAATACTAAATTAAAGGAATAAGCATGTTTAACTAATTAAATACGAGGCCTCTAGGTCAAATCTAAGGTTTACTGGTCAATACTAGGTCCACTAGTCAGTTTTTATATCATGGAAGTGTATAGTGTACATTATCTATCTAAACTAGTCTTTACTTAGCTATACAAAACCTCAGTGTTAAGGATCTACAAGGTATTAGGTTATAACTATATCTTAGAGCCTAGTTAGTATATAAGTAACTTATATTAGTTACCTTGCTAGTACTCCACCTTAAATAGTATTAACCAATTCTTTACTCTAGCCATACTTGTACCAACTTAGCTGATCACTAATGCAATATACTAATTCTTACACCCTTAATATCTTAGTACCTAACACTAGTCATTTACTAGCTCATAGTAGTGGTACCAAGGCATTCTAACCTGTGGCAAAACCCCACAGTGAGAAACCTGGGCAGTATCAGAGCTCAGAGGTATCCAAGCTTTTGATTTAATGAACCATGTCACGCCCCAGTCCTAAAATACCTAGGGATTGGATGCGTGATTATGGCCAGCAGCATACACCGATGGACATACCCAATTTAATGGATCCATCGGGCATACTTAAGCTGTATTACATCAGTCAGGGTTTTACTATTCTCATCCACAGATATAAGATAGCAACATCAGCAAAGAAATATAATAAACATCAACCAGTCCAAGTAAATAAAATCGGGGAACAACCCGATATTAGTCTGTTACAATGTTCTCATAAATAGGAATTAAAGAGTTTAATTAAACAGGAAATAAAGACTATTTTTCATATTTGACTGAGCATGGCAAAGTAATTGTTCAGGAGAAGTCCTCAGCGATCACCTCGTCCTCAGCTACGGGTACTGTTCCGTGAAAAGCACCTGTTCCGTAGACCTCTGGATAAACCTCGTCTGCAAATCCTGGGGACATAATCCGGATCCAGGTCCTCAGGGGACATAGCAAGGTACAGAAAACACAAGCCAAAATAAATGCAGTAAAACAGTTAATGAAATAATAGGGTCAACTATATATCCATCTATGTGAAATGCAAGTTGAGAGCATCATTAAAACTTAGGCTGATACCACTACAAGCTCTGTGTCGGGGAGCCGGTAGCGGAGTATACTATGAATTTTACTATGTGTTTACTATGGATTTATATATATAATCATCCTATAGCCTGTGTGTCTCTCCCCACCCAAATGTAATCTTACGTCTCATGTCCACGATGCCTCATGTCCATGTCACGTAAAATCATATATAATGCAGTAAGTCATACTATGTCTATAACATCTAGGAATATCATGTCTATGTCATAAACCTGTATCCTATACAGAATTACCTTGAATATTTCAGGAAGATTCTGTTTCATGCTCTGTGTCAGGTGTCCTGGGTAATAAGTACTTGATAGGGCAAGTACAAGAATATAAATGTCACGATATCCATCTCTAAATGACATTGCCCAACCCCGCGTACGGTGTTGGCACCCGACTATGATCGGACACTAAGCAAGTCACACGGCCCTAGGGTTGAGCAAGTACAACAATCACAAGAAAATAAATCTAGAGAAAATGAATCATTAAACTGCATTTATGGCAAGGTACACTTGCCTGGGTTTTCAGCTCCAATTGTCGCTCTGGCTACAGCTGGATTTGCAGGCAGTACTCCGGCTGCTGAAACAAACATCACCATCAGGTCCAGAAAATATTAATCAGCTAGGAACGCCTGTCCTTGAGTCCAATTTAGAGACAAGGGCAAAAACGTCATTTTTGGGTCAAGGCGGGGTCCAAATGTGGGCCGCTTTGCACCGAAAATCGAGTCAGGGTCAAAGGTCTCAAAAACAGTCCAACTTAGTGTCAACAGGTCAGGAACGATGATACAAATCCAACGAAACTTCCAGAATTGGATTCCGATGAGCTATTCTCAAAATCGCCCGTCGGGTGGAGCCTGTGGGGCCCACGACACGCAATTTTGTCAACGTTCTCAGAATCGAACCAAACTTGACCCACAGGACCTTCGTATTGCTACGAGTTCGATGGTGCAAGTTTTGTCTCGATCCGACGTGTGTATACTAAGTTACAGCAAGATTCAGAAAAGTCAGATACGGGACGATGTCCTCGGATACGCACTGATTCCGGTGTGCACGCACATCCGAATCAGCTTCTGCGAAATCCTGCACGTCCGTATCAACGACGCGCACGTATCTGTGAAGACCGCACGCGACCAAGTCATCCCGTTTGGCGGGGCATACTCGATTCCGGGGTGAAACAGGGTCTGGTTTTCCTGTTTTTGGATCGCAGTGTGCGATCACCACAGGACGCGATGCCCCGAGCGGTTTGTCCGGACACCGAGAGGGTCATACAGGCTACGCGATACAATTTACGGAATCGAATTCTGAGCTACGAGCAGAAAGTTATGGATACCTGAACAGGGTTCAAAAACAGCGTATCCTATGTGTCCAACTCGTGTCCGACGTGAAACACAAAGCTAGGGTTAGGGTTTTCTGTGTCCTGACTGAAGATCCGGTGTCCGTGTCCGAGTCTATGGCTCGTCGGAGTCGGAAGACTGCTTGCTGGTGGCCGGGCGGCGCTCGGGGAGGACGAGGAAGGGCTGGGGTCGACGGCGCTGGCCAGAGGCGACCGAGGCGGCTTCTGGCGACGTCGGGCTAGGGCAGCAGCGGGTCGGCCGGCGGGCTGCTGGGCTCCTCGCGTTGCGGCGGGTGCTGTGAAGTCCGTCAGAGGGAGGCGGAAGGGTTGCACAGGCGGTCGTCGGCGAGGCAGGGAGGTGCTGGCGGCACGGCGGGGAGGTGGTGAGAGAGGGTGGAGGGTAGGTCTGGCCGGAGGAAAGCGGGTTTTATAGGAGGTTGAGGGAGAGGGAGAGGCGGCGGCTCTCAGGCGGTTACGGGGAGACGACGGGGTGGCCGGTGGAGGGAGAGGAAGAGGAGGAGCCGGCCGGTACGGGAAGGAGAAGCGGAGCGGTCGGCCGGCGGCCGGAGTCGGGGCTGAAACGGCTGGGGGAAGGGATAAATTTTTGGGCCGGGTCGGGTCCTAATCGGGTCGGGTCTGAAGGATCCGGCCCGATCCGTTAAGTTATGATTGCGGGTCGGGTCCAGCGGGTTTCGGGTCGCGGGTTTCGGCCCGGATCCGACCCGCAGACTGAGTTTGGGTTGGGTTCAATTGAACCCGGTCCGGTCCAAGTTTTGGGTTTGGGTTGGTTCATTAAATAAACCTGGTTTTATGTTGGTTTAATTAATTACTTAGTATTTAGGGCTTTAAAAATCCATCCGGGGTCCAATAAATTCCCGAAAAATTACCCTAGGTCTATTTTTCTATTTTACACCATAAAATATTATTTTCATAATATTTTAATATTATTTAATATCAATTAAAAATCCTTTAATATTTAAAACACCTTAATTTAATTAGGGAAAAATCTCAGAAAATTCCAGAAATTCCAGAAAAATGTAAAAATCCAAAAATTAAAATTTTCTTGAAAATCAGGGGGATTACAAACCCTTCACAGTTTCACAGTCTAAAATTGTTCAGACTTACACATACACATAAACAAGAACATACACAGTTCACAGTTTGAAGTTGTTTAGACTTCACATATGGCTTAATCCTTGAGACAACCCTATGGCTACTGGCAGGATCAACATCTGAACTTGTTCACTCTCACACATACATAGCCTAATCTTTGAGACACCTAACTTCATATATCTAACACATCTATACAACACAACATAACACAAGAAATCTAATTCATATGTACACATGCCTGTGCTGGCCTCAACACACACACAAGCCCCAAACAACTGACTCTAAGACATTCACTGTCACGACCCGCACCCGGTTTAGGGGCACGAGTGCGTGGGTACGTCCAGCCTACGCCGCAGCATCGGCGGTAGAACGCTGTCTAGGTCATGTAACTATCTAATCAAACTCACGTGAATACCCAACTCCATAAGGAGACGTGGATATCACAAAATAATGCTAGAAATACTCAATCACATAAACTAAAGCACGATGAGATATCAAGGCAAACAAGAAATACAAGACAAGTCTAACGACAAAATAATCATACCTGCAATCATTAACTTCCAATCCCCAAGTGTATCGGAACCCAGTCTACTAAGGTCACAGTCTGGAAAAATATTTTCCAGTCAGGAAGGAGCAAAGTACATCTCTAAATAGCAGTTCTATATAAATGACATAAACTATGTAGCAGTTCTAGATGGAAATATTCAAGATGCATGTATGGGTACGAGAAATGTACAATGAAAGAAATACTGGAAATACTGTAAGTAACTGCAGGAAAAGAAATAATATGTCAATGAGCAAGAAACCTATGACTAAGTGTGTGAGTACTAGCTTTAATATGTGATCGGCTTGGGAACTTGATCAGGCTGGTTACATGTGATTAGCTATGGTTCATATAAAGTCAGGCTAACCGTTGGTTAGCTATGATGCATGTAGAGATCAGGTTAATCACACGTAACAACTATGGAGCATGGAGAGGGTCAGGCCGCACCCGACGTGAGATGCGGGGTGAGCTATGATGCATGAAAAGTTGGGTATGATCACATATCTATACTAAAATACTCCCCACCCCGACTGGTATAGTAGATCCAATCATGGTACGCTATGGCACGGGATTCCCTAGGAAGGTAGCAAATCTCCCCGGGAATCAGTGTCTGTACATGCACAAGATAACAAGGAAAACAAGTCTTGTACAAGCTACACCATGAATAAGGAATAACATCTCATGACGAGATCCGTGTATACCAATCCGTGTAACCAATATATCAAGAACATGGATATTTACACTAGATACAGTGAACATAGGAGATATCATAAATTAGAAACTAATCAGAGAATGTACTCGCCTTTGGTCCTTAGCTGGTGAATACCGAGGTCCTGTTTCAGAGTGTCGCCTGGAGGAACCCACAGTCCTAATGACATATAATAACAATACAATATTTGCATCAGAAGCTATACTAAATACACAAGCAAATACTAACTCAGGGGCCATGTCAGGCATGGGACTCAGTCAACTAGGGTCGTCTATTAGAGACATAGAAGTGTGCACATTGTACTAACATATACATCAAATACATTTGGTACGAAAATAGATAAGTGTATATATATATACCTTAAGTAATATTAATACTGTATGTTTTAATTACAATAGCTACTGGGAAATATGTTATACAAGGTATAGTCATAAAAATAAGCCAAGTTAGAATTTTACTATATCTACTAAATTCCAAAGTACAATGACTATGCTAATACATGAATTTAATTTATACTAGTATATATATACTTTAAAATAAATAATACTTGTGTATATATATATAAACATAATAAATAATACTTGAATGTATATATAAGCATAATAATTAACACTTGAATGTATATCTATATAGACATAGTTCATTGAAAAGGGATACAATACGTATTTATATTATACTATACCAATTTATAATTATACCAAAAATATATTATTATGCTACATTTATTTATATATGCCAAATTATGTTTTTGTTAAACATATACCAGTTAACAATTACCAACATATACTGAAAATATAGATATGCACGTATGTACCAATTTTATATTGAAATATATTAAGTATATACAAAATATATACATATACATATACATATACCAATACGAAAATATAATCTACATATATGTATATATACCAAAAATTTTATACAAAATATGTATAACTGATTAATTATTTAACTAAACCAAACTAATTATGTATTTTAACTAATTATATACTAAACTAATTTATATGAAATTACTAACTAATTAATTAATAAATCAATTAACTGATTAAGAATTTATTTACTGATTATAAATAATTAACTAAACTAACTAATACAAATTAACTATTCTAATTATTATAATTAAACTAATTAAACTAACTAATCAAATTAATTAATTAACTAACTAATCACATTTAATTAACTAATACACTATAACTAATTCTTTACTTACAGAACAGAAGAAAGGGGGAGAAGAGAAGCTCACATTCGTCGTCGACGGAGGAGCAAATCCGCCGGGGTCGGCGCGGGTCAGGCGTCGGCGAGGTCGACGTTCGACTCGGGGCGGCGGATCTGTTCGGCGGCGGGTGTTCTCATCCCGAGGAGGCGGCGGGTGTTCTGTTCCAGCGGCGGCGCTCGGTTCCAGCGGCGGCGGCGGCTGTCGAACTCGGCTCGAGGGTGAGGTGGTCTGATCTAGGGTTAGGGTCAGATCGAGGAGGCGGTCGGCGGTTCTTCTCGGCGGCGGTGGTGCTTCGAGGAACCGGCGTCTCGACTCAGCGGAAGGAGATCTCGGCGGATCTGGGCGGCCACCGGCGCTCGCCGGAGTTAGGTTAGGGTTAGGTTTAGTGGATGTGTCGGGGTGCATCGTGTCGGCTGGACACGATGGGTTCGCTGTACAGTGGGCGTGTCCGGGTGTTGGACACGGGGTGGGTGTTTGCTGTGGTGTGGGGGTTGTGTCCGGGTGTGTCGGACACGGAAATCAGGTTGTAAAGTTGTAACCGGACACAGGAAATGAATGGATACGGTGGGACACCCGGGGTTGGACCCGAGGCCAACACGGCTGACACGGTGATGCTGGACACACGGACACGAGCACACAAAATGGTGGTGATGGCTTGTTGGCTTGTGGGGATTTGTGAGGGCTAGCTAGGGTTTCTTGGGAATGGTGATGAGAGCCTTAAATAGGGAGAGAAGGTGTGGGATAAAGGGTGAGGGTTGGCCCAAATAACAATGGCCCAAGATCATACATGAATAAATTCATGTGGGAAAAATGAGGGTGAAATGGGAGACGGTAAACTCATAAAATTAATAGAAAATATTATAATTTAAGAAAATATTTTTAAGGCTTCCAAGGCTAGCTGATTCCAATTAGCTACTAATTAAACCCATTTTCGCAAAATCTTAGAAAGTATGAAATGTATTTATTTACTTTCCTAATAAATATAAAATTATTTTGAAGAAACAACTAGTCCTTAAATTAATTTATCCAATAATTAATTTTATGATTTCAAGCCAATAAACATTTGAAACTAGAGAAATATGTATATACATTATTATTTATTTATTTATTTATAAGAAATCGACATTTAGAAAAATGATTTTTATAAAAGATTTTAATTACCTTCTAAAATTAAACATTGTTCCAAATCAAATAGAAAAATTCAAGGAGAAAATATTTTATAAACTTGGTATTTAAAATAAATTAAAAATCTAATTATTTCGGAAATTGGAAATCGGAGGTTACATTCACACAGGAACTCACAACTTGGAGTGAACCCGATTCTCTTTCCCCCAAATACCTGATACACTGATACACTATGAACTCAACAACTGATACTCGACTGAACCATTCACAGTTTCACCCTACTGCACACACAGGACTCACTCAAAACTAATACACAGAACCCGACCTCTCATAACCCCTAATTACTGACATAATGAACACAGTGAGCTGATACAAAACTGCTCAACACAGGTACACAGAAAATCTAACTCACAGGTTCACACAGTTCTCATAATCTCACTGATACTCTAGGGAACTCAACAGCTGATACTCGACACAAGTGAACTGGAGTTCACTGAAATTATCATAACTGAGACACTGAACTTCCCATACTTACACAAACTGGGACTGACTACACAGTTTTTCCCCCAAATCATAATGCACATTCAAACCCTTAACACTCTACACTCCCTAAAAAACTCTGATACCTGTACCCTATTTACTGATGCCCTAAACTACCACACACTGTCTACTGATACACCTAACACCCACAGAACCCAAACACTGATGCACCACACAGTGAACTATAATGCACACCCATTGATCACTCACTGTGCTGAACTTGGTTCTTTTTATCCCCCAGTATCAGATATACTGATCCACAGTGTCATACACAACACATCACTCATGAAATAAAACCCCCAACCTACTGATATACTGAACCCTAGCAACTAACACTCCCAGTTTTCCCTTACAGTGTCCACAGTGTCATACATTGACAGACCCGACTCAACCCCCACACAACCTGAAACCCGACTGATACAGTGAACTCCCCTCTCCCCCCTGGTATATTTCTTTCCCCAAATAACACAAACCTATATATATATATATATATATATATATATATATATATATATATATATATATATATATATATATATATATCATGCATCAAAATATGCAATATTAGAATAGGTTAGATAGGTATTCTCCTATGAAGCATTTCATCAAACATATAATGTGCTGAAAATGGATTCCACAATAAGAACTCATGAATACCCAACCAAAAACCCTAAAATCGAAACCAACCTAGATGTATATGATGCAACATGTGTAGATACATATACCCATAGTTAGGGCTCACAAAAAAATTGGAGAAAACCTCATTGGAACCACAAAACCCTATAATCACCTAGGACTCCATGAAAAAAATGAAAGAGCCAATCCTAATTCAAATGGTGGGCTCCTAATGGCCAACAACAATTAAAAAAATAGAATTAATGGGGTTTTAATTCGGATCCTCACCTATTGGGAGATGGTTTCCCAATGTAGCTCCTCTTTCTTCAAGCCTCCTTGGTCCAAGCTCCTAGATCTCTCTTGATGGAGAAGGAAGAGGGTTTCTAGGGCTATAAATTCCTAAAATTTGAGGAAGGAAAGGGTTTTCTAAGTGGAGGCTAGGTTTAGGGTTTCTCTTTATGAATGAAGAAGCTTGAGGAGGCTCTCTCTCATTATATAGGACTAGGGTTAGGGTTAGGGCTTCTAATGCCAAGTGTCTAATTAGCCCTTCATGATTTGTCATGAAGAACTTAAAAATAAAAAGGGTTTAGTCATTCATTGAGGGTTTAATTAAAATCTAAAACAATAATTAGGGTTTGGTCACAAGGGTTAAATCTAATGGGTTTTTAGGTCAAGCCCATTAACCTATGCATGAAAGAACACCCAATAATTTATTTAATAAACTTATCATACATATTTATTTACACAATAAATAAAATATGGAAATTTACAATAATGCCCTAATGTAGGAATGTGGTAGTGTCAAGTCTACCCTCCTAAAAAAAATTTCGTCTACAAAATTGAATTGAACAAGAACAAAATCAAGCAAGGAATTATACCTCAAGTCTCGAAGAGATACGGGTATTACTCGCGCATTTCATCCTCTCTCTCCCAGGTCGACTCGCCTGGAGAGTGATGTCTCTATGCAACACGAACCAAAGGAATAGTCTGGTTCTGCAACACCTTCTCTCTGCGACCCAAGATCTCTACGGGCTGCTCAGGGTAGCTGAGAGTCGGACCAAACTCGATCTTCGAGTGATCTAGTACGTGACTAGGGTCTTCCACATACTGTCTCAGCTATGCCACATGGAACACGTCATACACTCCCTCTAGTGCAGGTGACAAGTCTAGTCTATACACCACTGCACCGACCCTCGCAAGAATACCAAAAGGTCCGATGTAGCATGGACTAAGCTTCCCGTCTCCACCAAAATGAATCGTGTCCCGTGTCGGAGAAATCCGTAGGAATACTAGATCGCCAACCTAAAACAAAACAGTCTTAAAACACAGTCTAAAACAAAACAATCACAAGCAAGAAAAATAACAAACCT